>JAOXOE010000506.1:17044411-17088484 GCA_028565055.1 Phoeniculus purpureus | reverse complement strand
TTAGAAAGAAGTTCTTTACTGAGAGGGTGGTTAGATACTGGAATGGATTGCCCAGGGAGGTGGTGGTGTCACCATCCTTGGATGTGTTCAAGGAACGAGTGGACGTAACGTTTAGGGATCTGGTCTAGCAGTTAAATAATAGGATAAAGGTTGGACCCTGGAGGTCCTTTCCAGCCATGATGATTCTGTGATTCTGTGACTGCTTCACTGTGAAATACACAACTCAAAGGTTGCATCACCTCACAAGTTCCTCCAGACAAGGAAACTTTCTCCATTGAACGTCTTCTGTGCACTTGAAAGATTTTCAGAAAGCAGAAGCAAGTACAGCACCCCAGCCACAGAAACATATCTAATTTTATCCAGTGCAGGTCAACAGTATACACCGAGATAACGTAGCCACCAAGGGTAAGAAGAATACCCATATTTGTGCATGACATCAATCAAGAAACAAAAAGGAATAACCTGCAATTAAAAAGACGACAGTAACTGTGGTGAGTTCTGGAGGAACTTCCACTTCCAAAGGCTGTTAGGAGAAGCAGCTCTGACATTTGGAGCCAGTAATGAAATTCCCCGGGAGCCAGCCCTATATGAACCCACAGATTCTGGTCTGCTACTTAGATGCAGCCCACATTAGCAGTCTGAACCCTGCGTAGCACTAAGCTGCAGTTTAGTGCTCAGAAATTAACAGAAGGACAGCACTGTCAGATGGAGAAGTGAATGTGTCAGTGCAGAAAGGGAGAGCCGGGAGCTGGGAGTATGCTGAAGAGTCTGGGAAATATTTGAAGGGGGACACGGAGGGAAGGCACCAAGTTGGCTTACAATGCAGGCAGATTCTGTAAGGCTTTGAGAGCTTTAGAAAAGCAAGCTACCCCAGCACCATGGCTACTGCATGGAGCTGATGTCATCTGGCTGTGCATAAAAGACTCCACTTTTTCTTCTTTTGTGCAGTCCCAGAATGACATCATCTTGAAGCACGAGAACGTACCTTTGTGCTGCTACACTTGCCCTGCTGGCTCCTGCCACACATCTCACTCCTCCCACACACATCCCTCCTTTGCCCAGAAATGCTCCTTGACCTCTGCTGAATGCAAAACACCACTGTCTAGTCAATGGGAGCCCACAAACACCAACAGTCTGTGGTAGTGCAGAGGAGCTCCTATTCAGACAACGTATAGTGAGCTGTACACCTCAGAAACCCACAGTGGGGCCTCTGTAGCCAATTTCAGCTGCTTTACAATGCTGTCAAAGCTGAATGGTGTGAACCGATTAGACAGACGGGGCAACTGTGGTGATTTAATTATTTACGAGGTTGGATCCTCTTTGATGGGATGTACAAAGGCACATGACTTAATCTTGTTACAGACCAATATCGCTGTGAAGTAAGCAGGGTGAAAAGTTGCATTTGTAGCCTCGCTCATGAAGAAGCCGGAAGCATAGCCTGCAGTCGTAGTCATTAACAGATTTGTATATAATTGATGTGCACACTTACTTTTTAATGAGGACCGTGATAGTCTTTGTGCAGGATGAAGAGAAAAACGTCCAAAGCACATCCTGGCCTATGTAATTTCATGCAGAGAAAAGGGGAGGAGCAGCTGCAAGTAAGAGCGCAACCAAACAAAAGAAGCACCACAAGGAAAGCTAGAGAGAAGCCTGCAGACAAACCACCAGTCTATAAGAATGGGGCAAACTGAAGACTCAGTGTTTCCCATTAGAAATCATCTCCCATTCAGGACAGAAATCTGCAGATGTAACTCATCCTGATGTCAGGTCCTACAAATGAAAGTATTTCACTTACAGCTCTCAGTCTCTGACCAGAGCATCTTTGAAGGTGTGCATGTGCAGAAATATCCCTTGAGGAATTATGAGGAAATGCAATGTCTTTAGTGTCGTGATGGGTTATTTCTACCTTGGTAACAAAGGGTGACGTAAGCTGGGACTCCATTACGTATACAGAAAAAAAGGAAACAGACCTGCTCAGAGGAAACCTGGTTAACTTACCGTTGACATGCCACAGCATCTGGAACCCGCTTCTAGCATTCAGTCCGTCAGAATAAAATACCACGTGAAGGCTAGTCCCTGTAGTACTCCCTGCCAGTGGAAGTGACTGTCCGCAGAAAGTGCCTATCAGGTTGGATTGTGCATCAGGCCCATCATAGAGCTGGAAAGAAACAAGAAACATCACAGTGAGTAAAAAGTGGTTCCCCAAGTCTTAACTGGGGATTTCAAAGGGTGTCAGGTAGGAACATACAGAATATTGAAGACAAAGCAGCAAGATCTCACACTGGCCACCTTTGCACAGTAACATCCTACTGTGGTGGAAGGATTGGACTAGATGATCTTTTGAGGTCCCTTCCAATCCCTAATGTTCTGTGATTCAAATCCTCAAGAAGACAGTCTAGTCTGAATGGTTTTTTTAACAAAAACTAAATTGGACATCGTTCAGCCAGAAGTTAGGGGCAAATTGCAGGACTAATTATATGGCAATATTCCATGGCATATTTTATGGCTGGTGTCCATGAATCTTTTTTGCTTTCAATCTTGCAATGCAAGCTTATTGGAACCTGAGAAGCGTCACTCCGTTTGGTATGAATTCTCTATGTGAGATCTGGAAAGCTTGAGAGATTCTGATTGAAGATTCATTGCTGGTAATTCTTGTAAAGCCTTAGTTACGTGTGGTTGATAACACATGAAATTGTCATAAAGATTAGATGTTAAGAATTAAACATTCATTTATGAATGTAAAGCTTGAAGGACCGCCTAACACAGAGATGACCTGTGCCATGCCCAGCACAGCTGTTATGCCCTTCCTCCAAGCCAGACCAAGAGCTTTACACATTCTTTTATGGCTTAAGTTCATCAAAATGAAATAAAGTCAGATCAAATTAGATTTTTTAAAATAATACTACTCCCTTCAGCAGGCTGTTTGCATATACTGCTCATGCTTCTGTAACTTCAAGCCATGGAAATCTTAGAGCAGAAAAATATGATTAAGAAATAATGAATCAATGTGGAGACGGTGAATCTGTGCACTGAATAGAAGCTAAAACTATGTTAAGATGCATATTTAGTGATCAGCTGTTGGCTTTAGTGATTACAAATGAAAAGCCTATGTAAAGAACCATGGACTAAATCATAACCAGAAACATTCAAATCCAAACAAATTAAAACAACCATCATGAGTCTCCTGCAACTCTGATTCATCCAGTGTTATTTTTATCTAAGACAGTGAATGTCACATTTATGTGTAATTTCCCCTGAAAACAGCCAGTCAGTTTTTTGAGATACAAAGAATGGTTACTATGGCAATCCCTTTGTGCCGTGCTGCCCCGTGCGGCTGGGTCCAGAGCGGAGTTTTGCAGGAAATTCGAGTGCTGGCCAGCTGTAAGTCATTGAGAGAGGCAGAACGGTGACTGCTAGAATTTCAGGCTGTCTTTCACTTCTAAATGAAGGCAACAGCTGTTTGTTTTCACAGGCCACTTCGATCTCCTCAAACCACATTGTGCTCTTGCACAAATACAGGCAAATGAAACTAAAGCTGAATGCAGATCTCGTGACCCACCACTTTTCTTCTGATCTCTGAGAAGTGTTTCTCACGTAAGGGCCTGCTTTGTCAGCTGTGCCATCTGAACTGATGCAAATCGAGGGAAGTTTCTTCTACAAGAAGCAAGGCACTTCCTTGGACTGTGCAAGACTACTGAATTTTGGGGCAGTTTATTAGATGCTCTGGTATCTCATGGACTCCAGGAAATGAGGATTTGGCTCACTCCCAGCTCCTCATTGGGAAGAAAGTGCATACTGCCTTCCTGTATAGATCTTAGTTTCGTTACTTATTTTTCAGACCCTTCAGAAAATCCAAGGGCTTTGTAATGATTTTGTCAGACAATCCAACAGCCAAAATATGTGAACAGCTGTAGCACCAGTTTAGATCCTTAGCCCACCCTCTTAAATGGAAGCAATTGCACTGCAGCACACAGAACACTTCATTTCATCAGCCTGCACACCAGCACTAAGTGGGGATGCAGTACATTCAGATGAATTAACTGTCATGGGCTTAATAACCGTTACAATAAACTCGTTATCAGGCTGCCTAGGAATGAGTGGATAGGCTGACACAAAAGTAAAAAGGGAGGTCCTAGCACTCCGAGGAACGAATCAAGCGGTAGGACTGCCCTGTAGCAAAGTGGCAGCTGAAAACCATCTGCTATATATTGGAGTGGTGATGGTATAGCAGGGTTACTGGGGTTGCAAGGATTCACCTTGGGTGGCTTTCCAAAGGAGACATTATGATCACCAGTATTACATTTTGTCTTTTCTGACTATTCAGCCTGCAAAGGTGTCACTGACACCAGTAATGATGCTCAGGAGGCCACAGCGGTTCACCTGTCTTTAGAGGAGCAAAGCTGTGTCACAGAGTTCATTGCCAGAACTGGAGCATGGATCCCAAAGACTGAGCTGACCAGAAAATGGAGCTTCTGCTGTGTGGAAAGAAATAAAGATCTCAGACACATGAGATGAAGGAAATGGAATGTTTTCCATCTGGGCACACTCAAAGCAGTTCTAGCCAACCAACTTGGCAAGCTCGTTCCTTCTTGAAAGTGACACTGACAGGAGCCTTCTAGACAGGTAGTGGGACTCCATCTGTTTGGGATTTTCTTTAGGGGGAAAATTTAATTCTTCTCTTGGAGAACTTTATTCCTGGGGAAAGGCATGGGGCTTTCTTTTGGTCAGGAAAATCATTATAAAGGAAAACCCCCAGCCTACATAACACGTAGTCTTGATCCAGAGATGACAGTGTCTTCTGAGACAAACTTTCAGATTCATATGAGGGGAAAATCCTTCCTACACATACTGATGGTTTTCATTCTATTGTACTGGAAATAATTCTATTATCAGATGTAATTAATTAATTATAATTTTGAGTAATTTTATCAATAACTGTCTCAATTTTACTTTTAAAACAAATTGTTTGCCGTTTGAAGGCCTTTTTCCAGGGAGCAGCAACAGTGCTGAGCTGTATGCACATAACTCAGGAAAGGAGGCTGCATCAGACCAGCATAGCCGCCAGTATCCTGGTCATTGCTGGAGCCACTAGGACATCCTTGAAGACAGATTCTGACATACACAAGTACTTGTTTCCTCTTAGCAGTGGGAATCCTCATACAGGATTGTTTTGTCTGCTCTAAAGATTAGAGATGGTGACTACAGGTATCTTAGCATCTCTTCCTGAATGGATTGGGTTTTGGAAAGGAAATGTTGATGGCATTGCAACAAATGTGTTACCCGAAAACAAAAAGGGGCAAAACACAGACAATTTAATCATCATGTAAGTAACAGAATGCACTCCAAGTGAGGTCACCACTACTGGTTAAAGCAAGAATTAACACAAACAAAAAACAAGCCATTTCCAAGCAACGCATTTCCTTCTAGGAGAACTAGAGTGAAAGCTTTAAAAACTGCAGGCCTATGAGCCAGAGAAAAAAGCCAAAGCAAAGCTCCAGGATGTGGCACTTTGTGATAACTTAATGCGACAGAAATTAATGTCCACAGGAAAAAGGGCAGCTTAACATTTTGAGTTACTTGCTGTGTGGAGCCTGGTTATTTCTGCACAGATAGGAAAACAAGCTAAGTCTGTGTTTGCGCTTGCACGGTGCAGTGTTTGCTATGGTCTCCTGAAAAAACTCTCCCTTTAGAACTCATTTTAACTAATATTTTGAAATCATGATTTAAATGTTTTTGCCCTCGATGACCTTTGATGAAACTCCTGGCTCTGACTACGATTGGCAACTGTCTTGTCTCCACACAACGACAGATTTTCACTAATTAACCATTTTATTCCACAGTAAAATGGAGTTTGACAGTGTGCATTGCCATGCATGCAGGCATGCTAGTTAATTGCTGCAGGAAAAGGAGGAAAGGTTGTGTATCAAGCACCTCCACCTAATTGCCATGCTGTCTGGATGGAGAAGGTCTCAGCCTCCTGCACTGGAGCAGCTCTGAAGTTTCACCCATGCATGTTGAACACAGCAGGCTGAGATGAAAACCAGACAGTCCAGTGCAGGAGTGCATCGAAAAGACTTTCTGCTAACCACTGTGTGTGCTTAACCTCAAATCATGGCTTCATTGCCCAGGGAAACACAGGCTACCACAGTGTAGTTGTTGGCCACTGTCACGGCCAGCAACCAAATGGGTCCCTGAAGTGACTCACCTGCCTTTGCTGACCAAAGGCCTTCTTGGGGACCCATGACAGTGGGATCACACATGCCTGGTCATGAGGCTGTGGTTATTTTTAAGAGTATCTGCTTTCCTGTTGAGGAGAAATTGAGGCAGTTCCTCTAAGTGAAAATCCACTTGAGATGGAGAGAGCAGGACTACTTTTGAGCTTGTGACAATAATATTTCCAAAGTTACTATTCAGCAGAAATCTTCTGTAGGAAAAGCTCCTTACAAAGAGATGAGGCTGTGCCTAGGGTCACAGCAATCAGGGTGAGGTGGTGTGCATGTTCTAAGCAACCCAGCAGGGTCTGAACAGTTTGCAGCACTGCTGACTCCTGTGCAGGGCTCAGTGCTGCTACTGCTGAGCCAACCCAGACGAACCCAACTGCCGCTCATGCTACATCACACTGACACCATCACAGGCCAGAGAGGGCAGGATCATCTCTGGGAATCCCCCCATTTGAGAAGATTTGCATCATGCATAACTACAGCATCTGAGGAGAGCTGCAGCTTGATCTCAGCATGTGTAGATAGGAGAAACGGAAAATATTGCTGCCTCTTAGGCTTTCTGGAAAGCAAAACCAACTCTTCGCAGGAACAACAGGGAGAGGAGGAACAAGACCTTCCGCAAAGCACAGTGTGGTTTACTCCTAGTCATCTGGGGGCTTCCCTTTGATGAGGGGAAGGTTTGACCAATTCAGATGGTTTCTCCACCCATCATGTGATATCATACTGTGATGCCTATGCTGAGTGGGACAAGCCACTTTGTTGCACAGACTGTCCCACAGATGGTCACCAAGCTTTCCAGCAAAATTTGGAGTGCAAAATAACAGAGAAGAGAAGGATCCATCTGCAAATAGATGTGTCCCAAATATTCAAGGCGCATGCACATTACCATCATATGGTAGTATTTCACAGTCACTTCATTGTACAGTGCTTTCTCCTGAAGGTACAGGCAAAGTCACATTGCTCTGAGCTGGCAGGGTGTGGGATATGTTGAGACCGTGAAAGTCTGACTCATTTTGTGAGTCCGAGAGCACAGTGTGTGCTGGCTTCACTCGTGCTTCTTGTCATCCAAGGTTTCTGTAGGCACCATGCATCCCTTTCATAACTGACATTTAGCTGTTTTCAAGGATGGAGGATTTTGCATGCATTTGTAAATATGTTTCTAAGTAACTTTTCAAACAGAAAAGCCAAATTCTGCTTCAATTCTGGTGATACTGGCAATTGGGAAAAACATTCTGAACCCTAAGCCAGGCTTGACTACGGTGGGCAGTTTTTTGGCCATACACTCTGAATGTCCAGATTTCTCACAGAGGATCAGTGCAGGGGATAAGATTTCCTCGTGTGAAACCTGCCATAGAAACCCAAGGCGAATTGTCATTTTTATCCTTACAGTCTTACAAGTATCTTACAGAGCCCTTGAAGAAATTCAGAGATGGACTGGACTGCTGCCAGACTGCATATGAATATGTCAATGGAACCACTGCAGTCTGACTAGCAGGCTGCTATTTGATGTCCTTTTGCAGAATCTGGACAGGTTTATTTAATATATCATCTGCTTCCCCAGAGTGACGTACAATCAGGGGAGTTTTGTAAATCATAAGCAAAGCTATTCTCTGTACTTGGAGAATTCCTGCAGCACAACAACATGCTCCTTAATAAAATATAATCATGTTAATCACCTAACATGGCTTTAGCATACTTACTAGTTACAAGTATAAAAGGGAGTAAAACTAGAATCAGGGTAAAGCTGTTTCTTGTATGATAAGCCTACAAAAAAAGAGGATGACCACTTAGCTGAGTGCAAGCAATAATTATCTAATGCAGTATTCCCAGATGGAGAAACAGGATATTATGGCATGTCCCTGGAATGCTACTGTGGTTTAAAAATGAGAAGTAGAAGAAAGTATGTATCCTGTTACGAGCAGAAGGAAAAGAAATGGTTCTGAGGAGTGAATGCCTTATTAATTACTGTACTCATTTAATAATACTCCACATAAGAGTAAAATAGTATTTTAAACAGTCTGAGCCTAATTGTTGAAAGAGTCTGGACTACTTAAGTGCACAAGTGGCAGTAAGCAGGGAAAGAGGTGCTTTATTCCAAAGAAGAATTCCATCCTGCGCAGCAGTAGAAAAGCTACTGCTGTTATCAGATTATAGTTTGCCCCTATAACATGTTCTTTTGAATTAAACTAGTGATAACATCCTTGCCACGCTGCACAAACCAAAGGGAGGAGACTCAAACAGCTCTGAAATTTGTCTTGCTGCACAATGCAGTTTTGCTATGTGCTTATCAGGCTGATGGTATCTTGTGAAGGCTGCCTGAGGTCTTCTCTGTACTTATAAGCAGATGCTAAACAGACTGGACTTCAAAGGACTGTGATACTTTCTGAGCAGAACAACACAGATGGAGATTGTCACTGAAGGACAGAAAGAATAGTAGGTTTCAAACTACATTGTCATTGGATAAGAAAGGAGTAAATTTCAGTCCTGCCAGACTCAGATGTTCAGAGCAATAGCATGACATACTCCTTACTTATAAAAATAGTTTGCCTATGTGGAGATTATATTCTGTCATACTAAATAAGGAGGTAATTTATCATTAAAGTCTGGGAGTTAAATATCTGCTTGTTCAGCTAATAACCTGGTGAACATAGAGGAAGGAATTACATTTCTGTGTCACTGTCTGCAGTATCTCACTGGCTACAGCCTGATGACTCGTCTAGAAAGACTAATGTTAATGTTATTAAGCTAAGCCACAGAGCACCATTTAAAGACCATCCTTTCTAATTACAGGAGTGCAGCATCACTAGGAATAAACCTGCTATTCGCTATGCCTTGTATCGTATCATTGCCACTTCTGTACATGCCCTTCTCAGAAGTAATTAATCTCATTCTTAAAACTTCACTGCAAAACTCCATCCAAAATGTCACACATCCTGTGAACACTACTTGCAATGAGCCAACATCCTCCCAGTGGCCCTGAAATGCTGCACACTACTCATTTGTTAAGGAAGTGATCATATGAGGATTCATGCTAGATACTATTATAAACCACAGCAGTTTTGCCTTTCTCCCACACTGCTCCATCTCAATTTCTGGCATCTATGCACAGGCACAGAAAATTGCCACCAAGTCAGAACAGGGCTTTTTCCCTCCTGCTTAACACAGGTATAAACAGTTGTATATTTGGCTGGATTGTCACACTTATGGAGATGCATTCAAGTGAGCACCGGTTACAAGCAGTGTTCCTCAGGAGTCTGTTTTGGACCTAGTACTGTTTAACAACTTTGTTAGCAACATGGACAGTGGCACTGAGTGCCCCCTCAGCAAGTTTGCTGATGCCACCAAGCTCCGTGATGTAGTTGACACAACTAGAGGGAAGGGCTGCAATCCAGAGGGACCTTAACAGGTTTAAGAACGTTCAACAAGTCTAAGTGCAAGGTTCTATGTTTGGAAGTAGGAACTATGCTCCCTGGAAGTGTTTAAGGCCAGGTTGAATGGGGCCCTGGGCAACCTGGTCTACTGAGAGATGTTGTTGCCTATGGCAGCAGGTTGGAACTAGATGGTCTGAGGTCCTTTCCAATCTAATAATGATTCTATGATACGTTGAAGTGATGAAGATGCAGACCCCACCCAGGCCAGACTTAATCAGAGTAACTCAAAGATCCCTGTGGAGAGGGAATGATGTTCACCATGAGTAACACCAGCCAGCTGCTGCACATGCAGTCAGGCTCACAAGAAACATCCCATGATCAAAGCAGAAAAAGAAACAGGTAACACAATATATGTCTGACTCATCATCGTACAGCTACAACTGTATTTCAGTCTGGTACTGCAATGCACTGTGCTTGCATTTACTTGTACTTTTTGGACATTTGACTATTTTTTCCTTGTCTTTTATTTGAAATAGTTGTTTGTTCTAAGCAATGGTATCATCTTTGCTAACTGACAACCACTAGGAATACCTATGTGTAGAAACTTTTGGTTTTGTCAATAATGTGTATACTTAATTTTGACTCAAATGTGGAGGAAGCCAGGAATCAAATAGCAAATTAATATTAGTCCTGAGGCAAAATGCTCTTCCTAAATACTACATGTGGGTTTGGATCAGAAACCTATGTCATGATTAAACAGAAATCTGAAGAACAAGCCCATTTCCAGTATGTAGACTGGGACCAAAACAAATGTTGTAAAAATACGTCCAAATCTTGGCATCACATAATGTTAGGGGTTGTAAGTGACATCAAAAAATCACCTCCCTGCCACAGCAGGATCATCTAGAGTAAGTCACATAATAACATGTCTAGGTAGGTTTTGAGTGTCTCCAGAGAAGAAGAATCCACAACCTCTCTGGGCAGCCTGTTCCAGTGCTCTGTCACTCTCACAGTGAAAAAGTTTTTCCTTAAGTTTATACGGAACCTCCTATGCTCATGTGTTTGCCCCTTGTCCTATCAATGGACACAGCTGAAAATAGCTTGGCTTCCCATCCTCCTGACTCACCCTTCACATATTTATAAACATTAATAAGATCACATCTCATTCTCCCCTTCTCCAAGCTAAAGAGACCCAGCTCCTTCAGCCTTTTGTCATAAGGGAGATGCTCCATGCCCTTAATCATCCTTGTGCCTCTATGCTGGACTCTCTCAAGTAGTTCCCTGTACTCCTTGAACTGGACACAATATTCCAGATGCTGTATCACTGGAGTAGAGGGGGAGGAGAACCTCTAGACCTACTAACCACACACCTTCTAATCCACCCCAGGATGCTATTGGCCTTCTTGGCCATAAGGGCACATTGCTGGCTCATGGTCATCCTGCTGTCCACCAGTACCCCCAGGTCCCTTTCCCCTACACTGCTATCCAACAAGTCAGTCTCCAGCCTATACTGGTACCTGGGGTTGTTCACTCCCAGGTGCAAGACTGTGCTGTTGCCCTTGTTATAGTTATTTAAATGTCTCCCAACCCAACTCTCCAGCCTTTTCAGGTCTTGCTGAATGGCAGCACAGCCTGCTGGTATAAATCACTCTGCCCAGCTTTGTCTCCTCAGCAAACTTGCTCGCAGTGTATTTTGTTCCTTCATCCAGATCATTGATGAATAGGTTGGACAGAACCGGTCCCAGCACCAACTCCTGAGGACTCCATGTGCATTAAATCCATTCTTGCACTAACTTTTGCTTTTTCTGCAGCTGCCATTTCTTGATTTTACTCTGCTCAGGTGGATCTGTCCCCTGCCGTGAGACCTCCATAACACTTGTCCTTGTGCATCACACATCACCTTACTTCCTACGCCACCACAACTGTGATCGCCACCTAATCCAAACTAAGACCTAACTCTTGTCCTACCCATCCCCAGCCTCCCAACAAGTAGCAGCACATATTGTCACCAAGCCTGACATCTGCTAGCTGCCGTGGACCACGGAGCTGCTACTACCAGAACCACCAGAAAACTAAGAAAAGTTTTGTGTTGCTGCCTGCTGGAGTGGCTACCACCACCAAACCCAAAAGGAGATAACAAAAGGAAACTCCTTTTGAAAACTCCCAGGGAAAAAAGGCAGCTGATCAGCAACAATGGCCACTCCAGTTTGTGAGTGCAGCTACATGGAAACTATCTGAGCAGCAGCTTCCAAAATGCTCCAAGAAAACAGTGAAGGGCTCTGGCACATGGTCCACACACCACCTACTTGGACTACAGTAAACAGGGACTATATGCTTGTTTTCCTGGCATTATACTCAGCCAGGGCAGCAGAGCTTTCCCGTTTTAGGCCTCTTTGCAATAAAAGAATCTCAAAACTAGCATGTGGCAGAAAAATAATGTATCTCAGCTGAACAGCTATGAGTTAGGGGTTTTTATATTAACCTTTTCACCAATTTGCAATGGCACCAGACTCCACATGGATTTCAGACAGAAAAGTCCTAAATGTCTGCAGTCTGCTTAGAAAGTGAACTCCAAGCTTGTCTCAGATGGTTCCCCCTTTCCCCTACACCACAGAGCACTCAGGACCTTGCCAACATGCCCCTCTTTCGCAAGATGCAGGGTGGGAGCAAACGTTCTTCGGTTCCGTGGCTGGTTCAACCTTGTTCTCCTTTTTACACTATGGCACATATTTGTGCAGAGTGTAAAAACCAAATGAGAACATCTTTTCCAAGTGCTATTTCTTGTTGGCATTTGGAGAAAGATTTGTAACTAATGTCACATTATTTGCAAATTAAAACCTCAACACACTTCCGTGACTGTTTTTCCTTTGCACTTTCCTCTTTATACCTCCCTTCAGCCCGTACTTTCTTTGATTGGAAGCAATGAAAAACTGTCAAAACAAACAGCACAAGTACTTTTCTGCTCTCTCTTTCCTCACTCCCTCCAATATGTCTTATTTTTCTTTTATGTGATTTGAATCAGGTCCTTGTCTATTTTACTATTCTACCAGCCTTGCCTTATGTCTAGGATAGTGTGTTCTGGCAATAGAAGAGCATTTTGCTCCCCACTATGTGCAGAGCTTCTATTTTTTTACGGATCAAAGGCTAAGACATCTTAGCACTGGCCTCTTTGCTTGGCTGCAATGTTTCCTTTTCAGCTTTCTCACAAAAATGCTCAAGGGTTTAACAGTTCTCTCTGTAGTGCTCCCTTGTTCAATTTCTTCCCATCTATTTTTGCTTTCCATTCCTGTCCAGAAAGAGAAGAAAGCTAGAAGAACATTACTTTTGTCAGCTGATTACCAATTTTGAACTGTGAAAGTTGGCACAGCAAGTAGTGAGAGAGGACACCTACAGCAAACAGATCAGCCCATCACAAGACCTGTTGCTGGACCTTCTTCAAGACCCCAGTGTACGTAACTATGGCCATAAATGTGGACAACATTCCTTAACCTTCTGCTTGGCTGTAAGTTGTCCCTTTAACACTTCTCTATTCCTCTTGTGCAAAAGCTAACTAGAGCATGGCAGCTATGTGCATCTATCTCGTACAAGGGTGAGAGCTGAAGGATGGGTTGGTTCAGCAAAACTGCAGGCAGGCATTTAAAAAACAGCAGTGATAATGACTATGCTTCCAGCGGTATGAAGTACAAAACAGAGAGAAATATCTTTCCAACTGTCCTAGAAATAAAATCTTCCAGGAAATAAAAATAATTTTTCCCTCAGTCTTCTGCATGCTTTTTATTGTTCTTGTTTCTAGGATTTGGTTACATACCTTCAAGAAGTCACGGTTACAGTCAGATCCATCTTCCACATCAAAGTTTGTGAAGCTATAGTTCAGTGTGTTTCCCTTTGTAGCTTGGATAGTCCAGTTGCAGTGCTCATGTAATGGATAATTATTTGGATAATTTAAACTTTCCAATATGCCATGACTGCGATTAACAATTACAACTTCTTGGCAAACTGAAAAATAATGAAAAACATTTGTATTGGCACAGTTCTTACAATCACAGAATCACAGAACATCAGGGATTGGAAGGGACCTCAAGATCATCTAGTCCAATCCCCCTGTCTCAGCAGGATCACCTAGATCAAGTCGCACAGGAACATATCCAGGCAGATTTTAAACATCTCCAGCAAAAGAGACTCCACAACCCACCCCCACTGTGAAGTTCCTTCTCACATTCATATGTAACCTCCTGTGTTCCAGCTCACACCCATTGCCCTTTGTCCTATCACTAGATGGCATTGAGAAGAGCCTGGCTCCATCCTCCTGATATCCACCCCTCACATATTTATAGACATTAATGAGGTCAGTATCTCAAATAATTACTACTTGAAGTTACTGATAGCATCACGAGATGAGCTACACTTTAGAGAAAACATGCAGAAGAAGTGTTACCTACTGAAGTACCCATTGTATATGTCACAGGCAAAATCCATACTTTTCAAACATGAATCTTTCAGCTTTATTATCTCCTTCCTTTCTGACACTTGCAGACTCATCAATATATGTAGTACATATTTTTTTTCAATTTTCTATAATTCTTAGTGGACTACTATTAATAAAACAGGTTTTATTCTATTTTTTTTAAATCTAATAGAAATTTACCCTATTATTTGAAACATTGTGGGGAAGTTGCTCAACAAAGACAGATTAATGGGTTAAAGTTCTTTATTTTAGCAAACTGGAAAAAACTATCATCCTTGGCTAAAACAACAAATGGAGAGCACTACTTGTCCTGAATTTTCCTCTAAGAAATGGAAGTAATAATGAAATCCCTTAAAAAGGAGCCATGATTTTCCTTGTGAGGCATCCAACAGCATCCTAACCTAACTGGACACTCACCTGAAGCAATGAGAGCTCTCCCTGAAGTGCAGAGAAAATAAATCAAAAAGTAGACTAAACTAGATAAAGAGTGAAATTACAGTTACGTCATTAGGTCAGCGAGTCTCATTTTCTCGTACCAAACATTCATAAAGGATAGGAAATATCACTGTGGGCAATCCCTTGACTGGAGACAGCATACAATGTGTATTGGTAGCAGACCAGAACAATTATGGAGAGAGAAGGGCAAGAGGCAGGGAGCAGGACAGGCTCTTTGCTTTGTACAGCAAATGCACTGCAGTGTTTGAAGAGCAGAAATAGCTGAGATTCACTTGCAGAACTCTTCTATAGTCTGTCGCTAGGGATAATACACCTACCTACTGCAGAGTTTTTAAATTCTTTCCAAATGATTTACAAAGCACAAGGTTCACGTTTTAAGGACTTCATAATGCTGAAGGTCAGGTGAAATGGCGCTTCAGTCTGCAAAGCTACACCAAAGCATGTAACTGTTTGAAAGGACAGGATGAAGAGCACAAAATAGATTTGGAGGAGTGCAAGATGGGTAAAAGCTGCTGCGCTCTGCACCAGGATTTTATTAGAAACATATCAGACACAAAGGTGCCTTTGAATGTTAACTTGATACCATGTTTTCCTTTGTAATGTTTTCCAATTCATCACTGCATTTATTTTATGTACTTATAAAGGCATCTGACATCTAAGCATCCTGATTTTACACCATTTCTTCCTACATAATTTTAGCTTTTGGGAAAGTAATTGAAAGCTTTTTCTGATGCATTTTCAGGAATTAGATATGAATGGAGAATGTAGATCACTATATCTGATAACCTAGCTTAATGCTTTGAAAGTGCTCTCTTTGTTTAATTAATGAAAGGTAGAGAGTACATTTTAGATTACAAAGTCAAGACAAAGTACATTTAAAGAATGAGGGAGCCCAATGTTCCTCACTCTTTGAAATATCGTATGTCCCATGTGTGGATGAATAGCTTTGGCTTTTTATAGTCCATTTACTATTGTACAAAACTAGACAGCTTAGTGCCTACAGACCTCCAGCAACCCCTACAACTTAAGCATGTCGTATTTAGGGTATGCAAAAATTCTCGCATAAGAAGAAATATAAGCATTGGAACAGTATTTAAGGTTATGACTGGAAACAAAAGAATTTGATCTGACATGTAACTTCTTGTTTTTTCTCCAAATATTACTATTATTCTGGTATTTCTGGGGTGGAACTATTTTACAAAAAAAATGTTTGTAAGAGAAATGTCACCCTTGCCATAAAATATAAAAAAATTACACTTTTTGAAGAGTTCTGTGCAAGCTAAATGATCCCAGGCACCCATGACAACCCAGGACAGCTAAGCTCACTTATCCTTTGCCATCCTGCCACACAAGTAGCTCAAAGAACAGAGAAAATTGTTCTGTCTGGCTTGTCTGTTAAAAACTTAGGAGACTGGGCAAGCAGAAGAGCAAGAACAATCCAATCTATTCTGTTCTGGAGTCCTAGAAGTTGTTATTCTAAGTAAATCTGGAGTGGTAAGTGCTGTTGGTGTAGGAAACAGAAGTGCCATCACTGGTTAACAGGCAGATAATTTTTAGCTCTCTGTGTTTTGTGACTGTACTAGACTAGAGAATCTAAGATCATGGGTATCACAAAGCAGTTTCAGGAACAAACTGAACTGTAGAAATGTGGTCTTCTCAAGTTCTTTTACATACTCACCTTGTTTGTACTTGGCTAAAAAACCTCCACCTTCCTGACTGTTATCTGTTCTTAGTTTTACATACATGCTGTCTCCACTGGAACGGATGAGTCGTGGTGTCTGATGTCCACAAAATTTACCTAGCTCTCTAGCATTACTGTTGTTACCATCATACACCTTAGAAGAGAGAAAAAATTAATCACATTTTCAAAGCCATTACAAATCCAAGTAATCTCCCCCTAACAAATGCCTACCTAGGGAATTGCTACTGCATATACAGGAGGTTAAAACCTGTTCCTGCTCAGAGGAAGCCTGACAGGCATTTCAGAAACAAGCAAATCACTGGAAAAACAGGAAGCTAGTAACCAAATACTGGTGGGTTTTGAGGGGCTTACTCAACAAGAGGAAAACATTGCATTCCATTCAAACTCCATTAGAAAAAAAAATACGAAACAAAGCAAATATGAAATTTGGGATCAACAATAGGGTCATTGATACTGTTGTGCCTTTTTTCTTGTAATTTTCTAAGGTCTTGGACCAGGAAAACACAACTTAAAAAGGTGTAGACAGATTCACGTTTTAATGGCCTCCCATCTAGACATAAGTTCTTTTCTTACCAGTAACTACACAGACACTGCTGCCTTACCTCTCAGTGCTCTGTGATATGAAGGAAGGTAGCACTTAAGCATGAAGCCTTCCTATTCTGGATCAGTTCACTCAGGAACATTAGCAGTTCCATTGCCTGTGTCTTCCATTGCCTATGTGCTCATCACACTTAGTAGGTTCCTATGGAGCACTGTTACAGGGTACATACCGCAAGGTAATCCAAATTGCAGTTTGGATGATATTCTAGATGGAACTGTTCAAATTGTATTTCAAATGGGGTTCCTTGGCTCCCTCTGAGCAACCAGTAGCACTCTGAATTCTGGTAATAAGGCATAGGGTAGTTGGGAGACATGAAGATACCAGAAGCTGCCATCAAAGTCCCACCACAACCTGAAAATGACAAAGAAGCCAAACACTTAATATCTATAGCAGTAGAGAATGACATGACGTGTGAAATCCACGCTACTGACCTCCTTCACATGCCCTGACCACCTTCAGAGATGCCACAAAAATCTGCATTTAGCCAACAGTGTTGTTAGCAGTAGAGAGCACATAATACTTAGAAATACTAACTATTCAATTTGAAGCGTACTCCTGATAGGCAGTTAATCTTTGAAATCTCTCTAATTAAATTCTTGGGTTTTGTTTTCCTAAATTCACAAGAAAGTGGACTCTATATTATATCTAGGGAATAGCATATCTTCCCCTGTGGAGAAAAGTAAAGACCAAGGATCAAGAAAGGTGTATACTTCATATTAACAACATGACTTCTTGTTGTTATATAATTAGCAAAAAGGAAGAAGAAAAGACGTGCAGGAAAATGTGAGAAATGAAATACAAACAACAGATCAAAACTGAGGTGTGTAAAGTAGTTGTATACTTGATGTGATCAATTTACCTGCTGATGTACCATCCCACTCTGCTGAAAATCCCTTTCTTGTGCCAAATACATCACTCACAAACTTTATCCACAGCTTGTTACTATGAGAAATGATAACAGGAGGCAAGTCTGTACCACAGTATTTTCCAAGAGGAGGAGAAGTCTCATAGCCTCCATCCCTAGAATGACAGAGAAGACCTTATGTCAAAGAGAGAAATGATGAGAAATGTTTACAAATGTAGAGTCTTGGCATTCTTTCAGGCTTGACTAATCGTGGCTCCTCATCTTCCACAGCAATACAGTTACCAAATACTGGAGCAGTCCTGCTGCTTGCAGTTAGTAGTCCTACAAGTGCCTGCTTGCTGGTTATGTCCACTTTCATCACTAACAGAGTCAAAAACCATCTCAAGTAGACTTGATGTTGCAGAGGGAGGACTTTCTCTGCATTCTATGAGTTGACAGTCATTGGTGTAAGAAAAATTAATCTAATTTGAAGGCTTAACTGTTTGCTCACTTCTCACTCTTTAGCCTGGCACAAAAGCAGAAAAACTGACCTATTAAATACCATGTTTGCTTGTCACTATGTGAACACAAACCCGTTTCTCAGAACTGGTATGCTGCATGTTTTGAAATATTTTCTTGGCCTTCAGAACTGTTTCTATGGCCACTTATTTTCTATTTTTAAATTTAATATTATTCCCACTAATATTATAATCAGGATGCACATTTAATGATCTGTTTTGCTACCTGCACACATATCATGGGAATAAAAAAAAGATGGTGATAACCTGTTTATCAATTGCTTTGTAACCTTATCTTTAAGAACTTTCATATTACCAATGCCCTCTGGGTCATTTAGACAATAATAAATACATTTATATCTACACGTAGATGTGATCTGGATACGATGATTTTAAGTAGGCGGTAATACTTTTAATTACATAGTCACAAGTCTACATCTCAGAGTGAAATCTCTTCTTAGAGCTTGCCATTCTCTCATCCTCTCAGTTTAAACTGCTTGCTGCTGTCTGAGGTTACTGGCAGTTGAATAACTGTGCCAGAATCTCTCCTCACTTGCATCTTGGCCACTGCATCTGTGGTCAGATGAACAATTTTCTTACTTGACTGAAGGCAATTTATCAAAGGACACCTCAGGACAAGCAACCAGAGTAGCACCTCAGTCTAAGTCTTATCTACCCACCCTATTTAATGGTATCAGGTTTGAGGAGACATCCTGCAAATTCACTTGACAGCAGCACATACTGAATTTTTCCCACACTGACATCACAAGTGTTCTATTTAATACCACAGCTTCTGAATAAACCTAAGTGGATTTGGGCAACTTCCATGGTTTATCAGTATTAAGTACAAGAGAAATAACTAGGCTTGCCTGATTTCTATGTAATCCTCTGTACAGCGTTTATTCCCTTCCAAGATGAAGTCTGTGAAGCGCAGCACAATCTGTCTGTTCATTCCCACTGTGATGGTGTATATGCATTCTGTCTGGACAGGGTAGTTACTGGGATAGTTAGGAGATGTCAGCATACCAGTTTCAGTACTGTAGTTGTGTGAGCACACTTTGAAAAAGGAAAGAAACAAGTCTGAATTAATTTAGTGTATATGCTAAATTAACAGGAAAGACAGAGGAAGAAACATCCTGTGCATTATTACTCTCCCTAGACACATCTTACTGCTCAATGTCATCACTGTAAGCTAAAACAAGAATCCTGCTTCTTCATGTGTTTTCTACATTTGAACTCATTTGCTCAGTTTCACCAGAACACCGTGCCTGTAATGAGTAGTCAACACAAGAGCAGTTTCAGCTGCCTAAGTTAGCTTTGAACTGAAATTCAGGTAAGTATAGAAAGAAAATGGAAAGGGATGTCTGATCAACACAAATGGTAGGATTGCAGAATTTCTGAAGAGCAGTAGTGTGGGAAACTGAGTGCAGTATTTAGGTACCAGGGGCTTCATTATTGTCCTCAGGCATTCCAGGCAATCACACCTGGGAGATAAGGATTTTATACCCAAATCTCTTTTCCCATTTTCTGGGCATTGAGTGACAATCAGCCAGAAAAATAATATAAACCTTAGTTTGTGAAGATGAAGCAGTTCTACTTCAGATCTTATACCAAAATCAGCTACAGCAATTGTTTTGTGCACATAGAATCATTTAGGTTGAAAAAGACCTTTAAGAGCATTGAATCCAACCATTAACCTCACTCTACCAAGCCCACCACTAAACAATGTCCCTAAACCACACTTGCATGACTTTTAAACACATCCAGGGATGGTGACTCAAATAACTCCCTGGACAGACTGTTCCAAGGCCTGATGACCCTTTCAGTATATAAGGTTTCCTAATGCCTAACCTAAACTGCCCCTGGTCTAATCTGAAGCCACTTCCTCTTGTCCTTTCAATTGTTAGTTGTGAGAAGACACCAACAGCTACTTCTCTACAACCTCCTTTCAGGGAGTTGTAGACAGTGTCAGATTAAACAGGTCCACCTCACTCAGCTTCTCCTTATAAGGCTTGTTCTCCAGACTATTCACCACTTTTGGACTTACTCCAGCACCTCAATGTTTTCTTGTATTGAAGTGGCCAAAATTAAGGGACAGTACTCAACATGTGGTCTCACCAGCACTGAGTAGGGGATACAGTCACTTCTGTACTAACACTGTAGAAGTATCTTGGTATTATGAGTTGGAAAGAAGAAAACAGTGTAGACTAATGCTGAACTAGAACCAGAGTAATAGTTAAAAAGAAGCTTTTTTGAAAGCACAGGCATAAAGACTACAAATACAAATATATGTTATACAATGATGCATGAAACTTATTTGGGGGATAATAACAGTCATGTATCAATTAATCACAGTCTGAGTACAGTATAGGATCTGACTGCAGAAAAGACAAGATTATATCTGTTCTGTGTCAGATCTTTTCAATCCAAACAGTGATTCTTGATGCCACTGCACATAGTAATGGTGATATGCCACCTAGAAAAATGTGGATAACCATGGTCACTGACGTTCTGGAAATCAAATTAGAACAACTAAGACAGAAATTATGAAAACCACAGGAAATCAAATAGGTAGAAGACACTAGAATAACTTAACTTGTTTAGCTTAAGTGCAAGAGAAAAGGAAAGAGTGAAACATCAAGAAGCATAAAGATAAGAAAAATAGAACATACTCTAAATGACAGTACCACCCCTGAAGTTAAAATTGAATACAGATACACAGTAATTAGGAGAACACTTTTATCAGGAAGCGAGTTTCTAGAGCAATCATCTAACCAGCATAACAGGCGCAGAAATGGGAAAAAGTCCACCTTTTTTATGATACAGAATGATTCCTTTGATTAAGAAGGAGATAATATTATGCAGCTTTTGGCAAAGAAAAAACCAAAACCAAAAACAAGGGAGGCATAAATTTGTGGGCTGAATTTGATGACCCTGTAGACTTATTTTGGACCTCTGTTACACTGTTTCAAGCCCTACAGGTTGCAAATATAAGAAATGAGTGCTTAACACTTCAACATGCAAATTTATTTTAGGGAAAAGGGATGAAATTACAGTCCGGGGCCTCCATGTGTAAAGTTTGTAATTTCCCTGCCTGTTCTCTATCCATTCTAACTACTAAGACAACTTTGCTTGAATGGTGTAATTTTTAATTATCCTTTTGCATTGTTACTCACCTGGAAGGCCTCTATTGGAAATAGTTTCTGTGGGATATATCTCAAAGCTGGTTATCTGACTCATGTCTCTATTTTATTGCAAGCAGAACAAAGCAGCACGACACAGAAATTTTCTGCTATTCAGTCGTGCTTTGGTATTGCCAAACGAAAAACGTTTCATGCATTAGTTTGCCAATAATTACAATCTATATCCAGTTTTTATCCAGCATGTCAGTCATAAGTGTGTTGCATTACAGATAAGCACTAATTATGCATATCACAATCAGGCTAATCCTGGTCACCTTAAAACTTTGTACTGCTTTTCTGATCCTTGTAATGCTCTTGCTGTGCTGTCAGCTCCCATGGTGCTTGATGATGTGTAAGGCTTATCATCAAAGCACGGAGCCTCAAGTCATATGATTTCTCAATAACTCTGCCTGCAGGGCTATAAATCTAACTTAGCTCATTACATGAAAAGCAATAAAAAAGTAAAATGAAAATGTATTTGTACTTACTAGGTTATTTATTTTTAACTAATTCTCTTTTTCTGGTTTTGGAAGAGTAGGTGCCTGACTTGTGAACTTTTATAGGTTAGAGCTGTTACAATACTGTCATTCCTTATGCACACAGAGGCTGAGACAAATACTAGCTTTCAGACTGGAGAACATTAGAATTGAAGTGCTAGATAAGGACCCTTAGATTAAAATTAGCAACATGGGAGCCAAAATATTTTTATCAGCCCTTTTAAGAACAATTTCCACACAGCTTTCCAGGTTGCCTCCCTCACCAAACTTTGCTTTTCCATACAGTCCCAAGCATGCTATTTTGGACTAGATGCTGCATAAATATAGCAGCCTGCCTTAGAAATGTCAGACTTCTGGTTATAATGAAATAACTCCAAGTGAACACTGAGCATAGGTTGCTGTGACAATTAGGAAGAGCATAAATGAACCCACATTTGATAGCAAACTCTCTTCTGATTAACTATTCATTGTGTTCTACTTTCAGCAGGAGGCCTGTCACTCCGTTTTTGCATTCACCCCACCAACACAGAATTTAGGAGTGCGTTTGGGCAGTAAAAACCATTAGCAAAGTTAGCAGGAAATAAGCACTTTGACTCCTTTGCCAAAATTCAGAATGCAGTCTAATACAATAATGTCATTATTACATGCCAAGAAAAAAACCATGAATTCACTTCAGTTTGAAGATACTTACCACAGCTTGTGAAAAACAGGAGCAAATCGTAAAGCACAACTGCATACCTTGCTTTGCCAGTGTTTGACATTTTGAATACTGTTCAAATTGATTTCTGACTTTGGTGCTGAATGTGTGTGTTCTTCTGAAGTTAAATCCTACAAATGGTAGTAACCCACTGTACTAGTTAACAGTGGAGGAAAATACTTGCTTTTGTAGCACTTATGCAATCATATGAACCACAGAAAACTGTATCTGTAGGTTTGTCCCCTAAAAAGGATTCATCATTTGCTACAATTTTGTGTTGTATGTAAAACTGTAGGGGCTTTTTGACTTCACTCTGCTAAAAACTGGGATCCCTAACAATTAGAACTTTATGTAATACTATGTAGTAGTAATTATTTTAGGTAATACTAAAGAAAAAAGGAAGGAACTATCGTATAAAGTATATGCCTCTACACAGGCAATGGAGAAGCACATCTGCACTTCGCTGCCGTCTGTTACAGCTGCTGATAGATGTTAACAGGCTAATTTTTTACCAAGAAGGCACACAAAGATCCTTAGTAGTGTTTCAGACTCAAACTCCTTAGCAACACTGGGTACAGCTATTCGTACAGTCTCCGACTCTCTTCTGATGTTTTACGCATAAACACACGTGCTATAGAGTTGCATGTGCATATATAGGTATATATAGGTGGACTAACGCTCTGATCAAACATAACCAAGTTACAAAGAGCTGCCATTTGCCATCTGACTCAGCCTTATTCCTGAGCAGAAGCCCAAGATGCAGGGTTTTTACTGTCAGCTGTCTCAGCCCCATTGATCCATACCCTGTGTCTCTGCACATACATATTTGTCAGATACTACTTTCCACTCCTGTCTTTGCTTGTTCAGCTGAAGAGAAAAGCCAGGCAACATCCTCTTAAGAATTACTGGATTCAGTCAGCAAGATGGGGACTGAGATCTTAACTTTTATTTGGCCATCAATAAAGATGACACACAAATCTATACATCCCTTTCAGGTGCACTTTTAAGTTCATGGGCTCACAAATGTTTTTATTTCTTTCCTCATTCTTCTCTGACTTCTCCAATAAGTCATTGTTAGCTAAAATATACCACACGATGAAGCTATTTAAACCTAGGTACCCTTCCTGACAAACAATATCATCCATAATTCAAGATTAGGACAAATAATGTCTTTCATCAAAGCCAGAAAAAGACCAGGAATAAAAACTGTATCAGAAAGGCAGTCTGCTGAAAATCTTGATAAGGCTGTCTTTTCCCAACAGAAAGGGTGAAATGAAGCCTTTAATGAAACAAACAAGAACATTAGAAAAAAAACAAATCTCCCTTCTCCCGAGTTCAAAGTAAACCAAATAAATTCCCACTTACTTGTGAAAACGTTCAGGATATAAAATACATACACTGACAGTAGTGCTATTCCTATTGGAAAATTGTGGTCTGGATCTGACCCCGAGCAACAACTCCAGGAAAGACTGAGCCCTTTCAAAGATTTTTCAGCAATTTCAGATAGAATCTTTTCAGTGTGATCAGCCAAGATGGACAAAAGAAAACACTAACATCAATTACAATTCTTATATAGCTACTGTGGCATTTGTCTACCTGGTATTTGCTACTGGACTCTAAGAAATAAATCCAAATATTACTTTGTTTACCACATGACTTTCACATTTAAAAGACAGAAAGATGGCCAAAATTAAGCATCCTAAGTACACATGGTTTAAGTGGGCAATATATAGTTTACACAACTGAGTGGGCATGTTTCATGGAAGGGTTTTTGTTTGTATTGTTGCCACAGGAGCTATTCACAGCTACTAGCTGCAGACAGCTAAAGCAATGGTTTGCTCCTTATGGGCCACGGCCATATCTCATGGCATTCAAACTTTTTGACAATAAATATACCTTTGACACTATTTTAAGGCTACTGTTCAGCTAATTAATACATTGCAGATAAACCATGCTAACAAAACTCTAGTTTGCTAAGGTGCATAGATAAGAAACCTAGGGTTTGACGTTTTTCTACACAAAAATATGTTTTGCACTCCTAGTTATCAGATTTTTTTTTTATTCCTTTCTTGTTCTTTGGGGGGATTATTTTGTTCATCTTTTCAATAGCTCATTCTTAGTAAAATAACTTCAGGCAAAAGTCTATTGAAATGTCTAATGTGAACCAGAACAGCTTTGACCAGCTCAGAGTTTGGTTACACTGCAGTTGGCTAAGAAAAAATAACCCAAAAATGTGAAAGATCCTTACTGTACAAGAATCATTATTAGAACCATATTTTCCTTAGCAGAAAACTGGAAACCAACAGCAGATGTAAAGAAAATAATCCATAGCTTGTGTACATCTCTCAGATATGACTATGCTCAGCAGTTTGCTACCTTAGTGTAACTGGATATGCATTATATGAGTTTCAAGCCTAAACATCTCACAGTGGGACAACTATGCTTGATAGACTTCAGGGAAGTTGGGAGTAGCTTCTCACAGCAAAGTCCACATGTGTTTGCCTTCTCTCAGAAGATTCAAAACACTGTATACTTAATAGAAACAATATTAGCAGTCTGACTTGACAGTTTATAGTACTGTACTGCTATGCTTGTGCTGGGACCAAAGAAACAGATCTCTCTAGACAAAGCAGATCACAGTTTCAACTTCTGTTACTAATCTCAGTTTTGGTGGGTGTTTGATATTTTGCCCTATTTATATAAACTATACTGACTGAAATGAAAATGCATTCAGGTCTGACCGAGAATAAGTTGAGAGCTAGCCCAGTTTAGCTGAAGAGTGATAAAGATGTCTATGTTAATTACAGGATACAAAAGAAAATACTGTTTTTCAGAGACTGGATGTAGGTATTATGTAGTAAAATTTCATACAAACATTTTACGTGGTTTCTATTTGTTAAGAGGCAGTGCTGATGCAACTTGAACCTTACATGACGCACGCAGCAGTGGCGTGGATGAAAGTTGAACAAGTCCAGTCACCATGTTGGTGGTAAAAGAGGGGAATGTGGAAGAAAGGAGGCAGAGCAGTGAAGCTGGATAGCCCTAAGATAACTAACCAAGGAGAAAAAACGATAATATTGATCTATATTTCTGTGGATAATCCTGAGTAAAAAGCATTTGGATCTAGATGAACTATGATAAAAACTGCTAGAAGAACATTAGGAAGGAATCAAATCCACCCACAAAATACTAACCTGAGGTAGTGTAAGAGTTAAAAATAGGACATAAACAAGTAACTGTCATGTCTACAAGAAGCTACAAAATAGGCTCATAGAAGACTTACTTTATAAGGCTAATAATTTCATAAACTCTCACTAGCAAGAACCCAGTTTTCAAACTACAGTCTTTCTTGAGAATATTTTTAGAAGTCAAACATATTTGGGGGCATATTATTTTCTAAAAAATACAATTTTCCTCCTTGGAATGGTTCTCATCAAATCTTAGTTGGTTTTACTGGGTGTTTTTTTTTGTTTCCATGCCAGATAACTCAAGTATGAATGAAGGCAGCTGAGAAAATGGATTATTTGGATTTCTAAGTTATCTGGTAGTGAATAAAAACACAGTGACAAAATCTGGTCTGATCTCGCCTACACACATGCTCGAGAGATGAAATAATAGCCAAACTTTCCAAGCTGTCGCAAAGAAAGCAATTATTTTTCACAAGGTAGAAACTGGAAAGTTTGCTGACGTTAAACACGTTGGAGATACACAGAAAAAATAGGAAATTAGGAAAAATAAAATTATTAAAGAAACTAAGAGCAAACTATGATCAGCCAGTGGCCATTTGTGGCTGCATAGACAACTGCTCTAAATTTCTGGTATTCACATAACAGCCTGCACTCACACACACAAATCACTCACAAAATAACTCAGACACAAATGTATTCTCATTTTCACTTTTTCTCAGCATCCCACACTCTACTGCTTCTGTGGTTGAATTCTGCTAGGTCTAACCTGTCTATCTGCCCACATATATCCTCTTCTACTAGAGATGGGGGAGCAATAGCAGGTCTATGTCTATTTGGTCTATGAAGCTGGTAGCTGCAGTCTTTCAGCAAGGGGCTGCTTTATCCAGTGCAGCTCAGTTACTGCTAAAACACTCAGTGCTGGAGAAAAGTGCAAACACTGAAACAACACAGTTTGAAAACACAGTTGTGTCCTCGTCCTGGAAAACCTTCAAATAGACTAAAATTTGAAGTACTGTCTTAGTTTTTCTTTTAATCAGTAAACTAAGAGATTAAATGGTCATTCTTCTCCTCAGTAGTCTTTAACCCACTGCTGTATGTCTCATCCCCTTTAAAGAACAGATTTAAGGTATAACAGGAGCCTTGAATTCTTCTGAAGACAGATGTTGCATACTGTTATAATTAAAAAACCCCAACCAACCAACAGCTTGTGCTTTCAGGTTACTTTGCTGTTTTATCAGATTTTATTCTGTATGACCTTTCTCTGCCCATCTTGAATATTGCACCCTAACAGAGACCAAATTAATTTATATGGCACCTGAGAATCTCCCATTCAAGTGAAGGAGAGTTTATCTCCCATTACATGATTGCTAAGCTTCCCAGATCACACATACTCAGCTCAAAATGGACAAACCAAATGCAGAACATACTTCTAAATAATTCATGCAGTTCTGCTGTGTCAGCTCTTACTGGCTCTTTGAAGAAAGCAGCAGTGCTGCTTACAGAAACTGCTTTCCCAAGGAGAAAGAAAGCTTGTGAATAAAGCAGGATAAATAGAAGGGGTAGACGAGGCACCAGGAAGTCTTCCGTTAAGATAGAAAATAATGTTTCTGCCTCTTGCTGTGGTTATTTACAGTGACAGCTGAAAACATTTAATTTGCATAATGATCAGACTGACATTACCCTTTGACGCATCCAGGGAGATATAATTAGCTGAAAAGCCTTCAGATGCAATGCTGTGATCGATCACGAAGTACAACATCATCATGTTGCCACCACTGGTGAGAGATGGCGGAATTGATCTTCCACAGTACCTGCAGAAAAAAGATGCTTTAAATTAAATGGCAGTACTTAACGAAGCATCTGTATTACTGGAAGACAGTTCCACTTTCCTGAGAAGTCTGAATGGCTGCACATACACAAATCTCTCCTTTAGATGATACAGATCTCGGCTATATACCTTGTATCATGAGACTAAATAGCACACAGCACGTACATGGGCACAAAGCTACCTTGTGTGGCAAAGCCAGAGGAGAAACTGTTCATCAAGCTGTCAAATCCTTACTGAAATCATTCTATGCTGTACCTACACATGTTCTGCTCTCTTGTAGGAGTCAGAGTGGCTGGCCAAAGACTAAGGTTGCAAAACACTCTCCATTATGGGAGTCGTTTGCTCTTTATTTTCCAAAACACTGCTATGTCAGCCAATTACTTTACAGTCTGTAGCTGCAGCTACTGTTCCCAAGTTGCTCAGATGTTCTTGAATTCTAGAGTGGCAAGAAACCCCTGTATATTTCCCAACTGGAGAAGAGGAAAACAAGAAAAAATATTTCTTAAGATAAAACTGCACATAAAGAGAAAGTAAAAAAAACCCAACCTTGTAAAATGTAGACTTTGGTTTAGTTTTTGCTGAGATACAAATGCACAACTTCAAGTAACCTTTCTTTAACCCCCTCAAGTGCTTAGAATAATTTGTTTTCCTGGACCCATCTACCTGGGCAAAGAAATTGCTGGTGTTGTTTTTTAATGCAGAGAAAATAAACTATAGTCAAAATTTAAAGAAGCTATTTGGATTTTGGTATCTCCATAACATTGCTCACTCCAGAGTAATTCACGCCTTTAAGTTAATGGACATATTCACCTTCCCAAAGTTTGCTCAGTGCTGTTGTCATATATTTCAAGGTAATCCTTTGTGCAACTATAATCAAATGCCAAATTAAATGAAGTAAATGTCAGGCGGATAAGGTAGCCAGGTTGAATATTGATAGTCCAGGTACAGTTAATACCATGTGGGTAGACATCTGGATGACTAGGACTTGTAATGGTTCCTTCTGGTTCAGTGAGCAGCTCTCCACATACTGTAGAGATTGAAAACATCAGGGTAAATTATATATTTGCAAAAAAAACCCACAGACAATAATAAAATTACTTACTACTTTTTAAAAGGTCATAGTCTTTTTTTTTCCTTGATGCATACAATATTAGAGAGTAACTCATTTGGAATTCATCTTCCATTACACCATCCTAAAACTTGATGACAACTGTTCTCAGTGTACAAAAAGATCTGGAAAGTCCCAACACTCTACAGAGAAAACATCCAAAAAAAAGTATCTTTACCTGTGTCTGATGGCCAGAACTCAGCTCTGAAGCCAAGGTTGGTAAGAGAGGAAGCTCTGAACTTGATATAGAGATTGTTCTGTGTGGATTGCACTCTAGACGGTACAGCTGTACCACAGTATTTCTTCAAAAGCGGAGAGTCTTTGCTGTTGCCATCTCTGACCTGAAGATCAACATACGCAAAATATACCACACAAATTTCTATGACATCAAAGTTTTCAATACAAATGGGTTCATAAAATACATATAAAAGAGATCCTCAGTTAAGTCAAACCCTACCCCTTCTTCAGCATATTTTCTACTACTGGCACATACAATGTGACCTTATGACTACCAGAGGAGCACTCTTGCACCCAAACCATGTCATATGGAAAAAAGTTGGGAATCCTTCACCCTCAACAGGAAGTGGCATGTAAACCTCTAAAACCAGGTCTGTCTATTTAAAGACACCTGATAATCATTTCTGATTATCAAAAAGGTCTGCATCATCTTTGGAGAACCAAGAAAAGTTTTGGGTTCCCATTATGAATCTGCAAAAGCTTCCATAACTGCTGTAATTAATTCTGCTTTGCCAGAGATGAGGATGAGAAGGAACATACAGATAAGAAATTATTTAGTGTTCATAATATATAAGGAAGATTACTTACCTCAATGTAGTCCGAGTCACAAGTGGTTGTATTTCGAATGTCAAAGTCGATAAAGTTAAGAATCACCACTTGGTTACCTGGCTGGGAGATGATCCACTCACAGGTCTTTGGATGAGGGGGTATCCTGGGATAGTAAGGTGAATGGATAGTGCCTGTTCCTGACAAGGAGCCTCCACATGCTGCCAAGAGACACCAAGAGTTAGTATTTGTGATTAATAGTTTCAAGGACTGTATGTAATGTGATGTCTATCAAATATCACAATGAAATTAGAAGAACACTGCCCCTAAAACCCTTACAGCATGCTGTTACAGATCATCCAAGCGCTATTAAGAATGTATCTACAAGAAGACATTGCTGTAAATATAGCATAAATGTAGACAGAGAAGACTAACCTAACTGTGCCCACAAAAACAGATTAATTTGGTTTTGACTCATTGGTTTCACAGACAGATTTGCTTGTGATTAAGAACTAAAATATAGAAAAAATTAGAGTAAAAAGATTTAGGCAGAATAATAGCTTCATCATCTTTTTGTATGTTAGTGGTGATTGATCATTAACAGAATCAAGAGAAGCATTTCCAAGCATGCTAGGAGTATTGACTGCAACAAACTTACTGCAGATATCATCTTAGCACTTCTAGAAGTATCAATAAATAAAAAACCCATGCTTTATGTTACTGCTTTCATTTCTTTTGAAATTTGTCTTAAAACCATTACATCGATAATATAGCACAGAAATGGCTGAAAGTGGCCAAACTACAGATCAGTTGACTGTGCAAGTTGCCAGTTCCTCTTACCAACTTGATAAACAGCCCTGAAACTAGCTCTTTGTACAGAAGCATCAGACTTGAACTTGATCCAGAGACTGTTGCTGGTGGAAGTGATTGGAGACAGGACTGTACTATGACAAAATTTACTAATAAGAGGAGACGTCTCACTGTCACCATCTCGAACCTAGTCATCAAAGAGAAAAAAAAGAATCAGATCGTAAAAGTAACTAAAAGGGAAAAAGCTATCTGCATCTCCAAACTTAAGGCCCTAAGCCCACAGTCTGTGAGTAAGAATAAGTGCATCTAGAGGCCAGAAAGAACACTTCTATAAACCAAGGAGTCTTGAAGACTTTCTGAGGAGCCCATTTTATTCCAAGAGGGAAGTCGAAAAGGTGAGGTCCTCTCATTTTTACCTAGGCAAAAAATGTAATTTTTCTCCCAAATGTTATCCTGAAAACAAAACAGGAGCTCATCTCTGTTGTAAAAGTGGTGGTAGCTCATGTAGCTGGAGCTGCTTTTAAATGCAGCTGACCCAAAAATTCATTCCGGTGAAACCATTGGCAAAGCTAGGCACATCCAGCTTCAGACATCCTCGCATCACCTCTTCTTTCCTTCTCAGCCTCATTCCTCTGTGGGCTAAGAGAAGGCAGGGAACTCTTGCTGGTGCTCCACAGAGCTCATGGCAGGAGGCCCACTTGCTCTGCTTTGGCAATCTCCAGATGATTAGATGGCTTTCTGACTAATGAATATTTTAAACTCAAGTCCCAGGGAAATTAAAGGTGACCAAAGTATTCTCACTTTACTGCAGAGCATCAGATGCAATAATTTGTGCTGGAGTACTTAGAAAATCTTTGTACAGCAAAGAAAGTTCCCAAAGTATAGTTCACAGTTTACATTTTTTTCTTGAGCTGACTCTCCTTACTTTGTTTATGAAATAGAAACTGTTTGCATTGAATAGTGATAAAAATAGCTGATTCTCTAAACCATGTGAGTAATGTCTCCTACTGCAAGAAGGATAACAAAGAGCCTTATCTGACACCTTACGGCTACAGGACCATATCACGGCCTCATTGTCTCTAGTTTCTTATTGCACATCACTGGTCCTACACCATTTCTTCCTCAGTAAGAGAATCACAGAATCAAAGAACAGTTTGGTTTGGAAGGGATCTCAGAAATCCCTGAGAATTTTGGGCACCTCAATACAAGAGAGGTGTGAAGGTGCTGGACTGGGTGCAGAGGAGGGAAATTAAGCTGGTGAAGGGCCTAGAGAATAAATCTTATGAAGAAAGACTAAAAGAGCTGGGGCTCTTTAGCCTGAGAAAAAGGAGGCTGAGAGGAGACCTCATCACTCTCTACAACTACCTGAAAGGACATTGTGGAGAGGTTGGTGCTGGTCTCTTCTCACAAGCAATTAGTGATAGAACAAGAGGGAATAATTCAAGTTACAACAGGGTAGGTTTAGACTTGATATTAGGAAGAATTTTTTCACAGAAAGGGTGTTCAGGCACTGGAATGGGCTTCCCAGGGAGGTGGTGGATTCGCCATCCCTGGATGTGTTTTTAAGATCATTTGGATGAGATGTTGAGGGATCTGGTTTAGGGGTGAACTTGTAAGGCAGAGTAGATGGTTGGACTCCATGACCCCAGGGGTCTTTTCCAATCAGAGTGATTCTGTGAAATCAAATCTCTTTGCCATGGTCAGGGACACCTCCCACTATGCCAGGTTTCTCAGAGCCCCCTCCAACCTGGACTTGAGCACATTCATTAATGGAGCTTCCACAACTTTCCATCTTATTCTAGCATCTCACCACACATAGTGAGGAATTTCGTCCTAACATCTAAATTAAATCTCCTCTTTCAGTTGAAGCCATTACTCTTTGTTCTGTCTCATAAAATGCTCCTCTCCAGCTTCCTTGTAAGCCCTTTTCAAATACTGAAAGGCCACAATGAGGTCCCCCTGGAGCCTCTCTTCTTCAGGCTGAACAACCTTAAGTCTCATAGCCTGTCCTCTCAGGAGAGGCCCTTGGTCATCTTCAAGGCCCTCCTCAGGACCCAGTCTAAGAGGTCCATGTCCTTCTTGTGCTGGCTGCAATACTCAAGGTAGGATTTCACAAGAGCAGTGTAAAAAAGCAGAATCACCTCCCTTGACCTGCTGGGTACAGCTCTTTTGACACAGCCCAACCTGAGCAAGTGCCTGTGAACTGTGCCTGTCCTCTGTGAAAACTCTGCAGGTTTCCAGGTATCACCAGGGATGAAAATAACCTGTACTACTTGAAAGCGACAAAACAATTGTCAGAGGGTGACTTTTACAGCAACTGAAACACCCAAAATCTACCTTCCTAGCACAATGCGTCACTCACACAAGCTGTCTTAGTCAGAAATGCCCATCCTGGTCCTCTTCTCTGGGCTGAGCAACCAAGGGAGAGGGTAGGAAGAAGTAGAGGACAGAAACACCAGGAAACTGAATAGCTTGTGACTGCTCAGCAAACAGCGAGGTAAATGCCTTGCTGAACTAATACAAACTGATTGCATTCAACAGAAATGGTTTTGTTTCTCTGGCTGCTCTGAATTTTGCTGCTGTTCTGCCAGCAATTACGCAAGAGGAGTACCAAGCCAAACAAACAAAAGCTGTCTGTTTTCATTAAACACACTTTCCCTCTCAGTTCAGAAATTAATTACACTTCATTCCAACCAAAGTCTCTGAATTAGAGGAGGAGGGAAGGGAGCAATGTCAGCACAATAACATCTTTTACAGAGCACTGGAAAAGGCTGCCCAGGGGGGTTGTGGAGTCTCCTTCTCTGGAGACGTTTAAAACCTACCTGGACATGTTCCTGTGTGACTTGGTCTAGGTGATCCTATGTGGAAGGGGGATTAGACTGGATGATCTTTCGAGGTCCCTTCCAATCCCCAAAGACTCTATGATTCTATGACTATCTAGTAGGCACAGTTTTGAGCTGAAAGTGACAAACACAAACTTGAGCTACCCAAGAACTCTCAACAGACCAGGTCCCCCAGTGCAGGCCTGCTGACCTTTGAGATGCACCGATTTGCAATGGTAGATATTCCCTTTTGTAAATAATTCCTCATTTTAACACAATTGGTGGCTCTGGGACAAACCTACATCTCTCCAGGAAAACAAACCACAGCCATCCCTCTGTGCTTTCTTCCTGTTCAGTGCTGCCCGCAGTCTCAGCCTGAACTACCCTGGGACAGTGAGGGTCCATGGAGTCCAGAATAACCCACCCCTAGAAAAACCTGCACTAAAGCAAGAGTGGCTTGAATCCTCACACCTCCCTCATAAAATACCATGGTGTTAATTTGTGCCTTGTTTCCATAAAGACTCACTAGCAGTTGGAACCTGAAATCCCAGGGAAGAAAGTCTTACTGGGGGCAAGTACCTTCCTTTCATCTCTTACAGGCTTTACACATAAAAAAGGCATTGCAGAGAGGGAAAGAGGGGTAAGGTGTGGCTTACACTTGGATGGCACTGCTTTTGCTGCCAGTGAGATTCAGAATTAGAGCTGGACGTTTTATACAGATGACGTTAACATCCAAAACCACATTAGGTCTTTCTCAGAAAAGGCTTAAGGCTTTAAATGTTTTCCTATCGGTAGCTGATGTATTTCCTTCTCATAGCACAGTTCAGACTGGTAACTGCCATGGAAAATCCCCCGTGTCTGACCCTATATTCTGATATTTCTTTATATTGCTCTCCTAAGGTATTTCCTACCTCCTATGCTCTTCTCAGCAAAGTTTCTGTTGTTACTCAGGGAACAAAGGAAAGATGATAGAGGAGACACTGGCACATCAGCAACCAGGCAATAGGCAACAGCTGTAGGGTTCTTACAAAAGAGCCCAAAAAGGCTCAAGCATGTCTCCAGAGACTTCTCAACCATGAAGACCTGCCCTCCCGTGAGGAACATGACTAAGGTAAGCCAGAGAAAAGCTGCTGCTTTACAAATGAATTGGGATGGGGACCTGCCTGAATACAGAGGGAGCAATGTTCCTCAGCCTGGGAGAGGAGGCAGTCAGCAGAGCAGGAGCCCAAGGCATATATCACTGTGACGTCTATGGCGGTGTATTTTCATCATTTGAGGATTAAAACTTTGTAAAGAAAACAAACAAAATGACCTGAGCAGCCTAACTCTCCACAGGAGCAGTGATGATTTCGTGTAAATTAATCTTGCAGGTTACTAGGCATTTTTTCTTCCCACAAACCAGTCCAAGTTCCCTACAGCAGCTCCAGTAAAAATGTGTGTGTGTCTCTCTATAAATACATGTAGACTTATTAAATCTGTCCTTCTCTGTGTCCTTTTAAATTTTGTTTTGATGACGCAGGAGAGCTGTGTTTGGCATCCACAAAAATCTTGGCAATCTACTGAAATGCAAAGTCCCCCAATCTCGCATTTGCTGCTGATAACCAGCCCATCAATTGCAACAAAAGCAGAGATTTGAACTTTGCATGTTACTGGTCTCTCAGATCCCACCAATGAAGTCAGTGTTATCTGCCCCAATTCATACAGCAGTATCTTTTAGTTTAATGGAAGTAAGAGAAGCCTGCACTCATTACCCAGAGAATGCAATTACTGCTTCCTCTCTATATTGCTGCTAATCAAGGACAAAATCCAGGAGGTGACCTTTTGATTAAGTGTGAAGGCAAAAATCCACCTCGTCCCTTTGCTCAGTAGTTCAGAGCAAAGGATTTTGTGACATAGAGCTGAAAGAAATCCTTGCAAACGATTGTTTAAAAGAAACATCTAATAGTTGTTCAATCTAATAACTGATCAATAGACTAAACCCAGGAAGCTTTCCGTCTCCTCCTGCTTGATCCCATCACAAAAACCGCATCAATAATTTAACGCATCAAACCTCTCCCAAACATCCTGCTCTCTCCATGTTTGGTGTAAGGTCACAAAAAAGAGGATAAGCGCAGAATACGAGCGATATAACACTATAGTGCAATCAAATCTTCAGTGGAAAACCTAACTGCAAGAGAAGTACAAGTAGTAGTGTTGAATTCCTCCTGGGTTTTGCTTTGTTATGGCAATAATAACAACAAGCCCCTTTTGAAGTTCATACAGGGAGATACGACGCCAAGAGGCAAATACTTACAATACAAGAGCACTTGGTACATTTATTTCCTTCGGGCCTAAATTCTTCTCCTTCATTGTAAAGTCTCCCTTCAAACACACAACCTGCAAAACAGCATTTGAGTAAGTTTAGCTCAGGATAGCTCTCTGCTTTTTCTCTGTAACACATCCCACTCACAGGACTATATGAAAAGTCAGTGTTACCATCCTCTCTGATAACCATCGTCTCTGCACAGAACTCTTTACAGAAGCCTTTACAAAGGCTTTGAGAACACTCAAATATCTTTCAGGGAGAAAAAAAACCCCATCCTTCTAGAGCACATAAGTTTGCAGTCAAGACTAAGTGAAGTCAAGACTAAGTGAAGTGAAGACTAAGTGAAGTCAAGACTAAGTGAGGTCTCTTACATTAAAAGTGGCTTTGAAACACTTCTCTGAGCTGTTTGCTATCACAGATTCACAGAATTATGGAGGCTGGAAAAGACCTGAGATCATCCAGCCTATGACTTGATACCACAATATCACAGAATCACAGAACATTAGGGATTGGAAGGGACCTCGAATGATAATCTAGTCCAATCCCTCTGCCACAGCAGGATCACCTAGACCAAGTCACACAGGAAAATGTCCATGTAGGTTTTAAATGTCTCCAGAGACTGACTTCACAACCCTCCATGGGCAGCCTGTTCCAGTGCTCTGTCACTCTTACTGTGAAGAAGTTCCTTCTCATATTGATGTGGAACCTCCTATGTATCAGTTAGAGTGTTCTTACTCTCTGAATGTATATGCAGTATTGACAGAAATTATAACTAATTACAATATAATAAACCCATTATATCACAGCTGGAGCAGCACTCACCTGCAAAACCTCAGTTACAATCAAATTAGCCTATAAAACCATGTTGATTTGCTACCGGGCTCTTCTTGTGTCATCAAGTGCATTGCAAGCCACTGGCTCACATTTAAATTACTTAACAAACACAACAGAGAAGTTAGAGACAAACTCCCAGGTAATGATAGTTGTTATCAGAAATACAGCTGCACGTGTGGAACAGCATCTTGCCATGAGATCTCACCTGGACACACTGGACAGCACATGCCCTTGAGTTTGGAAGGGTTTTTGCAGTGAACAACACACTGTACCTCTGACTCTAGTATCACTCCTTCCTGAAAAAGAAGCAGACCAGACATGTTCAGCATTAGACTTGTGGTTGCTTTACCAAGCAAAAATCACACACACACACATACAGAACGTTAGGGATTGGAAGGGACCTCACAAGATCATCTAGTCCAATCCCCCAGAATCCACAGTTACTAGCAGTAGAATTAAAGCACAGTGCTGTGGAGCACTGGATTCCAAACCCTCTTTCTGTACCTTCTGCCTGGTATCAGGATTCAGGTTAATCCACAGTCAAAAGATCCACTTGAGTCTCCCTGACTCCAGACATAGGATTTGCCTTAAAATGCATCAGGTAAGAAACCAAGCACCCTCTGAGGAAAAGGAATCCAGCTTTATCAGGAATCCTTATTAGGTTCAGTAATCTGCAGCTCTGGGGAAAACAGGCCAGACATGAGGTATTCTCCTCCCTTCTCTCCTTGGAGGAAAACAAAAAAAAACACCACAAGACGACTTGAAATGCAGATAAAAGCATCTTATTCTGTAGTGGGGAGACGCTTATCTTCCTTATCTTTGATGCTTTGCCTGATAAGTGTTAGCAAATTAACATTTCCTGCACTTCTTGTTGAAGAAGTCAAGAGTCCTCCTGAACAAACCTGGGGGCGAGGAGCTGTGCACCCACATTGCTCTGCTGCTTTCCACTTGCAGCTTTGCAGTTGGAGGCAATGGAAACCTGGTTTTTTTAAAAAGGCCTGGCTCATAAGGTAAACAGGATCACTCAGCTTTGCATTTAGACAGTGAAACAGGCAGTAAAGAAGGGCTCACTTCATGTAGCTGGTAATGATAAGAGTAGCTGAAGTTGCACTGGGGCTCTCTCTTCATTAAGTGCAAGGATACAGAGTACTGCTGCTCCAACTTCATTCTTCTGAGCATACTGGCCTTTAAAAATGTGGGTGGGTTTCACAGACCAGAAGCATCACAGAAAGAGAGAAAAATCTTTAAACACTCTTCTCATGTTTGTAGAACATCTTCGGGCTCATTCAGCTCTGCTCTTCGCAACAACTGCAACCCTTAGTAACTGCCTGAGTGCTATTTCTAAAACCAAATCAAGTTGTCAGCAGAAATGGCAGACCCATTCACAGAGAGAAACTGCAATTTCCTACCTAAGTACTTGGCTTGTGCCTGAAAATGGGCAGGTTTGCAAATCTTATGCTTGTAGATAGGCAAGATTCCAAAAGTACTGTGTTAACAGCACTGGAGCCCAGGAAAAGATGTGGTTATAGGTTTCTTTTAATGAACATCCCAGGTGAGCCCCACAGACACACACACATGAAAGTGTCCAACTGTAAAACCAGTCACTTGCATCTCACAAAAGGCTTAGCATGCTAAAAAAAAACCCAAAAGAGAGTTATTTCAAGGGCAAGACAGCAGCAAATGACACAGCTGCATCCCTCCTCTTCAACAGCGATTGGGTATTACAGTACACAAGGCATATCTAAATAAACATGAAACCTAGACTTCTGAATGTTTGGTTATAGCTGGTCACAGCTGGATGGATTTGAACTACTTTAAATGCAAAGTCCATCCTACGCAAGTATAAAATAGTTCAGGTTATTTGGATTGGATACAAAGAAAGGCTCTGAATTTCATGCTCACCACTCAGTTAGCACGACGCTGCTGACATCCTTACCTGGCACTGGTATGTAACGCAGGGATTGCCAGGAAGCTGCCATTTCATGGAGCTGTTGTAGGTGTTACCTCCAAAGCTGCAGTCTAGGAGACAGAAGCATATCAGTTCAGCTGAATGCAGTGATCTCATGGGAGGCTGATGATGAGGACATAGTAGCATCCTAAATGTGACCTATCCTCTCCCTTGAGTTAATAGAAGAGGTAGAGCTAAGAGCATGGACTGACAAGAAGGACCGTGTCCTGGGAGGGCTGACAGCACCACTGCCCTGGATATCTGCTGCTGCTGCTGACTGGCCAAACTCCTTACCAATTGTGACTGTTCAAGACAAACCAAAATCAGTGACAATTTACCTAAAAGTGGAGGTCGGCGCACGTTCTGCAGTCCGTTCAGGAGCTGCTCAGCCACTCACACACTGGAAGGAGGAGAGGGAGGAGAGAAGGTAGAGAAAAGCTGGAAGCGTTCATCACCCAGCCTGGCCACGGTATCCTCATCCATTAACGAAAACCCCCAGGAGACCTCTTCAGTCAGAACAGCTCAGCATGGATGAACTGACATCAGCAGAGGTACCTTTCCTTTACACTCTTCCATCTTCATGACAGAGTGGATCAAGAGCCACATAAACTAAAAGCCATCAAGCTCTTCTGTGTGGGTGGTGAATGTCTGAGAGGGGAAATGTTGGAGTCCCACAGGGTTTGGCTTTCTCTGTCTTTGTGTGTTATGACAGCTTTGTTAACAGAAAATAGGTTGGCCTGCCCGTGCACAGGATCAACTCCCATCATCTGTGCAGAAAGAAATTTCACTGAGGCATTTGGAGAAAAAAATAATACACCCCACATTAATTTTCACACTTTTGATTATATGTTCCTACTGGTTTGCCTTCTCCCTCTTTAAAGGCTTCCTGGTATTTCACCAAAGGGAAAACAAAAAAAGGGAAGACAAAGAAAGAACAAACTAACTCACCAGGAAAGCAAAACTAGAAATGGCAGCTTAAGCTGCTCAAGGACGTGGGGTTTAGCAGTGGGCTGCGTAGAGTTAGATTAATGGTTGGACTTGATGATATTAAAGGTCATTTCCAGCCTAAATGATTCTAGGATTCTGTAAGTGGCATTAAATTATTTGGGTTTTTTAGAGGAGTTTATTAATGAAAAGCTGTTTCAATTGACAACAATTAATTCTTTGTAGACCCAGTGCTTCCTAAGTAATTTTTCAGAAGCAACACAAACCCTAATCTCTGCAGGAAAAATGCCCATTTTCCATTTAGTGCTCTGAGGGGGCTTTTTCCTTGTCTATTTTATTCACAATCAGGTTGGTCAAAGAGCCCATGAAACCAAAAGGAACCACAGAATATTACAGAACATTAGGGATTGGAAGGGACCTTGAAAGACCATCTAGTCCAATCCGCCTGCCACAGCAGGATCACCTAGATCAAGTCGCACAGGAACATATCCAGGCGGGTTTTAAACATCTCCAGAGAAGAGGACCCTACAACACTCCTGAGAGTTTGAAACACAGGCATACAGAGTCCCCACACATAAAACAAGAGTCAAGCAATGCCCACAGCACCATTCTCTTTCCTCACCCTGCCTCACAAGCTACTCTAGGTCATTCTCTGCTGTGTAGGGTGCCCTGTCCTGAACTGCTTTGGGCTGCATCTTGCATCTTTCTGAAAATAAAGGCACAAAATCATTTTGAATCCTATCTAAACTTTAAAGAAAACTTGATGTATAAAGATGAATTACAAATGTGCTAACTGCCTCCAGTAAAGATAGAATCATGCAATGGTTTCAGTGGGAGAGACCTTCAAGATCATAAAGTCCAATGTTTTCCTAGACCTATCAGCACCACTAAGCTGTCCCCCAGCGCAACATCTACCCTTCTCTTAAGCACTTCCAGTGATGGGCGCTCAACCCCCTCCGTGGGCAGGCTGTTCCAATGCCTGACAACTCTTTCAGGAAAGAAAGAGACCAGCATCCAACCTGAACCACCCCTGGTGCAGCTTAAGGCCATTTCCCCTCGTCCTACCACTGGCCTCTAGGGAGAAGAAACCAACCCCTGCCTCTCCACAACCTCCTTTCAAGTAGTTGCAGAGAGCAGTAAGGTATCTCCCCGCCAATCTTCTCTTCTCCACAGTAAAAAGCCCCAGATCCCTCAGCCATTCCTCGTGAGACACACAGGTTCCAAATCCTTTATGAGCTTGGTAACTGCCTCAGTACCCTCTCCAGCACTTCAATGTCCCTCTTGTAGTGGGATCTTCAACCACAGAAGATGTGTACTTTAACAAATTAGAAATGGAGACCAGGATGGACAAGTCTACACAAGCATCAGAGACACTAAGATTGCTCTCAAGCTTTGGTACAGGCCGGCAGGTTGAATAAGGGATAGAGGGAAGCATTGTGCAAGTAGTGACGTGAGGCACAGTGGCAGCTGGATTTCAGCAGAAGCTGAGGAAAACACCACCAAAGGAAGAGGAGAGATAGCCAGTAACACAAGTAGGCTTGGTTAGAGCTGTGGAAAGGCTGGATGCCAGGCAAAGTGAAGAGAGGGCAAGAAAGGAAATGGTCTACCATCTCCAGGTGGGATCTTAACCTCTCACTGACCAAAGTCTGCACTGACACTCTGCCCTATGGCCGCTCCAGATCTATGCTCTCCGCTTACTCCTCAAAAGTAAAAAGAAATTAAACCCACAAACCAGCAAGATTTTCTGAACCTTGTTTGCAATGTATGAATCTCTTTGCTAACACCTGCAAACATACAGTCAGACTTTTCTAGCCCACCTACTGATAGCATGGGAGGTTATAAACCTCACCTGAACTCAGCTGAGTAAATCTTTCCTCACTCCACGTGCCAACTCAGTTCAGTTGTTAGCTCATCCACGGAAGGGATCTTTTGAGGTCCCTTCCAATCCCTAATGATTCTATGATAAAGGTCCACCCTATCTGGCTTGGAAAGTAGCAGCCACTGAATATGTCATGTCCAAAGGCATCAGCAAAGTCCCCAGTGTCCATGTCTAAAACCAACTACGGCTCCTAAAAGCCGCTTTAATTCCCTTTGGAAATATTTTTACATTAACTTCCTGTCTCCATCCACCATTTGAAAGGGAGGGCAGGAGAAGAGAATAAATCAAGGAAAATCAGAGCTAGCAGAAGCCTTAAATGACATCTACTTAAAAATTTAAGAGAAAGGGCTACAGAGGAGGTTTTCAAGAAGGGAAGCCTGAAATGTTCTAAGGTAACAGATTCAGCATTAATGGGTAGATTTGACCCCATAGCATATAACCCAGAAGGAAAACCTTTATGATTCCACATACAGAAGTTATACATCAGTGGTCTGTACGAATTTTAGTGGAGCAAAGGTGATTCATATCAGTCAAGGAGCATGTCCTAATTTTTTTAGTCCTTCTTACTTCTCTCTCTAAGAATAGCTGGTGTTTTGTTAATGTAAAATATTAACTTTCAGGTAGTTGCAGGGTTCTGTTCCTATTGCCTACTTCAACCCAAATAGTTCAGATAAGTCTTGGACAAATACGCAAGCTGAAAGTTGCTTATCTGAATCAAACCAGACCACTGAATACTTTGAAGCTGGTCAATAGTTGCATATGCAGTAGGAACTGCTAATTACCTTCTAGTCACCTCATGAAGGGAAAATGATCCTCTAGACTTGAGTCATTGCTGCACACAAAAATGACAATAAAATAGTTTAAAAAAAAAAAAATCACTTCTACTTTATTTATTTAGCCTCTTTGTTTCAAAGCCCTGCATGCCTTACTTGTGCACCTTGGTTTCAAACACAATAAACCAACCTTGGGCTGATTTAATTTGAAAGAACAGCTTAATTCCAAAACAAGCGTCCTCACATGGAATTGGGCTGAAATAACAAAAGAGGCAAATTATAGCAGATTTTGTTATTGGCATGTGGACAAGTTGACAATCAGGAAGCCATTTGTCTTTCCAAACCCAGTAATGTTGTTAAATGACCCTTTTTGCCTTCCCCAGACACCCAGCATAGAGCAGTACCATGAAGATGGAGAAAAAGGCTTTCAGAGGCAGTTTAATCATGGTAAAGCCCAACCAGTGTCCTCAGGAGTTCATTAAAAACAAGTCTTTATTACTCAATTTGACATTGTCTAATAACATTCCAGAAGACAGTTTTGCTTATTTTAGGCTAATGAGAATTTTATAGACAAGTCATTTCCTTATTCTCCCAAGAGAAAAGGATAGATTGGTGCACAATAGCCTGGCTCCCCATCCCTCATTTCTTCAGCATCTTTCTCATCCTATTAAATCTTTCTTTCCTTGCTTTGCCTCCACTTTCTATTAAAAAAAAAGTAACCTCTCTATTGGCATGGAAAATAAACATTCAGAAAAAGAAAACAGGCAGAAGACATGTTTTATTTAGTGCTTGATCGATTAAGCCTCGGAGAGTTATCCAGGCATGCTGACACTAAATGCCAGATATAGCCAAAAAATAAATCCCCAACCCCAAAACCCCAAACTCAAAAAAAACCCCAGTAATTTGCCCATTCTGCAGCATTTCCCTGGCATGAAATCTCTTGGCCAAAGTAAGAGACCTGTGAATCCCACGTAAACCTACTACAACATACATTTTCTTATGTCTTAGTGATGGTAAAGCCATTGACAGCCACCAGAAGAATTAAACTTCCTAGTGGGTAATGCTGGTCTTTACTTGTCAGCACAGAAGCATGAAGATGTATACAAAACCTCCCATGCTTATTGAGTCTAAACAGCAACAAGCCCACTCTTCCCTCTGTAACGGAGTACAATCAAACCTATTTACAGCTGAGCCATCACAGTTACGATCCCCAAGGGACACAAGGTGCAGAGGCCATTTAAAGGGTGTACAACTCGACACAGCATGGGGGCCATGGGGACGAGCCACTGCCCACAGACATACGATGCAAAGCAGTCCATGTGCACTGAGCAAACAGCAGCAGTAACAAAGACATCAACTGGAGAATAAATCTTATGAGGAAAGACTGAAGAGCTGGGGCTCTTTAGTTTGAAGAAGAGGAGGCTGAGAGGAGACCTCATCACTCTCTACAACTCCCTGAAAGGACACTGTGGAGAGGTTGGTGCTGGTCTCTTCTCAAAAGGAATTACTGACAGAACAAGAGGGAATGGGTTCAAGTTACAGCAGGGGAGGTTTAGACTTGATATCGGAAATAATTTTTTCACAGAAAGGGTTGTCAGGCACCGGAATGGGCTTCCCAGGGAGATGGTTGAGTCACCATGCCTGGATGTGTTTAAAGATGGTTTGGATGAGGCGTTGAGTGATCTGGTTTAGGGGTGAACTTGTAAGGTAGGGTAGATGGTTGGACTCAGTGATCCCAGGGGTCATTTCCAACCAGAGTGATTCTGTGAACTACTACCAGCGCTGGTTTTGCCCCCTGCAACCCACTGGAACTGAACATTACCATCCCAAACATCTTCTGTGTCACAAATATATATAAAAGCATGAAAAAGCCCCTTTACAGGGTCCCTAAGAACCTCCTGATCCAAAACACCGTGTAGTCAGAGCTGCCATTGAATCCTGAGCTGATATCTGATGTGCTTATCAAGGCTGGTAGCTGGAGAACTGTTACCTCCCATGGCTATGAGGGGTGTCATGAATGATGCTGCATCATGACACAGTCACACAATATTCACAGCCAGTTTCCTCACACCAGCAAAATCACTAATGATCAGTAAAGCTGACAGCTTCACAGTTTACCCACAGAATCACAGAATCATAAGGGATTGGAAGGGACCTCAAAAGATCACCCAAGTCCAATCCCCCTGCCACAGCAGGATCACCTAGAACAAGTCACACAAGAACATATCCAGGTGGGTTTTAAACATCTCCAGAGAAGGAGACTCCACAACCCCTCTGGGCAGCCCCTTCCAGTGCT
>JAOXOE010000506.1:16977376-17044311 GCA_028565055.1 Phoeniculus purpureus | reverse complement strand
TGGGGACTTTCAAGGCCCGCCTGGATGCGTTCCTCTGTGATCTGTGTTAGATAGTTTTGTCCTGCTCCGGCAGGGGGTTGGACTCGATGATCTCTTGGGTCCCTTCCAACCCCTAACATCCTATGATCCTATGATCCTATGATCTCCATGTGCCCCTTCTCAGAGATTAAAGAACCCATCTTGTTCCTATTTCTGTGACCGACACAGATTATTTCTGAAATAACAATACATGACCTCAGTAATAACAAGTCATTTCCCCTCCTTTGAGTGCAGAATGGATTTGCCACATAGTTCTAACTTGGTACCTCTTAGACCAGTTGAATTAAGCTTTTATTTCTGTAACAGCACTTTGTCGGCTCTGCACGCCTTGCACAACCTGTCAAAATAGTTAAGCACCGCAGAAATGGAAGCTCTAAGTCACCATTTCGAGATCACACAGAATTTTGGCACGTCTCTTCTGCCATTTGGAGGAAAGAACTTACTACTTTTTCTTACTTGGGCCTCACACCAACTACAGGAGTTTCTTTTCATGAGTAAAACACTGAAGAACACATCATCAATAAAGCAGTTCTGAGAAGACCGAGTAGGTCTATATATTCTTACTAACTATAAGTCAGGGTTGTTGGAACTCTGTGATTTTTAAGGTCCCTTCCAACCCAAACCATGATTCTATGAAATTACCATTCTGTCATCATTTTAAGAAAAGGTGAATCCTCACTACCCCATTATCCTTGTCCTCTTGACTTCTCCAGCCATCAGAAGGCTGCTGATGTGTCAAGTAGCAATAACAAAAATGTGTGACACCAGAAAATAACAAGACAAGACACTTTCTAAAATAGAAAGCTAGAAGGATGCTTATCTTGATAGCTACAAGGTTCTAGTGCCATTACTCATTTCATGATACAAATCTCTAGGTTTCTAATACACATTTTAAAGTACTGACAACAAATGCTGTTAGTTGTTTGATATTTTTTGAAAAAGTGCTGTGATCCCAGTGACATGAACTGCGACAGAAAATAATTCTTTAGCGACCACTAATTCTGTACAATTCTTTTGAGGCATGGTGGTACCTAACCTTTTTTTATTAAACAGGGGGCTTCTTCCACTTAGTGGAACTAAGAACAAAGCAGTAGATCCTTCTCCTAAATATTGCTTCCATTCAAAAGGCTGTTGGAGTAGCTGCCAAAAGTGGTTCACTGAGGTACCTCCTTGTCTGCACAAAGCAGTTTATAAAGTCCCTAAAGGCTCTCAAGACCCAAAATGTCTTCAGGATATTGATAGGTATTCACTAACTAAGTCCTTGTACATTTAATAGCCTGATGCAAATCCTCAGTGCCAAGCTGGAAATTAATCTGTGTGAATCTCGGTGATAGGCAAACACAGGCTGTCAGAAGCAATTGCAGTCAGGAATGGGAAAGCAGAACTTCATCTGCAAAGCTGTTAGCTTTTTGACTTTGGAGTTCGACAGCTGAAATACAATAGGGAAGACAGTAGAGGAAATACAAAGTGCACAGATTAAGATGCCATCATTTATAGCAAATGCAGCATTCATTTCCCCTGTCACCCCATTCCTGGAAGGACAATTTAAAACAGTTTATTTATGGAGATGCTCTGAGAGAATGTTGAGATCTGAACAAGCCTTTACATGGGGCGTTCTGTCTTTTTCTGTGCCCCCCCCCCCCTTTTACCTTATTGCTTTTTTTCCACACTGCAAACTTCTGGTGATTTGTATTACCTGTGCTGGAACTAAAACAAATTCTCAAATAAAAAGTCTTCATTTTCTTTAACTACTTCTGTAGATGATGAATGTGTTTTTGTCAAGGTTGATGGGATAAAACAAATGGGATAAAATAATTGTGGTTTGAAAGCAAGTTCTGGAGCTCACCCAGTCCAACAAACTGCTCAAACTATGTCCACCTAGAAGGCAGGTCGGGTTCTGAAATTCTTCAAGGATGGAGATTCCAGAACATTTCTAGGAAATTGCTTCTGGTATTTGACCACAAATATAATGATTCCATCTTTCATCTTCGCTTTTCTAAGACACATGCAGATTGCAGCAGGATCTTACCTTCATTTCACGTCTCCAAGCTAAACAAACCCCAGATTGTTTCAGCATCTCCTCACAGGACATGTATACCAGCTCACTGACTACCTTGATGGCCTCTGCTTAACTTGCTTCAGTCAATCAATATCTCTGCTGAGGCAGGGAGCTCAAGCCCCAGCACAGCACTCCAGAATATTGTATCCAGTCATGGGCCTCCCAGCTCACGAAGGACACAGAACTGCTGGAGAGAGTCCAGCACAGAGTCACAAAGATGATGAAGGGAGTAGAACACCTCCCTTATGAGGAAAGGCTGAGGGAGTTGGGTCTCCTGAGCTTGGAAAAAAAGGAGACTGAGGGGTGTTTATAAATATGTGAAGGCTGGATGTCAGGAGGATGGTGCCAGGCTCTTCTCAGTGTCATCCAATGATAGGACAAGGGGCAATGGGTGTAAGCTGGAACGCAGGAGGTTTCACATAAATATGAGAAAGAACTACTTCATGGTGAAGGTGACAGAGCACTGGAAGGGGCTGCCCAGGGGGGTTGTGGAGTCTCCTTCTCTGGATACATTTAAAACCTGCCTGTGTATGTTCCTCTGCAACTTGATCTAGGTGATCTTGCTCTGGCAGGGGGATTGGGCTAGATGACCTTTCAAGGTCCCTTTCAATCCTTAATATTCTGTGGTTCTGCGAATGGACAGCAACAATCACATCCTTGGACCTATTTCCAATACTCTTGCTAATTCAGCATTTTATGTATTAGACTTGTTATACATACAGTACTTTGCAACTGAACATCTCTTTCCCACCCAAATGATTCTCCAAGTCAAGGAAAAAACCAACCCATGCAAGTCCAAAATATATTAAGGTCACAGAGTTCGGGCTTTGGAAACTTCAGGTTATTATGTCAGAGCATCCTCCCAGGAAGAGCTGGCAGAGGAAGAAAACCTCAGAATACAACAGAACATACTGTGCAATGCTTTTCACAGCTCACTCCAATCAGTGACCAAGGACACAACCTCAATAAATTCTTAATAAGTTCACAAATGCTTAAACTACAGCTGCTCACAGACTATTAATACCTGGTTTCCAGAATATTGCATCCACTAGTATATGAACTTTGTAGAGTCAAAGAGAATGTCTTCTCTATGCTCAACACAAGAAGCAAGTACTTCACATAGCATCATGAAATCATTAAAAATATAGATTAATTTAGCTGTCAACATTCTAACAATCTAGATTGTATATATTGTAATGTTTAGTTATATTCTGAAACTACTACAGAGATTCTGTTCTGAAACTGATACTAGCACCTACTTGAAATTACTGCCCCAATTCCGAACTTACAAATTCACTTTGTTGCAGTTTCCCAGACAGTAACACACTAAACTCTGTAAATCTCTCCCCATACAGTGAGAAAGTGGAGTAAAACAGCAGATCCTATATCATGTCTGTCAGCTCAATGAATATAAGCAAGGGACGTGAAGATACAGTTTATGTTTCTCTGCAAAAACATCTCGTATTCCAAAGCGGAGACTGAGAGAAGACCTCATTGCCCTTAACAGCTACCTGAAAGGAGGTTGCAGGCACAAGTGTTGGCCTCTTCTCCCAAATAACTGATGACAGGACAAAAGCAAATGGCCACAAGTTGCACCAGGGGAAGTTAGATTGGAAATTAGGAAAAATTGGAACAGACTACCTAGGTAAGTGGTGGAGTTAACATCCCTAGAGGTGTTCAAAAAGAGAGTAGATATGGCACCCTGGGACATAGTCATAGTGGTCATGGAGGTGCTGGATTAAAAGTTGGACTTGATGATCTTAAAGGTCCTTTCCAAGCTTAATGATTCCGTGATAGAATCATAGAACGTATTGGGTTGGAAGGAACATCCAAAAGTCATCTACTCCGAACTCCCTACAACAAGCAGGGACATCTCTAACTAGAACATCAAAGAGAATGGGATTAAAAAACCCCGTATTTGATTGTGATCACCCTCTAGCTATTCTCTCTACTGCTCAACCAGAGCTCAAGAAACTCAAGAACCACCCATTATCCTTTCTCCCCGTCCCCACCCCGCCCACCATTCAAGGCTATATACAAAATCTGTAGCTGCAAACAACGTGCAGCACAAGGTATTGCAACGGGCTGAGGTCCATGGAAAGCAACAGATGCAAAGAGACAAAACCATTGTAGTCTCTAATTGCAGTTGACAGCTTTTCTATTTACTGGTGCAGTACTCCCTTCCTTTCAGAGTGCAAAGCAGAAATAGTGCCCACCTGTCCTACTCTGCAACCATTATGGCTTATGTTGCAGATAGGGGAAATGGGAAAGCTCGGTGAGGAAGTGGCATACAAAAAAAATCAACCTTTTTTTGTACCACTGTAAACCCAGAAGACAATATAAAGGCAGTGTAATGCCAGCTAAACTGGTGTAGTTGACAGGTATACGGATTGAAAATATGCTGGCAATTAGAAAGCTTGGCTGAAAAAAAAAAGCAAATACATACAACTTTCAAAACTATTCTACTACTGTTTACACATTTCAGCTGTTTCACAGCTTGGGCATTTCTGCAGATGGCAAGTAAGGAGGACCTACCCTGGAAGGGGATCTTCTGTGGTTTCCCTCTAATCAACAACCCCAGTTCTCAGTACTGAAAGGGATGAAAACTCCTTTACTTCAAGAACCTGATCTTGAGCAGAAGGCCCAAACAAAAGTATTAAACAGTCTTCAAAGCAGCAAAAATAACACTAGTCCTTCTCTGGTACCATGGAAAGGTGCTCCACATGGCTTACACATTCAAAGATCATCTGCCACCTCTGACTGTTCCTGCTGATCTGTCCTAATGAGAAGGACCCCTGGTCCAGTGCAGGTACTTCCTACAGTTGTCTGGTCCCATGGAGAAACCCAAGGGACCATTGTCCCCAGCATTGTCCCCAGCATCCACAGACAGAAGCACTGATGGAGAGTATCAAAACTTTCGTCACAGATTTTTACATTTTCCTGGTTTTGAAATAGGCAGGCAGGGGCTTGAGCGGGGTTTGGAGGCTTCTGAGGACAAGAAAGCAAGTAATGCAGTCAGGACTCAGGGGCACGCTGTACACAGTGAGGTTGGGGGTTTATTTCCTCCTCTGGTACTTTGTCAAACAGATCGTTATAAAGAGTAACAGAATCAAGAAATGTCAGACCAATACAGCAAAGCTTCGGAACCTTTTGTGATAAAGCAAAAGTAACAAGGATAGTTACAACAGCTGCATGCACAACTGTGTTTCCAAGGCAACAACTCACAGTCCCTACAGCTATAAAAAAATCCTATACACCACAGGGGAGTTGTGAAATTAGGGAGACTCCAGCTAAATAGAATATAGAAAAGCGGACTAAAGCAGAGAAGCAGCAGGAACACTGAAATTATGAAACTCACACTGCTTTTAACAGCTGCAGCCCAATAGCACCTTGGAGATGTTTCAGACTCCAGGTCTGCCACACCGGTCATCCCTTTGTCTCCCAGTTTGCAGACTGGCCACCCACCAGTGCCACGGGAAAACAACCATTAGGTTACAATTGTCCATGTGGTTGCTGTCACTCTGGTTCTTTGTAGGACAATGGCACAATCCTGCCCGTGGTGTTTACTTGGTTTAAGCAAGTGTGAAGCCTATTAGCAAACCAGTGCACTGGGATAAACTAATTCTTTGTAATCACTTCAAGGAGAGAATGAAAAAAAACCCCATTGTTTTCCTTTTAATATAATTGTTGTGCTTATGTTAAAGCTTAGGATTTAAAAATCAATGTTTGTCTTGTTTGAACTCGTTTATAAACACGTTAAATTATTCAGAACCAACTTGCAAGCTCAAATATGGAACCTCTCCAGCTTCTGAAACCCTGCAGCCATCCAGTTCTCAGCTCCTGCCAGAGGGAAGCTGGGACACGCAGTGACACCTGCCTGCACAATTCCTAGAGTGCAGAAAACCCGAATCATTTCTAATTACACACGTATCTTCACCAACAATAAGAGCTAACTTTGTATCACAGGTTCATTTGTCAGTAGCACAGGTATCTCCTAGACTCATTGGGTTGTATGTAACAGAATCACAAAACCTCTTTGGTTGGGAGAAACCTTTAAGATCATCAAATTCAACCCTTGATACAGCACTGCCAGGTCACCTCTAAACCAGGTCCTTAAGCACTAAATCAAGAGTTATTTAAACACCTACAGCGATGGGGACTCCACCACTGCCCTGGGCAGCATCTTCCAATGTCCAACAACCCTTCCAGTGAAGAAACCCTTCCTAACACCCACCCTGATGCAGCTTGCAGCAATTTCCTCTGGTCCTGTTGCTTGCCACCAGGGAGAAGCAGCTAAACACCTCCTTGCTCCAACATTTTTTCAGATACTTGTAGGCAGCAACAAGATCTCCCCTCAGCTTCCTTTTCTCCAGTCTAAACAACCCCAGTTCCCTCAGCTGCTCCTCACAGGATTTCTCCACCAGACCCTTCATGAGCCTCGTTGCCCTTCTCTGGACATACTCCGTGTCATGTAACTGGTTGCATGTGTGCAAACTAGAAACAAAACTTGGGGAATTAAAACCATGTAATTAAACACCATGCATGGGCATTTGGTAAGAACTGCCAACCTAGAAAGACAACAGGTGTGAGCGTATTTTATTTTAATTGTTTTTGTTTCATCCAAAGCATTTAAATTTGCAGTGTGAGGTTAGGATGGCACAAAATAAGGCTATGAAATGTATCACAGAATCACAGAATGTTAGGGATTGGAAGGGACCTCGAAAGATCATCTAGTCCAATCCCCCTGCCACAGCAGGATCACCTAGACCACGTAGCACAGGAACATACCCAGGCAGGTTTTAAACAACTCCAGAGAAGGAGACTCCACAACCCCCCTGGGCAGCCCGTTCTAGTACTCTGTCACCCTCACTGGGAAGAAGTTCCTTCTCATGTTTATGTAGAACCTCCTATGTTCCAGTATCAGATGTAATTTCTAGCACTGGTAACAGGAACAAAGACGAAAATCTCAGATATGCACATAAGCCCTGAACAGCTTTACATACTGGTAGACAGGAATCTCCTCTGTCCCAGTTGTGTGAATCCAGGGCAATAGGCCTCAAACCAACAGCTGCTTTGCAATTGAAGAACACAAAGGAAAGGATGCTTTTGGTTCAATGCTTCTGCAGAACCTGTGGCCATGTTTCTGCGCCATCTGATCAACTCTATGTTCAGTCCTTTCAATTCTTTTGCTCTAAATTCAAGACATCAGGTCTCTCACGGCTCACTAATCAGTGCATATCACAACTATTTGATTAGCATGATTTGTGTTTTTGCACACAGTGAAGATTCCAATTAAATCCCAACACTCCCCTTTGCACCATCCTTTCCCACTGTGCTCGGGACACCAACACTGGGACTTCATTGCAGAGAACACTCCTCCTGCCTCCGTAACATTTCTTCCATTGGTGCTGATCAAAGACTAAGTGATGCACTCTATATTTTGATTCTACTTCCTTCTCTCATCAAATGAATATAAATAAGAGATGACTACAAACATCTCTGTAGACACACCTGGGGAATTTTTAGATCAAGATCATTGTGCTTTTTCCTTTGTAATTTATGTGACTAAAAACAGATTCTGATTGTGAGGGAGCACATTACAAAGATGGCTTTAGATTGACTAATGTGAGCTGTGATCTCCTCCAGAGCTTTTTTCTGTTCACATCAATTTTCATTTTAATGATGATACCTGAGCTACAAGGAATGATTCATAACTTCAGGAATAAACTCAGGCCAGTGCTCCTAGCCTGCTTGAGCTCTTCTATTTCAATGGTTGAAAGCCTTCAGGGGCACATTCACTACTGTGTATAGTATGTATTATATATATTTATTCCAGTCTGAAGGCAGGAAAGCAGGACAATGTATATATGCTTTGCTGAAAGGAGTTAATTTTCACAAGCTAATGAAGTGACTAGGGAATTCTAATGCTTTCTGAAGCATTAATCACTCATTCCTATTAAAATATTGAAGATATTACACACTATATCATAACCCCTACACATTTAGTAATACAAAAGGCTATAAAAAGAATTATTAATATAGACTTAATGGAATGAGTAATTTTTTCAGTCTTCACTGTATCAATTTCTTACGGGTTTGTTAAAAATGGGAATGAGTTGTGTTTTGTGGGTTGAGTTTGTTGCCCAGTCTTCAGTGTGCCCTCATCCCCACATACTTGGTCAGACTCCTTATTTCCACGCAACCCAAAGCTTCTCATTCTGAACCTAAAGAAAAAAAATCCTCTAATCCCAGTGGCAGAGGACTTGGACTCACTCTTTTCAGGAAATATCGGGATTCAAGGAATGACAAATGGACTGTGATACCTGACCCACCCTAGGGAGAAGAGGTTTTCCCTTTTCTACTGAAGGAATTATTAGCATCTCAACACACGGGAAAATATCAATAGATCCTTTAAGAACCAAAGCAGCCCATACAGAGCAATGCTTTTGTCTTTGATGAGAAAACTAATTGTTCTTTACTTTCTAAAATGCCTCTGTGTCTCCTATAGATTTTCCATACGTTATTTTTCAGCCACGTACACTGGACAACATAAAGCTTTCTTAGCGTTACAGTCAATAAATGAAAATATAAAAGTCTTTATTTACACTACCAGACAGGGGCTCTAATGCAGCCCTTGTAGTGCAGTACATCACCACTCTGTAGCTTTCCTTGGAGTTTATTCTCTCTCTTATATAACTACGAATGTGTCTAAATCAAACCAAACGCCTGGAGACTTTCCAGTCATATTTTCCTGCCCTTAAACGAGTCGATGTCACTCTACCTATCATACACCCGGTCCATGCAGCAGTAAGGAATGGTTTCAAAGCATCAGTTAGAAAACGAAACAGCCACAATGGCATGTCTTCCTGTTTGCGTGATACTATAATTTGTGCCGACATTTGTTCTTTTGTATTTATGAAGAAAAGAAAGAACACATTTTTAATTACCTGTATCCTTCAAATGGAAGGAACCAATGTGTTCTAAATAAATAAATACAAGGAACGGTAACCACTTGCAGAAATTTTAAAATTAAATAGCCCTAAGACTTTCCAGCAGCATCTGCACAGATTGAACTAGATTAGATGCTAAATCATTTTCACAATTCAGATACTTGATATTGTTTCTGCTTAATAGGTTCCCCATTTCTTTTCTCTTTACAACTGCAACAGCAATTACAAGTGCAATGAATATTGATACTACATAAAAACAAGTAATTTTTTTCCCCTTGTGCAGCTTTTAAATATGTATTAGGTATTTAGACACTACTAGTGTTGTGAGTAACATATTTCACCAACAAAAATGGTAAGACTGTGGAAAAGAGGTGGCTGAAATGACAAGCACAACAAGTCTTCAACAATGAGGACAGATCCAGAACCAAAAACAGACAGATGGACATTGAAGAGAGAGATGTTACAGTGAGTAGAAGATAAAAATGTGTTCTTGTAGCATCTGAGAACAAACAGCTTTATAGCTACCTGTGTATCTGATTTCTTTAGGAAAAGACTCAGACATACCCACAAGCATCAAGCAAACCATTTTCAGACATGGGGACACTGCAATTCTTTCAGATACACACTAGCTCTGAATTCCATTGGTTTCTGAAGCTCACAAGGAAAGCCTGAACTGCAAAGACTATGAACATGCTTTTGTGTTTTCACAAGGCGCACTAATGCATACCTGGCTGTATGTGGCTCTTCTTAATTTCAGCTAATAATTAGTGTTCTGAGATACACTAGGAATGAAACCAGTTGGGATGCTTGATTTATGTATGTTGTTCCTGGGTAATGACTGTAGCCTTGCAGGCACACACTATACAATTAAGAAAGAAGGGAATATTAAAATAAACACGAAATTTGGGTGATTTTCATGAATGTGTAGTAGAAATGAATCTTCATTTTTAAGAAAATATCTTCCCAATTTCAACTACTGTCAACAAACAATTTGATCTCCCCAGTAAAATACAGAATTTTGATGCATGCTTTCATCTAGCGTATTTCCAAATTACATGATTTCCAGGCCAATTTACAAGGAAAATATAATTTAAACCACAACGCACTTCAATTCAACCTTCGCATTGCTACTGATAAGGCATATACTTTTATTTATTTATTATGATTGCATATGAAACCAGAAAATAGGAGTTTGAACACAGAGCTACTTTACCACCCCTTTGCCAATTAGATGTGTTTTCTTATATCTGTTTTGTTTTTCTCTGTATTGAAAATGAACCTAGTCATATTCTAAACATGGGCTGATTACTTCACTGAAAAATTATGTGCCATCAGAAAAAATATCGAAACAAGAATACAGAACAAAGTATCAGATGAAGGAGACATGCCCTTAACAACTTGTGTACACACAGTCAACAGTGACAAACAAAAGCAGTGTATTTAAATAGATCAACACAGCCACAAAAAAACACCAACAAAACAGAGCACTTTCCTAATAGAAGCTGAAAATCAACATGGGAATCCTCTTCAGTTTTATAGTTCTCTTCAGTTTGCAGTTGCCTCATGCAGAGTGAGATGTGCCCAAATGGCAGGCAAGTCATGGTAATTGGTATGAATGACTCATTGAGAAAGAAGATGGCCTTGACCATATAGAAATGGTCACTATCAGTCATGCAGAGTCATGTTTGTAGCAAATTAATGTTCTTTGCAAAGCCTTGTGATAAGATGTACATTCATTTTAAAAGCAGACTATAACATGGGTTATACCTGTGCAGTTTAGCATTCCTTAACCTTACAATTGTATCATTTGTAAAACGTGTAGGAGGCTCAATTTCTCTTCCAGAAGCAGCATAATGATGTTATGAGGTTTCTACTATTATAATAAATGTGATGAAAACAAAACAGCTATAAAGAAGTAACTCAGCCTATGCACATCAGAATGCTCAGAAGTTCTCTCAAGCAACTGATAGCTTTAAGTAGCAGGATTCAACCTCCCAGTGTATCTTCTATCCATCTTTCCCTCTATTACCATGATCTTCTAGCATTGCTTTCAAATACTTGTATTTTTCAGATAATGATAATTCCAATAGCTGGCATGATCAAACACATACATTCTCTGTACCCTATTCTGGAGAAAAGTCCCTGCAGTTACATTTTTCTAACATAAACCTCTGTCTACTTTTCAGAAATTTTGCCAGCACTTCACCTCAAAGATTTCCATTTTCTTCCTGTCAACAGCACTTCTTTCTCATGATTTACATTCTGGGTATCACCAAAAAAAAAGGGTAATAAAAATCACACTTTTTACAAGTCATGTCTTGTCCATTCAAGTTTCCCAATTGTTTCAAGAACTTCCAACAACTGATGCGTTTAACTGACAAGCAGCACAAACTAGCAAACAATGGAGCAGAGTTTTGTTTGGATCCTAAATAACTGTATTAATTTACTGTCTCTACAGTTCAATGACTGTGATGTCTTGCATCTCATTTTGATTAATGAAATCTAGGTTTTTTGACATATTCACAAACCACCCTTATTCTCTGCAATATTTTGTTGCTTGCAACAAAATGTTTGTGGAAAGACACTGTTTTATTGTTACAGCTTTTCAGGGATTTTAATGAATGCTGCATCAGTTCCACTATGTGAGGTCTTTCCCTTATTCCATTTTACTTCCCCTGGCACACAAAGGAAAGGCTGCAAACCAAACACATTGTCTTGTATCCTCCCAGAATCATTCACTTTCTGTAACAACAGAAATTATCTGTGTTATCATACATATACAGATATATTCTCAGACACACATCATCGATGTATCTGCACATAAATCAAATAATAAGAAATAATGTTTTTAAGTAGTCACTGAAGCAATCCCCAATTGCTCATACTATCTTTTAGTATCTATGTATCTTTTAATAATGGATATTATTCAAATTATTAATAATAGATATTATATACATCTTATCTATGTATGTTTTAATAATTCAATGGGGCAATATCCTGATACATAAAACATTACTTTCTAATGGCTAAAGACAATTTCCTCTCACTAATCTTCTAGCCTGTAAATCTTATCACCTTGTGCCACTTGTGAATCATCTTTAATACCTTAGCAAAAAGCGAAATCAGAATCACAGAATCATAGAACATATTGGGCTGGAAGAGACATCCAAAGGTCATCTAGTCCAACCCCCTACAACAAGCATGGACATCTTTAACTAGATCAGATTGCCCAGAGCCCCATCAAACCTGACCTTAAATGACTCTAGGGACGGGGCCTCCACCACCTCTCTAGGCAACCTGTTCCTGTGATGTACCACAGGAACTTTTCCATAATGTCCAGCCTAAATCTACACTTTTCCAGCTTCCAACCATTATTACCCCTCATCCTCTTATTCCCTGTCCTTGTGAACAGTCCTTCCCCAGCCTTCTGATCGAAGTTTCATTCTCTTACAGAATCAATTACAGAACATTAGGGATTTGAAGGGACCTTGAAAGATCATCTAGTCCAATCCCTCTTCCATAGCAGGACGACCTAGATACACAGGAAACATATCCAGGCAGGTTTTAAACGTATCCAGAGAAGACGACTCCACAACTCCCCTGGGCAGCCCATTCCAGTGCTCCATCACCCTCACTGTAAAGAAGTTCCTTCTCATATTTATGTGGAACCTCCTATGTTCCAGCTTACACCCATTGCCCCTTGTTCTATCACTAGATGACATTGAGAAGAGCCTGGCTCCATCCTCCTGACATCCACATTTTAAAATAATGTGTTTGAAAGAAGTCTAGTGGAACTAGAACAACTATATGAACTTGTGATAGCTCTCAGTAGCCATCTTAGAAAGGGTTAGCCAAGGGTTAGTCTGTAAGCTTAGGCATGTGTATCACCTCGCTCATCTAGCCAGGTGTTTGATTCAAGGGATGCTCAAAGGATTAATAGAAACAGTTTATGGCCTGGCCCAGATTTTGCAGTCACTATTGATTTTAGATTCCTCTTTTTGGCTGCCTCTTTAATGTGGAAGAAGTGGAATAAGCTTACACGTGTTCAACCCTTTTGCATGCTCAGACTCCCTCACAGATCTCTGTTTGGGCATTCAGGAACGGAGGTGGACATCGTTAAAAATTCCAGATTTTTCTTTATAGAGAAAATCCCCAATTTGCATAGTTTTGATCATGTCATTCAGGACACTTTAGAAATACTAGGTGACATTAAGGCTTCTATATTAGTGACATTTATTGAAACGTATTGCATCAAACAGTCAATCAGCAGAGCAGCCTCTGAGAAGACAAATCTCATAGGATTTGTTTTTCCACAGCCTTAACAAATGAGTGCAATGGTGATTTGTAAGTTAGTAGGCATAGACCACAGACTTATAGCTGCTCAAGTCTTCCTACACATTGTCAAATTGTGTTTGCCCTTTATTTCCAGTGGGAGTTGTGCTGCTGCAGAAAGAATGACTGCAAAATCACTGAACACATGCCAAACGCCTGAGGAAAACGTGACACTGAAAAATTCAAAGCATGTCCACTCCATTCTACAAAAGATAAGAATGTGATCTTTGTTTTTTGATATTAAAAAAGAAGGATTAGTGCAACTGGGACAGTTCGTATATTTATAGACAAATTTTGTAGAATTATACTGTCGCACTCCTGCTCTTTTTTTTTTTTACTCACTGAAATGACTGAAGAAGTCTTTTGATAGCACTACATATTCTCATTATTTCCTGGTTCTGAAGTCATATGTACTTCTTAAACTTTTGGGACAACATGTACAGTGATGGGACCCTACGGGAGATGGAATCTCAAGAAGTGATCAAAGTTAAAAATATATATACGAGCCAGTTCTCAGCGCATACAGAAAACTGGCTGTGTTGGTACAAGGACTTATATTTCCTGAGTTTTGCACCTTGAACATCCTAACCATGATGACTGCAAAAGAGGATTCTGGAATCATGACTTCTTAAAGCGTTGCTCTGCTGATCTAATTACAACAATTATCTTACCTTCACATAACTCCTCTGGCAGCTTCCATCACTGTCTGGAATCTGGAAGTTACTGTGGAAGTTCATCTCCAAGTGTTTGCTTTCATGGGTAATGATGGACCATGTGCATCTGGTGTTTACTGGAAAGTTTTGAGGCCAATGAGGAGACTTGATCATACCACTATCTGAATGAATAGTTCCACCACATCCTGGAAAAAAAAAGCAACAGGTGGGAGAGCTATTCAAATATTTCCATCTGGTGTGAGTTTTGAGTGGCTGCTTGCTTCTATGTCTGCAAGGCAAGAGAGGAAAGCCCTGACACCCATTCAAACTTAATTTAGCCCTGTTTTAATTAACTTTCCTTCTCCTACCCCTGCAGCAGGTAGGTAGTTACAGTCTAGACAAGGTCCTTCATAGTACTTTACTTTCGTTTCTTCACAAGCTCCTTCTTCTTGCTACTTCATCCCCTTTTGCTCTGGTCCATCTACATTCTTCTGACAATTACAAGTGACTATTGCTTAGAAAGAGTAAGGGTCAGAAACAGATTAACAAGAAGCTTCTCCCAAGACTGTACAGTTTCCTTCCTGCACCCCATAGCATGAACATCATGACTGACAGCCATTCAGAAAAGCACCCAAGAGAAAAAGGCTCAATCATTTTCCCCCTGGCTCTTCAATATGCAAATACTGCTTTTCCACATGTGAATCTACTCAGGCTACATCCGTTTACTCAGGACAAATGGTGACTTCTCCTCCAGTTCAGGCAACCCTGTGGATCTCAGTAGGATTATGGTGAGGGATGAAAAACATGCCTTTAAAAATTGTTAACAGATTAATTTATATGGTGGAATAGCTGGTCATGTCTCTGTGGCAGTTCATGTTCACAATAAGTTCAGTTAATTCAAAACATACTTGCAAATACCGTGCCAAGAATAATTTACTAGGGCTATGCACACAGTACAGTCCATTATGATTTCAGAGATTATATAGTACAAGGATCAAGAAAGAGCAAAAACGGTTTATAACATTCTACATTTTTCCTCTTAAAAATACACATTTTATCTTCACTCTTCTATGTCAGAAATGGCAATTGTGTTTAGACGGATATGAGGCTGAGTTTGAGTCACACACACAGCATAAAAATCCAGAGACTCTGGGTGGACAAATGAGAAAAAAGATGAGGAAAGCAAACCAAGTATATACAAAATCTCCTTTCACAGAGAGAATACTGACTATTGCAAGTGTATGCTAATGTTTGCTACTGCACTGAAGTGTGGTGTTTCTTGCACACGAAATCCCAGTGACAACAGGGAACGGTATCAACAGGCTGCTTAGCTGACAGTGTGTATTCACACAAGCACAGACTGTTAATATATTTAAGGAAACATTCCATCAGCTGACTGTGTGCACACTGCTAGGTCAGTAACTGACAGAAAGCTGATCAGCATCAGCCAGAAGGTTTGCAGCTGGATGAGACCCTAGGGAACACATTGCCAGCTTTGTACTGAGTTTGGGGTGGGAAGGCATGGTGAAGCGTGCTCTGCCACCAGCCCACATTGACACCTGCCTTTAGTCACCTCCTGAAGAAGGGTGCACGAGCTACCTTCTTTTGATTTTTTTTCATTCTGGAGCAGTGACAATTTCAACAGAGGGGAATTTGATCCTGCATGTGTACCAACTTCAAAAGTCTACAAACATTCCCCACTGCAGTGAAGAGCTCCAGGCTGTTGTCTCACGCACTTTTTGAGAAGTTCTGCCTTCCTCTCCATTTTGAAACTAACCTCTTTCTAGTTTTAAGTGTTTAAACCAAATCAAACTGTGAAACAGTTGTTATTCAAGAAATGAAATGTCTTATTGTCACTGACATTAGAAACTACTGCTGGAAGGATAATGGGGATGGTATCAGTTTACAGACATTGAGAAACTGCTAGCAGGAGGCTTTAAAAGTACAGAATGAGGCAAAATTTGATTTCATTGTGTGAGATCAGTCAATGTGGGTTTCACACTGGAATATTTTAGTGCTGGCTCCTCTCAGGAATTCTGGAGATATTGGTATGTACTTGTCTTCTTCAGTACAAACTTCATTAAAAAGGAGGAATCCTATTTAGTTGTGTTTGGAAAGTGCTGTATAGGCATGATGTACTGTTATGTTAGACCTGATAAAACCATTGGTTTTCCTCTTACCTAGAGATTCAGCTGTCCATGTTGCATAAAATCCACCTCCTTGAATTGAGTGATCAGAATTAAAGATGACAACTAACTTGTTGGAACCAGACTGAATGGTCCCAGGGGATGTGTTTCCACAGTACTTTCCAATGACAGGTGACCCAGGAGAGCCGCCATTCAGGATAGTAACGGAGTCCCATTTACAAAATGAATGATTTTCAATGTGGAAGTCTGTAAAAGTAAGCTGCAACACACAAAAGTGACATTTAAGAGCTAGCACTAGCCACACTAGCAGGGGGATTACAGTAACTCTTTCCAGATCCTGTAGCCATCCAAGCACAATGATTTCTAGGTACGCTCAGGAAGTCAAGCCTTGGTTTACCTTGATGCTTTCCTGCAATTATAACTTGGAGTCTCACCACTGTAAGTAACAGCAGCTATTTAGGATGAAGTCAGAAATTAAAGAGGAATGCTCAGGTCAATACTGGCATTATTTGAACTGTGTGCATGAACCTATTTACGTGCTTCAAGATTTTGAATATCTGCTTGAACCACTTTCCTCCTCTCAAGGCTTCTGGTCATGAAATCTGAAATTGCACATTCAGATATAAGTAGCTCTGTAAGCAAAAAGCCTTGCATTTTTTTCTTCCTGTTATTTTGAATCAGAACACTTGACAGTTGCTAAAAATAATGCTAGTTTCCATTTAATCTGGAAGAAATCATTGCGTGTTGGTTCCTGTGGGCCTTGATGCATCACATAAATAGACTGGGCTAGGCAGGCAGCTTCTGACCTAGTCTTCCTCATACATCAACGCCATTTGTCCTTGGATGGGTATGCACATGGGTGGGATGGATTTCCAGTTCAAAACCCAAGATTACTTATCCAGCAAGCCCCTGGAGTGTTGATGTTGAAATACTGATGTACACTAATGACTGCCTGGTGCTCTTCTGATATATGGGTGAGGGGGGGGTGTTTTGCAAATTTCAGGACTGGAAATCTTTGTAGAAAAATTTAGCAAAACACACTACTTTTTCCTGTAACTTTTGTGCATCCTCAATTCGTAAACTGCCTGAGGCAAGTCAAATACAAACTTAGTTCAAATGGTTAAAGTTTAGAACTTTCACAGCAACTGAAACTGGCAGCTTACCCTGGAAAAGGTTAGTCTTCCTTCACTGAGGGGGCTGCTACTCAATCCTTTTAAAATGGAAATGTACTTCTATTAGATTAACATTAGTTTTGCTTTACACACATTTGCAGATTATACAGAAATGTAGTGTGTTCTACTCAAATAATCTTGTGCTCCCATAAGTGAGCACCTAGGCAGTGGTCAGACAGAGTACTCTGCATTTCTAAGAATGTAGTTGCAATCAAGAGAAATGTGATAGGGAAAACAGTGAAAGACATCATATATGAAAATCTGAAATGTGTTTTCACTAGATTGCTGTTCAGATATTCTGGATCTCCAATGTTATTTCTTGGATCTGTTCTCCCAAGGATCCATCAAGTAATTCAGTGAATGCTCAGCACTGCTTCATCACAAAGGTGCTTAAACTGGGCAGTTTGGTTCAGGAAAGTAGCACCTCAAGCAGCCTGCTAACAACTGATAGGAAATAAGAATGGGAAATAAAATCCTTGATTTAATTTGTGTCAGCAATCTTATCTTCCAGACTAACCATTAAGACACGAAAGTAACTTTCTAGGTGCTTGTAGCTTTGCTGCAGAGATGGAAAAACATCACACTTACATTTATTCTCATAATAGTGGGAATATCTATGCACATCCAATAGTTTGAGTTATTTCAGTTTCCTAAACATAGAAAGCCGTGTTTTGAGGTCAAGTTAGACCAGGACTCTTTTGCTTTTCAAGGAACACAATCTAGTTTCATTATCCTTCTTTCTCCAATAATTCTCAGGTTAGTGGAAGATACTTCATTCCTTCACATTTCTTATTTTGCAAATTGTCTTTAATCTGTTTCTTATTTTCCAAATTGTTTTAAATCTGTTTCTTATTTTCCAAATTGTCTTAAATCTGTTTCTCAAGACCCAGAGTGTGCCTCTTGCTTTGCCAGATATACACAGAATCATAGCATTTTGTTACTCACAGCGATGGTTTCACCTTCAGGGGCTTCCAACAACCAGGAGCAGCGGCTGAGACTGCTGTAAGGCTCTGGGTAGTTAGGACTTGAGATAACTCCCCTTTCACCCGAATGTAAACCACCACAAGCTGGTGAAAAAGAAGTACCATTTCAATACATTGTAGAAACTGAACATTATAGTGAAGTGAATTCAGCTTGTAATAGTACCAAAATACATTTCAGTTGGACTGATACAAGTAAGGACGAACAATTTACTGTAAAATATCTTAAATATTTTCCCAGATATTGTTTTTGAATAATAAATAAATAGATGCATTTACCATGAAACTTTGAATTTATTCTGATACTTAATATAGCTCTGCAAAACCTGTGCCAGCTGACGCAGCTTTCTCTTCACCTTATCTCCCATTTATTTATCCCAGACTCCCTAAGCAAACAAGTGCCGTTCTTGGACCAACACAAAGAAGTCAAACATTTTCTGATGTGTGTAGATAAGCGCCAAGGCTAAATTCAGCTGTGACAGGAAGAATAGTTGTGCTGGCATATAAATGGCAAAGCAGTACAATTTGCACTGATACGGCTTTAAGTGGGTTTCAAAATGAGTGCAAAGGCTCAAGCAGCTGAATGCATGACAGCAATGCTAGCACTCTGGAGGCCTGTTTGAAGTTAAGACCAACTTGGCTGGTGTTACCTGTTACAGCCCTATTCCCAAGAGCAACCAGCTGTTCTGAGCATTGCACTGCATTGCAAAAATTCAAATACAGTTCAGGGAATGAGAACTGTGAAGCAGAAAATAAATGAAAAAACTGTTATCATACGTTTGCTTTAGAAGAACAGAAATAATGGCAGGTACTGTGTAACTTTTGAAGACCTTTGTGAGAGCTGACCCCATAGTATGCATTCCCAGTATCACCAAGTGAATAGCAGCATTCTCCAGAAGTGCCTCCCTTACCAAGGGCAACAGCCCTTATCAAGCCATTTACCTTCAAATGTGTAATGGGCCAAGAATCCTTTATCGCCTGTGTTTTCATCACTTACAAAGTGCACCCAGATCTGGGGGGCAGCTATGACTAGTGGCACAGATGGTGCAGTCTCACCACAAAGTTTGGCTATTAGCTGTCCCTCAGCATCCCCTGAAAAAAGAAAGGAAAAAGGTACACCTTTTGAATTCTAAAAGAGCTACAGTAATGTAAAGGAATACATAGGGCAAATGTTTTGCTCTGACTAGAAAACAGAGAAAAGCACATATCACACTTAATAACTGATTATTTATTATGGGTATAGGTAGAGCGCAGCAGTCTGTTGCTGGGATCTAAACCTCAACAGCAAGGAAGTTCATTACAAAGCTGTATTCATGGTCCTTCAAATATTTTGAGCTCCTTCTCTACTCCGCCTGTCATCCTGCACACTTGCATGTTGTATGATCCATCAGAAATGAAAAGACATAAAGTCTCCCCAAACTGTAGATCTTTTGGGGCAGAAGAATGGGAAGAAATGACTCAGGGACTGCTGGTCTTAATGTCTTCATTCAAAAGCAATCCTTAGCACCACACAGGAGTGGCAGGCGATTCTTGTGAAGAAGGTAGTAGAGCAAGAGGCACTCTTCAAAGCCCTTTGATAATTATTCCAAGTAATGTAGCTGACTAATAATATCTTCTGTCATATACAATGACATTGACATCATTTGAAATGCCTTGAAGCATGGGGGTAAAAGGTGACATACAATAAAATTCTATTAACGTAAATTATGTCAAGAAGTTCTCAGATCTGTCTTAAAGTGCATTAAAAATGGTACTGAACTGTACAAGCAGAAGAGGTTAATCATAAGTCATGGTTTGAACAAAAAGAGTAATAACTGCTTATAGCATTAAAACATTTCTTTTTTTGCACTGCTTATGAGGTGATTGACTATGTGATGGATGTGACCCAGGTTACTCTGTCTCTACAATGTGAAAAGAGACATGCACCGATCACTGCTTTCATGAGTGGTTAGCTGGCCAGAGGTCTAGACTGACGATAAACAGAAAGACTGTGCTGTGAGGTTTGGTTCAAAATGAAGGGAATTGAGCATTGCACTGCTCAATTGCAGTAACTGAAATTGAAGTAAGTTCAATTGAAGTAAGTCTTACACTCTTAACTTCTGCCTTCTGTGGATTTCACTCGAGCAATATGCTCAACTGTTCTACCATATACAGACTACATGCATGCTCCTGATAATTCAAAAGCATAATGTCTTACAGTAATACATTTGAAATATTTATTTTCTCTTCTAAGATTAAACACTTCTTAGTGAACAGACAAAATAAATTCTATTTTTGTTTTTTAATTCAGTACCATTAAGTGCATTGTTTGGGGAACTCATCTCAGTGCTGTTTGGGGTCTCTCAAGTGACTTGCTATTGAATTGGACCTTTTCACAAATTCACATCTGCTGTGCTGAGTTTTAAACCGCACCTGCCTGAGTTTAGGAATATTCTGCAGTATTTGTGTGTCAATGCTCATTAAATGCTACTTGACAGCATACACAGCTGAATTAGTGGGTTCTGACTTTGACACGAGACTGGCCCAAAGGACCATTTCTATTTAGATGGCAAAACTGAAAGACCACGTTTTTCAACTCTTTCCTTTGATTGTTTTGCCTGGAGGCCAGAGGTTCACAACTGAAGTGAGAAGAGATGCGTAAGGGATCGTATATATATTTATTGCTTCTTTCTCTGAGTTCAAGATCTTTCTATTATATCCCATCTCTGGGGCATACGTGGGAAGGAATTGTTAGGCTACAGCATTCTTTGGTTCTACGCAGGACAAACTGATGCTGTAGAACCAAGAGCTTTTGTTCAAATAAATGCAAATAAGGATGCATCAAGTTCTTGCTCTCAACTCCATCCACCCCCATCCCCAATCTTTAAGAACCTGCTCTCTGTAGGACTCACAGCATTACAGGGTAACCAAACCCATGTATCCATTGCTCTGGGAGTTAAATCCCAATCCTGCTCTAGGGGGAAACATGGTAAGTGTGTGTGTGAACACTCTCAAATGCACAGATTCCACACCAACCACTTTGCAAAAATATATAAAAATTAGACTCAAACACTGTTGCACAACTGGAATCTTGACAGGCTAAATCTTTTGCTGAACATACAAACCTATCCGTAACTCCAGGTAGTCGTATTGGCAGATCTGGTGATGTTCCAAGTGGAAATCCTCAAAAGAGATGTATATTGATGAATTATAATGGGAGGGGTTTTCAATGGTCCATTCACAGTTCAAGTTACTTGTGTAATTGTTGACACCATCGTACCCAGGAGAAGAGAAATTCCCACCTGCATACCCCATCAGGGTTCCACCACAAACTGCAGAAACAAAATATTATATATATATATATATATATCTTTAAATAGTAATAATTCTTGTATGAAGAGAGGTCTTGCCACTGTTCAATCAGATATGCACATGTCAGCAGGTGTATGTACTGGTGAGATCAAAACTTCTTCCATGTTCTTCCTTTTTTTATAATTTATTGCTGTATACGAGAGAATTCTTGCCTAATGTCCTGGCATTTACTGGCAAGTCTATAAAAATGCATGGGTAAAGCAAAAATGCAATTACTGCCTGTATCAAAATATTTCAGCTGTGCCATCAATACAACAAACATCACATAGCATTTTGATAAAATCCCACTAAAGCTCTAGTTCAGTATTGCTCAGCCCTACCCGTTAACCAATTCTAGACTCAAGATTTTTCTGGAACACACCTTCAAGAGCAGTACACTCATGTTATAGTAGGATGCTTGGGGGAGAGCTGGAAAATCGAGTTTGAAAGCTAAACTCTAGGCTGTAGTACTAAGTCTCTGACAGCCACCACCTCTCCGAAGGCTGAGTTTGCAAAAGTAGGTTAGCTGCACTATTTCACAAGCTACGAGAAATGAATTGCTCCCCTGAGTAATAAGGAAGCATTTGAATTATTCATCTTGTCTGTGGCAGTATACTTTTTGGATCTTTTTATGGAATAAGGCCACTTCACAGAATCATAGAATCATTTTGGTTGGAAGAGACCTTTGAGACTGTCAAGCCCAACTGTTAAACATTCCCTCTGCTGCTTCTCACAGGATTTGTGCTCTAGACACTTCACTGGATTTGTTGCCCTTGTTTGAACCTGCTCCAGCACCTCAATGCCCTTCTTGTAGTGAGGGCCCAAAACTCAACACAACATTCAAGGTGCAACCTCACCAGTGCTGAGTACGGGGGCACAATCACTTCCCTGGTCTTGCTGGCCACAGTATTTCTGATACAAAGGAGGATGCTGTTTGCCTTCTTGGCCAGCTAAGTACATTGCCATCTCATATTCAAACAGCTGTCAATCAGCACCTGCAGGTCTTTTCCACTGGGTAGCTTTCTAGCCAGTCTTCTCCAACCCTTTAGTGCTGCATTGCTTCTTTTGGTGACCAAAGTACAGTACAGTTGGCCTTGGCCCATTGATCCAGTCTATCCAGAAACCCGTCTGGATGTGTTCCTGTGTGACTTGATCTAGGTGATCCTGCTGTGGCAGGGGGACTGGACTAGATGGTTTTATGATTCTGTGATTATTCTGTAGAGCCTCCCTACCCTTAAGCAGATAAACACTCTCATCTAGCTTGGTGTCATCTGCAGACTTACAGAAGGGGCGCTCAATATCCTTGTGCAGATCATTGATAAAGACATTAAAGTGAACAGGCCAAAATATTGAGCTCTAGGGAACACCACTGGTGAATGGACACCAAAATTATAGAATCATTAGGTATTAGAAGGGACCTCGAAAGATCATCTAGTCCAATCCCCTGACACAGCAGGATCACCTTGACCAAGTTGCACAGGAACACATCCAGGTGGGTCTTAAATTCCTCCAGAGAAGGAGACTCCACAAACCCCTGGGTAACCTGTTCCAGTGCTCCATCACCCTCACTGTGAAGAAGTTCCTTCTCATATTTATATGGAACCTCCTATGTTCCAGCTCACACCCAATGCCCATTGTCCTATCACTAGATGACATTGAGAAGAGCCTGGCTTCATCCTCCTGACACCCACCCTTCACATATTTATATACACTAAAATTCATCACCATTCTTTGGGCTCAAGCACACACAGCAGAGTGTGTGCCTGTTCAAACCATAAGCAGCTGGTTTCTCCAGAAGAATGCTGTGAGAACACGCCAAAGGCTTTAATAAAGACCAGAGAGACAATGTCCTCAGTCTTTTCCTTGTCCACTGGGTGGGTCAGCTTGTCACAGAATAGGGTCAGGTTTATCACGCAGGACCTGCCTTTTATAAGCTGATACCGACTGGGCCTAATTACCTGGTTGGCCTTTGTGTGCCACATGATGGCACATAAGACTACCTGCTCCATAACCTTCCCTAGCACTGAGGTCAGGCTGGTAGCCCTGTAGTTCCTACTCCCAAATTCTCTTACTATCACTTACTCAAGAGTATGTACAAAAACCTAAATCTGGAGTGGGAGTAAGGGCTGTGACCCATAACACAGGTTGTTCTTTTCATCTGAAGTGTGACACAATAGGCACATACACATCTGTACCTCCCAGGTATTCCCAATTTTTTACATCCTTTCAACTAACTCAATACATTCGATCTACTCCCGTCAAAAAGTGATAGAGGTTTGTTGTTAGTGGCTTTTTTCAAATGTGCCACTACTTTAACTATGAAATATCTCACCAAAGATCAGTTTAAAAATGCACACTACCTGCATCTTCACTAGATGTGTATGAGACACTGAAGCCTCTGGCTGCACGGGACGTATCTGTCACTAAAATTACTTTCATTGTGTTTCCAGAGGATTTCACCTCAGTGCCTGGATTTACCTCACCACACAACTTGGCCAGCCGGGGAGAGTTCTGTCTGAGGCCATTGTAAACCTGTTGGGTCAGAATAAAATCTTATGAGATCAAAATAGAGTGCAATGAGCATCTTGTGTGTCGTGCAACTGTGCTTCATATCTTTAGGACAAGGTTTGTTATGCAGGCTAGTTCCCAAATCTGCTCAGAACCTTGCAACAAGCTTCCATTGCCTTGAGCAGATGAGAGTCTGAAGTAAAAACTCCACACCACCTTGGTTATTTTGGCAAAGCAAAGCACACAGATGTGCCCTTTCCCTCTCTCTCTGTTTCTTTTTTGGTCTGTTTTTTGTTTTGTTTTAAATGTGAAACTGAAACAGGTTAAACTGAAGCAGACTGTATTTTTGCTCAATATTTATGTCTTCAATCATTTAATAATGTCAGCTACTGATCATACTAATTTCATTTCAAACAGCAACAGTCTTTGTAGTCTTGTTAAAGCCAGCATCAGCTTTATCAAAAATATCCTCTAAAATATTAAAATATTCAGTGCTGATGGGTATTTTTTATTAGTTCAGACATTTCGGTTTTTGATGATCTAGATGTTTCAGTTTCTTTCATGCAGCCTTTAGCTTAGAAGTTAATTTCCTTCTTTCAACTACCATTTCATCAAAGCAAGCAAGGCAGAAATTATGTTTCCCACTGAGATTTGGAATATGTTAGAGTGCTGAAGGCACAAAAGCTGGCAAGACTGATTTTCTTTTAAGAGATCGTTACTCCAGTAATCAATAAAAAGCCAGCTCCCCATGGCCTGTCTGAAGCATCTGTAAAAGGGAAATAAGGGGAAGATCATCTACAAATCACAAGGGAGAATTGCTTCATCCCCTCACCCTTGTGCATGGACTGCTTTCCATTCGTGTTAAAGCTAAACCCCGTGTCTGAACAAAACATAAACTAAACTATTTCTTCCATCCCTGCAATTTCAAGGAGAAAACATATTTTTGAGACACTTGTTCATCTGACCAGGTCCAGTTGTCTGTGCCAGGTTTGATGTATTTTTTCACTAAATAACCAAAATAAATAAAATACGTTTTTAGCAATGGGGTGATAGGTAGAAGTTGCTGGGGTTTCACTATCTTTCTCTCAGAGTATGCTAGGTCCAACACAGCAGCTACTGTTTGTTGCTTTTTCTATTTCTTGTTTTTTTAATTGAAAAAATTAAGTAACAACCTCTCAACAGAGACCTGGACTTCGTGTTCACAAAGAAGATACATTGAAAGCTTTCAAAAAGTCCAAACCTTTCTTTGTAACTCATAAAGAGACAATTCCAACTATTTATTTAAGTCCTCCCCTCTGCCTAGGCCACAATTCCAAAATTTCCACGTGCAAACAAGTAGATTAAATGATGATTTGCTTAAAACCAGACGTAAACCTATTGATGACGTATCAGCTCTACTGCACCCAGTAATTCTCCATAAAGGGATTGGGATGAGTGTTTTATGCCTTCACACCCAATACTCACAGCCACATAATCTGATGAGCACCTCCAATGCTCTTCAGTTTTCATGTCGTTAAAGGTTAAAGTCACGCGTCGGCCCTCTTTCACTGTGATCCTCCATTCACACACCCGATTGTGTGGATACAGGTTGGGGTAGTTGGGTGAAGTAAATGTTCCAACAGAGGCAGTAAAGTCCCCACCACATTCTGAAATACCCAAATATTGAGACACTTCTTAAAACATTACTCTTTAAATTATTGCAAAAAACCCAATCAAATTAATAGTGCCAAAGAAAGACAGAGGTTGATTTCATACGCCTGCCCTGTTTATACTACCTTTGTTTGTACTACCACATTCCTGCTAGTCTGTCAGTCAGCCATAAATGTATTTGAGCATTAATTGACCATAGCAGCTCCTTTCAGTCTAATTATTAATACTCCCTTCTCTGATGGGCTCATGCCAGGCTTCAGAATCTTGAATGACCCACAGCCTTTGATATCAAGTGAAACCAGCCTCCTAGCGTGGTAGGACTGAGATATTTCTGCTTTTCAGATGACTAGGCAGCACTACACAGAACCGGCAGGGTTTTAGAGTGGGTAATGATGAAGGACGGATGTGCTTTTCCTTGATGGTTAACAGAGGTAAAGGAAAAGCCTCCAGGGAATTTAAGCATCACTTTTGCAATAACCCACACTTATTTTGTGGGGTTCTTTTTAATGTTTGTTATGAACATCAGACTGTGCTCTGAGGAAAGGACACTAAAGATCTTGCATATAGAGTAAATCTTTCTTCTGAGACCAATGGTAAAAGCTTACCAGCTTACACCTGGTTTTCATTTAAAAGCACACACATATAGCTTAATGGACTGCAGTGAGAGATTTAGTCCCTTTCTTCATCCTCACAGACTCCTGCAGAATAGTCTAATGTGCGCATCTACCTGCATTAAACTTTTGCTAATAGTTTCTCTTCTACAGCTGTGTACCAGGCTCCAGAGAGTGCAATAACATTGTTTTGGAGTTTGCTTGTCTCTCTGTTATTTTAATGGACAGAAAAGGTGCAGAGTTGTGTCTCATTGTATGAGAACTACCACTGAGGGCAACATCCATTATAGTGGGAGCCTGCTTACCTCTCAAAGTTTAGCTCAGAGATAATAATGGTGATCAGAGAGCCCTATTCATACTTCCTTCAAAGTTTAAAATCAAGAGGAGAGACACATTACTCCAAGAACAAGTGATCTATGTAGGCTACCTTAGTGCAGATATACTCTAGGGTATTTTTTGCCTCCCTGAAAGTAAACTGCAACTTTACAAATCGAACCTTCAGTACTGGAATCAAAGCGCAGTCTAAATCCTCGGGCATTGACTGATCCATCGGTGACAAATTTGACATAGGCAAAACTATCAGAGGTGTCCACAGCATCAGGGAGAGTATTGCCACAGTACTTGCCCAACAAGTTTCCTGCAAAAAACAAATATAGAAAGACAACTTTATACCAATATATTACTTACATTTCTATTGATGGATCACTTTCAAATCTAACGGAGCAGAGAGGAGTAAACTAGTAAAATCAAGATATTGCTGAAGTAGAAGGGGTTTGATTGCCTTACTTTGCTTCAGCAAGAAAGGCAGACAGAGGCAAATACAGTATATTGAAAAGGCTCACTTTCTACCCAAAGGGAAATGCTTTCAGGAGCCTCTTGTGAGGTTTCATAGCAGGATGAGGGAAGGGAAGACAAGCACTGAAATAATTCTCAAACCAGAAGCATTGTATTCTCGGATCTCCACGAAGTCATTTGTGCACTCAGAGGAGTTTTGAATATCTAGGCCTTCCATTCTGATGGTAAGATAGTGACCCCTGGGACCCTGGAGAAACCATTCACACAGCAGGTTGTCTTGATAATGAAGTTCAGGATACCCCGTGCTTTCAACAATGCCAGTTTGTCCTGTCACCGTCCCACCACAGGGAGCTGCAAAAGGAAGAACACTACTGAGCTGACTGAAGTGCCTCAGAGAGATGACTGTCCTAAAAAAGACTTCAAGCTAAGGTACAACCAATTTGTTCTCCAACTGTGATAATAAAATAGAAATAGTTTGTGTTTTAAAAATCATCCTAATACTCCTTCTAATTTAACCAGTTCTAGTGTGTTGTGTTGGGTTTTTTCACACCTCTTCTTCTGCTGCAAGCATCCTTTCCTCTCATAAAATTGAGGTAACTAGAGCAGGTCCAAATAAGGGCGACAAAGTTGGTGAAGGTTCTGGAGAACAAAACATATGAGGAGCAGCTGAGGCAGCTCGGACTCTTCTGTCTGAAGAAAAGGAGGCTCAGGGGAGACCTTATTGCTCTTTATAACTACCTGAAACGAGGTTGTAGAGAAGTGTTTGTTGGTCTTTTATCACAAATGGTGATTGAACAAGAGGAGATGGCCTCAGGTTGCACCAGGGGAAGTTTATGTTAGACATTATGAAAACTTCTTCATTGAAAGAGTCATCAAGCCTTGGAACAGGCTGCCTAGGCAGGAGGTTCAATCACCATCCCTGGATGTGTTTAAGTCACATAGATAATGGAGCTTAGGGACAGAGTTTAGTAGTAGCCTTGGGACAGTTATGGTAATGGTTGGGCTTGATGATCTTTACTCATTTGCCAGCCTAGATGATCCTGTGATCTTTTATCAATTTTAATAAACTCACAGATTTCAGGGTCTATATCTAATCTCTATCCATGTCCATTTTTACCAGAAAATCTAAGAAAGGTGTATTTGATAAAGAAATTTAATTTGCTAAATGTGGATATGTTTGTTTTTTTACTGACAATAGTTGGTTGCTGCTTTAAGCCTACAGCTATGGCTCAGACTCCTCTTTCCTGCAGTCCCTGCCTGTTCACATTCCACTCTTTGTGATGCCTTGGTAAGGGACTGCTGCACAATTTGTGAAACACAGAATCACAGAGCATTAGGGGTTGGAAAGGACCTCAAAAGATCATCTAGTCCAATCCCCCTGCCACAGCAGGATCACCTAGATCAAGTCACACAAGGACACGTCCAGGCAGTTTTTAAATGTCTCTAGAGAAGGGGACTCCACAACCTCCCTGGACAGCCAGTTTCAGTGCTCTATTACCCTCACCATGAAAAAGTTCTTTCTCATATTTATGTGGAACCTCCTATGTTCCAGCACAAACAGCTATTTATTTTTTATTTTCTCTCTCTGAAAACTCATTTCTCAGTTACACCTGCAGACCTAACTTTGAAAACATAGAATCATGGAATGCTTTTGGTTGGAAAGGACTGTCAAAGGTGTCATCTAGTTCAACCCCCATAACACTGAGGCTTACAGCAAATCATGGATTTTACACTGCATTCTGTATCTGTAATTATAATCTTTGTGGCAATAGTAGTTCTGTTCACACTGTCTGCTTTTTGCAGTGATTAGCACTTTGTTCTAAGATGACTGGCATGCAGCTGAGAGCATGCAAATCTATAATGGATAAGTATAAATTGTGGCTTCATATCCTAAGAGTGTTTTCTTGCAAGTTGCTTCTGTTTTTACAGTTAGAAATAAAATAGTACACTATATTGCCTTAAGCCTTTCAAATCCAACACAATTTGTGCATAAAGCAATACACTTCCCTACTTTGAGAAATTAATGGTCCTAGACTTTCCTATATGAGTGATACTAACATAATAGCTGCTATTTTTGAAGATTACTTACATTATCAAAACCAAAGAAGCCATACATTTCTGAATTTGATAAAAGTACAATTCCTTATATAATTTTAAAACTTTACCAGTGACTTTCAATCCCATTTTTGCAGCTTGAGAGCAAATAATTTTTAATTATTTATTTTCCCAGCTGACAGATAATGGTTCTTACTGTTTATTCCTTTCTCAGTCCAATATAGTGCAACTCATTTATCTAGCAACATTGTTTTTATAGGTTGATGTACGTTTACACAGAGCAGCTCTGAATTTGTTCTTCTGTCTTCTCAGCCGACATTTGCACTCCCCTCCAGGATCTTGCTCATAAAATTGACACGAAATTTGCATGCTGAAAATCAAATAATGTTATGTGACCTTTTTTATTGACCTTTTTTCCTATCTCTCCTTTGATAATTGTCTTTGACAAGAGGTTATCCAGTCTTTGTTTCCACTACTGCTGATCTATTAGCACTTTCCTGTTTCTATCTCCATAAATGTCGCCTCTTGCTACGTGCAGAACATGCTGATTTTAACCCACATGATGATTCTGCTGCCTTATCTCTAACACTAATTGAAAGAGGCACATATCTGTCAGTCCACTTCACAGGCGTGATTTAAGTCCTATTATAAAAGCCCTGAATATTAGACCAAACTATTCTCTAAAATCAAGGAAATTGACAAATACAAGCATTACCAATGGAGTATTTGGCATTGAATCCCACATGTGTGGCACTACTGTCAGACCTGAACCTCAGGTACATGACAGCTCCTGAGGATCTCTGCGAGTCTGGCATTGAACCTCCACACAGCTTGGCAATGATGGGGGCAGTGGAATCAGCACCATTGCGTAGCTCCAGGTAACTGGAAGTGCAGCTAGAAGAGGAGAAAATTTTCTGTTCAGTATATAGCAGTAATGGGTTGAAATCATCGCAGTATGTGCACAAAGACGTGAAGCTGTGGAGAATTAGATCAGTTTCCATGTAGTGTCACCAAGACAGAATCAACAAGTGTATAATCAGTGATAATTATGTAAAATCTGAATCAAAAGTGCTATGAACATTGAGAATGAATTGTCCCAAGCCAGTCTATGATCAGATCAGATAGAAGTAAGTCCTGAGGAGGTCTATGAACAGCACTGGTAAAGCAGTTGTGACCATCTTTAACATATTTGTTTTGGCAGCAATCAGATTCAGCAGATGTATCCTATTAAGTCTCATTGATGACTGCTGAATTAAGGAACAGACATACGACAGATGAAGACAGCAACGGTTCAGATCTGGGGGCTCATTTAAATGAGCATAGAAAGCTCTAAAATTTCTTAACTAACAGATTCACCTTCAGAATGATGCAGTGTCCTGGGAAGCTGGAGACAAAGGATACCTTTGGAATTCTCATGGTCTCATGGGTGAAGCTAACTGTACTGTACAGCAGTCTAGCCCCAAATCAAGGTCTGGAAGTCAGACCTTGTTTTATGCTTCATGTTTGGGGTGCAAAATATGCAGACCCACTACAAATCAGCAGATTGGAAATGGAGGAAAGAGACAAATTGCTGTAACGGTAATTCGTTGGATTTAAAAGCACTTGAGAGTCAAAATGACTTAAAATCTAAATTTGAAAGGACTAGAGGGCACAGATTTTATAGAGAGCATTTTTCTCCCATGAACGCATCCTTTCTGTCTGAGATACTCATTTCTGCTATGCACTGCAAAGTCCTAGAAATGTGTATCAGTGGCCTGACAGCTTCAGTGAACACTCTCAAAAATTACCTAACCACTTTTGATTTCCCTACCACATCTGGAAGTGTGTTCTGGGAGGAATTAGAGTAAATATCAGGGAAATAATCAGAATGGAGTCAGAAGAAACACAGGGAGAATAATGTGAATGTATACTTCAGTGAAGGTTGAATGTAGAACTGATCTTCAAATTGCAGCTCTACTGCATGTCCATTAGGAGCAGTTATGGTCCAGACACAGTCAGCATGCAAGGGATAATTGCTCGGATAGTTGGGGGAAGATACATATCCACTGGGGTTGAAATCATTGATATAAATATTTCCTCCACAAGCTGGGAAAGAAAACAGCCTCAATAAAAACATGCTAAGGAAATGGATAAGACATCAAAAATACGAGTTATCATTATATTCCAAAACAATTTCCATTTGGTGTCATACAGCTACATTAAAAACAAACGTGTCTAATACTTCATGTGTCTTGCATGTGAGAAAACACATTAATGAAGTAGAATCCTATGTTCCTGTGCTCCTGTTTATCTAGTCCCCCTCATTTCCAAATGTTTAAGGCTATGAATCAAACAGCCATTAGCTCTTACTTGGATTGCTCCTAACCCATGCAGGGAACATATTTTTGCCTTCTTCCTACCCAAATCAAAAATAGCTGGAAAGCCTTCAAGTCAGACACATCAATGCTGCTGTGCATCATTCCCTACTTCTGCTTTCCAGAAATTGAAATGTCTGTGTGAGACGATAACTACTGTGGGACGAATCCTGGCCAGAGCAAACACAAAGATTTACCCAGGTCTTTTATCCTACAAAAATATCTCTGCTTTGACCAGAGCCCTTCTGCCCCAAACCTCAATATGTTGTAGTGACGCTGCTTTAACACAGGGGTTAGTAATGTATTTTAAAATTTAAGTGGTAAAAATTGTACAGCTATTGTACAGCTTCACACATTCCCTTCATGAATCCCCTACACTAACACCAAAAATTACTCTTCAAGCTTAAAAATTTGAGTAGGTTGTTGTGTTTTCCTACTTGTGTTTGGTGAGACTGTTAAACAGCCTGGTGCCCTAAGTAGCACGTCATGAACACAGTGGAATAACTGCAAATGCCAAGCCCTTGATTTACTCCTGGGACATCAGTTGCTATTTTTCTTCGTTTGTTTAAAAAGCGTTAGCTCTGGCCGGCAACATTATTTTCTCAGCTGAGAGCATAACTTGTGAGAAACGTTACCACCTTTCTAGACACAGTAGCCTAAATCATTCCTGACATCATTTAACACTTACACTTAGTACTGTATATTCAAAATAATGTTCTTGTTTCCATGATTTCTTTGCTTCCCTGTTGAATTTTGAGCTGCGCTTCCTAACTAAAGATGCTACTTCCCTTCTAAGTGGTTCCAACTCCAATATATAACTTGGATATAACTCCAAGTTATACCTGTTGAGTTGCAGAATTTATTTTCTAGACTTACCTAGACTCTTTGCCTCGTATGTCAGTTTGAATCCTTGACCCTCATTTCTGCTGTCAGAAACGAAGTGAACAAACAGTTGATTGTCTGTGGTGTGCATGGTAGATATGGGACTGCTTCCACAAAACCGTCCATTCCCTCTTCCAGACGCCAAAGGTGGGGCAGCGTTATCTAACCCGTTCTTTAGCTAGAAGAAGAGACATGGCTGTCACTCAAGCAAACAGCTCTGGAATGTGAACTTAGAGCACACACCATTTTAACACTTCCAGCCATGAGGGAAAACAATGACCTAGTGATTAAGCACAACAGCACTTAAGAGAGAGAAAAGTAAACTCTGGTATTTCTCTTTGGGATTTCCACCACCTGACAGCCTAGGCTGCTTAACTGACACTGAAATCTAGACAGTTCATTGCCTTTGATAGTGTTGAGGATTTGGTGATCTAGCCAGTAACCTCACCTCTACGTAATCCCCAAGGCTGCAGGAAGTATCTTCACTCTTAACCTGGAAAGGCTGTTCAAAATGGACAGCGATGATAAATCCAGACGTTACCACTACATGCCAGGAACAATTCAAATTGGGAGCATAGTCTTGAGGGTAGTTGGGGGATGTTATCACACCCCTGGCTGTGTGAAAATAGCCTCCACAACCTGAGAAAAAGGAATTGAAACAAAATAAAAAGTATTATGGTACAGAACATCAAATATCTTGACAGTAAGATTCAGTTCTCCTACTTAAGAGACAAGTAAGAAAGCAGCTATGCCAAAGACCTCTCGTGGTGTAAGTGCTATTATTACACTGGCTGAGTATGATGCTTCTTGTCACTTACTCAAGCTGCCAGTCAGAAAAAAATTCTCCTGGCCACCAGTTGTTCTCCTGACACCTTCCTTGGTGCCTGAACCTACTCGGGAATCTGTTATCATCCTGGGTGTATGTGGGAGGAGTGGAAATTGCTGACATTTCTGCTGGAACTGCTTCCTGCATTTGTCTCACTCTGTTTTGTGCCTGTGCTTTGGGCCATCTATTTCCCTCTCCTAGTTGTGCAGTCTTTCACCCGTCAGCTGAGCTGTTCCAAACTTAGGCATACACTTTCCTTACTTCTAAAGGTGATGGGTCTGTTTGAATCATGCTTTGTTGCTTTGTTGTATCATATCACAAATTTTACCATTGCACAGTCATTTATTTGTTAATGCATATTCATGAGATGTGAATAATTGTTCTGTGTGATTAATTAGATAGACAGTAGACAGACTGTTAAAAACGCCCGTCTTTTGTTTGCTTGCCCCACTATTAGTAGCAAGGCAGACATTTGTGCGGGGGAGAAGAGAAACAAATCTTACTTTTGTGATACGAGGCGTTAAACCCAGCTCCAGTGACACTTGCATCTGTCAAAAAGCGGATGAACATCGCCTCTCCCGTTGATCTTACTGGCCCAGGAGGTTCTCGTCCACACACGGTAGCCAGCACTGGAGAAATACTAGTGTCTCCTGAGATTAAAAAAAGCCATTTTACTGTTAAAGCCAGATCAGCTCTCATTTGCCTGTTTGGTTGCTGTGGCTCATATTTTCAGGCAGATACTTTTAAAGATATTTGATCCCCTACAGAGTGAGAAATATTTTTATAGACCACCAAATACTTTGCTAGGCTTTTTCTAGTTTATTTAACGGAATGTCTCAGCATAGAGCAAAACAACTGATTTAGATGATATTTGCTATCTAAATTGCTTAAGATCAATGGACATGAGTACTCCAGGTGCTAGGACCTTGGATGTCTATTGCCTGCTGCTGGGATAGGGTAGGATTGTCTTCTCACCATCTTGGATAATAAGCTTGTCATAGTTGCATGAGCTGTGAGATTCTATGTCCAGGGCCAGAATATTGAACTCCACAGTGGATCCAGGAGCTCTGATAAGCCACACACAGTCAGCAAAATTTCTGTAATTCATAGGCCAGCCAGGTGAGAAGAGGAATGATGGTGTTTCTTCAGTTGTTGCTGTCCCACCACATGCACCTGTCACGTACAAGAAGACAAAAACAAAGAACTAGCTTTTTAAACTGAACATTGTCCTTGTATCATTTAAGCACAAAGGAGGCACAGTGATGGTGTGTGGAGTCACAGGAATGCATTTCTTCAGCTTGAGTTTGGACTGGGAGTACCAAACCTGTAAGTCCTGCCCTATGAGCATATTCCTGTTCTACCTGCTACAGCAACAGCGTGATCTGTTTTACTGTGAGGAATACCTAGCAAAAGACGTAAAAGCATCTCCCACAGTTTAAAACAAGTTGCATATCATAAAGAAATGACGCCTATAAAACATAATTGTTTTGGAACCTCCTGAAACTGAATAACTTTTCTTTCTCCACTCTTAATGTCTCAAGATCACTTGTTGAAGTTGCTCAGAGAAAATCGATGGTACATGAAACACATTTCTTCTCCTTCCAGAAGCTATTTGTCAAAGGTACCTGATCATACAGAGAATATTCTCTTTATGGATAAGAGATGCATTATGGTGAAAGGTTTCATATCACAGTGGTGGGTGATTTAAGAACTATATTTAAAGAGGGACACTTTTCAATGAAAATATATTAAATATTAGCTTTCATGAAACACCTGTGTAAATAAAAACTCTCCCAACTAGAAACACGTTTTTTAAAAAACTCTGTAAAACTATATATATGAGAATACCTAGGAAGTATTTTTAAATGCTATTAAAATGCTTAATTAAAATGTCCCCAGCTTTCCATCTGTTAACAGGCAGGGCTTCATCTTGTACGGATGTTGGTTCAGATTTTTTTAAGTAAAGCTCAGTATGTCACTGGCAGTATCATATTTAACCATTGAAAACCCACCTCTAGCAATGGTGTGTGTAACAGCAGAAGCATCCACTGCATACCACTCCAAAAGAAAGCCTTTTCCAGACACAGATGAATCTGACTGGAACTGGATTGTCACTGAACTGCCAGAGGACACAAAAGAAGCAGGGTCGGCACCACAGTATGTTGCAATAGGACGAGAACGAATGGTGGGTCCATCATAAACCTGCAGAAAGAAGGAGATTGGTGTCATTCCTCACACAGGCAGATTTTCATCTGGCCAATACTCAACAAGTTTCCAAGGAGAAATTTAACGCCTTAAAGTGAGTCAGGTACCTCTCAGCAAATCCCAGTTAGAGAGAAACCTCTTTAAAAAAATGCCACAGAATCCCCCTTTCCATTATATACTGTTAATTGTGAAGTCTTCATGAATGCCATCACATTCAATTAATTCCCCATCACAGGGCTGCTCTCTGGGGACACAGACTGGCCTCCCACATTACAATGTCCACTGGTACAAGCGTGTTTTCCGCTGAGAAAAAAACCCAGAACAATCTGCAGGAGGAAATGACATTGGTTTTCTTTTTTTTTTTTAGCTTTTTCCCACTGAAGAACAAACATATTTTAAATTCTGTCAGATAAATATGGACTTCTTTACTTTTTCATGTCATGTATCCATAAGCTAAAATCTTGTCTAGTTAAAAGATGCTTCTCTTTGCCTCCTTTAAAACATCCTTTGTTCACAACCTCTTCCTCCCTTTAAAATAAGGAATAATATTAATATTTCCCACCAGGAAACACTAAATAAACATTAAGATCACACTGAAGATCTGATTCTTGAATCAGGTTAAAGGTCAGTGTGATTCACACACACTGAAAGTCCAGATGACTTAAGAAAATAATTTCACTTTCTGAGGTACAAAGAAATGCAGTCTGCACTAAAAGAAAGAAGATGCTGTTAAAATCTGAGCTGAGATGAAGGAAGAAGTTGTATTTCCTGTTTTGAACTAATAGTAAATTTGCTTATAAGTGAATTAATATTTAATTGAATATACTGAATATATTAACTCCACATCTCTCTTGTATTGAGATCTCCAAAGCTGGACACAGTACTCAAGATGTGGCCTCATCAGTGCCACATACAGGGGAACGATAACCACAGACGAATTTCTTACCTCTTGTAGTTTTTCTATTCATAATTTTCATCAAATTTAACTGGAATAAAATAGCATCTCATAAAGAAATTACCTTCAGCTTGTCAAACTGGCATGCACGATGATTTTCAATATCCATCTGCAGGATACGGCCATGGATAACCTGTGAAGCATTAACACTTATTCGCCACTGGTAATTAGAATTGTGAGGGTAACTTCTGGGCCACTGTGGTGAAGCTATTTGTCCTCTGTTTCCCACAATGTCATTTCCATACACTGAAAAACAAGAAAAAGAACAACTAATGCCACTAATTCACAGAGATTATAAGAAGTGTTGTGGCCCAGCCTGGAATATAACACTCATTTCAGCCCATCTGGATCCACTTTGGTCTCGACAGCACCATGAGGCATAGACATGTCTCAGACAGTCCTAGAATGAACATCGAACTTTCTTCTTGCTGTGAGAAACGCAGTGAGTCTTTATTTGCAGGACATTAAGCATTTGAGCCGTATAGCTTTACATCTACGACAGGTGGGGATATGCCACATCTAAATTCTCCCTGACTGCCTACTCCTTTTCTCTTTAAGAAGCATTAACGATTTTGTTTACTTTTAAAAATTCTGTTCTGAGGTAGAGTTAATTTTCTTCTTAGTAGCCACTACAGGGCTATTTTCTATATGTATGCTGGAAATAATAAGAGATGCTTTAGTTACTGCTGAGCAGTGCTCACAGAGAGTCACGGTCTTTTCTGATTCTTACATCACCCCACCAGTGAGTAGGTTTGCGGTCCTCAAGAAGTTGGCAGGTGACACAGCTGGGACAACTGACCCCAGTGACCAAAGGAATATACTAAACCATATTCTGTCATGCTCAGCATATAAAGGTGGGAGAAGAAGGAAAGAGGGGAATGTTTGGAGTGATGGCATCTATCTTCCCAGGTAACCATTATGCATGAAGTCCAGCTTTCCTGGAGGTGCCTGAACACCTGACTGCTGATGGGAAGCAATGAATGAACTGAATGCAGCTTTTGCCTTACTTATTAAACTGTATTTTTTTCCTTTACTTGCTACACTTTATTTCAGCCAGTGAGTTTTCTCACTTTTCTGATTTTCTTCCCCATCCCACCATGAGGGGAGTGACTGAGCAGCAACGTGGAGCTTTGTTGCTGACTGGGACTAATTCATGGCAAACACCTTTGTGTGTTCTGGTTGAAAACGGTTCTGATTTCACTGAACTCTGAACTATTGATAATTCTTTTTGAAAACAGAACTTCCTTTTCTTCTAATTGTGCTCCCTGCTTAATGGCTTCTAGACCTAAACTAGAAGATGGACACTGTCACAATCAAAACCAAAAAGAAAAGTTGGAATGCTTTTTTTGAATTTTTCAATTGCCTAATTGATTAGATGTGACATCTGGTGAGTTATATTTAATATACTTACATATATTACTGTTCTGACTTGCTTCCCTTTACATTCAGCAGATATTTTACAAAACACCTGTGCAGTGAATTTATGGCCTTGCTGATATCAGCAAAAAATTTCTAATAAACTCCACAGGGGGAAATTACCACTGTTTTCAATAATTTTGGAAATATTGTGAAAGAACAATAATTTTCAATTAAGTAGCGTTTACTTACAGTGGGAGAACGTGGCCCTGAATCCGACATCAGTGCCTGAGCCGTCTGAGACAAATTTAACCCACAGGACATGTCCAAGAATAGATGTATAATTTAAAGGCAAGGAGTTCCCACAGAATCGTCCTGCCAGTGTGCCTGTATCGTTCCCTTCACGAATCTCCAGGTAGTCTTTTGTGCAGCCGCTGGTGTCTTCCACCTGAAACGCTCTGTTTCAACACCAGTAGAAAAGCATTAGCAGGCATATGACTGGCACATACTTCAGAGTTTGCCCTGCCAGGTCGCTAGGCCCCCTGTAGCTGGTATTCTACTGTAACAGTTAAAAACAGGGCAGCAACAAAGCCCTCAGGAACACAGAAGTCACTGTTCGTCACCTGGCAGTGCTGCTAATAGAGGGCTGTCCCTTTTGTAGCCCCTATTTTACAATAGAGCATCAGCTTACAAAGTTAGAATTTGTAAAATGTTCTCAAAGCCTTGTGATATTTCTTGGTTCTCCATCAACAACCACGAAGCGCAGAAAATCCCTGTTACATAAAACAGATTTTTAATAGAAATCTGTTTTTAATAGAATCCCAGGTCAGACATTGTGTGCAGAGATTCCTTCTAGCCTTACAAATCAGTCTGCAGCCCCTCCATATGTGTATTATTTCAGTACACTCTCTGGTGAGAAAACAATAGTCAGGTTCATTGACAGTTAACACCTCGGAGCTCAGGAGTTTCTCCAGAATTATGAAATATTACTGGTTCTCTAGCCTTTCTGTGTTTCACATCGCTGGGTGTGCAAAACAATAAAAAGGACTGCTATGAACCCTTGCAACCTGATTCTTACCTGATAAAAGGAATGGGATTTGGTAATTTGATAAATATTTAATTATTGCACCAAGCTGAATGCTAAATACATTCTGAAAATCATTATATGCTACTCAAAGTGAAGTGCTTTGATTCAATACAATCTACTTTTCAGAAGCAGGCTATGAATATTTTACTACAGCAAAAGACTCCAGAGAGTGCCTCTTATAACCAATGCCAAAATATTTGTGCTTTCTGGTAAGAACTCCCCCTCTTCAGACCTGACCGTAGCTACATGTGTTCAGCGTACGCATGCTGTGAAGTGATTCCAACCACTCGTCTGGACACACTTCAAATTACTTTAAAGCAAGTTGCAAGACAACCGTTTCTGTTCAGACTGAGCTGAAGAAAATTACTGCCTAATGTCAACAAAACTTTATACACCCTCAATATTAAATTAAATAAAACAAATACTGTTTTCTAACACAATTTGCAGTATTTTCAGCTTGTCCTTCAGCTGCACATAACTGGAGAGAAAAGAGTTTGTATCTACGCTGTGTCACAATATACAACTGAAGGTATGCTCCACTGACAGTTTCTGCTTCACACGAGATCTCTGTTATAGTTCTAAAAGCTGGTTTTCATTAGTTTGTAGCAAATGCTGTGGAAAATATTTTCAGTTGTAGTACTTTTTCTCTTCTGCACTGAGTAAAGGAGCAATAGCATGTCCTTTCTACGCGTTAGTGAATTAGAACATGCCAGACAAATTGCACCTTACGCATTCAGCATGTCACTGGGCAGATTTTCCTTTTGTCCTCATTAACTGTAAACGTAGGTTTCATAATCACTTTTCTGGCTCGTTCTTTACATGCTTTGAAAAGGGTCAGTGCTCTCTTACTTGGCAGCAGCCACTGTGTGATGCCGGGAAAACAGAGAGGCTCAGAGATCCACACTGCGGGTAAAGGACTCCACATTCTGTGGATCACACATGAATTTCCTGTCAGAAGTCTTCAAAGGAAAGTTATTTATGGAAGGAAAAACAAAGTTCCTTCAGATACTCTCCTAGATTCTGTTGTACCTGCTGTAACTGTTGGAGAAACTATAGAGAGTTTAATATTAATTGTAACCCTACAATCTGTGAAGTACCTGATTCCTTTCTGTTACTACTCAGCAATATAATAAATACTACAACCAATTGGGTAGCAAGGGAAATGTAGGAATTTCCTCTGTAAAGAAAAGGCAGGTCAATGCTAAACTTCCTCTTGTTGTTTATGAGTGAGTGAGAACTGGTTCTTCAGCACTCCATGTTGCTCAAACAATAAACCATCTATTTCTGTAATGCTCTATATGCTTTAACACAAGTAATGACTAATACAGGAGAAGAGAACACTGGTTGCAAGCTGCAACTAATCACTTCTGTGTTCTCTTTCCAAATTACCCTAAAACACGTTTCAGCTTTATCATCTGGTAATTACATTTCCTATTAAACATAGAGCATCCTTCCTTCAGGTCAGCTAAAAGGCCGAATAATAACCCCTGGCAATGCATTTACATGAAGGACAGCTGCAGCCGGTTGCCAGGGGAGCTCACAATCTTCCAGACACACTCAGTGTTGAGCGGATATGGCTCGGGATAGCCAGGGCTGTTGAAAGCTCCTCTCTCCATGTGGAAAGTACCCCCACAGGCTGCAACAGGAAGAAGACAAGCAAAAGCTTGAGAAAGATGACATAAAAACACCTAAACTTTGACAGAGCCAGAGTATTTGCTGATCAAGAAAGGCCTCCCCCTTGTCTCATTGTTTTGTAGCTTGTTGATATACTTGTTGGGACCTTAGCCAAAAAGAGGAAGTGCAATAAGGGATTTTAAAAGAGGGAATGTCAGCGAGACAAGGTGATACAGGACCTCAAAGTGACACAGGATTTTTCTTAAAAGTCAGAGGCATAAGGCAGGAGCATGTCACATGGACTCACATGATGACGATGCAACATAGGTGGCATGGAAGCCCCTGGCATTGATGTTGTTGTTGGAGATGAAGTTCACTACCAAGGCATTTCCAAAAGAAGTGATAGGATGTGGTATAGCTGTGCCACAGTAGCGGCCTGAAAGAGAACAAACCAGAGCAAAAAGGAAAAAAAGAAAAAAGGACTGTTCAGCATATAATTACTATTCCTAATCTAACATTTAGGGTTAATGCCTGTCAGCAGCTAGGAGCAACATTTGTTGTTCACAATCACAGTTGTCAATTTAATTTACATAGAAATGAAATAAAATTTAATTTCCACAGAATAGCACTCTGGTGGTATTTTTTTTACCAGAGAAAGGGCCTCCTGCACTGCAAAGGCTGTTCTGTTCTTGAGCCCCACTGTGTTCACTCTATGCAGAAATAACAGTCTAATTGAAAGAAAAAAAAATTCCCCTCAACTGGATCTGACAGGGCATTCCATCCCACTTGGTTGGTTTCTGATGAGAGAAAACAAGTGACAAATAACAGACCAGGTCTCCTGTAATGGATTATAACAGGAGAATTCAGAATATGAACCATGATCTGACAGCAAAAATGAAGACAGCAGCTAGTATCATCATCCTCTTGCCAAGTGAAAGCTAAAGCTAAGGGTAGGAGACCATGAAATAAATTCTGTTTTTAGTTGCCATTTATTTTGAGTGCAGCCCCACTCTGAAAAAAGCAATATATAAAAAAGTAGAGCGAGGGAGAGAATGATCAGGCACTGATACTCCAAACTTTCAGAAAGGAATTTGAGGCAACCCTGGGGATGTGAAGAAAGTTGAGACTATGCTATGCCCAAGGCTCTCTCATAGCTTCCTGGAAGTATAAGCAGTGAATTTTGCTACTCCAGGCTGTTCCTCCCACTTGAAGGTAATAGCTTTGGACAGAGAAAGCTGTAGAAAATTCAGGAGCTGGAGCAAATCAGGCCTTACAGGGTTTGAGGAAAACCCATTTTCTGCTCCCAGAAATCTGCGACTTTACCTGTATTTACAGTGGAATGTTTTCATACAGCTGACTTGGGACCTATTTTGAACTGAATTGCTTTGTTCCCAATATTGTTCAGCTGAGCAGGAAGGAAAAGGTAGTCAAACCCAACTGCAGCCTAATAGGAATTCAGTGAGAGGACTGCGCCATTCACACTACAAACTTATCGTCCATTCCCCTCTCCTCCAGCACAAGTGGCCGTGGAGTTTCCTGTATCAGAGAAAATCCATGAAGCAGGAAAGCACTCGTAAAAAACCTTGTCCCTGCTTACACAGGGTGCAGTTCTATAAACAAGAGAAAGGTACAATACCTCGAAGAGGAGCCTCGTGGTTATTCCCATCCAAAATCTCCACAAAATCCATTGAACAGTTTTGTCTGGTGTTTTCAATATCAAAGTCAGTGAATGACAGCGTGACATGGTTGACTGGCAACACCAAAGAGTAAAATCTTAAAAAGAAGTTTGGCATTTCACAGAGAAATAATTACATATAAAAAATGCACCACCTTTTTTCTCCTGAATTCAATCAGTCTCCATAAAATGAAGTAGTTTATCCCCTTCTATGTAGAGAGAGTTTGATGGAAGAAGGTCCTAGTAAATATCTTAGTATTTCAGTACTTCCCAGTGTAATTGACGTTAGAAGGGTAGGATTTAACACGTACACACAAATCTGTACTTCCTAATATCTGAACCGTTTCGTTATTACTGAAAGGTCAGCAACGTGGAAAATTTACACACATTCAGAAGCAAAACTTATTCCTATACCTCCAGTGACCTTCTGTCCCTTTGCGATCCATACCATAGATCCAGACAAAATGTTAATTGATGCTGCCCTGCTCCAGGCTTAGAAAGAGCTAGTTCTTTCATCATTTTGTAACATTCCAGATACATCAATCGGACTGGTTAAGGGATCATTAACTACCCTCAGCTATAGTTGTACAGAATTGGATTTTCCACACCCTTGAACTGCAGGCTATGTCCTGAAAAAGAGGATTCCTGACTTGGGGTGTTTTTGACACTCATACAGCTCATCTGATATCAACAAAGGTGAAGTCACAACTGGAAGAAAAGAAGCTGTTAATGCCAGTGCGTAACAGTAGCTTCTCCTGGTCTTAGAGCACCCGTGTAGTTCAAATGGGTCAGAAATTGTTATGATTTAGAGTATAACTACATTTTCTCCCCCAAGAACCAAGCCTGAATTTCATATACATATTTTATTTCTCACTGGACTACAATTAATTAGCTAGAATAAGCTGAAATGACAGACATGGACCCAGGCACTGCATTCAGCAGGGTGCCACTGACTGGCATTCAGCTGCGAGCTTGGCACTCTTGTGTCCTGTCCGGTCAATCAATCACAGCTATCAATGCAGGTCCTCAGGATAAAAAGCCAAAGGGAAAAACACAGCGGGTGGAAAGGGCAGGAGACGTGGTCTTCCCAGCGAAAGCAGAGCAGGAACTCTGCTGCACTTTGCCATTGGCCATGGCTATGCCCTCCAATGCTTTGTGACTGGCATAGTGAAGCCACGTGTACCTGTACACGTGGTACATGGTGGTCCTGGTGGTGAAGTGTGGGGAGCCACCGTATAGACAGGCTACTTCTTGCACAGCATTTTCCAGGCCTCTCATGTAAATGTAATTCAGGAGACAACAGTTATGTATGAACTTTCAGTCTCGATCCGGGAAAAGATTGTCTTTAAAAATAGATGTTGTGTAAGTGAGGAATAGCTCTGGTTATGTACTTTTCATAGGAACCTATGCTAAAAAAAAAAAAGTATTACTGATTTTTGTTTTGGCTTTTTGTTTGGAAATTTGGTTTTAATTTTATGACTTTTCAAAATAAGCTTATAAATGTGGTCGAAACGTTCAACAATTTTAACAACAGTGGCTGGACATCAGATGAACAACTGACGTTCAGCAGTTACTATTAAAAATAAACACTACTTTTAAGTTACATTACCAGGATGCTATTAATAAATAATGAATTTGTTTTTTTTAACTCTTATAAGATATAAAAATAACTCTGGGTATTAAATGTAATGCCAATATTTGATGGCAAATATTTGGTGGTTTATGATCAATCATAAATCTGTGTAAAATTAGACCAGAACTCCTGAGTGCAAATTTTTTTGATGTTGCTTGTTGTATTTCGATTTGAAATTTATCTGTACTTTTCTTGTTATTTAATGAAAACTCTTTTTTTTTCTTTTTTAATGTTAAGAGCATAGTTTTGCTCTAACACGATTCTAGCTGGAAAGATGAAGGCCAAAATACAGTTGGCTAAATACAAGTTATATATAAAAACTTTTATTTTCTCAGCAACTAATCCATCTTCACATTTATAATTGCACCTCATTTATAATTGCAGCACTTGCATGGCAGTAAATCAAAAAAGATGACAAAGTTGTAAACTGTTTTCCTCACATGTACTAAATCTTTTATGGTGAAATGTGGTTTAGGACAGAATAGGAGAGCCACACTCTCCATCTACCAGGAAGCAGAACTTCCTAGAGAAATAAAGGAGGAACTTGGTATTGTTATTACAGAAGAGGAGATAAGGATGTTAGTCATCCCAGCTAACTAAAAGATGTTTTTACTTACATGGTTCCTGAGCCTGAATAATCCAGCTGCAGTTCTGATTGTTTGGGTATTTGGCAGGATACAGAGGAGAGGAAATTGCTGCCCCGACTGAATCTGACTCTATGAAACTTCCGCATGCTGTAGAATTAAACACATAGACACACAAACATGAATATTTATACATACAAAACACATATGTTGAATTCTGAAGTGAAAATGAATGCATAAAATATAATATGCTACATCAATGTGAAATGAGGATAAAATTCATGGTAGTAATTTATCAGAAAAGACTCAAGGACTAGCACCCAGCAGTGGGTGCTCTTGACCTGGATCCACAGCTCTGCTGCACCTGGCTGATAATCTGAGAGAAGCCAGAGTGATGTGGGAACAGTCTTAACCTTTATCGCCTCCTCAGAAAAGGATATAGAAAAGGACAGCCCAGAACAGCAATCTTGTGGCCAAAATAACATGGATTCACCCATACTAAAAGACCATGTCTAATACAAACAAACTGGTGATCAGATAAATATGCGTTAGTGTAAACGACAAAATTGCCTTCAGTAAAGCGAGCACTGAAGCCCCTGTGCTGGATGGTTGCATCAGAGCGCATTCGGATGTACATCAGGTTCTTGGAAGATGTGATAGGAGGAGGATGCTGTGTTCCACAGAGTTTTCTAAGACGTATTGCTTCATTGCTAGGACCATCAAATACCTGAAAAGATGAAAGGAAGTATTTGGTTTCAGTGGGAACTTTGAGAAGGCTTATTTCATTCCTTCTCCTATTTTTCATAATTTTGGACAGTGCAAACAAACTATGTGTTTCCTATCTTAATTCTGTGTCCATTTTACAAGAACCAAAGGAACATGTACTTGAGGCTGAAGATACTAAACCCTTTATAACAAAAATGCACCAAGTAACTGTGTGTGTTCCTCTGCGTGTATCTGTTACAGAATCAACTCTCCTTTACCAGCCCAGATATCCCCACACATGTATTGTTTTCTGTTAGTGGCTAACATGAGTGTCTGTGTAGATTTTATTCAATTAAACCCTATATCTTGCCTCAGAATAAAAACTTCAAAATCGGTGCTAACATGCAACTAGTGCAGCAATTGGGAGCTATGACTGCATGTAAAAAGCAAAGATACTAGGATTATGGCTTTTAAAATACATGTACCCAGCATCAAGGATCGGAGTTCCTGTATCTATGCTTTATAATAGCTCTGGAGTGCTGAACTGCACACACATATATGAAGTGTTATTTAAGCAGAGTGTGAAGAAAAGTAAAAAACAAAAGAAAGGAAGAAGGCACAGATGGTTTTACAAAACATCACTTTTAATTTTACCACAAATACCTTAGTTCTCTCTCTTATTTCCCCTTACAGCTGATAACTTTGTTTTCTTCCTGTTTTGTTTTCTCTGTTTCACAATCAGGAAGACAAGAGTAGCAAAGTTAAAACCAGTTACTGTCAGGCGTAAGTGGCATCAAAATTATAACAAGAGAAACTACAGAGATGGAAAAATGCCCAGAGTGCCCCATTAGTCTTTCCTAGCACTCCAGAACATGCGACCTGTTGCTGCTGTGTTTGGGGCCGTGGTCCAGTCTTAGAGCCCATATGCCTTGCTTCAGAAGCGATGAGCACTGAAGCCATCAGCAGTTGCACGACCCACAGAGGAAGAGCCTTTGGACTATTGGGCAGCAACAAGAGTTGCCTTCAGTTCCTGTTTCAGCATTAACATCCTGCAATACCATAGTCATGCCATTTAATATAACCCATGACTCAGCTTCCTGTGGAAGACAAAAATTGATAGGAGGACTGGAAGATATTCAGATGCTAGGATGCTAAAAGCTATGTAAAAGCCCACTTTGAGAAAAATAATGTCAGGTTTTTTTGAGAAATGTACTTCTTATCAATGTTGTAGTCTTTTACTTCACAACGCTTTAGATTCCAGCAAGTTGGAACAATGCAGCAACAATGGATTGAACATTTCTAACTAGACCGTGTTACTAGACTGTAATGCTCCTGCCTCCAGGATTCAACGGTCTTTGGGCACATTAGTGAAAAAAAAATACAAAAGCTGAAACAGGTGACCTGTTTCAAATAAACCTAGGAACTGAGAAACAAAAGACTAAACTCCTGCTTAATCCTGTGACATACCAGCACAGTCAGTGCTGTATTAATGAATTAAATGTTTGCCCTTGGGCCTATAATACTGGCTAGCAGTGTGGGTCTTGTGATGGACTATTAAGTGGACTGCAATGTCTGTAGAAAGGGGTACCTGGTAAAGAGACCCAAAATACCCATCTATTCAACCTTTTCTTCTCTATTAGTATCCTGCCACAATCAGCCCTTTAATACACGGTGTGCAGTGCTTATTCCACTGCACAGGTACCCTGTGTGTAAATCAGACAGCCTGGAGTTAAACAACACAACCACGCAATGTGTAAAAACGTAATGGCAACAAAATAGGAATTAAGGTACTGCCTTTCCCTAGGTAAAAGTGAGAGGATTTTATCTTAATGCTAGAACTGAGAATAAGCATCACATTGACAGAGCATAGAGAGAGTGCCCAAATACTGTCCACGTAAACTACTGGTTCTGATGGATCTGTGTCATTCCGCGTAGTTGAGGATGTGATTATTGGCACATAGACGGCTGTGAGCCTGTAGTCATTGAGTTCCTCACTGGGGAAGATATTAAGGATGACTAACATAGTGCCTACGCAAGTAAGCACATAGTTTCAAGAGCTTTCTGGAATAAAGCAGTCTTTCAGTGGTAATACAAGGAGAAGAACAAGAATTCAGACAAATATTTCTAACTCAAGTGTATTTTCTGTTTCTAGGCAGCTTGCTTGAGACAGTGGTACTGTCTACTCTTTCAGAAATTATTCAGATTTCTAGCAAGTGTACAGGCAAGAATGCAAGACACAGTTCAGCATAAACATTAATAAGGCACAGCAGCAGCTCTTGGGAGTTGTGGCAGCTACTAGTGAAACAGAAACACACGGATGCTGAATGGCCAGGTAATTTTTGATCACCTGCTGCTTATCAGCTTAAACTATTTCACTAGGAGAATTTTTGGTCAAATTTGGATCAGATACCACAATATTCATACATTAGCTCAGGAAAGAGCTGTGTTTCTCTGCAGATTTATAAAGTTGTTTTGAAAATGTGTAATACATTCTTGTCTGTGGCTGCACGAGTAAAGGAAAATTATGCATCTGCTTACTCAAAGGCGGAGTTTTCATTTGCGCTGTGCACAGCAGCAATTCGCTCTTCTCTTCCCTTTCCACAACGAACACAACTGAGTGACCCCCTGCCTTTTTCAAGTGTGTCCCGAATTTTGTAAAAGCACCTGACAGAAATAAGAACATTCTTGTCCTCTGAGCCATAAAAACTCCACATCTTTCTAGCTGTTCTGCCTCTGCCAGCACCTGGAATGAATGAAGTCAAACCTCCTCTTTAGCTCCCAAAGGCTTACATTTCTACATTACAGTGTACTACTTGTTATACTGCAACAGGAAAAAAACCCACAACATTTACTTAAAGCGAATGAGAAGAACGAACTGTCTCTCCTTCCCCTTTCTAGTGCCTTGTGCTAGAAGCACCGACTTCTAAGGCACATCTGCATCAAGTCTCCAAGTACTTGAAACTCTTACTGACCTGAACTCCTAGTGTAGCATCAGACACAGCAGTGGTTAAACACATGCTCAGAAATAAGTTCATTCACTATTTATTTCACTCTGTTTTCCTTCAAAGAAGGATGTAAGAAGCTATTCAGATAGAAATGAGCCGATACCCAAAGAGAAATTTAAAACTTACTCCTTATGTATAGCAACAGTGACAGAAAAAAACCCTTTTTGAATATCTTACGCTCTCTACAGATTATAATAGAGTTCAGTTTGAGATTAGATTAAGTAAAGACTATACATCTGCATCTAGTGGATAAAGAAATATTCATCTGTTCTGAGAACAGATAAGGTACTAAACTAAGGCACAGAACCTGAGGATTCAGTTAAATTTAGGCAGCTAAATGAATGAAGAATGTGCTTTTTGGTAGGCTGGACCACTCTTTAGGCACTCTATCCACCAGCTGTAGAGAGAGTTCAGAGCAATCACTGCTGTGGGCTTAGAATTGACTTGGATCTTAGAATTGACTTAGATCTGTGCTCACATCGACATGTGAAATCATGTAGCAGAACTGGAAAACGTACTGGACTTTTTGGAGTAAGGCATAGCTAATAACTAGACATGACTATTTTTCCTCCCTTCACTTTGCTCACATAACGTGCAATGGAAAACATTACAGGAAAAAATACATTTTCATGTGTTCTCCATAGAGAGGGATTTACGGTAGAAATATGTAAAAAAAATAAAAGTCAAGTCATAAGGCAGGGAAAAATGACCGTGTCTGGAAGGGGAAGCATGAAGAAAAGGTCTTTGGTACGCTCAGGGGTGGAGGGGAGCCCCAAGAGAACTCCCAGAGTAAATAAAATCCATGAAGATAAGTAAAAATTAAAGAAACAGGAGAGGGTGGGACCACTGTATTACTCATACACAGTAGTTGTTCCTGCATTAGACAGAGAAAAACAACCCACCAGCTTCCTTTGCTGCCCATATTTTCCATTTACACAGATTTTGGAATGCAAATCCTAAACCATTCAGTCAGACAGCTACTTGCATATTTCCAGGCACTCTCTGTCCCACCATTCTATTCTCCTGTTACCATGTGAGGCATACAGAAAGCCTTGGTGTTAGAAGAACACAAATCACATCAAGGTGTTAGTAACAAATGACTTTGTGCTTATTGGCATATCAGACAGAGAAAGAAGCCTCATCCACTCCTTTCTTGCCCTGCTGGTCCCCCTGCATTAGCACTGAAGCGACCTTCTCTACCTGACACTCAAGAGCTTCTGAGCCTTCACAGTCTCTTGGCTGCAAATCAGCATTCTCCGTGATCCATTTTCAAACCACCCTCCACTAGGCGGGCAGTGATTGATGCCTGTGTTCAGTTTAAATTTCCCTCCCTGCTCACATTGCTGCTTCAGTTCAGTTTCACAGCTGAGTCATATAGGCAACTTCCTCCTCCTCCACCACCTCCCTAAAAACACCCAAAAAGCAGAAGAAAACAACAGATACAGCTGAAAGACTGGTGCCTTTCAATGGTTAAAACACAGCGTCTCTATGGTCTACAACAGTAATGCTCCCATTTATGCTGTACCTTTAACTTCAAGAAGCTCACGAAGCTGAGCACACAGTGTCTGGATAGGCACAAACACCCATCAGCAGCATGTTTAAAAGAGAGGCTTGTATGAGGTCTTTTCAGAATCTAGCCCTTTGTTTGTGATTTTTTGGGGGGCATTTTTACCAGTGAAGTTGTTTCAGGTGGCCTGTGCTTTTGTCAGACCACCTGATTTTCTCCTCCTTCATGATACATCACAGAAGACTTGGAAATATTTCCAATGCATTTTCCTCATTCAGTGATGCCCCTGATGCAGTTGAACAATGTAAACACAAAGACATAACCGTATTCCCCTCTGCTTCAGGACAAGCAAAACAGTCACTGTACAAAGATGCTTTGTGGCCAAATGAAATCTTCAGTTCTGCACAGCAGAACAGGGACACATTTCTTTTTTTTGTGGTTCAGTACGAAAAAGCTTTACGAGGCAGTGCTATTAAAACTGATGCTGTCTTCAAAAGAGCCTCAGTTTGTGCCAAATTGAGTTCTCTGTGAATGACAGATTATCAGAGAGAGGAAAGCTGAATTTTGGGCCACAGCCATTCTGCTTTATCCAACTGGTTCTGATCACACATGCCTTTGTACTGAGTCTGACATCAAAGGTCAGGATTTCATGTCCCTGCTCCTAAAACGCCAAGTGGAGACGTGGAAATTTCTTCGTTGCCGTGCACTGATAGAGCAGCAGCTTGAATTTCTGTGACGCCAACAAAAGCTCCCGAACCAACAGCAACGTGAAGCTTTTAAGAGAGCAGTGGCTCTAATGAAGCAATTAAAGAGACAGCTGAGGAGTGCCTGAGTTCACAGTGCACACATAAAGAAAACCAACCAGCCACAATTGCCCCCCGGATGCAGACCTCCCCCTCTCCTGAATTTGTTACAGTGTGTAGGCAATCTGTTCTCTGTATGTGGGTAGCCCATCCCATGACTTGGAGCAAGCTGTGGTAAACTGCAGTATAAATGGGAAAGGTTGTCAGAATAACAGCCATCCATACATGAGGTTACTCCTGCAGTACTAATGACAGCCCACACAACCAGAAGGAAAAACATGGTGCACAGACTGCTTTCAAGAAAAGGACCTTCCAGATACAAGCGGAAGAATGCAGAAGTGCATTTGTGAAGCCTGCTTTGCTGGTGAAGCAAAGGGAATGAGATCATTATTTAGCTGTAAACTTACGACTTAGCCTACCAGTGAATGAATGTGACAATGAATCTAGCAGTCTGAAAGCAAGTGCAGCTTAGGTTGCTCAGGGAGCTTCCTCTTTTGCAAGCATTTGACCAGATCTTTAAGGAAACTTTTGAAATTCCTATTGTTACTTACTTCAACGTAGTCATGGTCACACAAAGGGTTATTTTGAACGTCAAAATCCGTGAAATTCAATAGGACTCTGTGGCTGTTGTCAACTTGGATAACCCAAGAACAATCCGTGTTATTATTATAAGGTTGAGGATAGTTTGGAGAATTGATTTGCCCGCTGGTAGCTTGGAAAATACCACCACAGCCTGAAAAAGACAGAATCAATTTTAATCACAAGCTCCTTTATGCTTAGCGCAATTCCACCTCTGTTTTAGAACTAGGAGAAGAATACCTACATCTTCGTACTTTTTACATTAAACTGTTACAAAGGAGAGTGCTCCCGCAGTTGAAGTGTCCTGTCCACAATGTAAATCAAAGGAAATTATTATCAGGAAAGAACAACATTATCATTATCAGAGAATATGCAACAATGTTGGCTGTGCGTAACGTTTCTTTCTAGCCCCAGGCTAGTACTAGATGTTGTAAGGGCAGAAGCATCAGTGCTGATGTTCCTCTACCCTAGATATAGTAAAAGCAATCACAAATACCGTTTACACAAATGCCACTGACCTAGCACACAGAAAGCAATGACTAGGCCTAGCTGAGCACAGGGGTGAGAAAACTACTCCAGAAAATATGAAGACAGCTTCAAGCTTCCCCATAAGCCCCATAACAACTGCAAGCCTGAAGTTTCCAGCTCTTTGCCCATGCAGTTCAGGGCTTCCTGAGGACTCCACTGTCGGATAATTCTGACCAGAACAGCTCTGGTGCTCATGAATATCCAAATATCTTGGAATGATGGATCCTGTATGGGACATGCCAGGGCTTTCAATAGGGCTATAACAAACAAGGAGGTGGAGAAGAGTGAGAGAAAGACGTTGGGACTGCTGTGGATGGAGGCAGCCTGATGGAAGGATTGAAAAGATCCTCTTAGTGTGCTTTGATGAGTATTTTAGAGGCTAGAGGTAGGTGGGCGGGGTGGAGTACAACAGGCAAGATGCTGTAAAGGGATGAGAAAGCTTCAGGGGACCTAAGCAAAGGAAAAATGACCCAACTCACCACATCTTAGAAGGAGATTAATTCAAAGACTATTGTAAGATTCTGTTTATAAAAAAACCCAACCTACCTTGTGTTTTCTCATAAAACTTGAATGAGAGTATAAGCCTTGACAAACTAAAGAAAGAGTTGTGCCTAATCAGGCAGTACTGAAAGAATTGAAACCTGCCTCTCCTTATTTTTCATTGCAATTATTTTCTGATAATTGGCCTTTTCATAAGAACTCCCATGCAGAGACACGTGGTCGTGTCTTTTAAGCATGTCTCTACTTTTACCACTTACCAATAAGGCTTTGAACAAATAATCACACAGGGGTAGGTGAACCTTATAGAGTTCAAGTATTTACTAATGACTCCAAATATTTTTTTCCATTGAGTTAGTGTTGTCAGATATTCTTCACCTTATGGTTTAAAACCAAAAGCATAAATCGACTAATAAAGGACTTTGGGTGGATGAGTTGGTGGGGAGAACTGCTAACACGCAAGAGTTATTTTTCTGATTACAGGAGTGTCTTAATTCATTAGAAAAAAAACCCCAACAAGACAGACAGTTACAAAATCTCTAAAGAGACCTAGATCTCAGCTTGCTAGACATTTTTTTAGCTCTACGTGTTTTTCAGAATCTCTTGATGTTACCAAATCTAGTAATGGCCAAATTCTTCTTCAGTTTTCAGTCCTGTGCCATTTGACTACTCATCTGTGATTCCTGAATTTCTCTTGGTGTTAACCAGTATACTCACCACCTGGATTCTCTTGCCAGGAGGCATTAAAGCCTCTCCCAGTCACCACTGCCTCTGTCTTGAAACGGACAACAGCTGAATTACCAGTAGTAGAGACTCGTAGTGGGTTCTGTGCTGATCTTGAAACACACAGCTGGGCTAGTCTGGGAGAGAGGAAATCAGGCCCACCATAGACCTAGAAATGGAAGAAACCCTGTCAAAGTTTTTCGAAGGGATCCTCTACCCCACTGAAAAAAATATGTAACTGTTTAGCCAGGAGAAGAAACCCCAACTGTTAAGCGATGAAAGTGATTTCACATTTTGCAATGTAAAGCAGCTAATACAGTTATCTCCTCTGCAGGTTTTCTTGGTATCTGAACCCTCTGGCACAAGTATGAAATTCTAGATTATTTCAAAACGTTCTTGCATTAAATAAGACATTTCTATTTTGAAGACTTTGTCCCATTCTTCTTCCCCATCCTTACAGCATTAACACCTTGTTTGTATGAGAACATAAAACCAGAAGTTTTTGTGTGTGCTCGTATCTCTTTGCAGGAACTCGTGCACGTATTTTACACCCTTTGTGTGTAAAGGTACAATTATAACTGATTTTTTTACACTGAGGCTAGATTTCATCACTTTCCAATAAAATGAAATACAATGCCATTTTATTGACTTGAATGGCAGAATCAACATCTGTACTATGAGAGTTCAGTTAAGTAAGCTGTATTTCGATAATACTCTCTCAAAATGAGCACATATATTGTATGTATATACCTACTACACATATATCCTACGGAAGACATGTTTTGACTTCTGAGAGTAATTGTTTCCTGCTCAAAAAAGCCTGCCTCTGGCACTTATAAAAGATAAAACCATCACTTCTTTAAACATCAGCAGCAGTGTTGTGTACTTTCTAATGCATTTTTAAACCAATTCAAGTGACTCAGGGGCAGTGCTGAAACCTTGTTAATGTTTTTTGGGTAACTAGTGGAGTTGACTCAGCTCCCTTAGTCTTCCCTCTCAAAGCAGAAGAAAACACACATGATTGGTGCAATGTTCAAAATCAGGCATGTGATTTTGGCTCCTACTGCCTTCGGTAATTGAATTTTCTCGGCTTCTTGTACACTAGTGCATTGTCACCTGATATTAGGGGAATCCCACCTTCCATTGGTATGTCCCTGACTGGACAGCAGCTGCAAAAGTCAGCTGGACTGTAACCTCAAATGTGAAAACGGTTAGAGAGATACACCAAATAAAGAATGGGCTACTATCTTCAGCAGCTGAACTCGCGATAGTTAGATTCTCAAAATATCAGTTTGTATTACATATAAATCCTAAAGCTAAGCTAGATAATGACCAGTTCTAACAAAAAGATGGGGAAGATAAGGCAACAAATCTCATCAGGATTTTCCCTTCACTAGCATGCAGTCTGTTCCAGTATTATATTAGTCTGGTAAACATCAAAAAGATCAAGTAAATCAATCCATGGATCTTTCTCACAAAGTAGAAGTAGTACAAGAACCAACCTTCTATAGACATGCTTTTGCCTCTAATTTCTGTTGGATGAAGGAAAACTTAGTATTTAATAAGCTCTGCTGGGTACTTTTTAACATCAGAAGCTTGAGTTATGTCTAAGCTAAATATCAGGACAAGTCTCACAAATACCTGAGCTAGTCCCACCACCTTCAAGCCAAAGAGTAGTGCTTTAACTATGTAGTTTGATTGATCATGTGCTTACTAACTGCTCACAGTGCCCGATGTTGCTCTGCTGTTAGAGATATAAGAGAAAGAACTTATTTGTTTTTAAACAGGAAAAATTATTCAGTAACTCCAGGGTACTGTGAGACCTCAAAAACTGAATCTTACAGCCCCAGAAGAAACAAGGATTTAAAGTATTTTTAATAAAAATTATAGTTTATAATGTTTATTAAAACACTGACGTTCAGTGTTCAGAAGGCTGTTGTTTTAGAGCTGACTACACAGACTTAATAGCTTAAACATTTAAATTTTGACTGTGACAGCACCTTTTTGCATTCTGCCAGGGGGCTGTAGGACTTGAATGGATAATGACGCCACAGTCCAGTCCATCATTTCAAGGCATTCGAGAGAAGTCAGAATAGATGAAATCAGATTAAGAATCTGTAATGAAGTCACAGCCTGGAGAAGAAGTGTGTTTGTCTGCTGGAAACTCAGTGTCTGCAGCAAAATCTTACTGCTTGGCTGCTTGTGAGGCCCAATGGCAGCAGCATTTGTCAGAAGTCTGTTCCAAATGTCAATTTGAAAATCTGTTTGTGGTATATTCCCTGAGTCAGAGCCACAGTATGAGATCTAGCCAGAACACATGCTCTTAATCATTGAAACCAGCCCAGAGAAGGTATGTGGCAGGGGAAACAGCAGGATTTTCTAATATGCATCTAATAAGCATCATGGAACAGCCTCTCCCTTCATCCCTGCTACTCCCTGGGGCCATCGGCACACCACGGGCAAGGGGACCAAACCCAGCTTTCACATAAGCCCTGCTGCTTTCTGTAGTATTACCTCAGAAATCGATTTAGGTCAAGCTGAATACTTATAGTCGACATGTTGGAAGGGAATTAAGGATAGGGAAGAAATACTGAAAGAAATCTGAGGTTTGTGGGCCTCCATTACACTGCAAACTGTTTGAAAACAGCCTTCTGCATCGTTTCAAAATCAAAAGCACAGTCAAAGGCATGATCTTTACAGTTAGGAGCATATTTTCTTTTCTCCTTTATGCCAGTTCAATTAATCAGAAGCTTTCACAAGGTTTGGAACAAAACCAGGTTTGTGTTTCCATGACAAAAAACAATAAAATGTGACTTTTGACTTGAAAAAGGAAAACCAATAGTTACCACATGAGGGGGAAAAAAAAAAGAGGAGGGAAAAGATAATGGATGGAAAGAATGAAATCCAGGGTGTGGTTCACAAAGAGTCACAGGGTTTCTGAGCCGCAAATAGATAAAAACAAAAATAAAAACATTTAGTCTGACCACAGCCCCTGATCCAGAGATATAATCATGCTGGAGAGCAGAGTGGGGATGCAGGACACCGCCATAAAGCCCGTGGTTTAATCTGTTCTTATCATTTGCTTCTGCCCTGTTAGCTCCATTTACTGTTAACAGTCAGCATTCCAGAGTTATGAGCAACAGAAAGCTGGTTTTTATGTGGTGGGCCACTCTCATGACACAGATTTTCTGGGAATAAAACTGATCCCTGTCCAGATATAACTTCTAGCAAAGAGAGACTGGCTTTTACAGAGAATTAAGGATAATCGTAATACTTGATGTTCTCCATATTTAAACGAGAAGACCAGAGCATCCCTCAGAAGGGTAACAGATTGTGACTGTGCTCCTTCCTTCTCAGCTCAGATGTATGTCTTACTGTGGCAGAATATATTTATAGTTTAGAAAATGCCGGTCCATGTTAAAGAGAACATGTCATAATTTAACACAGAGGGCACGGCCGTTTTCCTCCATGTACTTATTTTCAGTAGAAGCCACTTAAAGATTACGTTTCACCCTTACATTGAGTCCAAAACAACAGCTACTGTTTGCCACGAAACATTTCCCGAAACATCTTTAATAACATACATTTTCTTCTAGATGTTTGTAAAAGAAATTAAATCTGATGGGGAAGAGAGAAAGACAGCGCAAGAGATTGTTAAAGGAGAACAGGTCAAATGCGTGAGCGTGCAGAAGCCACATGGAGAACTCGAGGATTTCACACACACAACTTTTCTGTAACTGCTACTGCACGGTCTTGCTGAAACAAATGGCAGAACTGAAATGCTGCCATGGAAGGGACCACTTGTTTATGTGGGGTTGCAAAGGGAGAGGGAAGGAGGATTATTGCTGCACTTTAGAGGAACAAATCTGCTTCAGAAAAATGTGCAAGAGGAAAATAGTCAAGAAACTATGTATGAAAATAAAGTAAGCAGCAACGGTTTAGTGATGGGAAAGATCACTTCGACTTTTCCTACAATCTTTGCCCGGTCAAAGGGGTGAAGGCACTTTTGAGCAAAAGGTACATCCAGGTGAACCGTTTTGTGACTCCTGGGGAATTTTTATTAAAACTAATGCATTTTGGAAATGCAAGAGAAAAGAACAAAATTTATTGCAAAGTTCTAGAGACAAACTATTTCTGAGAGCAGAGAGTGATAATGGGACATGGAGGACAGCACAGTGCAGAGCTACTTTAATACTGCAAGAAGTGGTAGAATTCACTATTCAGAGACAAGGAACAATGAAATCAGGAGAATAACTATGAGAAGAAGCAGACTTTAGACTCAAAGAAGTGTTAGACAAGATGCTCTTGGGACATTCAAGTGAGACAGCTTTGAAACTTCATTGACACACAGTGAAGGCCCTTCAGGAGCAACCTTTTGTTTAGAAGACTTTTCAGTCTTTTGTGTGTGTGGACTTGCATGACTTGCACGAACAGCCAGGGCTTGCATGAACAACTACAGGAAAGAAGATAAGATGGTTAACCATTTCCAGCAGTGGCTCTATGTTCTTTTTTTCCCTTTCCTAAACCTGAGTCACCATTTGTTCTGTGCAGACTATAACAATAATGCTCTGAACGGGTCATTTTGTAAAAAATATAAGAAAATGTGTATGTGACGAGCTACATAAAGCTCCAACAAATACCTGCAGTTTGGCAGGGGAAGCTGTTTGCTGCCAGGTAAAACCTTTGATCCTGCAATAAGCCGTGAAGAAATTTTCTCCAGGAAGTTGATTTGGATTAGATTATCTATTAGCAGATCAGAGACAGGTCATGGGAACTGGATGAGCCAGGGTCAGGAGACAAGCAACTCACAGGCATGCCAATTGTGAGGGTGGGAAGGCAGAAAAGTTCAGACAGCAAAGTGGGCACCCATGTTGATGAATGAGTAACGGAAAGAAGCAGAGCTAGCAACCAAGGTTCAAACGGCAAAGAAAGAAAACCTAAAACCCAAGATGGAATCGTTGCTCAGGGACAGAGCAGCAAACTCCAGGATAAACAACTTCTTTTAGCAAATTGTATTTGGCAACCTACTCATTTGTTTTAAGCCAGCTCCTCCACTAGTCAAAAAGCCGACAAGGAAATGGTTGCCAGCCATTCATACTCTTACTGGAGTGTGATAGCTCCTGGGCGACCACCTGTGGAGGTAGGCATTGTCCTTACATTATTCAAGAGATGGTCAGGCACAGCAGACAGATTTTGTAGCTGTTTAATGGATTCTTGTGGGCAACAGAAGCATAACTGAATCTTACAGGAATATTAGCTTTAATGTAGTAATTTTAGACACAAACTACAACGGAGCTGCAATACGACAGACTACATTAATACCCAAAGCAGCCAACACAGGTCACCTACTCACAGACGTGTGTCAGCATTATGACATACAGTCATACCTGCCAATGCTGCTGATGCAGAATTCATGAAAAACTTCCTTATATACAGCTCCTACAGAAGTCTCAATGTCAATATTATACTCCAAGTACAATGTCTATTTGATCACATTTCCCACTTCATTGTTTAAAAGCCAGAAAACTGGAGTTAAATTACACATCTCTTCTACTCATACAAATGCTTTGCAACAGTCTACCTGGCAACTGTATGTTTAGGAACTGCTTGGGCATGTGGGTTAAGCTTTCCAGGAATATTGCTGATGAGTGTGCACTAAGGGCATAGGCTGGAGAAATCAAAGCTACCAAGGTGAGAATAGGCAGCAGTGAGCGTGTGTAGGCCCTATACAGATAGCTGTCTAGCTGTATGCTGGTCACACATCATATTAACCAGGAGAAGAAAGGTCCCAACAGGTTGGTACCAGATCTCTTAGTCTTTGGGGTTCACTACAAAAACATCCAAAAGTTACCAATGTAACTTGTAATGTTGAAAGACCAACAATTCCTTTAATGATCTCAAATGTCTTTAGTGAAAGAGATCTGGAAAGTTCCTAAGTAATTTATCTGTGAATTTTTTTCCTGTTTCTTCTTCCTGCACTAGAAGTCTATTCAAACTTGTTAGCTTAGCACTCTAAATCTCCTCAGTTCCTTGGAAGGTCACACACAAGATCTCACTCTAGTTATCCCTCCAGCAATCTGTAATCTTCCTTTGTATCAGGAAATTTTATCTCCATGATACAGCACCCGAAGCTGTACAGTACCTAGCAAAATTATCGATTAAAGTATACACAAACCAAAGGCCTAACATCAAAAAAAGAGTAGGAGCACTATGGCTTCTGTGACAACGTCTGTGAAAGGTAACTGTAACCACAGCACTAGTGGGTGAATTGCAGGAGAGTAGTTTGTTCTCTCGTTGTTGTCTGCTCCAGACACAAAAGCATGCAAGTTGTGTATTTTTTAGGAGTAAAAGTAATGCTCTTACCTCCAACACATCGTAGTCACAGTTTGGGTGATATTTAACATCAAAGTCCTGAATCGTGAGTTGAATGCTGCTACTGGGTGCAGTGTGAATGTACCAGATGCATTCGCTATTGCTTGGGTATCTGTCCGGGTAGCCAGGGCTGTGAAATGAACCAGAAGGGCCAGAGAGTTCTCCTCCACAACCTGGTAAGACAGCAAAGCAGTCTGTCAATAAGGAGATCCAGGAGAGCTCACCTGTAATGAAGACAGGTGTTAGCACCCATTTCATGCACAAATGTGTATGCTTAGGCTTGAAGGTCTGCTCTGTCACAGGGAAATGAGATCTAGTCAACAAAAGAAACTCAGGACTAACGGCTGAACCTCCTGGAACTGCCTGTGCAGGAATCCTCCCATGTGCTTTTATACCAGCCTCTACCTGATCAGTTGTAGAAAGCTGAATCCGATCCATCCTCAGCTGTTACTGACCTTAGCTAAAACACAAAGTTATCATGGGGAGGGCTTCCTATTGTTGTAAAAATGGCATTTCCCGCTGCTTTAGAAATCATAAAATTAAAGACAATGTAGTTTCCCTCAGACCATTGAGCACAACTACATGTTGCCAAGTCACAGTGGATAAACTGACTTTATGTCATTTGGTGTGCATAATGTTCTTTCTGTAACTCTGCAATTGTAAGACATGGCATGTTTGGACAGTTATGGGTCTGGGGGGGGTCTTTTCAGATGAGAAATTATTGTCCTAGCCTCACACTCCAGCCCCTTGGGCCATTAAGTATTTGCACATCATGAGCTAGATTTAGGAGGAAAAGAAAGCAAAACACTAGATGAGATACAGGCCCTGATTTAACAACACCAAGCAGCTGAACACCTGAGGCTGCTGTTTCATCATTCATTTATGGACACGTGGCAACAGCTGCACTCACCTCTGTTTGTCGAGTTTCCGGGTCTGCCTGACCCACTCCCCAGGTGCAGGTGTCAGTACGGGGGGCAAGGCAAAATAGCCCTTCCCAGAGTCAGGGCAGATTTAGCTTAGCTACATTCAAGGTGAAACCCTACCTTTTGAGAAACCTATAAGGTGGCTGCACATGCAGAAAGCAAGAGAACTGTGTGTTTGACTGGATTTTACATGTGTCTTCTGCCTGGCGGCAGCATTAAAACATCCATCTCTACGTTGTAAACCTCCAAGTGCTTCATTTAAGAACTAGCTAGCCTTTCGCTTACACAGCTTTTATGGGGTCACTCAATCTTGGTAAGTAAAGCCTCCATCAGTCTCTGGCTTCATTTCCAGAGGGAAATGAATAGCAAAAAAGCCCCAAAACACTTAATAAAACCATCTAACTGACCACGAAGTCTGTATTCCCAGAGGCAAATACTGTGGTATGTCAGAAGTGATGAATAGCCTGTATATCACAACCACTAGTTGTAGGAGATATGTTGTACCAAATAAACTCTCTCTCTGACCTGCTCAATTAGCTTTCTAATCCAAAAAGGGTATCTCCAGCCTTTACTCTGCTTAACTGGGGTTTTTTTTACTGTAAGTCAAAATCATGAATTAAATGCCAACACTTTACTCAACACCTTCAGTGACAAACTCATAGTTAATGAAAGGAGTGCTCATAGAGAACAAAGCTATAAGAAGCTATGTTAAACAAAAAAACTCCCCCATCTAAATGTAGATGTGAGGAATACTCCCACCATGCTCTCAGTCTAACGCAGATCTCTGCAGTCCATCACTCAGCAGTCATTGGAAGACCATCTTTTAAACACAAGAATACCCACATTTGAGCAATACTTAGCTATAAACCAGAAAAGCCATTGCATATCTGAGGTTGATCTCACAAGTGTATTGCCACGGAGTTCGTTCATCCTTTTTCCCACCTTGTTACACAGGCTGCTCCATAACCATGAGGTTGTTTGTCCTGCAGCTGCAAAGCTACATTGTCAAGACACTTACTGAATGTTTCAATCAAGGGGTATTTAAAGAGTATTTGAAACCAACCCTCTCTTTGGGCCCTCTGGAAACTGAAACAGGTAGGGGCCCCCAGTGCCTGCCAGCAGTGCTGGGTAAATGTTGAGCCTTTGAAAAAGAATCACAGAACATCAGGTATTGGAAGGGATCTCGAAAGATCATCCAGTCCAATCCCCTTGCCACAGCAGGATCACCTAGACCAAGTCACACAGGAACATATCCAGGAGGTTTTTAAACTTCTCCAGAGAAGGAGACTCCACAACCCCCCTGGGCAGCCTGTTCCAGTGGTCCATCACCCTCACTGGGAAGAAGTTCCTTCTTATATTGATGTGGAACCTATGTTCCTGCTCACACCCATTTTCCCTTATCCTATCATTAGATGACATTGAGAAGTGCCTGGCTCCATCCTCCTGACAGCCACCCTTCACATATTTATAAACATGAATGAGGTCACCCCTCAGTCTCCTCTCCTCCAAGCTCAAGAGACCCAGATCCCTCAGCCTTTCCTCATAAGGGAGGTGTTGCTCTTCCTTCATCATCTTCACTGCTCTGTGCTGGAGTCTCTCCAGCAGCTCTGTGTCCTTCTGGAACAGAGGGGCCCAGAACTGGACACAATACTCCAGATGTGGTCTCACCAGGGCAGAAACATTGATATCCATCAGCATTTCAAAAGAGAGACAGAAAGGAAGAAAACTTCAGTGTAAGCCACCACCTGATTTTTTTTTCCCCTGGTGCCATCAGATGACCTAATTTCCTTCAAAAGAAACCAGGTCATTTGGTTGTTACAGGCAGAGAAAAAAAAATATCTGCAGGCAGGAGCCATACAGGTGAATTTAGAGGGTGAGTTTCTTTCCTTTGCCTCAGCAACAGGAATGACACAGTTGCTGAGGACAGGCTGCAGGAGGGGAAAGCCGTCACCAGCTTGGGAAACAGATTTCTCAACAGCCTGGATGGCTTGGCTCTGAGGGGATGGGAATGAGAGGCGGGGGAATTTCAGCAGGCAAGAACAAAGCCAATTGCTGTTTACCTCAGCCTGAAGAAAGCTGGGAACATTTCAAAATTAAACAGGCAGTTATGACTCAGCTTCTCCTACTAAGCGCTTCCTGATAGCCACAAAGACATGGTTTTTTTATTTAAACTCAAAATGGCTGAGATGAGTGAAAAGCTTGTGTACTGTGCTTTGAGGCACAAGTCTTTCTTTCCCTGCAACCCTTGCAGGTAGCATTCAGATTACTCACACTCCCAGTCCAGAAAGGTTCGTATTTTCTCTGAGCTCAGCCAGTATTCTCTGGGGGAGGTATGCAGAGTGCATGCATAAGAAGAATGTCAGACTGTTGTTAATGTGCCTTTTTTTCCCTTTCCAACTACAAATGTTCCTGGAAAAGGCTTTTTGTTAAAAGTGAAGTGATTCTTCTTCAGTGAAGTTTAGAATTCTGTGAAGAGTTTCTTATAATGAATGTGCTGAACTCGTGTTGCAAATCATTTATTGCTTGCAAACAGATCAGAGATTTCTTGAGGTTATGCCTCAGTATTAACAGCTGAAAAAAGGAATCACTGATCTTGGCAAATACGTGAACTTCACACCTGAGCTTTTTTGACTGTTCCGTATGGTCAAGCAGAAACCTCCATATGAGAGCAGAAGTGTTCTATCTGACCTCTCCAGCCAAGTGGCAGAATGCCTATGCATTACATTTCTGCTCTTGTATGAATGAAGTAAGAATCAGCTCTGTCGGCTGTTTTTGGAAAACACAGATGCTAGATGATTTTAACAAAATATTTACAGAAGCACTCTAAGAGATTCAAACACGTGTTCCTGCGTTTAAACTCACTTGCTACATCTATGGAACTCTGAAATGAGAAAAACTGAAATAATGACACGACAAACTTTAAAAACTGGTCATAAATGTGGTATGTGAAAGATTTGCCCTGCCTCAGGTTTTATAAAATAACAAAAATTAGAAAATCTTTTGCCAGGCATACTCTTTCAAAATCAAGAGCTAACTTCGATTCACTGACTTTGCAGCTTATATTTCAGTTCCTGGAACATTTTGGGTCCTCAGAATTCACAAATTTTTGTCTTGAATAGTTTTATGAGGTGAATTTCAAACTGTCTTGTGATTAGTTTACTGTCTGCTCCATTTCCATTAGCCATCAAATTCTTGTAGTGTTATCCATTTCTTGCATTGGATCACTGACACAAGGCATCTAGGAAAACTAAACTGTAAGCATTCTTCATATTACTTCTGTCTTACTTACAAAGGCAGACTCCCTACCTTAAGATACTCCCACTAGGCTTTTAAATCTGCCTTGGTAGACTCTTAAAGTAACCTGGAAAGATATTAAACAAATTACATTGTTTAATATCTTAGGCTGAGGATGTATGAGCAAATGCATATTCATTTACATACACACGTGATTATACGTGAAGATATATATGGATTTTGCATTTAAAAGGAAAACTTCAGGGTGTCAGCCCTAGTGTTTTTGTTAAGCATGCATTTGTATGCACCGTATCCTCTTCCTGTTTTTCTGAGCAAGCTAACCAATACATTTTGATTTGACCTGGAATGTAATTCTCCAGTCAAGAGCAGCCTGCCTGTTTTATTAAGATCACAGAATCACAGAATAACACAATATTAGGAATTGGAAGGGACCTCAAAAGATCATCTAGTCCAATCCTCCTGCCAGAGCAGGAACACCTAGACCAAGTCGCACGGGAACATTTCCAGGTGGGATTTAAACATCTCCAGAGAACGAGACTCCACAACCTCCCCGGGCAGCCCCTTCCACTGCTCTGTCACCCTGACTGTGAAGTTCCTTCTCATATTGAGGTGGAACATCCTATGTTCCCTTGTCCTATCATTAGATGACACTGAATATTGAAATATGAAAAGTTCACATAATGATGTAATCATCTCAGCTAGTTAAAATTCTCCTGTCTCTGACATCATGAATACAAACCATCTCCTACTGCTTAGATTTGTCTGTACACATAAGATTACAGTTTGATTCTATTAAAATAAATGGAAATGCTGCTGTTTATGACAACAACATAAAAATCATTTGGTCTTTGGGGTAAATAAAAATGTGGAAATGGAACCCGTAACTTGCTGCATGACTTCAGCTCTCACTTAAATAGTATTCGACAATGTGAAATAACTGTGTTCCTAGTGAAACATCTTTAAAAGTTTTTCTCAGCACAGAAATATGTGGGTTTGCTGTATGCAGACAGAAACAGCTGCGCTCTGGAAAAGCTTCTTGCAGCTGAACTGCATGTGGCGTACGCTCGTTTTGTGCCATCATTTTGGAAACTTCAGCCCTGCATTTAAACTGAGAAAAATAAAAAAGAGAAGATACTCCCTTAGTAGTATAAACACCCTGGAATTCCCTTGAAAAATCCTTAAAACAACTACCTAACCTGGTGTTAGTTGCTAGGAAATCAGTCAACAAATAGAAAGCTCAGGAAACCTATCTTTGGTGTCTTTGCTTTCCTCTGGCTAAAACCAAAGTAGTCACAGAATATTATGCAAGCAATGATTTACAGATCTTTCCATATTACTGCTTGTCTGGTTAGCAGATGGTGTTCATTAACCAACAAAGAATCTCTATTCCCCTAAATAATTATAGCTGAGTAGAGAAGTAGTAATCTGTGGGAACCTCTATTATATGCAAGGTTTTCAGATTTATTCATGAGAATGTCTAGCCACATGCTAGAAAAAGCCCTTCCGTAAAGTTTAACGTGAACTGGCACTCTTCCTGTAATATCAGGGTAGGGAAATTAAAAGATTCAGAGTTGTTCCATTCATTGTGCTCGTGGAGAAATATTTTGGTAAACATTAACTGACTCTAGCTGCAAGGAGCACGTAGTACGAACATCTGCCTGTACTGCACTAATGCTTGCATGAAGTACAACTTGGATTTGATTCTGAAATCTTTTGCGCACTTGAATTGGTTTAGTTTATAGAATATTATCCAATGGCACATCAATTTTTGTGATGAGAGCTTATGCAAGACAGCAATAATTCAAGTAAGAAACGCTTGTTGATTTGTTAGGGTTTTTAAATTCTTTCTGATTTGTCAATCATCTCTAACTTTGATTATCATTTGCTTTCTCAGAATTTTTCTGGTATGTTTCTTCAATGTGTTCCAACTTGAGATGGATAATAAATAAATATAAACTCTTGGGATACCTAAAGGTAAATGTAGGCATTTAAACAAGAGCTGAATATCAGCTGCCAGGGTTCAGCATTAAAAAAAAAAAGAAAGGTGGGGAGAGGTTCAGCTTGCTAATGAAACAGAAATTAGCTCCTGTAGAGAGCACATCTATGTATTTAAGAGCCATACTGCAATACAAAGTACCAGCTCTGGACATGGTAGCATCCGCAACTCAAAACAACTGGCTTAGGATTTCAAAAGATCAGACCTGTTCAACCTCAGACTTAAGGTGACAGAAAGACACTGGAAAGAAATACCCAGTTTTGAAAATGGAACAAACGGCAATTTGTGAAAGGCTGCACAAGGAATCAACAAGTCAGGCTTAGGAAATCTGGGTCTCAGCTCCCCCACTGACCTGTGATGTGATATTTGCTCCAGTGATCCCGATGGATGCTTAGCAAATGTCTGCAGTGAATGGCTTCTGCATCCTAACATGATCTCTGTTCCATGCTTCCCTGAAGGGCTAGCAAGCTCTTTCACCTTTTACCTGACACATACTGCAACCCCCCAGTCCTTAGTTATTACATGCCTTTTAATAATTTCCATCTTCTGAAAATACAGGTGCATGAAAGCTTTTCTTCTTGTGAACCAGGTGGCTTTCTTTACTGCCCATCAGTCATATCTTAGGGAAATTCAACAAAAAAGATGACAACGATGAAGGGAAAGAGCATTAAAATACTTCAAGGCTACATAATTATTTTCTCAACAGTGTGCTTTGCTTCTTTTTTTGAAGGGCAATTAATGCATCACAGAAAACAGAATAGTGGGTGACAATGTTGACTGTGCTGAGAAGAGCCAGCTGAAATTATAAGCTCCGCTGACAATCAAGCAGCAAAATCAGTAAGCTCCCAATGAAATGGAGATGTATATATAAAGCAATCAGCTCCCAGATGCACATTGCTTAATAAGGAACTGATGGGTCTAGGAAATACATGTCTTCTAAGAGAGTGACAGTTGTCACTGGTGTAATTTTGCACTGAGAGACAGTTGCCCTTTTGGCCTCCTGGTTGGTTTATTTTTTTGAAGGAAAACATTCCGTCGGCATGCCATCTTTGAAATAGCCAGAATACTATCAACAGTTTCTTCTTTCTCAAAGGGCCGATATGTGTCCCAAAATAGATTTGCCTATATTAAGCTTCCTAATAAACAGCAGAAGAGGGATTAGCACCTTGCAGATTCAGGCTTTCCTCTGGTGAATTATCCTTTTGACATCTTGGTTGCAGAAGAAAACACAAGCGATTTAGCCAAATAAACACTAAATTCAGCCTTATCACTGAAAGTCCCTTATATGTTCTTTCAGAAGCAGAAACACATTAAAATGTGATTGTTTGGTCTACAGCTTTCCAAGTTAAAATTATATAGAAAATTTCTAAGCATAAGTAACAGCATTCCAACAGGTAGGAAGTCAAGGAAGGGAGACAGAAAACCTGCATGGTTAAACAGGATGCTGCCGGGCAAACTAAAGAGGGAGAAGATGGTCTATTGGTCATGGAAGGAGGGGATGGCCACTTGGAATGATTATAAGGCTCTAGTCAGAGGATGTAGGGATGCAACTAGGAAAGCCAAGGCCTCCTTGGAATTAAACCTTGCAA
>JAOXOE010000506.1:16912496-16977276 GCA_028565055.1 Phoeniculus purpureus | reverse complement strand
GTGTGACTTGGTCTAGGTGATCCTGCTGTGGCAGGGGGATTGGACTGGATGATCTTTTGAGGTCCTTTCCAATCCCTAATGATTCTATGATTCTATGATTATGTCATGATCACACCTCATGCAACATATTGCACCTGTCTTTACTTAAAGTGCCAACAAGTAGATACTCTGAAGCCAGTTAAGTTGGGACATCTGTGACAGCGTCACATCTGGGCTTCTCCTTCTCTTGCTGCGCTCAGTGGATATGAGGGTTTTTTATTTTGCACACTGGCACACTACTGTGACTTCGGCTTGTGGCATCAGAACAGTCTTCTTCATGTGTCCAACTTCCTTCATCCGTGCGGTGGAACAAAGGACAGACTGAGCCGCCCTCGCTGTTTCCTTTGCAGGGCTCTTTCACATGTACAGAGAGGTGATCTCGGTGTAGAGGGTGCTGCTACCAGAAGATTGCAAGAGGATGGCGAATGCAAAACCACGCCCAGCACTCCGAGGACCTGCTTGCCTCTGCTCTGGACAGTCACACCTGCTGCTTTCCCTTTTATAAAGGAGTGACAGGATTCCAGCATCTCCTTGCGAGAACGCTTTGAACGCTTGTGGGTCCACAGGCACCATCCTGAAGTCACATCTTTATTCCCTACACATTTGTTCTGCTTGTGCTGATTTATCTTTAGTTGTATAAAACATAAATGAACTAATTCCTGCTTGTGTCAGGCCAGGCTGCAGAAAAATACAGATGAAAGCTGATTTGTGCCACCCTGCAGACGGGTGAGACCGTTTGCCCCCCTGCCTCTCCCACCGGACACATGCTCAGGGCAGAGGGTGCAGGACTTGCTCCCCCTTGGTGCGATGCAGGGGCACCCATCGTGCATCTGGGAGAGAAGAGAAAGTGTTTGTCAGCCAGAGGACACTCACCACCAGGTGATGGCAACTTCCAGGTAAACTCACGGCGGAGCGGAGGCACTTGATTCTGCAAAAAGGCATGTGTTTGCCTAGCTCTGCATGAGAGCTGTGGGAAGCGGAATGGAGAGCAAAAGTCTGTGGCTGATCTTGCTGAATGGGACAGATGGCAACCCTTGCCAAAAATAGATTTGCTAGAAGTAGAACACATGGTAAATTGCATTAATTTTAATAATTGCTTTTTATGCTTTGATAAAAACTGGCAAAGACCTAGAGGATCCTCTACCCAAGATAATTAGCTGCGCTCTCCTTGACTGCTCCCCTTTAAAGAGAATAGTGTTTTGAGGCTCTTGCGGCTCATGAAATTGAGAAGGATGAGTCTGCCCACTTGTGCCAGGAAAACAGAGTGCTCAGCTGTGTGCGGGACCCATAAGAAAGCAGCTTAGATGCTGATAACCTCCAGTAGCTTGAGGCCACTAAAGCGGTGAGCACTGAGATTGGCCTACAAGGGGCACGCTTGTCCTGGCAACACTCTGTGTCTGTCTGGCCAAAGGATCTTGCAGAGTCACACTCTGAAGGCGAGCAGATCCAAAGGCTTTAAAAAAACCCCACTCAGGACCCTTTTTCCAAATGGAGTGGCGTATTCCACCACGCTTTTTTGACTCCAGCAGATACACAATCTCCTAGCTGCTGTAGAGGAAAGGGAACAGGCAGCTCCTGTGCCCGCTGCAGAGGGCATTTCTGCCTACCATGGTGCCAGGTACTGCTGTCATTTTGCCAGGTGGAAAGAGATAACGGGCAGAGACTGCCCAAGCCGGGCTAAAGAGTGCTGAAGCTGGTGAGACGCGCTGTCTGCTCACTGCTGCGTCTTACAACAGCTGTCAGTCAGGAATTAGAGATGTGTCACTTGGAAATCAAAAAGCCTCCAGTCAGAGCAAACCTCCAGCCATTGCGGCGGGTGCAGTGTCAGACAGCACTAACACCTCATTTACGCCGGCATCTCACCGCCTAGCTAAACTGGCTGAGGCTTCACCCAGCTACGGCTAAACCAAACCAATGCACTCTGGCTGCTGGCAGTGTCCGTGCCAGGGGCAGTGTCCGTGCCAGGGGCAGAGCCAGCGACGTGAAACAGATTTCTAGTTGATTCCATTAGTTCAGGACATCCATTGCTCAGCCAGATCTAAAATGATGTTTAATTACCTGGGGGATTTCAGAGCCAGCAGCACCAGTCCTCAGGGACGCAGAATGCACTTCCTACCCATGGGGCTACGCATTTCTTACGTGAATAAACGAAACATTCTCTTTCACAGCTAAAAAACTTGCATCTGCTGGTCCATAGACTCCAGGATACAGACACAAACTTGTTGGAATCACGTAGGCAAGATGCCAGTGTCTCAGAGTGGTGTTTGTCCCAGTTAGGTTAGGGAAACCCCCACTAGAACTGCAGGATTGTCCCCACCAGAGAGCTCTGTGGCTTCAGCTGAATGAGGCTGTTGTCTTCTTCCTGCCAGGGCCAACCTCAGGCAAGTGCACAGAATTTGTGCCCCTCAGCAGCAGCCTGGGCAGCTCCCAGGGGGTGATAGAAAAGCAGAAACACAGACATATAAATGCATCTGTAGGCAGCTGGTGTCCCAAAATGACACCTGACCTATCTGTTGTTGGTCCGTTTGTGGCTGTGGTTTAGATGCTCCAAATGGTGGTTGTTCAAAGTGCTTGGGCCGACAGCTCAGAAAAAATCCTGCTGACACAGGTTTTGCCCAGCCACGGTGACATGAGCAAACACGCTCCCTTCAAGCATGGCACGGTTTGGTTTTCCTTACCCAAGCCAGAACTGAAGCACATTGGGCCAGAGCTCAGCAGGGCTGCAGGATGTTCTCGCCCAGGGAGAGGGCAGCTGCCAGCCAGCAGGTCTGTGCCACGGTGGTGCTCAGAGCAAGGTTGGCACCAGGAGCCAAAGCCTTTGTGTCCCAAAACACCTGCCCCAGTGCAGCACCCGCCTCTGGCACCCCAAGGACCTGGTCCTTGTGCGCACGTGTGGATTACACCACCGATGCTCTTTGTAGTTAGTAATTTTTTAAAGCCCAGTGACTTGGATTGAAAAAGGTACTCTGATTCCCTAATACGTTTTCTTCACACCTTTGTTGCTTTTCTCCACAAGAAGCTCAGGAAAAAACACCCAACAACTAGGAGGTACATCCCACCTCAGATCTTTACGCAGAATTACAATGCCTCTTCATGCTTTTGCTGTTCTTTGATTTTGTTTGCCCTCTGAAGAATCCTTTTGTCCCTGTCTTTTCCCCACTGACCTGTATCTCTGTGTTTAACTCGACAATCCTGCGCCTCTGGTGTTTTTGCTGGTGTGTTTCCGTGAGGTGAACCAGGCTGGTCTGCCACACTGGCGTTACTTCTGAGCCCACGTTTTCTCCTACAGCTGCTCTGTTGTTTAACAGCCTCCTCACAGAGCACTTCCAAGGCTCTCGATGTTTGTATTGCTGCAAGTGCAGAGTGAAGCCCTCTTCAGACTCAGCCATTAGCCAAGAAAACACCGCGAGAGGAGCAAAAGACTGGGGAGAAGTGGACGTACTGGATTAAACACTGCAGAAGGGATGAAACGTTCTGGAGCTGCTGGGTTGAAACATTTGACTGCATCACAGGCAGCAGAGGAGGATGGATTTTTGACTTTTCTGCAAACCTGTGGGTTTTAACTGTAACTGAAGATGGATGTTTCAGTCTGTCAGGAGATGAGAAGTCTTAGAAACACCAAGAGAATATCAAAAGTGCTGCAAGGAAACCAAGCGGATTCTGTTTCTTGCCTTACTTAGTAATCAGAGAATTTGCATGGCTAGCTCGCTGGGCAAACAGGCTCTGTCGCTTTTCTCCCAGAAGTTAGCAGCTTTGTTTGAATGGCTGCAACGATGAAAACCGCGTGGCTGGCTGGCGGGGCAACCGCGCAAACTGCTTTTTAGGACTGGTGGGGTGACTGACCCCCCACTTCTGGCACATATTGATCAGAGCCACCAGTGTGCGCTCATAGAATCATTAGGAATTGGAAGGGACCTCGAAAGATCATCTAGTCCAATCCCCCTGCCACAGCAGGATCCCCTAGACCAAGTCACACAGGAACACATCCAGGAGGGTCTTAAACTTGTCTCCAGTGAAGGAGACTCCACAACTCCCCTGGGCATCCTGTTCCAGTGCTCTGTCACCCTCTGCGTGCTGGTGGGATTTCTGAGAAGTGGCCAAGGGAGCGCTCTTACATCTGTACTGGTTGGGTTGAGGTTTGTGTGATGGCAGACAAGTCATTCTGCAGCGGGTGATTAAAAGGAATAGATGCTATAGAAAGACTCTGTGTGATGAGAGAGCTTTGCTATCTGGGAGCTATTTCCAGCATGATGGGTACAAAGTCATTTGAGCACGCTGTGCAGAAACTTCCTTTTTTAAATCCATCATTGGCAGCTTTTTGTCCTGATACTATGTACAGGCTGCATCATTTCTAGAGGTGGGGCTCACGTTTCTGCTTAGAGCCTTTCTGGGACTCTACAGAGGGGCAGATTTACTCTACAAGCTCATGGTGGATGCAGCCTTTCTGTTTAGATTCTGAAACAGAGCACCACCCTGCACTGAAAGCTTTCCAAAGATTCACAGCCATCCACGTCCTGTGGCTGGCTCCAAATGGGAAGGGAAGGAAGAAGAGACACTGAGATCAGCCCTGCACAAGGCTCTCTGCTCAATGCCAGAAAGCAAGTCTGCTCATTGCCAGGTTAAAGAAGCTATTTGGCATTTCTTCTGGACCTGGGAGCTGACACTCCAGTGCTCAGCCTCTCTGAGAGCATCGGGATTCTCCACGTGATAAATCCTAGTGCGTAAAGTGTTTGTCCATTTGTGCCCCAAAGAATGGCCAAGCTGCAGAGAATTAAATACAGATCCAGATCTTCCTTGTCTCAAATACTCTAGTTGTGCTCTTGTGACCTCTGCTCTTGGTTTGTGTGATAACCTCTGTGTCAGGTCCTCTGCAAAATTGCTCATGTCCTCTCTGAACTGCTCCCAGCCAGCACATCTCACCTGCATGGACAGTAACACCGGAATGTAATGGTGGGTCGTATCTAAGTTCACTTACCCCTGCTTCGGCTTTTCTGTAGCCCACCTGCAAGCGCAGAAAGGCAAGTCTCTTCACAGACTGTGTGAAAGGGGAACTGTAACCGATGGAACCAAGAACACACGTGGCAGCACATCAGCTGGCAGGTTAGAGCGTTTTGCACCACTCAGGAGCAGTTCTGCACACTTCCTTCGGAATGAATGCTCACAAGAACTCCACCAGCTTCTTGGAGAACCTGACTTATTTGAAATCACAAGGGACAAGCTCTGTGAAATAAGGGCAGCGAATTCCCATCGTGGTTAAACAAACACCCCTTCCTGGAACAGCCACCAGGCAACCTGAGAGGCTGGAAGGCACGAGGCAGGGAGCCCTGTCACACAAACCCCACGATGCCATAAAGCAGAGCAAGCATGCTTTGGGAATCATCAAGCAGTTTTGTCTCTAAAACATCTCTGAAGGCTGGTATCTGGGTAACTGTCTTGCATGGTGCCACCAGTCACTCTTCAGTCTAAGTTCTGGGCAACCCTTAATTACCAGAGCCAGCCCCTGCGTTGGCTGCGCACAGCTGCCTGTCTTTTGGCATCTCTTTTATGCTCAGATGAACTGAGGTACTGCAAGGCCTTGTAGATACAAGTTGTGATCCCTGTGGCAGTGTTTCAGAATTTGTACCCGATTTTATTTGCCTCCTCAGTAGGAAATGCGTGCCGTGGCACCGTAGCCAGGAGAGCTGGCCTGGGTGGAAAGGGACATTCATTTTCTTGTTTTAGAGGGTGAATAAAAGAAGACACGAAGTAAAGCCAAGGCGGAAAAATGGCTGACTTGAGCAGCCTAATAGATGTGTGATCTTCTTAATGATCCCACAGAAACTGATTATCGCAGTTTACAACTAGTTTAAGGCAAAGCTGAAGACACCCGACAAGGCTGCAGCCACAGCCACCACTTTAGAGGGGGATTATTCATATCATATTAGAGGAGCAGCGAATTATTAAAAAGCCTTCTTGGTGTCGGCATTGCTGCAATTACTCCCAATTACTGTCACTCACTCTTGTAAGGAATGAGTATCTCGCTGCTATGTTCACACCAGCAGCGTCCCAATGTGGCGACAGCACCACAGCCCCCGATGGCTGCTCCAGTGGGGCAGCACTTCCCACAAGCTGCTGGCTCCCAGCTCCATGCTGCTGCCCCAGTGATGGTATTTTTTGGGGAGCAGGGCCTAGCTGAGACACGAGACAGGCTCTGCACAGGTGGGGAAGTGTGAAAGGTTCTCAATCACATCTCTCCTCACCACTGTCACCTGCTGCATCCATCCTTTGTCTGCCCTCAGCCTAATTACAGCCCTGTCCTTCTTCAGAGTTGACCCATGCTGGGAGCCCAGTCAAGTGTATGGCAGCAGCACCCTGCACCACCTCTCAGCCCCAGGAGAGTGGAGGGTGGCACTGATGCCTCTGTTAGCTCATGCTTAATTCTGGACAGCAACCAACTGTCTGCCCCAGGCCAGCCTCTGTGCTTGTGGGAAGGTGCCATCTCTGTCACAGCTCCCTCAGCTTGGGCTGAGGTTCCCTGCTGCTGCCTGCTAATCGCCTGTTGTCATGGCTTTCTCTTCCCCTGCTGCTGCTTTGAGGAACTCCCATTAACCCAGCTCATTTCAAGACCGTGGAAATCATTGTCTTGAGACTCGTCCAATTACTCACCCTGTTATGTGTCTTGCGGCACGGGAAAGGGGTAGGAACAGCAGAGGTCTCAGACCAACCTTCCCCTGTGAACATTACGATTCACTTCCCTGAAGACCTGAGCTCACAGGGGAAGTGAAGCCTGCCTTTCGTATCTTGCAAGGCACCACAAACTGCTCCTGCTGCCAGCATTTCCTGCTCATGGAGCCAAGCCCCAGCTGCCCATTGCTCTTTGCAGCTCTTGTGCTGCGGCAGCCACGGCCCCATGTCTGCTGCTGGGGCTGTGGGTGAGGATGGTAACCTCTGGCCTCTGCCAGTGACACCCTGGTGCCCGCATTGCCTTGGCTAGGACAGGCATCTTGGGAGCGAGGAGTAACGCACCATGTAACCGCACAGCATTGCTGTGCAGACGTGATTTTAACTCCTTTCTTTTTTCACTGGTATCTGCCATACCGCTGCTGAACACACACTTGTGCTTTGGAACGGAAAGGAAACAAAACTCACTTCTCTCGCGGCTCTTTGTCTTTTTCCTTGGAACTGCAGCTCCTCATTCCCTGAGCACCCTCCTCTTAATTTTGAGAAGATCTGGGCACTGGTGGGAGAGACGCCTCATTCATCCTTCCCTTCTAGTGTCAGACCTGTATCAAGAGCCTGCTATTAATGACCATAAACCACCCCAAACCAAGCACTTGCCATTAGTGAGGGACTTTTTTGGACTTGCTAATGCAGCTGTCCTGGGAATCACAGAACATTAGGGGTTGGAAGAAACCTCGAAAGATCATCTAGTCCAATCCCCCCACCAGAGGAGGATCGCATAGGATCCCCACGCCTAGACCAAGTCACACAGGAACACATCCAGATGGGTTTTAAATGTCTCCAGAGAAGGAGACTCCACAAACCCCCCTGGGCAGCCCATTCCAGTGCTCTGTCATCCTCTCATTGTGGAGAAGTTTCTTCTCATATTTATGTAGAACCTCCTCTGTTCCAGCTCACACCCACTGTCCCTTGTCCTATCATTAGATGCCCCTGAGCAGCGCCTGGCTCCATCCTCCTGACACTCACCCTTCACATATTTGTCAACATTAATGAGGTGTCCCCTCAGTCTTCTCCAAGCTCAAGAGACCCAGCTCCCTCATCCTTTCTTCATAAGGGAGACATTTTACTCCCCTCATCATCTTCGTGGCTCTGCACTGGACTCTATCCAGCAGTTCTGTGTCCTTCTCAAACTGAGTGGCCCAGAACTGGGCATGATATTCCAGATGAGGTCTCACCAGGGCAGAGTAGAGGGGAAGGAGAACCTCTCCCAATCAAAGAAGGACTGTGACAAAGAACTATGTGGCACTGATGTGATTTAGATGTTCCTGCTGCTGGTGAGATTTGCTTTTTTGCACTCAGATGCTGGAGCCTGTTCTTTGAGATTTGTCCAGACAAGCACTCAGAGAGTCTCAGGATCCTTCTCTCCAAACCAAACATTTCGCCCTCAGTCACCCCCAAACATCCTTACCCCCCAATAAGCTTTTCCCTACAGCTGCACTGTGATCCCACACTTACTCTCCTCATGGTTTCCTGGCCAGCCTGCTGCCGTACAAGCTCCCAAGCTGTTGCATGAAGAGCTGGGAGAGCACACACTGGGATTTTTGGAGGTGCTCAGTTTCCAGGGCACCTCACAGGTATTCAGGCCGTCCTCCTACTTGCTGACGAGCCTTGTCTACAGTTTCCTTGCGTTAAAACAACTGCACATAAGAGAGAAAAGACAAATGACAACGGCACTAATATGGAAGAGCATCCTCTGTGCATCTGAGAGGGCTGAATTCATGAAACACTTCAGTCAAGGCACACACAAGAGGCACTTAGACGTTAGCTGCTGCTTATAAATAAGGGCGGTGTGCTAAATACACCCGTATTTCCACAGCTGTATAAAGCGAGTGATCTCTGTTTGCTTTCAACTGGAAATCATAAAGTAAAAATCAATGAGCTTATATCAAGCTTATATTATAGTCCTTGAAGAGTCAACCAAGTCTATACAAACGACTGCTTTCTAATGAAGATATCATTAATTGGATTGAGTTGGCAAAGTTTAAGTGCCTTGTCATATTGTGATTGCTATGCTGGGCTGGAGCTTATTGATTTTATAGAACAGCCTGTAGATAAATGTAATGATTAATTTCATTTGGTTTACAAGCACAGAAAACTTTGATGCAGGTCTGGGTGCACTATCTCACTCTTCCTAACAGCCTGTACCTCGCAGGAACCTGGGTTGAGCTGTGGAGCTGTGCCAGGTGGCCTGGACTTGCCCAGTTTCTTAGCTGCTCTAGAGGAATTCCATTCTCCTCCCAATCCCATGGGATTTAACCCCTCGTTCATTTCAAGGACTTCAAAGAGAGATTACTTTCAATCTGTATGTCTTGGGCAGGGGGGGGTGGTTCTGTTTGCTCGCTGAAAGAAGGAAACATTAAATTTTATTCCATATTTTTCTGTCCGTGAAGCTGTCAGCGGCAGGTTCAACACCCAGACACAGCTGATGGACCAGCTTCTAGGTCAGCACTTGCCTTGGGGATGAAGGATTTGGCTTCAGGCCCCCGTGCAGAGCCCCGTGCTCCCTTCCAGACCAGCAGCAGCTGAGGCTCTTCCAGAGGAAGGTGCAGAGGATCATTATGGTTCTCCCCACACCCCCAGCCCCAGTCCAGGACTGCAGGCACAGTCAGGCTGGCTGCTGAAGGTCTGGCTGCCCCCAAGTGGGGCTGTAACCGTCTCCACACGCCCCGCACTGGGACTGTGCTTGGTGTGGAGCCCAGAAGACGCTTTCTCTGAGGCTTCGCTGCTATTTTTAGCCCTTGCTATGACAGTGCCACATGGCTGCCTCTGAATTATTTGGTTTCTTAATTGAAGGAGTTGATGTAAAACCAAAGCGAGTGGAAGAGAAATACCAGCAGACTCCCAGGGGACACCCTGCCAAGCCTGGGGGTGACAGTCATGCTCACTGTGAACTGTCTCAGCATGTTTTTGTACCAGGAACTCAAGGAATTGAAAGGATTTCATGCCTTAATTTTTGTTGAGGTCTGTTCTGGTGTTTCCCTTCCCGGCTGTTCTAATTGTATTCTTGCACCCGCTGCTGGCAACGGCAGAAAACTGCATTTCTGTACCTCCCCATGTGCACAGGCAGCTGAGAGCTCTGGAGAACTCGGTAGCCAGCCTGCCCATTATCTGCAAGGCACCTGAATTCAAATCAAGGTTTGCTCTCAGAACGGATTAGTATAGAATTCCTGATCTACAAGGTGTTTAATACATCTCTAGATATCACTGGTGGAACAGAAGTCTTTGGAGCAGCTTATGTTGAACAGAAATTAAGTAGCTTTGGATGGTAGCTGCTGTATCATATCCCAGTGAGTACCGATGCACCTCATTCCTCTGAATCAGCGCTCTCTTCTGCCCCTAACAGAGACGCTCAGTCCTGTGTGACCTTGAGAAATTGTATGTGCCAGGCATGTTTGAGCAGCAACCTAAAACAAAATATCTGGATCGATAGGAGAGCAAAAAGAGGAGCCTGAGCATGCTCGGATCAGGCCACCCGCTGGATGGCTTCCCAAACCAACCCCTCTAAGCGGGGCACCTAACAACATCTCCACGTCACTGCTGGGATGCTACATCCTAAACCACAGGGCTGGACAGAAAACAAAACAGAATCACAGAACAGGAGGGGCTGCAAGACACCTCCAAAGATCACCTAGTCCAATCACCTAGCGAAGGTTGCACAGAAAATCCCAGTATTAAGCTAAAATCTACTCCCTCACTGAGAGTCTGAGCAATCCACCTTGCAGCACACAGCCTTGGTGGCATTGCCCTTCCAGCAATGCCCCAGGTCGTGGGGCTGAGCCTCAGATGAGCCCTTTGGCTCTGCTCCCCTCTGGCTGCTCTTTGGCAAGGCGGTTTGAAACGTTACCCTGAATAATCAAGATGTCAGTAAAATCACGAAGCTACGGTCAGCCTGGGGCTCATCGCCGCTTGGCTGAGCACCAGCTCTATGCTCCAGGCTGCTGGTGGCACAGGAGCAGGCAGAGGCTCTCACCAGCAGCAAGGGAGCTGAGGTGAGGAGCGAACACCATGGCAAAGCTGCCATCCTCACTGCTTTGCCCCCCTAATCACACCCTCTCGCTAAAGCTGCCTCCAAACACGTTTATCAAGCTGCAGGGGTGACTGCTGTGGCTGGTGCTCACACAATTCCTCTGCTCCTTGATCTAAAAATACAGCTAAAATGCTGCTCGTTGTAGCAATGCAATTGTAAAAACGTCATTGTTAAGGGCTTCTTCACAACGGGGAGACAGTTCCTGGTGAGCTGTAACTCAGCTCCTGCTCCAAGGGGGACAGGAGACGCGGTGCCTGCACTCACAGGTGAGCTGGAAGGGGAGGTGGGAGCTTGCCTCTGCCAAAGGCAACGGCTTCGGCACTTGCCAGAAACCAATCGCAGATGCTTGTAAGTTACTGTGCTTTACAGGCCAAGTACTTCTTAGTGTCCACGAGGGGAACAAGATCTAACTTCTTGGAGGCTATCATGGTTTCATCCCAGAATGCCAGCAGCCCCAGCGTCAGCGCAAGGCAACAAACACATGGCATGAATCCGTGAGTATAAAAGATGTGTCACTGCAAGAAGGAGTAGGAGGAGAAATAAAGCAAGTTGACAGCTCACATCCTGTGCCATAATCCTAGAAATTGTTAATATTTACAAAATTAACAACTAATATAACTGATGACAATCTCACTCCTCCTGGTTGTCATGAGGATATTAACAGTTACCACCCGCTCCAAACTGGAAATACTACCCGTCTCCGGAGCACCTGCTGCTCAGCACGAGTGGGGACGGCACAGACTTGTCTCCCCAGCTTTCATACCAGCATCGTGCAGTGGGCCAACGCGGAGCACTCAAGCATCCCTGGGGCTGCCTTCTGACCCCACTCTGCTCCCTGTGAGGGATCAGGAGCTCTGGCAGAGCAGGAGGAAGGCTTCTCCCTCCTCCTGGCTCCCGCAGGAGCCTAGCACTCGGCCCTACGCACTGCAGCGTGGTGGGGAGAGCCCAGAGAAGGAGAAGGATGGGGAGCATACATTGTGCTGGAGGGAGGAGAGGCAAGGGCCACGCTAGCTCGGATCGTGCCTCCAAACAAGCTGTCACTTGACCATGCTGCTGGTGTGAGGTGCCAGTTGTAAGGCTGGCAGCTAACTGATGAACAGATGCTTTGCTTAACAGGAAAGTCCTGGCTAAAACCAAAGCAAAGATGCCTGAATGTCAGTGACTCCATGTGAAACACATTTCCAGACTAACAATCACAAAAAGGTGAAACTTTACAGTCATGGGGGTGTTGCCCACATCTCTTTCAAACAAGAAAAAGAGTGACAGCAGTGCCCAAGTCCTCAGAGCTGAGAATTTTTCCAGTTGTAATTTTTTTTTTAAACTGCTCTCTGCCCATCAGGAGCAGGGCAGGAGGCAACACAGGGTTACCAGACACTGCAAATATGAGGGAACTGTGGATGCTGCCTCCACGGGTAGGATTTCTGGCTCCATTTTGCCCTATCTCTAGCAAAGAGCACTGATTCCTCAGGCCACTATTTGCACAGGCTCAGCACAGACAGCAGTTATAAGAAGGTTTAATTTGTCAGGGTGCATCATGTGCAGAACACTTGCCAAACACTTTCCAGTTCACTGTATGCAAAATCAAAACTGAAGATTACCTGCATCGTTGTTTTCAAATTGCTCCAAGTTGCTGCAAAGCTGCAAAACCCAGGTGATACCTGTCTTCTCCCCGTGAAGCAGCATGTTGTTGGCTGTGAGAGAGGCTGGCCCAAGGAGGCAACCTGAACAAGTAACTGAATGAGTAGACTGAACTTTGGCAGAAGTCCTTTGCAAGGAACCTTGAGATCAGAGATCTTCTTGTCAAACAGACCAATGAGACAACGTTGACCAGAGAGGCAGAGTTAGAATCACAGAATGTATCGGGTTGGAAGGGACCTCCAAAAGTCATCAGGTCCAACCCCCCAATAAGCAGGGACATCTCTAACTAGAACAGACTGCTCAGAGCCCTGTCCAGCTTGACCTTGAAGGTCTTCAGGGACGAGGCCTCCACCACCTCTCTAGGCAACCTGTTCCAGTGTTCTACCACCCTCCAGGTGGCAAAGTACAACTTCTCACCTCTGGGCAGCACCAAAGGGCTCACTAGAACGTCCTTAGTTTGACAGATCCTCTGGACGCATGACTACGGGGACCATCAGGGGGTCCATCATGAGCTGCGATGCTCATTCACTGGTTTACTGCAGTAGGATGCAGCAGTTCCTTTCCTTGAAGTGAGGAAAAAAGCGTGACCCATTAAAATGTAGCAAGTTGTCTTTAAATATTAAAAAAACAACGACTCTAGAGAGCAGACACACAACATCATCAAACTCACAATAAAAGTGCCACGCAGTTGGCTCTAAGAAGCCGGTACCTTTTTCAAAACATGAAAGCATTAGCATGTTACATCCTAGATGGTTTGCTTTTCTTCCCTGCTCCAAGCCTCCGCAGAGCGCTCCTTGCCCCCCATTTTGTTTTCTGTTTATACATTCCAGTTTTTCATCACATTCTCAGATCTTATCTTATTTTTTTATTTTCTTTTCAAGAGACTTCTGTCTTCTCCATCTGCAACCATCCCCAGTACAATACCTCCCCCCTTTAGGATTTCTTTTATCCTTCTCATCTTTACGCCTTTCACTTATATTCTTCCCTAGACCCTTCATTCTTGCTTTTGCTTGTCAAAACGGCGCTTCTTCCCCCTTCCTGAGGGAAGAGGTGGGAAGGTGGGGCGGATTTTTTTGCCACAAACACCCAGGATTGCTCCACCTAGAAGTTCAACCCCCTGCAGAGGAGAGCTTGCATGAGTCTTTCAACACCTTCAGAATTTGTGTGGCAGTTAACGAAAGCCTGACTAATGCTTGCAAATCAGCAGCTCATTTTAAAGCGACGCTGTCGATTCCCACCAAGAACATGACCGGGCCTTCCCCAACAATCTTGTTTTTTTGCATTAGACACTCCACGCTCTGAAGCCCTATTAGCCCCAGAGAAACTTCTCTCTTTCTAAACCCCAAGACACAGAGTAGGTGACGGGGGCAGTCTCAGGCACCAGCTGGGTGCCCTTCGCCCTGGCTGGATTTCTGTTCAGCTCCAGGGAGGCCACGCAGCTGCCCTGCTTATGGAAACCACACACAGTGTACCCAGGGAGAGCTCAAAGAGCAGTGCTTTAGCTGCAAGTGGCCACACATCATATGTCTTTGAGCCTGAAAGCAGGGGTCTAGCTATGGCTGCAGGCACCTGCCGGGAGAGCAGCAGCTCAGCCTTGTGGGCACTGACACCCCCAAGAGCTGGGGTAGTGTTTAGTGCCAGGGATGCAGACCGGAGGAAGTCTCTTGACCCCTTCCCAATATCTATGCCCTTGTTATCTGTTTTGTTCCCAAAGGAATTTCTAATAGCAGTTTGAAGATCTTCTGACATTTGACTGACACTTTTTTAGGGCTTCTGCAGCACAGTTGTCACTGTTGTGAGGTACCCTCACGTGCACCAGATCCAGCGCACACCCTGCGCTAGGTTTAACTGCGAGCGTTCCAGCCGGGGGCCAGCTTTTGCTGTGAATTCTCAACATGTGCCCAACCTAGCACCTCCAGGGGCCTGTTTCAGTTGGACCTGTTCCCCTAACAGATCACTTCAGAGGGCTGGAAAATCCTCTGCAGAGCTTGCATCAGACAGAATTGACTGTTCCTAACAAGTCTACCATTTTTACTGCTTTCCATCTGCCTAGCAAGACTGCCTCATTCTTCTGAAGTACCAAAGACCACTTAAAATGTGCCTAACGCTTGATGCCAACTTCCTAGCCCTGCTTGCCAATTCAAAAAATCTGTTGCAAAATATATGTCAATACACTTATTCCCAGACTAAGGCAACCGCGTATTACTTAAATCCTGGGGTAATCCTAAACGCGCATGAGAGGCTGGTGGTAACAGAGTCTTCAGATACACAATGGCTTTTGTAGGAAGTGCAATTTCTACCACGGTGTATGCAAAGTCTTTTGCCCTCTAACTGAGCACAGCAGGCCTGTTTCAGCCGTCTGGGCACGTCTCCTGGCTTGCTGTCCACACAGCAGCCGGAACTCAACAATGGGTTGCTCAGGTATGAAGTTCATGACATTGGAAATCAAGGGCAGGAAGGTCCAGACACGGATGACCCAGGTATGAATAGCTGTTCTTGCCCCCTGGGTTTCCTGGTTAGCTTTTGCTTTGCAAAGACTGGAATCGTTTGGGAATCACTGCCTGTTGATTTTAGTTTTTTTCTTCCCCACTGGTAAGACCTTAAGATGTTAAAACAATTTGTGTCTTCTGAGCTTGGTTGTGGTGCTGGCTTTGTACAGATAAATATAGAACCCGTGGCATTTTCAAAAGCCATTTGGTACAGCTCTTCAATACAAGTACTTTCAGCAGAGATTAAACACATTATTTGGGTTTTCTGCCTTGAAAAAAAACACCCTTAAAAATTGGCAGAAATATAATTTTCTTCAAATGAGAAAGTTCTCTTTCCCCAAATTGAGGCTGGCAATTGGCAGCTCTTTAGAAAGACATTTTTATTTCCCTTTCCTCTCTTCCTTCCCCTACTCCTTGATTTCAAAATAACCTTCAAGGCAAAAAAGCAGGACACAGCAATGTAAAAAAGAAATAAAACCTGATTAAAAATGTTCACTCCTTGAACAGAATGCTTTACCTTTAACTAGCTTGCATCGGACAAAATGCTGTTGCATTCCTATACACGACATTAACACATTGCAGGAAACCAGAAACACATGTTCCTCGAGGAATTCACTATCCAGAAGTCCTACTAAAGAAAGGGAAACACAATACAAATAAAGACCTTTATTAAAATTACTTGGAATACTATATGAAATTTAATATCGTATCATATAGGTGCAACCCCTCTGTTATTAACAGGACGTGACACACGTGAAGAAAGAACATTAATATACATATAAATAGAGAAGTAAACTCGTGTTTGGCAGTGATACACCGAATGGCTACATAAACGTGACCATAATTAGGAGGATAAGTGATTCTGTATTCCTTAAGCAGTATTGTCTAAAGCACTACACATAGTAAACTGCTTTTACCTCTAGTGTCTGCTTTCTTATGAGTAACAGGAGATGCGTAGGAATATCATGGGCATATGCAAAAGCAGTGTAAAAGGTACAAAACCAGGCAGAAGCCAGAGACTTATTTGTTCTTGGCTGCTAGAGGCTTACGGCTGATCTTCTTGGACTTGTCATTGTTCTTCTTTGGAGGTTCAGGATTCGCCTGCATGTGTCTTCCATAAAGACTGTAAGGAAAGGAGACAAAAACCACTGTGATACAACCACTAGATACGGGCTCAGCAGCACGTCAAACAATGCAGCTAGTTACTAGAAATCAAAAAAGGTCATTATATGTATTTTGTCTTGACACACAGAGTTCTCCATTAGAACTTGTGCTGCAGTCCATACTATCAGGGGTCCTTGTGTTTACCAGAAAGATAACGTCAGGAAGATCAGGCCTTTGGAGAGGGGACGGAGCAATCAGTTTTGCCTTCCCAAACCAGCAACCTTTATTCTTCAGTTCTGGGATGAAAGCTTGGAAGGCTGCGAGGATGTGTATTCAAGCTGACAATGACAAAAATTGGGTTGAACTGGAGAGATAGAGTGCCCACTTAGAGCAAAGTGAGCATCATCCCTAACCAGAAAACCCAAGGACTTGATAATGTGACAGAGAGCAATGGTGTCACAGCCACCGTGGCTGCTCACACATGATTGATAGCACTGGGACAGCTACCAACACATCAATGCCACATTAGTAAGAACCACTGATTAAATGTTGACAAAGTACCTTACAATTAAGATGGCTAGCATTCATAGCAAAGCTAAATAGACTGCATGGCTGAGAGGATCTTGCTAAATATCACATAGTAATTAAAAGATTATTTATGAGTAATCCTGATTAAACTAAATTAAAAGTCTACCAAAAATAAACACAGCTCCAACTTAACTTCCCTTACGGACATCAAGTGCTTTTTGAAGAGGTACATTGTGGGGGTGACAGTGTATCTAGAAGGGAACAGACAGACCATCCAGAGTGTAAGCACTGTCAATGTTAACACCAATACTGAGACCCCGCTGAAGGGTGTCTCCTTGCTAATATGTTCACCTGATGCTGGTGAGCCCTAAGCCCATACTGGGCTGATGTCATTCAGACTGGACACTTCTACCACTTGACAGGAAATCTGCTGCTGAAGAAGATAATGACACCAGTTCCAACAACAGCATTCCTTGTTCACCACACCTCCATCTTTTGGTGGACTTTGTAAGAAACAAGACAGTTCCAGGTGTTTGGGGCTGAGAATCTGAGTCTTCCTTGAATTGCACTGTGATGGGTCAAAATCTGGATGGGTAGTTGTCAACACTCTTGCTACAGAACCCAAGCACCTGCAAGTGTCTGGGGCACACAGAACATCCCAGCTGGCACAGGCAAGCTGCCCTAGTCCATGCCACCCTTACTTACACTCCCCTTCTGCAGTCTGTGCGTGTTGCTTGTGTGTCTGTCCAACCCTTGCTGCAAACAAGGACCAGGTACAGATCCCTTTGCTACTGTACATTCAGCCCGTGTCTGGGGCTAAAATACAGCAGCTGCTCTGTCATGTTAAGCAAACCTCTCCATAGACAGAGCACAGCAGGAGAAGGAAGAGGAGGATCAGGAGGAGCCTCAGTCTTTGCTTTTCCCTGGTACTCAGTAATGGGATGCTTGGGAATGGTTCAAACTGCTCCAGGGGAGGTTCAGATTGGACATTAGGAAACACAAGAGAGTGGTCAAATACTGCAACAGACTTCATAGCGATATGGTCAATACCCCAAGCCCGTCAGTGTTTAAGAGGCATTTGGACAATGCCCTTAATGAGCTTTTACTTTAAGTTAGTCAGTTGGACTAGATGATTGTTGTAGGACCCTTCCAAGTGAAATTGTTCTATTCTAGTCTACGTGTATGTCAGAAGGTTAATAACTACTGCCTACTCTGAGCTTTATTTTGCTGTGCCTAGAAGATACTTCAACCCTGGGATTTCTGGACTGCAGAATGGGCTTAGAGCTTCTTACAGGGTGGGGAGGACAGGCAGAGCTTGCTTTCATGTCCTCAGCAGCTGCACTTTTACATCATAGAATGCATTAGGTTGGAAGGGACCTTTAAAGGTCATCTACTCCAACCTCCCTGCTGTGAACAGGAACATCTTCAACTAGATCAAGATGCTCAGAGCCTCTTCTACACTAATCTTGAACGTCCCAAGGGGTGGGGCCTCCATCACACCTCTGAGCAACCTGTTCCAGTGTTTCACCACTCTCATCACACAACACTTCTTCCTTATACCTAGCCCAAATCTCCCCACTTCTAGTTTAAAACCATCACCCCTTGTCCTGTCACAACAGGCCTTGCTAAAGTGTCCCTCCCCATCTTTCTTGTAGACTCCCTTTAAGTACCAAAAGGCTGCAATAAGGCCACCATGGAACGTCCAGGCTGAACAAGCCCAACTCATGCAGTCTATTCTCATAGGAGAGGATATTGCTAAGTCGGCTGCTGTCAAGGTGCACTGTACCCAAAACAGCCTTGCTCAAGGAAAATACAACTGTAAATCATGACATCACTTCACCTTATTGAAGCTTTATGTGAGCCATCACCTACTGACAACAAGGGATCAGAAGCCATTTCTTGATGGAAGCAGAGCCCTGACCCTCTGTGATAACTGCATACTTACTGGTGCTAGCACACGCATATTTTTCTTTTCATAACAGACACAGCTCCGACAGCAGAAGGCTGTATTTTATCCACGTACGCAGCCTGCGTACTAATCAAATATCCATCCTAGTTTGGACAGTGTTAAGTGAGCTGAGGGAGGGAAGCTACCAAAGGAGGTGTTTCAGCATCAGGAAACCCTATCATTGTGGAAGAGCACAGAAACGTCATTCAAGAAGGTTGTCCTGTCAGAAATCTACCCAGGGTAGAAAGAGTCATGGAACAAACACATAGTTAAGTATTACATTAAGATTCAAGTTGCTTTATGGCCTTAGAGAAAGAAAGTTACAATGGAATTGTATGTGAGGTTTCTCCACATCGTAAGAAAGTCCTCACTGTAAGCAGTGAATTAACAGAATCCACTGATCCACTGTATCTGAGCTCTGGAAAACTTGACACATGGCAACCGTCACTGTCCTGTCTTCCACCTCCTGCTGCCCCACAGCTCCTTTGACCTGTTAGTGCCAACCCAAAGAGGGCTGTAACAGCTGTGGTGGTGGATGTTACACACCCTTTCTTTTCTTGTTTCTGAGGTTGGTTTAGGCTGCACTTTTTGTTTTGGCAACTTTCTATGAATTTTCCTCTCAGATGACACTTCAACCGCTTCATTCCTTCTTTCTCAGTGCAAAGAGCCAAGTCTGAGGAGTGCTCAGATTACGGAGCTTACTCTACAGTAAAAGGGTGTGTTGGAAATTCTACTGACTACAGGAATACTTCTAAAGTGCAGAAACAGAACACCGACAATTTTGAATGAACTTCAGACTTCTGGTAAAGTCTAGTTGGGCAATGTCTTTTGACTGTGAAATGGGGGCCAGTGGCCACTGCATGCTTTAAGCAGTAAAAATCCCAACTGACCTGTAGGCATCTTTGGCAGCAGTTTTTCTTTGACATTTGCTCCTTACGATACTCAGCACTGTGTATACTCTAGCAATTCCCTCTGCCCCACGCAAACGCTATCTTAATGGCAGTAAACGTGAGTTGCAGACGTCTGTAAAACTTCTACGTTCTTTTTACTTATTGTCATGTCCAACCCCTTCTGCTGGCACGTGCTCTGAAGTTTCATCCAGGAAAATAATGACTGGGTTTGAAATAAACAGATCAAATACATCTACTTAGGTTTCTCTGGCAAAATTCCAAGGAATTTTGAGCTGTACTTTGCTATCTCAGCTGATGATAAATGCTTTACAACCTATCACAGTAGTCTGTTACGCAAAGAGCAAGGATCAGACGTATTTAGATTATAAATGCCTTCACAGACAAGGACTCTCTGGTTTGCACACATCAAATATGAAAAGACATATGGTGTCACAACAACATTTAAATACAATAATGACTGTGATAATCCCTCTGGGACAGAATTTGCCTTCTGTTACACTAGGGAAAAGAGAATTCACAATTTTCAGTGAACTTCTGGCACACCAACAGACACCACTTTTACAGCTCCCAAGGGAAAAAAACCCCCAGAAAAAAAAAAGGTCAACAAAATCCCTGAAAGACCTGATCCACAGAGAAAAGCAACTATCCAAGTTACATGAGATCCTGTAACCTCTTGGCTAGAACAGATGTAGAGTTTACATACACAGCCCGTAATGCTTTCAATGCTGACTGGAAGGATACAGCCACAGAAACCATAGCTCACACATCACTGTCTGCCAGCCAAGCTGCAGTAAGTAACTGTGTACATGCTCTTGCTCTGACATCACTGCCAGAGCCAATGTGTTAGGCAGAGACACTTGCACACCATCCTCAACAGTGGAGGTCAGCTTAAGACATTCACTCAGTTCCACATCTCTGCTGATGGATGGCACTGTACTAGGAGATGGCACCTTGACATAGCTTTTTGTATGACTAGACCCTTAGCGAAGGCAGATGGTCTCCATAAACAAAGCAATACTGAGGCAGACTGTGGCTACTGTTTCAGGGCAGATTTGTGAGATAAGTGCTGATAATACATGCACGGCAGCACCCTCACACTTAATATTTTGGAATGTTAACTGGGCATGGAGCTGGCAAGACACTATGCACGGCTCACAGATGAGAACCTCAGCTGAAGAATAAACTCTGGAGTGTAAATGAATATTTAAGATGTTTGCTGTTTGCTGCAAAGTCAGAAGCTAGTTACTGTAGCCACAGTTCTGGAATAGCTGAACCTTTGCCCGATGCAGCAGCTACAGTGTTGCATGGAACCCTCTCATTATGTTGAAGTGAAAGGGAAGATTAAAGGCCGGACTGCAAACACACAAAGCCCTCAGATGAAGATTTGCAACGGCTTTCTTTATATATTTTTTCAAAGCAGATACCTCTCATGAACATAAACGTTTCTTTGTTTGCAAACACAAGGATAAACAAAATCTCCCTGCATTCTCTGTCTGCCCTGCTGGAAGTAACAAATGAGAGTAGTATGGCTGCTGCAGCAAAACTAACAATATCAAGTGAGAAAGATGCTCATTAAACTTCATCATTCTGTCTACTTTAATGATGCTTTAACTTAATAAAAATTCCCTGAGCAGTTGCAAGGATATTAGGCAAGGTCTTTGGTTATGTATCAGGGGGTCTAAGCTGTCACTAGCAAGCATGCAGTTCAGGAGAGGCATTCCCAAGAGGAAAGAGTGAATACAGCTTTCTTGTAATAAATTCAGAGAGAATCAATAACCACAGCCTGCCACATTACTTAAGCATTTAGGAAAGTAGGTGATTCTTCTAAATTAAACTACAAATTGCTAAATGTTGCAATTCACAGCACAAGACCAGGCATGGAGCCTTGCAACTTGAAAGTGCACAGTCTTGCTAACTAAATCTCTGAATTTAGAAAAGAACCGCAGTTACAACTCAAAGTTCAACAGAGCCACTTTCAAAAACCACCTCCAGCACAACCACCTTGCATTTTTCTCTCTGGCTGAAGGCTACGGGCTCCTAGCGATGAACAAACTTGTGTGAACTAGCGAGCTAGTGTCAAGTGTTTGCTTTTCTTGAGTTTAAGCATTTTGAAAGAGGATTTAAAGAATGAACCGTAAGAAACAGATTCTCTCCTTTGTTGCTGCTCCGGTGCTGCTCTCTTTCCCAAAAGCTCAAGCTCGGGTTCAGGCAGGTATTTAATGCTCAGACAGTGGCTTCATACGTGGGTGTTTACAGGGACCTCAACACGATGGTCCCCAGCTGCTGAAGCAGGCGGGGGGAATGGCTGACTCAGTGGTGGTATCACTAGAGACCTGAAGCTAAAAGAAGTGCTTCCAAGGCTGGTATGTGCTGGCTGGCCACTGCATTAGTTCTTATTCTCAAGTGCTCGCTGCAAGGTGCTTTTGCGCTGGCAGTATTTGCGAAGCTCATCGCTGTTTCTGGTGTTCCCTCCAAGTGGCTGAGGCTGAACTGCTCACGTAGCACCTCCCAAACCCACTTCTTTTCACATGAAGGGAGCAGATACCCGGGTTTAATTTCCCAGTAAAGTACTAGCGAGAGAAAACAGTGAGGGCTGTGAGTTCTTTGCAAGTATCATATTGCTTTGGCAATTTACCAGTAATTTATTTATGATATATATTTAATATATTTATATATTTATATTTTGTTTATTATAGTTAATGTATTTATTTATCTGTGATATACGTCAGATGATATAAATTAAGAGGAACATTGCATGGGTGAAACAAATACCTGGTTTCCTTGCACACTAGAGTGGCAAGCTGAAATTTTAGGATCCTTAATAAAGAACAGACAAGAGTGTCTGTTCAGCTAATTTTTTGCCCTTTGTTTGTGGTGCTCTAAGAGCAGATGGCAGAAGTGTCAGAAATGTTCATCATCGAAAGCTCTCTGCAAGTGTCTTCAAAAAAAAAAATCAGCTTTGGCCTGTCATCTGTCTGTACACCAGCTCACTCCTCATGCTCTGACATGAAGGCAGTGCTGGCTGGTGGAAGGGAGCAGGTGCTGGTGGCGCTGCATGACTGCTGCACTGCAAAAGCCTCTGGGCTACTAAACCTGTAGCTCTTAATGTGTTGTTAAACCGCTTCAGTATTTTTAGGACTGTAACAGTTTGTCTTCCTCCACTGCCCGCTCACACTCCGGTATGCCTAACAGTTTGCATTGCCCCAAAGCGTCACTTCCCTGAGCTCAGCCCTGAGACAACCCCAGTGTTACAAACTGCTATTTTCCTGTTCCCTCCACTTGCACCCTTAATTTTCATAAAGTTCTTGAGGAGTTTGCCCTGGCAACACCCTCCCTAATTCTCATCAAGTCCTGCACTTCACCTTTCAAAGAGAATTTCTGCATAAACAGATATCCCTAAGACCCTCAAGTGCTTTCTGGGGTTTAAACCCAGAAGCACTCCACAGGGGAACTGATCGCCTCTTCCCATCTTGGTTTAGCTCTTCTCTTTAGCTTGTTTCATTGTTTTGGAGCCTGAATTCGATAAGGAGAAGATTAGCTACAGGTGGAGAGCTGGGTACCCAAGCCCACGTTGAGGTCAGTGGACACCTGGCTAATGGTGTCAGTGGAGTAGAAAGCATTATGAGTGACCAAACACAGGTGTCTGCTGTGAGATGCTGAGCTGCTGTATTCTGTCACTGATTTGCATCAGCTGGACAGGGACAAGGCAGCTGGCCAACACACACACACACATACATACACTCACATTTAGACATTTTAAAATGTTAGATAAAGTCCACCCAAAGTAACCACTCCCTCTCTGCTCCCACTCTCCAGGCTCTCACAAGCTGTTAGCTACCTTATCAACTCTGCTGAGTCACACAGTCCAGTGTCAACTTACTGCAAAATCCTGCCTAGAAACACTCGAAATCTCAACAAGCAAAAAGCAGCATATTCTGCCAAAACTGTTCTAGAGCTCAAAGTCTCAGAGACTGTACAGAACGTGTATCCTCCAAAACAAGCTGCTCATCTCTTGTGTACCCTACTGGACACTTTACCATTCTGTTCCCCACAGGGCTTCGGTCTGTCACATCCCTTGACTCCATCCTCTCCCCTTTACATTTTTGCTGTGTCATAGGCTTGAAGAATGGAAAGACTCAACCACCTCTATGTGCCATTTTTGCTACCCTCTTTCTCTACAGGTTATCGTCAGAGATGGACACTGACCAGGTGGACCTCTGGCTTCAGCTTAGGAGCTGCCTGTAGCGCTCCTCCCAACAGCATCAACAGTCCTGCAGTGAAAATTCGGCAGTGCAAACACAGCAGTTGTAAAGGGAACACAGTTCAGTTAGAGGTACAAGGAGACACCCCGGGGGAGATGCGTCTGTACTTGGCAGATTTGAGCCGAGGTAACTATGATTTACAAACATCTGCTCTTCTATGGGGCTGGAAATTGCTGGATAATTTTAATTCTGTCAGACATACCCACTCTTAAACTGGTTAATTTAATCCCTCCTTCTTTGAACTCACCATCTTGCATGTTACAGAGAACTAATTAATTTCTTTTCCAGGAAGGCATTCCAAGTAGGTGTTAGGCATTTCTTTACTTAATATAAAGTAATAAAGGAAAGCCTTCTCCTTATATTTTCTGAGGCTAACAACCTTCTGAAACAAGTACTTTAAATGTGAGGCTTGTTAGGGGAGCACAGCTGGAAGCTCAAAGAAACCTAGCCATAAAAAAGGTCTGTTTTAAAGGAAAATGTACAGGCCAAGGTTTGCAAAACTGGCTAATGACTTTGCACACCTAACCTGAAAGAAACCTTACAAGAAATGCGGCTTTTGGCAGAGAGGCTTTTGAAAGCACATGGCACGCTCGCACTTGCTTTCTCAGAGTCAGACTTATTTAATGCTCAGGCAGCCCAGCATGAAAAATATCAGGTGTCCCAGAAATCCTGAGAGACACAAGAAGGACCTCCATGGAACTGTCACAAAAAGGAAAGTAAGTGCTTACGCTTATTTCTTTAAAAACAGACACAAACACAAAACTAGATCTCATTTGGAGAATCTATTACACTGGTAAAACAACCCCCAGCTATCCCAGTATAATGAGACATCAGTCTGAGTGGACCAGGGAGGGAACAATTCATTTCTGCACCTCTACAGTCCTATCAGACTATCCCAGTTATGAAAAATTCCTCACCTGGGACTTGCATCTTCAAGTGTCTGATTTCACTTGATAACTATTCCCTTGGCAATCAGGAGGTCTGATTTCTCTTATCATCTTTCATTTTGAATGGATCAGTGGTTGGTTTTGTCTACCTGTGCAGGTCTGTCCTAGATCCGCTCCAAGCATGGAAAAACTTCATAGTTCAGAACCTGAAGTTCTCAAGGCAGAGAATTCCCACAGACTGCAGTGGAGTATTTTTTCCTATGTTTTCTTTTCACATATCAAACAGTGCTTTCCTTCTTACATTTGACCAGAAAAAAAACCCAGTCCAATGCCAGATACAGGCATCAGCTGTAAACCCTGAGGGCTGGGGTATCCAACAGAACAAACGACATCCTTCAACTAATGAATTAGAAGGATTTAAGAGCCACAGAGTCTGCATAAGCAGGCTCAGCTTCGTTGGCAGAAGCCAGCACAGGTGGCTACAGAGAAAATACACAAGCAAGAAGGAAAAAGACTATTCAAGTGAGAAAGAATTGTGTTGTATTTACTGAAGTCATCTGTATCATCACAACCCTTGTCTCTATGCACTTGCAGTACTGAGTCTGCAGCAGATAAACCAACAGTTTGCTTCATTTCACCAAACCACGTTGGAACTCCAGGGCTGCCTGCCTGCTCTCAAACCAACCCCAAGCGGGCAGTAAACATGATGCAGAACACATACTGCACACCATCCTGGAGCTGTCCAGAGTCTTCTGGATTCTTAGCTGTTCTTGCTCACACAGAGTCCTCTGGACGTAAGCAAACCAGTGGTCTTGTTCCTTTTCAAGTGCTACACTCAGGGGCTTGCAGCTCAGCTGGATCCCTCTGCATACCCTCCATTACTGATTTACTACATGCGTATTGCTATGCACCTAATTAACATTAGACATAAGAAAATGGAAAGGAAAAATAGCTAAGTGCAAGCCAACAAACTTTCTTCAAGATACTCTATGTCTGACAGGTATGCATTTCTTTTCCAGTAACTAGATGAAGGTCACCAATAAAATGTACAGAAGGGACTCTGGGGAAATACTGACACGTAAAGTCTTTTTTCTCTCTTTTTTCTAAAGCAAAGCTGAAGTGTCTGTGATAATCTGAGCCTGCTCTGCTGCCCATGGAAGACGACCAATTTCACTGGCAGTCACAGGGGACCACAATTCTCCACATGCAGGGTTTATCCAGGCACCCTGCTCTGCTGTGCTGGCTCACATGCCACTCGCAGGGTGTCTACCTTCATTACCCACACCGGCTGCAGGGCCAGCTACCTCACAGCTCCTCCAAACAGGCACAAAGACCAAACAGTGACAAAGGACACGGTGACACAGTAATATCCCCTGAATCACCAAAACGTAGAGGTCTAAAGCCCCAGTCCTCCCACAAAACCCATTTGCATGACCCAACACAAGAAACTCTTTCTGGAAGGCTGTGTAAGCTCTGGGGACCACCATGTAAAGCAGGCACAGGACTTACCTGTGGGATACTTGAGGTGAATCTTGGTATTCAGCACAAGTATTTGAGGAGTATACAGGACTTATGAGATATTTGAGGGAAGGACCAAGAGAGTGGAAGGGAGAGATCAAGCTAGAGAACAAGTACAGAAAAATGGAGAGAGGATCAGGAGGGGAATCAATGAGGCCAACAGTGTGCAGGTAGGAAGCTGGCCAGCACACTTGGTTGGCTAAGCTCTGTGCCATATCACCTCCATTTTGTCCTAAGTAAACCCTGCTTCTAAATGTTCTCCATGTGAGAGTGCTCCCTGTCACGTATGCATGACATATCCGCAAAGCTCAAGCCAGACTAGCTGGTCACTAGGATGAACTGAGTCCTGGATCCTGGAAACACTAATGGTCTGGGACCAGCTCTCAGGGAGGCTGAGGGCCTGTAGGGTGGTAACACTGGACTTGGGAGCCTAATACTTAAAACATCAAGATTTAGGAGCCAGGTACAAGAGAAATCCCTGACATAGGGTTGTCAGGGGACTGATCTAGGGATCTCCCTGAGGACTGATCCCTAGAAATATAGCCTGGCTGTTGCTTGTCCTCTCTGTATTCATGTGTGCACTTGCCCTTCCATCACGCTAATCTATTCATGGCTAGCTGGGTACATACATGTGCATACACACCTTCTGAATGTGTGGTTAGCCAGGCCAAGGGAAGACAGGCATGGAACCGCTGCTTGCTACCACTGGCAGAAGGATCCCCAGACCACTGCATTTTCTAAAGCACTACAAGGAAAAAGGTTAAGATACGAGGAGGGTCACTGCCCCTTTCTGACACAAAGGACCACACGTGAAGTGCTATACATTGCAGACAACTCCATTTCACCCAGTCACCTGAGATGGTTTTGTTTGACTCATGTTGGATGTACTTTGCAGAAAGACGAAAAGGGAACGTTCTTGGATTGAATTTTTGAACGCGTGTAACAGGCCAATTAAAATACTGAATTTTGCCATCTTCCTCACAAAATCTTTTTCCAATTCCAAAACACAGACCTTTCAGCTAGCTCCCTCACCAACACTGGCACAAACAAGCCAATGATGTCAGTCTTCTAGATGAGTTGTGCTCAGACAGGTCCACATACAAGCAAAGGAACAAAGAGATTCAAAGCCAATTTCAAGGTAACTGTCATGTTAAAATGGTGAAACTTTGGAAGCCAGAGATCAGGTAGTCCATTATGAAACAAAAAATGCTGATATCAGTTTTTCCAGTTACATGTATCTCCTGGGGAAGACCAAATAGGATCATGAAGATCCCATGTAATAAAATTATACAGACTATTCACCCATTTTCCAGCCCGTTTTGAACAAAGCATCACACCATTAATATCTGGCAAACAATTACTGGGTCTTACACAGTTCTTTGGCATTTTTCCATGGCCTTTACTGTGCCAACAGAGCTGCTCCAGAATCTTTTCAGGAGGGACCTATGTTATGTGGCAGCCAATAACCTTTATGGTAACACTGCAATGAAAATGTCGCTTACTGTAATGAGCAGAGATCATAAGTTAAGCCCCCAGCTACCTTTCTATTATTTTTCATTACAGTTTTTCTGGGTTTGTTGTGCTTCAAGAGTACTCAGGGAATTACACCAAACTAGGCTCACTAGTCAGCTCTTCATTACTCAGACCACGCTGAAACTGAGCAATCAGCAAACTGAACCAGCTCCTGAGGTAATACAAGACACTAACACTTGCCTGAATATTTACCATTTCTTTTTTAGCTTGTCCTCTTTCTTAAAGCTCTGTTTGTTAACACAAACTTGCCTACAGTTGGAGGCGGTTCTGAAACAAGGGGAAAACCACGTAACGTTTTTTCATGTCACAAACACCTTGAGTGAAGGACTGGGCTTCCTTTCATCTAGCAGAAACAAAGTGTGACATGCTCACAATCTCCTGACAGCGGTGTTTTACTACATTTGTGTTCCATAGTACACAATGAGCTGGGTGAGGCAAGAAGTCACACTTGCTATGTGAATCCTTGTCCCTGCTCCATTGCAGACTTTTGCAGTGGCTTCCTTCCTTCTTGCAAAGCAAGCAGCTGATCACCCCTTCAGAAAACAGCAGTTACACTAACATCAGTAAGTTCTGATGACACCCAACCCACATGACTGCCAAAGCTGCTTTCAGTGTCTTTCAAGACCTATGGTGGCAGATTGGACTTGATGATCTCTTGAAGTCTCCTATAGCTCTGATGATTCTGTGATTCTTCTGTGATTCTCTGCGGCGAAAGTTTCTACCTTCTCCCCTGATGTCCCTCAAGATTAAACAGTAACATAGTGTCAGCCTGATTTTGATTTCAACAAAATGAATAGTTTTGCTTCTGATTTCAGTAGGTGCAAATTTTGGCCTTTAATCTATTCCTGCAACTGAAAATCCATTAGTTCACACATTGCAGCATGGGCTATCCCGTGACATGGGCCCTCTTGGAAGTCACCTACTTTTCTTATTTTATCTCTCTTCTGAACAGAGGAACCTGGGAAGTGCAAAAACCTCTAGATTGCTTAGGAATTACAATGGAAGTTTGATAATAATGTGTATTGTAATTAGCATAAGGAACTGAGACATAACCTGCAGACCATGCAAAAGCAAACGCAGCTTTACAATGCCAATCAAGCAGCCCATTCTTTGTTATTTGAACCATTACTAGCCACGCAAGCAAACAGGCAATCTGCACATGCAGTGCAGCTCACAAACCCCAAACTATACAGCAACATATGAACAACCCTAGGCTGGCTATGAGCACTGCCATGCAAATTACGTCTTTTCATAAAGTACTAGCAATAGCTAGGGCCAGTGAGTCACTCTGTGAACTTTTTAATGCATGCAACAACTAAAATAGTTTCTCTTACAAGGAAGGTGGGATTAAGCATGCTGGTATTATCTGGTTTTGCTGAACAACCTTTTGCCACAGGTAGGCAGCATTCATCCTAAATTGGTGCTTATGTGTGCTCATGAGTTAGAGGAACAAATATGGCACTTTTGTTACAAAAGAGCAAGAACTAGTTTACTCAATCATCAGACATTTGCAAAAGGCACCCATGGGAGCCTTCAAGAGTGATGCAAAACAAACCAGTGGTTTCACCTGCTTCTGGGAAGAGGAAGGACATGGAGTTCAAACCACTGGTACTGAATCAGTCTAAGTGGCACAGTAGCAATGAAGGCGGAAAGTGCAACAACTGGGAGCCAAACCTCAAACTGTGGTCTTTGAGGGTGCGGGCAGGACATTTATTCTGTGTCCTCCTAGAAACATGGAAAACACATGGCAGGGAGGGCAAACGTGGTCCTTGGACTACTGTCCTTACTTTCTGGTTCCTCAATACACAGGCTACTGAAATGTTTGCTAAATCCCAGCCTATGCAGTGTAGGAAACAGGCACCCTCAGGTACTTCTGAAACTGTCCTAGTGTTTCCCAATCGAGGAAGCACTTCATTAGCCTGTCAATTATACAGTGTCTAGGAGATGCCTTTATTCACTACTCCATGCCAATTGATCCACCATCTCTGTAAAGCTCTTCTTATGCAATGAGCTTGCTGACTCAGGATCATGAGATCTGTAGTGAACTAATAGCTGTACTAAGCCGCAGATTCCTCTGATTAAAAAAAAAAAAAGAGAGAGAAACCAGATGCTGTAAGATCCCACCAACATCTCATCAGCTAGACTGTATTCACTGCTTAAAGCAAACACTATAAAATGAGATGAATTTTTAATATGCTCCATAGGTGGGGTGAGAACTCACAGTGAATAAAAGTCCTCACACCAAACACCGTTTTTCACTACTGTGGCCATTTGTGCTTACGGGATTACTTTTGAGACAGAAGGAGTCTGCATTTTCTACTCCCTCAATTTAGCATGGAAGTACCCAGTGATGTTCAATTCTGTATGCTCATCGTGGTTGGGTCCCTCAGTCCCTAAAGGGGTTAGGGTAATGCTGCAAATGGTTAATTGACCCTGCAGAGGCTTTAACAACTGGCAGTCACTTCACATAGCCAGCAGCATTCCTGTAGTGCACAGGCTCTTAGCCCTTGCTTGCTTTGCTTTGTTCTACCTGTTTTATCACTTCATGATAAAGCGGCATCAAAACCAGCAGGAGTAACCTGTTCTGGCATCTCCATCTGGCACTATATATCAGACTTGTGCTGCTCTGGTGGATTAGCTTCAGATCCCTGTTGGCAGATCAAAGGCAGCAATAATAACCACAAATCAATTCCTCTTTAAGGCCTAAACCATCTTCTCCCTCACAGAGGGTGCCTCATTTCTTCACCACCCCAGAGCCCTTATAAATACCAACTTTGCCTAGGCACAACAGTTGTACGCAGCTACTCAGGCCCTGGAGCATTTAGTGTTGTGCTTTCAGCTGTTTTCTCTAATTCACTGACAAACAAAATGAGCAGCATCAGTAGAGAGAGGCTGATGTAGATGAAACACTTGAGTCCTTGAAAGCCAGAAAGCTGCCTGGTGCCAAAGTCAAGGCATACAGCGAAGATGGCTTGTTCCCCTCAGTTTCCCTCTCTCTTCCACTTGATTAGTTTGTACTCTAGAAAATAGGACTCAGAAAGAGGCTTCAGAAGGTTTGAGATCCACATGACTGCTCAAATATAGGGGGAACATCTGGTCCCTTTTGCAGTGACTGTGCTTCCATTCTCGAGGTCGTGCTTGAGCTCTGGATGCTCACCTGCTAGATCTCAGTAAAGGCAGTGGCAGTCAAAATGTGATGCAAAGGCTAGGTATCGGTGCTGCGCCTGGCTGTGCTTTACTGTCAAAATGAGATTTTCACTGCAGGAGAAGTATCTTTTGTTTGCTCCCTCTCTCACACCTTCACAGTGACAAACCTGTATTTACCATGATGCAGCTAGGCTGTTCCCTGAGACTCAAAGCACTCAGGCATATTGTGGCAAAAAAAAAAAAAGGCCAGAAAGACTTGCTATTTCATGATCACAGCATAGGGGCCCGAAGAACATTTTGTCTTCAAATTCTCTGGAATGCAAGGATAAATTACTTGATTTTTTCAGTGTTCAGTTAGGATGCAGTTCTACCTGACTGACATTATCACTGATAACTTTCTTACTGTCTCAGCACAGTGCATATTGCTCACAGTTGCTCATAATTTGAAGAACTGTAACTGTACTATTTCTAGATAATTTTTAAAACTACGCAGAAAAATGGCAAGCCTATAAATACTGCACGTTTGAGTCAATCAAGCAGAAAGAGTATTATTTTTTCTTATAGCATGATTGTTTTACATGCTAGTCAAAGGAGAAAGTCACGAAGATTAATCAAAGATAAAAAAAAGAAAGACCATACTCTTCCTCCCTCCTCCCACTCCTGAGCTTAGAAAAATATCCTAAAAAGAAAAAAAAATGACACTGGCATCTTCAAAGCCAGTTTAATAAACCTTGGGGAAGGCCTTAGTGTTGAATCTGCCTTGCCAGTAGTACCTAAAGCACTGCTACAAAAGCAATACAATAAAGTTTATGAACTTGTCTTCACTGCTGCATAATTTATCTTTGAGAAACAATACAGTGACAAACAACTGCTCTCGGTGAACGTCTTCTGGGCCTCAGTGCGCTGCATTTTTATCACAGCAAGTACACTGGATCGAGATTTAACTACAAACCGAAATCTATATAGGATATTTTTGTATTAATGAAAAACACTTAATTCAGAAGTTAAACACTAGTATGCTCAAGTGTTCTCTTATGCTCTGCATCAACTTTCCAACTAAGTTCTAAAAGAACAAGATTTCTTTCTATTCAAGGAACTTTCCCTTTTGCTGTATTAGTTTCTTGCCTAACTTAACCCAAACGCATCCCTTCATAAAAAAAACCAAACCCAATGTGAACCAAAAAAAGCCAAAATAAAACCCACAAACCCCAAACCACACCGCAAACACAAAGTGACCATAACTCAACGCCAGCAACCAAAGCCAAAGAGATGGAAGGGAGACCCAGAGAACCAGAGTCAGCCAGGATCTCCCACCAGGGACATACTGTATCTGTAGAACAGCTTTGTAAGACAAGTGGCAGATAATTCAGCATAGCCTGGAAAAAGCGACTGTACTGAGGGACCGATTATCTACGCGCACACAAGGGTATCACCCCTGATATGGTGTGTGCTGCCTGAGACGTATTTCTTGGTGTATTTGTGTGTAACAAGCCAATTTCAGGATGCTGGAGCAATGTCATATTGATTTCAGTCCAAACAAGAAAGTCTAAGGGGAAAGGGGTATACTACATATACAGGGTGTGGGACCTCTTGCAGTTCATTAACAGATGTGGCTGTTTGAGACATCCAAATCTGTGGCTAATGGCCTAGAGATCACAGAGCCAGTGGATGGCTCCATCAGCTTTACCAGCATTAAGGAACCCCCTTTTCCTCCCATATCCTTGCAGCGCTTGCTCCCAGTACAGTTTGGAAATGCTGATGCTCAGAACCAATTGCCTTAGGGATGGAAAGAGAGTAAGAGCTAGGGAAAGTACAGAAGAGAGGAAGGAAGACCAAGAGGACTGTTCATACTGAAAAAGCAGCTGACCTTGGTGTGGTTTTTAAAAAGAGGATGACACCTGTGTATTGCAAGAAACACACAGGCAATTCTCACTTCGGTGAAGACAGGAAGCATGGATTGAATGAAGGAACAGATAAGTGTTCAGACCATGTGAATTCAAGGAGTCCTGATGGTATAACCCAGAAGAACATAGAGGGTCCTTGTCGGATGTAAACAGCACACGCTTCAAATGCTGTGCAAGTTTTTCTCAGTCTATGTTTTTCAGTGCCATTAATTCAAGACTAAGCATGTTCAGCTTCAATAAGAATCTGCAAAGACTGTGGAAGACCCTTCCCCGTTTAAACATACATGGTGCTTGACACTTCTTCACATCCATCTTCCGGTCACATTAACTCCGTTAATGAAAAAATAAATGTTGCAAAAGGGAAGTATTAACTTAGCCAATACCAAGGACATTAATTTTAAAGATGCTATTTACTTGGTATCAGAGTGATCATATATCTCGATCCTGAGCAGTTCGTAGCCTTGTCCAGATTCTGATTCTATGCTACGGAGACAAACTCTGGCCTGACTAGCCTTCCTGGTCATGATTCATTCATTTGACACCTTTAGTACTGTACCCACTTGATGGGCTTCACATATTTAGTAAAAGACAATAATTCTGACTTAAGCAAAAGGGAGGTTTTAAGTGCAAATTCTGGATAGCACCTTACTGTGAAGTACAAACACTACACAGCTGAAATTACCTGCTTGAAGAGAGAAGTCACCTAGCTCCAAAGACAACAGTTGGCCTCATGCTTTTTAGCAGTTCCATCAAGAGAGTAGGTGGGTCTTACTTCTACCACCTCCTCATCTGTCCAAGCCACAACTTCAGTTGCCCACCAGCAGACACTGGGTGACCTCAGAACTCTCATGCACTCATGCCACATTACTGCCCATCTTCCCAGTGGGGCTCTTGGCAGATGTCACATGCTAAGTGAGCATTCCTAAAGCCCCGGCTGATAGTCTCTTCAGAATTCTACCGTTCCCCTCCTTCTTGGTCACTATGGCAACACTCATCATCCTGCAAACAGCACCAGCCGGCTCAGGGCTCACTCTGCGCTCAATTCAACTAAGCTGTTTCAGGAATCACCTCTTTTCCCTGTGCAATATTTCCAAACCTCAAGTTTTACCACCTGCTGATGTCCCCACATCTTTGACAATGGCTGCCCCGATTGTGGTCCTGCTTCAGACTCAGTAAAACAGGTAAAATCAAAAGCAAACATAGAGTGTGTTGTGTTAGTATCTCTATATGGACTGGAGTAAAACTGAAGACCTTCTCTTAAAAAATCCTGGTTCTGGTGAGCAGCCTTCCCTTTTAAAAGCTGTAGACAGCCAAAACTCAACCAGTGAGGTGAGGACAAAGCTTTCCTTTGATCTAGACTTTTTCTAAGACCCATGTTCCTTACTTGCTATTTTGTTTAATTGGGCTGTGACAACATCCTATTATTCCTCACATTATACTCATTCCTTACGTGCATTAATCCTGGCCTGGGAGAAACAAAATTTAATTTAACTTTATTCTGTTCTTAAGGATTTGTTAATATGTTTTTGAAATACTATTTTATTAGTGGCAACTTCAGATCAGACATTCTCACAGATACATCAGATATATCTTTTTTTTTAATTTGGAAATTATTTTTAGTAAGGAGGAGAATATACTTGTGGTGCTTTTTAAAATCCTGCCAGAACAATGAAGAACAAGCCAGGGGCTCATAGCTTCAAGATAAAATAATCAGCACATAAACCAAAAACAGTTTGAATGAAGAAAGACCTTTTTTTGAAGGAGTTTTCAATAATTTTGGTAAAAATTAGTTTAATAGTACCGTTGTTTATGTGTATGGGGATAAAAACTACACATGCTACAATGGGAGACCTATAACTTCTCTCAATACAAGGGAGAAAACAACATTTTCTTTCAGCAGGAAAAAGTCATTTTCGTTGAGGCAGTATATAATTTTCCACACACAAATGTGTTCATCCAAACCCAACCTACATGTCTCTGTACCTTATGCTCAAATTTTCTCTTACGGCATTCAATACATTAAGTGCTGCCTAACTCCCACCTCCTGAATTCAGAAAAAAAAATCATTTTTTTCCTTTTAAAAAACCTTTCTGAAATAGAATGTATTCTTATTGTTATAACCTGCAAGTTAGAGGCTGATAACAGCCATTAGTTAACAACCTACCCATTACCCTGGAAAGTGTTAACAACGTATGAACCACTGCTGGAAGGAAATTGCCCAAAGAAAAGGGCAGGGCAGGCTCCATGATCCATTCTCTTCTGAAGAACAAAAATGTACCAGGGGTTTACTACTCAAAACCCCTTGTTCTTTTATCCTCCAGTGCTGCCTAGCATTCCCTAGCCAGCACATGAAAGCCACAGCACGGGCAAGGGTTCTCCACCCCTGCACATACTCGTGCCTCCAGGTCAAGTGCCTAGATGCTGGAAGTTCTGGACCTGTTCTAGAGCCACACCACCACCCTACAGACAGGGAGACACTTGAGATGACACACTGCTGAAGGCTCTGCACCCCTTATATGCTTCAACAATCAAGTCAAAGTGATTGCTAGTTACTGTATTAAAAGAGGAGAGGGGTTGTACTGAAACTTTCACTTTTCTAGAAGAGAAGATCCAAAACTGCTCAGAATAATTTTAAAGGCTATTAGTTCAAGCTATGATCCCAAAATAATATGACTCAAACAATTCAAAGCTGCCACAGTGGTATTAAAGGAAGTGTGGTCTACGCAAAGTAAATGCAATGTGGTGAACAACAATCGCAAGGAGGAAACCTAGTCATAAGAAGAGGAGACAAACGAAAACATACAAGTTGATTGTGACATTGACATTTGCCCGTCATACCTCCCACATCCTGACTGGTGGGAAGAAAAGGAAGCCAATATCCTTTTACACCTTATACTTTGATTATTTGGTGTACTTGTTTTCTGCTTTTACTAAATTCTCAATTTTTCCGCTATTGCTGCACTTCCTCTCTATTTCTTCCCTTTGCCTAATCAGCTGATTCTCCTCATTTATCTTCCCTGTCGAGAATCTTGGATCTTCTCATTTCTCTTTCTAGCTCATCAGCCTTTGCCTTTTTACTGGTCTTCCTCCTGTACCACTTGTATGCTTTTTTCTTTTCTTTCCCTGTTTCTCATCATTTTATCACTGTTTGTTTTTACATAAGATACTCGTAGTCCCATCTGTGCTCCCTTTTTGCCTCTCAGGTGGTTGGATCTGAATAGGAGTGACTGTATCAAGATATTTAAGTAGGAAAATGAATGACTCTTTCTAGTATTTTCCTCAGCAGATGGACATGCACTACACAGAGGGGACCAGCTGTGAAGAGTTTTAAGACAATTCCCTGAATTCCATACCATCATTCCAAAAATACTTTAGACTTATTTAAAAAGAATTTCCTATGAAAAGTTTAACATAAATCTTTATGGGAATTGCAATCAGGGTTTTTTTTCCTCTAAAAGTAGGCATGAAATAAAAGTTATTACTGATGCCTGTCATATTTTAAATTCCTTTATACAATTTAGTAGTGGCAGCAACAGATGTAGCATAAAACACTGTGAAACGATCTCCTTAATAGAACGTACTTTAAGGAAAACAGCTTCATCATTGACAGTCATTTAGTAACACAGGAGACAGCTTTCCAGAAGATATTTGCTGCTGTTCTATCACAGGTAATTAAACTATATAAGGTGATTTATTTCTTTGCAGCCATGTAGCTGAACATTCTAAAGCCATTATTGATACCTTATGCAAGTATCAGCTGATACAGAACATGGCTATCCCCAGTAAAACTGTGTTTACAACATAAAGAGCCACAAAAATGCTGTAAAATGCCTTTTATTGGCAAAACATTAATATGTTAATCCACAGAGGACAGTACACTGAAGGTAGAAATGCTGTCACTAAATGTATGTCTCTTCATCCTTCCCCCAGCTCTCCCTTTCCTATGATTGACACTGATTCTCTGAGAGCAGACATTATCTCCAGGCAAGAAGATCTGTGTACATACAAAATAGTTTTACATGAATCCTATCGCAGCACTATTAATTACTAAAGGAAGCTGTAGGCAATAAATTATATCTATACACACATTCATATATATTTTAAAAAAAAAGTGTGGAGAGTGGAAAAAACCCCCTATGAATAGAAATTCAAAGGAGTATCAGTATCTCATGTATTTTCCCCATGATATTAACTAATCCAGCAAAAAGAATCCTTGATATGTCATTTGCTGATTGATGAGCACAGAGAGCTGAGACCTGTGCACAGAATTTTATTGCTGAAGACATTTTCATCTGCAGCCAAATCACCAGGGAAACACTTTGTCAAACAACTTCATTCTGCAGGGAGACTCTGTGACAATATTGGCAACTTAAGAATTTTGTTCTGGTTTTTCTGATAGCATCTACCTGTCTATACTGAGAAATATTTACAGGAGCACTGCAATCCATGCCCATGTCCAGCTTAAGACCCGGGAACAAGTATTTCACAAGTATTTACATACGTACACAGCATGCAAAAACAGATGCTCACAAGCTCTGTTTTCTTAATATCTATTTATCTATATATAAGTAGTCAAATATATTTCTGGCTGATTTGAATACCAAGCCCTCCTACTCTCATAATAATAACTGATCTTACATCAAGCATCTGCAGGGCTACAAACTGCTACTTCTTTTCTAGAGCTCAAGTACCACTTTTACCCTTTTTACGTGTTGGCTTTGGGATTATAGGAGGGAGTTTTGCAATGTAGGGGGAACTGAATCCAACAAAATTCTACTACATTTTATACCACCAGCTTAGTTAAGATGTTAGGCTCACACCAGGATACAATGGGTTAATATAGATGCATTCTTATCGTTTTGCTGCTCCCAAAACTGCTAAGGAATCTGAGTCCTAGTGATTGTCTTGAAGCTTCTAATTATTGTGTGTGTTGAATGAAACTCCCAAGTTTCACAGTTTGTCACTGCAGTGGCAGCAAAAGTGACCTGCTGTTAAGTTTTCTCAACTGAGTAACAGTCATTCCATGCTCTCAGCGGCTGAGCTATGCTGTCCATTGGGCTAAACCTGATAAATCCAGAAACAGGTAGCTCCCAATCAAGATTTATGTACAAAATACAGTTCCATTCGTCCATAGATGAACATAACAAAACAAATGAATGGCCAAGCACAAAGGTTAAAACTATCTTGCACGTGATAGAGTGGGAGAAGTGAAGAGGGTTACTATTTCTCTGCAGACACATGATTTAAAAGTTTCTCCTTGGATTTTTAGGGTTAAATCCTCTAAGCCTCATTGAAAACGAGGGGTTAAGCTGAATAATCATGTGTTTTTTCCCCAGAGAAGTTCCTTAGGTACTGTGATGCCACTTTAAGCAGGCAATCTGCCAGTGGCATTGTTCCAGCTGCTAATTTAAAGGATGGGGGATCAAGTGTTTCATACTAGCTGCCAGTCAGCTTGCAAATAAAAAAGCTTTCATCCAGCACTGAGCATCCGTTTCCACCATTCCTATCACCACAGGATCCACTCAAACCCCCACTGCTGCTTATCTTCCTGATGCTGCCCTTTGGAAACTCAGGCAGAATTATGCTTTCACAAAACTCCACTACTATGCCACACATACACGAAGCAAAAAATCATGCTGAAATACACACTGAGCCGGTTACCGCCATTAGCTTTTCTCAGATACAAACACATTTTAATGGTTAGGTCTTCTGACGTGTATTTGTGTCACCTACCCTTACCTGAAATCCTCAAGTCCCATCTCAGACCGCTCCCTCTGTTTCTAGGTAAATTCTATCAGGGACAAAGGCTAAACGATTTAATGTGAGACTTTAAAACTGCAACTCTTTGTAGCTGCTGTTTTGTTTGCTCTTTTTTCATAAAAGCTGAATTAAAAAAAAAAACCCAACTCAATCTTTCCTACACTCTGAGCAGCTTAGTGAAAACAAGTGGGTGGGTCTTTTCCTGGCTAAATTACATTGTGAGTAGCGCCACGTGCCTAACACTCTTGTCTGAGACAGTCTATGCATCTTTCTAAATGACAGTGGTGCTCTTCTTACAAGGGATGAGTCCACACACTAAGCTGCTTTTGCAGTGGCTGACAACAGAAGCACCCAGTGTCCTGCTTTTGTCCTTGGTGGGAAAGGCATAAACGATTCCTCTGGGAATCAGCCTGACACTACTGTTCTTGTCCTAACAGATCATTTGCATACAGATTTTTTCCATGGATCTCTGCCTTGTGATCTTTAGCTTGGTGATCTCTAGCTGGTGACTACAGCTTTAAAGTTTAAATGGCACACAAAAAAATACAATCCAGACAGCAATGCAGTGGTTCTTAAACTCTAGAAGATAGAGCATGTGAGGACAGGTTCATTGAGACCTTGTCCGGCTGAAGAGGAAGCGCTTTTCCTTTTCTACCAGAGTGCATGAGTACAGCTTGTTGCAGACACTGCTGCATCAATGTGATGGGTTTACAATGCCTTGGCTCGCTCAGCAGTAATGATCTTTCTGTGTCGCTGTCAGATCAGTGCATGCTTTCCTCAGGACCACTTCCTGGAATGCTGGTCAGAGAGGAATGTAGTCCCACAAAAGTGTCCAAACCAGGTGTCTCCACCAGGAACGGCTGCGGTGAGAGACACAGGTTTTTGATCCAGTGTGTTGGAAGGATGCACCCACGGCACTTCACAGACCACACTGCAGCACAGCTCCTCCTCATGTTTGTTAAAATCACTGCAGATTTTGACCAAATGATCTCAATTTGTTTAAAGTCCTGTCCTGCTATTGGGTTAGAATTTGTGGTAAATGTCTTGCCCCATATGGTCTTTGCCACTGGCAAACGGAAGACAGCGGGAAGCAGTTAAGGTATGGTCCTGAACATGCTTTGACAAACTGTGAATGGAAAGACGTCATGTGCTACCTCATTACCACAAAAACATCTGGTTTTTTACTCTCTTCTAAACATAAGCGTGGCTACACATAGCTTCACCATGAAGATGTGCTAAAAAGTAGAATCAACTAAAATACTCAAGAAATGACAGCTCAGCTATTACTGTCAGTAACAAGTTCTACAAGAGCCCTTAGAACAACTGCACTTGAGACAGAAAGTGTTTGAGTGGAGGGGACAGACAAGAAGGGTTTGATTTTTGTTTTTAATAAACACTTCACTGCTACAGTCTAACCTGGTGAAACTAAATTTCAACAACAACATATGTGGTGTCTTTTGTTTACATTTAAGCCATCAAGCTTTCATCCTTGTGCTCTACTCAAGAGTAATAGCCATAAACAGCATCTCTACTAGTCGAAAGGGAATTTACCCTAATCATGGATGCAGGGCATATAAATGAGAAATAATTTCTTATTTGGAAAGTGTTGTTTTCTGGACACTGGTAAGCTTATCCTACAGTTGTTTCTCAAGGAACTTCATTTTTGCAGCTCAGAATTACAAAGTGAAAACACCTTCTTTCCACATTAGACAACGCACTAATGCTGCTTGTGTCTGAGTCATGAATGTGGCTTCACCAAAGTGACGCTGCCTCTCTGAGATGGAAGACACAGATACCTTACCAAATCGTGCTAACATTGCTCCACCCAAGGAAGATAAACCCCATAAACGAAATTGATGCCAGAAGGCTGTTACTATGGACTTATTACCTTTCCAGTCCCTAATGATTCTGTGATTACCTAACAACAGGGCACAAATGCTTGGTTCACCCAACACGAGTCGGTAGGGGTTGGAAGGGACCACTGAACATCATCTAGTCCAACTCCCAAGAATGGTTATCTGTTTAGTTGTAAAACAAGGCAGCTTCACAGTAACTAAACAGGAACGTATGCCACCATTCAGTACATACAATCTCCTAATAATTTGTCCTAATGATCTGTTTTGAAAGAAAGCAAAAGCCAGAGAGCTGTGAGGCAAGCGCAGCCAACATCAGGAAGCAAAGAACAAAGCTGGTGCAGTTTCCTCACTGATGTCCTGTGGCTGGGGGCAGTTACACAGTTAAGGTCATAACTGAGCAACTGCAAACGCTGCATTTTCAATCTTGCTTCAAAACTATTATTTAATCCCTAATATATTGCTGTCACCATCTGAACCCCAGAAATAGTATGAAATTAGGCCTCAGTATTTATTCATAAGATCACATTTAAGCAATTCTTCTTCACAGCATTACAGGCTTGAGTCTTCTTTCACGTGCTCATATAGAAAAGGAGTAATTTTGCGAGGTCAATGTCAGTGCAAGGAAGGGACAAGTCATTCCTTAAAAAGAGGGGAGGAAGGAGAGATTCCCAGCCTAGGTAGCAGCACCAACAGCAAGCAGTGAAGATGTAGAGCTTTGTGTTTCGGCTGCACAAGAGTGCTGAGCCTTACTGTTATTCTTACTCACTGAAGCCAACTCAAATACACTCTGTTTACATGCCACAGGCTTATCCTTGCTAGGTGTAAGCTGGAACAGCACAACAGAGAATTGACCTGTTACATCAGTGGACAATCTCTCTCTATACTTTAAGAATTTAAGAGACAGTGAATTTACAGTATAGACGTTTCCACATTTTACTCAGTTCTTACATTCCAGGGTAAAAGATGTAGCCTTTGACATCATCAGCCAAGACTATACTCAGTAACTCAAAGTGTTAGACTCACTACAGTGATAAACAAACAAGTCCACAGACGACTTGGAAGTGTTACCAGTGAAATCAAGTCACACTGGAAACATACAGTCCACAGACAACAGCAGATTAGATTTAAATCCAATGAAATGACTGCAAAGAGGTTTAAATTCAATTAACAGGATAGACGATTCAGATCGACATGAACAAAACCAGACAAAACGTAAGGTCCCTTCTTTCCACACAGAAAATAGCTGGGGGAAAAGAAAGAGCCACAGATATTTTATAGGCATGAGTATTAATAACTGCCTATATATCATTCCACTTCCCTGTGAGGGAACACACTTTTCTGTTCTGACAGACAAGTGACTACATCTCTGACAGACAAGAACACTCTCTAACTCCATAAGGTACCAACTTAAAATGCCTCTTAGAAAGGCTCCAACACCAGTGAGTACCAGAGAGTGGGGAGCACCCAACGTGAAACCTATATTAAAATCCTGACAGTGAACACCACAGCCTCACTCCTACTACAGATGAAGGGATCACTGTGTCTGCAAGAAATGTTATCCAGAAGTACAAAGCCAGGTACAAAATCTGATGACAATATATTTGAGAAGCAGAAGAGTGACACAGCAGACAAGCCATGCCAAGCAGCACAGCAAACGTCAGCAACTGAACATCCAGGACCACTATCAGGGATCATACACATCTTCCATCTTCCAATACTCTCACTCTTCTCTGGGAATGAGTAATTTGTAACTTGATATAAAGAGAAGAAATCCCACCAGAACAGAAGAAAGTAGTTTTGCAAAATTTAAACCCTATCCCAGCTTTAAGGAAAGGAAAGCCTGAGGAGCCCTGGATAATACAGTAAACAATGGAGAGCTCATTTTTACTAGTGCCTAAGTCAAATGAGTTCTGACCTCAGAGGACATGGCTGATGTTGAGTATTTGATCTATCACCAACACATGGTGATTGTAATTAGCCATACATCCCCTGAACACTGGTACATACCAAATCATAAGTTGGAAAATAGTGAGGTACAGAAGGCTACATTAGGCAAGAGAATCTGCCACTGGAAAAATCCCTTTGAGACCAGACCTATGCAGTTTGAAGGAGTATGCTGGAGTAGCAATACCTCTATTAGAGTTAAGTGGCCTGTGAGTGCTGAAGAACGTGAAGACAGGTTCTTCCCAGCGCTGGATCTACTTATTGAACTGTTTAGGTTTTAAAGGAATGTCTCTCCTTTGCCTGCTTGGCCAGCTCACTCCCCAAGACACTGCAGTAACTCCTCTGAACCATGGTTCCCCTTCTGTGAGTTCCCGTAACATTTTGTTGGAGCTGACGCAGGGAATTTATGTCTGATGCTTTTCAACACTTCCTAAGTTCCCACCTCTTCTTATCTGGCAAGTCTATGGCATTACGTGAAGAAACTGCAAAGGTTAAAAATGCAGCTTCTAAATTACCTGGATCACACCTTTGCTGCTTTAAAATAATCATCTTTGCATCATTGGGAATTGCTTTTTGCCTTTGCCTGGCTGCTACCAGCATGCAGTAACTGTCAGTAACTCCTGTTGGGAAAACCAGCTTCTCAAATATGCAGCGAAATTACCACTCTTCTTCCAGTTAAGGTTTTCTAAAAGGTGGCTATTTAGGCCACTTCTAGCATCCGTGAACACTCTTCTCCAGTAGGAAATGCAAGGACTTTTCTACATCAGGATCTCATCTGTTTCTCTGAAATTCTCCAACCAGCACTTAAGAATGAAGTAATTTTTTAATCAAAAGCCTATTCTGCGAGCTGTCTGCCCTCAGGTCCATCTCATTCATCTCTGCGGACATGGGTTTCAGATTTCTCCTCCAAAGAGGATAAGAGATGGCTATAATTGGATAGCCTTAAGAAAAGTGCTTCAGGCACCAGAGCAACTAGAAAAAGATCCCAGTCCATGCTCTAACAAAAGACTTCCTCCACTTTGCTGTGATTTAGTACTTCAGGGGAAAGCATGACCTAAAGAGTTAATTCACTTGTATCTTGCTCCCCTGGCATTCATACTAAAACTGCCTGTATCTCCCTTGTAATAACCTAAAACAATTAGCGTTTCCATCTTTTAAACATCTGCAGTTTGTTATGATCCTGTAATTAACCTCCTTACCAGCCACTACTGCTGCCGCAGAAGCACAGCTCCTTATGTGTCTTCTGCTTTAATTGCAAGCCTATCCCCAATTATTTTCTGGAATTACTTCATGAAAATGCACAAACAAGCAAACAGGTATTTCGCAATCTCCAGCTTTGTAAAATCCGTACTGTATTTTTCATCATTAAAAACGAACACCTGCATTTTGTTTTGGGGGGGTTTGGGAGGAATGCAACAAGGTATTTTACTGTAATTACAACAAGCGGGAAACAAAACTAACTTTCAGCTGCTCATTCACAGTCAGTTAAAATGGACACGTCTGAGTGACACGCTCAGCTACGTGAAGCATCATCTTTTAAAAACCGCATTTCTGTAAGTGAAAATGCTGAGTGTCACATACTCCATCACAATTAAGACTTCCTGAAGTTTCAATCTGAATATGCCTTTTAATTCCGAAAAGACTCAAAATATCCATGTAGAGTTGGTGAATATTTATTGAGAGTCAGCATAACACTGAATAACCAAATAAGGGTAAATATATACGTGCAATCTTCTGTGATGGCTGTGAAAAAGACACTATGTGAAGCCCTCCAACCACCAAATCAGATTAGACTTTTTGGTATGATAAGCTAGGCTGAAGCCTTCTCCATTTCAATAAAACTGAATATATAATCTCTGCACTGACAAAACCTCAACTGCTATCTGTAGATACCACTCACAGATAAAAACGGTCCCTTGGATGACCCAGCACCACACAACAACAACCTACAGTATGTGGAGTACAGGGAGATAGTCCCCCGATACCCAACATGCTGAATTGAAGATGATACATCTGGACAATACCAGTTAAATCCATAAACACTGTGACTCACTGGACAGATAATAAGATAGCATCTCTTATTGAATTGGGATGTGCGATGATAGATACCCTAAAGAATGATGGATACGCTTCAGCTAGAGAGCGAATTTTTGCTAGACATAGGGATATCATAAGCAGATCTGAAAAAATATTTACAGCCTTCAGATGAAGCACAAATATCATATCAAAGGCATTTACTATATCACTTAACCCAGGCAAAGATATAAAAACACTTTTAATGTGTCAGCTTTTAAAGGTAGCCTTCCAGAAAAATCCAGTTACCCAAAATGTTTCCTCTATTTCACAATGATAGAATTCTGAAGTGATGCATTAATCAAAACTTCTAAGAAGTAGAGTTTTTCTTTTTCCTTTTTGTTTTTAGGGTTGGAACAGAGTAGTGAGGTGAAAAGGACAACAGATTCATCTGTTAAATCACACACACACATTCTTTTATAATGCGGACTGTCAAGAAAGTAAAGGAGACCACCATCACCCACGTGTGAATAAAAGTACTAATTATGTTGAGAGTTCCTGTTCAGAGGCATCAGAATTAACTGTCACACCAGAGCACTCTTCTGCAGGGCTGAGGGTGAGTTTTGAAAGGCATGTGTCACCAAAATGATTCACCAGAGCCACTGAACCAACTCACAGGAAAACCATTTAAACCAGCAACACCTGCAATACAACTGGACTGAAAGGAAGAAATATTTGCTCAGTTTTAAGTGCGTAAGACATGTGGACAGAAGATGGCAAATTTTTTTCCTCCAACATATTAAAGCAATCCAGGAGGACTTATACCAAGCACAAGGAGCACAAGCACAAGTGAAGCAGCTCTCCCACATTAAGATCTCCTTCCAGAGACACATCTGCGTGGTATTTACACATCTAGGAATTCTTGCAGCACACCAAACTAAGGGTGCACTTACCTGGGAAGACAGACTTACAGACAAATGTTATTTCTGCAAGAACACACCCTCCCTAAAAGCACTTTAATTCTAACTACAGAAATTCTGCTTGAAACCCTGTGATTTCCCAAAGCCTTGCTTTATGGTTGTTCCAACTCTCAGACTATGTTTTGCAGTGGGTTTCAAAATCGCCTGGTGGTTTCCAGCTTAAAAACCAAACATATCTCCTAAAGCATTAAAAACCTCTAACCAATAAACTCACTTCATCTGACTTTTAGAAATACTGTTGTTGGAGTTAAAAATCCAGGGAACATAAATAAGAACTGGGGCCACTAGGTGCTGTTGAAAGAAAACTATTTCATTTCATGATACAGTTGCTTTGAAGCATCTGTAACTCTGTCAAAATGGAAGTGAGAGATTTTATGGGTAGAAGAAAAATATTTCTTAAGTTCTAGTTGTTTCAAAACTTCCCTGTAAGCACATATGCTTCCTGAGCATATGTGAAAGTGATATGAACGAAGGCTCCCTCTGTTACTTGAGGTACAGGCTACATATCCAAGCAACCGCATCATTTGATGAAGAAGCCACTACCGGCACACTGGGCTGTGAACTTACAGCTCATGAGCTGCTCCTGCAGGAGCTGCTGCACATTTCCCCCAGCCACACAGTAAATGGCAGGTGACTTTCGTGGAGGGGTAAGCCCCTTGGCCTCAGGACATTAGGATGTTTTCCAGCAGATCTGAGGGAGCAGCTGGAACGCCGGAAGGTGGTGCACCCGTGCATCTCATGCTTGCTCTGAGTCTCAGCACAGAATGGAAGGATACTTGCTGCAGCTGAGATCTTAAAAATACCTTCCAGCCCAAAGAGGTGAACTGGTCTTGAATTAATCATAGCCTCTCACTCAGTTACAGAGAGGCCCTAGCAGACCACGGGTCAGCAACCTTGCACAAAAGGCATCTACGCCAAACCAGTAGAAACCCAACATGTACCAGAAGCAGCTGTGAGGAAAACAGGTCTCTCTGTTAAACAGCAGTCTATCTCCTGCAAAGGAACCAGCCCTTCTGAGGCAATTTAATGGGGAACAAGTGCCAGAGATGCTACTTCTCTGGGACATCTCTCAGCACACCACAACCTCTAGCTCCTCTCTGCTAAGCACGTGAGGTATGTAGCCCTCTTTGCCTACAAACTCGGAAAATGCTACCCTTCAATTATTTTTGCTACACAAACCACAGGCAGGCTTCAATTGGTACAATGACTTCTAAGAATAAAACATTATTTTTATCATGACTGCTCACTCAGAATACAATTCTTGCCCAATGAAACCCAACAGAAAAAGACAGGATTAAGATTTTTTTTTTTTCTTTTTGTAAATTAAACAAATCTTTATGTGTCACCATCTCCCTGCCGGGCCCTTATAGGTCATGCTGCCCTTTCACTCACGAGCTGACTCAAACCTTTGCTGTGAAAGAAACAAATAAAAAGCATTTCCCAGAGGAATAATTTTATCTCTCTCTAGATAAGTCTCCCCTCGACCTCGCCTTTACAGTCACATATTACTCTTGAAAGACACTGACAGCAGACTGAAGGCTGTGTCACACAAAAATTACATCTGCAGAGAACAAGAATTCAATCTTGTAACACTTCCTTCTGACCCGGTAATGCTTTTGTAAACCCTCTCCCAAAACGGAGAGTGCTTTTGTCTGTTAATCGGTTTCATTTTTTGGCAAAACAAGCCTTATCGTTTCAAAGGAGGATTGTGAACGACACGGCACAGCGGAGAGGAAAATGGCAACTACTGGCTTTCTGACTGCCAGGAAGAAGGAACACAGCAGAACCACTAGCCACCCCCTACTCAAGAGAAAGGCTGCCAGAGACAGGTGTTTACCAGAATATCTGCTACGACTGAAACCATAGCATTCTTACAGACAAAAGGAGAAACTGCATTAGGTGGAAAAGGAGTGCTTTAGGCTGGATATAGTGTACATCTTACTGTGGAACTGGACTAGTCCCATTGCAAGTGAAACACTTCAGTTAAGGATGTGCAGAAACCCTGCCAGGGCTGTCCGAACATGTTCTTTAATGAGAGATTCACAGCAATAGAGGACATTTGCACTTCAGAGTTTGTACTGTTACTCTGAACAGGCTTCACTGACAAATAAAAACAGTAATAAAAAGCTGATAATTAGACTTTCTTCTATTTCACTTGTGGAAGAATAAGTTTTACTGAGCAATGAAGAAAATAAGAACCTGAAATAAAAACCCCTGAGATAACTACAAGAGAACACCTCCCTCAGCAACACTGAAAAATGAAGAGTACCAACATATAGGACATGCAGGATTTGTCTGCCCTTATATCGCCATTTAATCAAGCACATTTCCAGGTTAAGCACAACAATGCTACTGGAAACAGTTTACTTGTGAAATGCCTGGGTTTTTTTAGTTTTAAAGACAAGTTGATAAAACACGCCTGCTACTGAGCCGACCTGCTCTTCAGACCATTTCTACACCTTCATCTTGTGTCCAACGAGGCACCTAATGCTAGAAGTCTGAGAAACAATTTCTCTTTGGCCATCTCTTACTGTCTAAGGCATTTACTAATATTTCACACTGATAACAACGTTACGCACAAACACTCTGTAATTTATTTTTGTGGTGGTGCACAGCTTATTGTTAACCACAGCAAATGGAATTTTTTTTAAAGGAAAACTACAATTGATTATTCTTGAAGCTTGTATTTTACAGCTTTTTGAATATAAGCAGATAAATTTTCAGTGTCACTGTGGCTGAGATTTCTGCTATTTTTATTTTCTACTGACAGAGTATTCAAAGCTGACAAACGCTGCAGAACATAGTTATTAAAAGCTTCAATTTACAGCAAATAGTTGCAGTTTGCTTTTGCTGCTCATAACGCAAAAATCTAAGACGTGTAAATAGAGGGAAGGCAGCAACAAAACACTTAGGTAGTTCTTTAAATAATTCTACAAGTAACAGTGACACAGAGTAACACGCTTGCTTTCATTACGTGCACCCCACAACAGGTTTATGGATCTTGAAACCGCCCTGTTAAATTTGGCTCATACAAAAAACCCCAGTACCATATGCCTAAGCGAACAAAAATACCATGAAGATGAGAAAAGTGTACTGCATGCTTAATCACACCTCTTTGAACTGCTGGGCTTTGCTGTGAAATACCACTGGTAGTCTTCACTGAGGTGAGGCTTACGTTTGATAACGTGGTATTTCTCACTTCTCTGGATTTCCTCCTCATTCTCTCTCTTCCCCTATCATCAAATTTGAGTAGCAATTACTACTAAAGTGTTTTGGCACTCAAAAAGTTTACATTTAACTCTCAATAACCACATCTAATACTTATTTCAACACACAGGACTCTGAATAAAACTAATTTTAACCCCTTTTGTGCAACAGTGAGGCAGTTGTTGGAGGTGATGAGGATCCCTGGGAGCAGAGCATGCTCTCTGTTTAGAGATGGCTTAGTCAGATACATAAAACATTTCTGGTACTAGATACCGAATTACTGGTTGTCTGTTCTGTAAGTTGGTAAGATTATAACGTTGAGTATGAAGCACGTGAGGACGCAAAATGTACCTACCAGACTGACAGAACTCACCCATGCGGAGGAGACCTGTACTGCTTTGTATTTTGGATGTTCTAGCACTACTGCACTTGCCAGGGCACACACACTCTGCCCAACCTCTGCACCTGCACAAAGGCTGAGTCAGCTACCTCATCTCAGAGAGGACCTACAGCATGTCTGTGGATGGGCAACATCATTTTCGTGACGGTGCTTTAAGTGTTTATCTCGCCACTAGTAAAAAGCACTGGCACAAGAAAAAGTGACTTACTGGTGGTGGAAGTGAATTATGGAAGACTAAATCATCTTAACCAAGCTGAAATAATAAACTAACGTATTAAGTAACTATTATTCTGCGATTTCAGTGTCCTGTGACCCTAAGCCAGCTAGCGTGTGTCCAACAGGTCTGAAGAAGCATTTCACAGAATCATAGAACATTAGGGATTGGAAAAGACCTCAGAAGATCATCTAGCCCAATCCCTTCACCAGAGCAGGACCACCTAGACCACCTTTTAAGGTTAATTCACCTAAAACCTTTTTCACTGCCCAATTTCTTTTCATATATTCAACTGTAACTCCTAAAAGGCCTCCCTGTGATTGGAAACCTGTCTTATTAAATCTGCATTTTGCACAATTGACACTAAACAGTTTCCTATAATTTTCTTCCACCGTGCTGAGAACTGCCCAGCGCAGCGCACAGCACACGCATTCCTAATAAGGTTCATTTGCAGTACATCGGGCTCGCAGGGAAACAGTTTTTACTTTGGTTATAACATGCACAGGATTCGCTCTGAAGACTGAAACAATAGTTGTCCCAAGTAAACCATCAAATGATATACAAGCGTGTGTTCTGACCAAAACCTGGCCACACACCATCTGTATACCACGGGATGAATAAAAAAGAATACGTAATACATGCCTTAAGAACAGCAATCTTACAGTTATGTGTTTGAAGCATCAGATCTATTTCTTTCTCCTAGCTACCTCCTCAGCTCAAAAAACCCCCAATCAAGTGATGTTGACTAACAAACAGTGAAATTCGATTTAACTCATCTTTTCAAACTGGAATTTTTAAAACATGACCTACAGAAGACAATCTTTCAGGCTTTGTTGCTGCTTCCAAAAAAATCCTCCAAGGAAAAATCTTTCGAAAGTCACACTTGACAAAAGCAGAAAACCACTTCATAAGGTAGCACGCATGCTGTGGCACATTTCTTTACTTGAAGTACTTATTTTTGCTTACTAAGACACTTGAAAGTTTTTTGTTCACATTTCTTCTCGACCAAGTTGTGTTTTCAGTTTTGTAAGGATATTGTCAAATCTCTTACACTTCTGTTAAGTAAATAAAGAAGTAGAAAAATAAAGAAGCAAATAAACTTTCTCTCTCTCTTCTACATTAAAGAATCTTCAGGTTAGAGTATGTGAGTCATACCACCTTCTAGCAAAATAGCATTGCCCTTATGAGGAAAGGCTGAGAGAGCTGAGTCTTTTCAGCTTGAAGGAGAATGAGGGGTGACCTCATTAATGCTTATAAAATTGTAAAGACCGAGTGTCAGGAGGATGGAGCCAGGCTCTTCTCAGGGGTGTCTAATGATAGGACAAGGAGTAATGGGTACAAACATAGGAGCATAGGAGGTTCCATGTAAACATAAGGACAAACTTTTTAACAGTGAGGGTAACAGAGCACTGGAACATGCTGACCAGAGGGGTTGTGGAGTCTCCTTCTCTGGAGGCATTGAAAACCAGCCTGGGTATGTTCCTATGTGGCCTAATCCAGGTGGTCCTGCTCTGGCAAGGGTGTTGGATTAGATGATCTTTCAGGGTCCCTTCCAACCTCTAACATTCTATGATTCTGTGAAATCCATATGCTATAAACCAACATGATGAAATAAGAGGTGAAACATGGATGAAATAGGGTCTGAAACAAGAGGACTACAATTCCACAACAGAGGTTAAGATGATGGAGGTATTGCCTTACAATGAACTCTGCCCACTGGCAAAGCTGAAAGCAAATCAAAGCTGCATTCCAGATTTCATGCAGCATCTAGAAAAATTGTTCACCAAAATTAAGACCTCTCTGCTGAAATTCTCCCCATCCCTCAAAAAAAAAAAAAAATCTCAGAAAGCAACCTTACAGGGTCAGGTCTCTTTTTCCCCTTTGGGATTTGATGCAATTATTTTTATATTTGCTCATTTAAATATTGTGTATTTACACAACATTCACACCACGACGGACAGACCTGAAGATCATTCAATACCACCTAGAAACAAAGAGAGTGGAATAAAGTGCAATGAATAGCTTTTTTGGGGGTGGGGAAGGGTTAAGCACAGCCAGATTTTAAGAACACAGTAAGAAATAGCCAGAAAAAATAATGCTTACAGTGCACCAACAACTCACCTCTTTAATCTCCTATGAGATGACAGGATTAACCCCAGTTTGTCCTGAGTTCCTTTTAAAGAACTCCAGTGATGATATAAATCAATTTGAGTCCAATATATCCATATTATTTTCACTCAAGACTGCATTTTTTCCCCCTTCCTCCTCTTTAAAGATTTGTGAAATATTTGAAAACATTTCAAAATTCAGCATAAACGCCTCGACTTGGTCCATCTTTCCTTGCCCATGAACTTTTCTAGCCATTGACTTTGCCTGTTCCTCTGCTTGGGACTTTGTTTTCTTTCTTGCAGCTGAGATATGGACCCTAAAATAGGGTCACAGAACTGAGTACAGCAGGTATATTACTCATCCCTCCCATGTCACCTTAGACACGTCCCCAGTGATGTGCTGGCATTTGTTGAACCTCCTTGGTTGCACAGCTCATTCTACAGAGCCAGTGCTCAGCAGTAATTCCCAACCACGTATTTGTGCAGCCAGCACTTCACATTCAGCTCTGCTGAACTGCAGGCTATTCTTTTCAGCACATGGCAGTGGCAGTAACATTCATATTTCAAATCACAGACTGTTACAGGTTGGAAGGACCTTGAAAGATCACCTAAGTCCAATGTAATTTTATTTCCCAAGATCATCCTTGGTGGATATTTTTACTGTAACTGTCTCCTGTATTGTTATCTTTATCTCTGCTAATCACTTCATCCTGTTCTCATGTCTATGCAAAAAACCCATTTATCTGCTGTTCTCAAATGCACAAGCTCCAAACTTTTCAGAGGAATGCTTTCTTATACAAATACACTTTATGACTGACCAGTCAGTAGGCAAGCAGTACAGTAAGTGGAAGAGAAAGAAAAGCAATGCATGAGGTAAACACTGATACACCTTGTCCCTGATACTCATGGTTTCACGTGTCTTCATCTTTTTTTACTTAATTGTGATCTAGCAACTGCTTCTATTGCAACCTCAGGCCCAGGCAGAAGAAGTGAATGTGCTTTCACATTTTGTACAGTTGAGTAACAACTTCTCCCAAACAAATGGGAGTGAAAAAAGAGGCTCTGACTTGCACGATGAGATGGGGTAAAGATGCTGTCTAGGAAAACTGTGCTTCAGAGATTTGCTGAAACATCTGATGTCTCCTGCAGCAGTACAGGTTATTCAGGGGGACTGGACTAGATGATCTTTCGAGGTCACTTCCAATCCCTAATGATTCTAAGAAAACCAGCCACTGCCTTCCTGTAAGTTTCTCTTTTTTACTCTCATTCGGCTCAGTAAAGAGGCTGAAGGCTTGCAAATATTCTCAAGCATTTATGGCATTCTGAAGAGTTATTTTCCAATGCAGACACTTACAGCTGGATCCAGTAAAGGGTCAAAACTAATGCCCAGTAGATGTATGCATCTGTAAGGCAGTTCGTAGCTATTCAATGAATTATATAACACCTCCGAATCAGGTGCCCTGTGCAACAAGCACAGTAACAATAAAGACAGCGTCAGAGCTCTAGAAGGGGTAAAACTATAATCAAATAAAACATAGGCTGGCTAATGTGGATAGTCTTGAGAGAATTAAGTTTTACAGCAAAACCTTAAAAATTCTTCCACTAGAAATCAAACTAATTTTGAAGCAGCCAGGATTTGACTCCTGATGTTCCCCTCACAACACTGAAGATCTGGCCATTCCCCACTGCCCAGAGAGCAAAGAAGAGTATTTCCTGCTGAATATTTCACTCCTCTCCAGTCCACATCAGATGCTACCAAAAATAGCTTCCTTGCTGCATTGTGCTCAGTTTTCTGTTTCTCTTTAGCTGCTTCTTCTTAAACCCAATCTGATTTAAAAAGACCTTTGCCCCACCCCATCAACCCCATTTCCTCTGCCCGCCCACTGATGCTAGCTTTATTGTCACATGTACCTATTTCCCACATAACAAACTCCTGATGGTCTTCCACTAGTGCCTGTATGTGCAAATCGTCTCCTACCATGCTATGGCAAGGAGTTATCCCCTTATAACTCAGCACTTTAAATTAAATCCCATTTAGGTTGTGAAGCATCTACACAGTTATCAGAAATAATAATGACATTCTAAAGCACCTGGGAAATGTTCATTCCCTTTGACATTGTTTTGTCTTACAGACACCTCAGTTCTCAAGATCAGGAAGTGTCTTGTATTTGAATATCATCCAGGACATTTTGGTAGCATCCAAAATCTAATAATCATAACAGCAGTAAAAGCAGTAACACATTTCAGATGCTGTCCTTAGCGATTTCATGTTCCAAGGGGTTCGCCAATTAATGGAAAAATCAATGTTGCCAGTAATTGCTTTTAGAGTTGATTGGTTCAAAGCCTTTGAATATGATGGTTTTATTTCCACCCACTGGGTAAATAACCAGGACAGAAAGCTCATTTGCCTGAATTTTAGAACACATCGGCACAAACTGAAATGGTCTGCATGATTTGCAAGGCCAACACCATGACTTTTTTTTCAGTACATGTGCCAATGTGGAAACAATTCTCTCTTGCAACTTAGTATGGAAGCAGGGTATTAGGAAAAACCTCCTAATAGAACCCTGTCTTTTTAGCTGTAATACATTTTGAACTTCTTCTACCACTTACTCAACAAAATTAGCAATCAGTAGAAATCCTGAAGCGAGCCGCATAGTCTAGTTACTGTCAGTAACATATTTCAGAGGTCTGTAACAAATAGCAGCATCAAATGAATAAATAATGTTCAAAGTCTAACAGCCGATTTCCCTAACAGTGTGAAAATATGTAAATGTTACATTGCTTTACTCTTCAAACTGGCTCCTTTCATTCCTCAGAGACTCTTCTGTCAGAATAACAAGCTAAAAACAAAATATGAATGACAAGTGCACATACTTAGCTGATTGAGAACATAGAGTTGAATGGTAACCATATTAATCTCATCTCTCAAAGAGGCTGTGTGAATCCCAGGCAGAAATATTGATTTTGATCCAGTCTACTGCAGTGTAGATTGATAATCAGTGTTCAAATCTATGCGGGAGTGCTGTGCTCCAAAATGGCAACCTTCAGCACTTCTCCTAGTTCAGTTAGGATGCCTAGAATTTTATACTTAAAACCTATTAACACTGTCAAAATCCTCTGCTACTTCTGTACAACCTTGACAAACATCTGACTTACAAACTTCCACTTCTCAGTATACATAATTATATTCTAGAGCCTTAAAAAACCCTATAAATGTTACCAATGACTTTGGATCTGGATTGTTTCAGTGAAGCAAGTATTCATTGCATTGAAACAAACTCTTTCTTTAGTGCACTACTGTGATGCCAACTTTCCTGACTGGTACTGCAGTGGCATTATCACCCTTTGTACACCTCATGTGCAGCTGAACAATACCACACCATCTTCACTGGCCCTTTCCATACACAGGGCATCTTCCACCACACTACAAGATCCTAAACTTTGTGTAATTCATTCATTGTCCCCTTTCCTACGTGCCTAGATGCCACCTCAACAAACCACCACACCAGAATGGTGCTCCTGAAGCTGCTGTTTAGCACTTACAGGGGTAAGATGCAGTGGATTACTTGGTACACAGTGGCTCACTTTGGTGTCAAACTGTGGCTCTCACCTTTCACCACTGTTAACTCCTGCACAACAGTGCCTCCTCTAAAAAGCTGTGATTGGTCCAGTCACAGTGGTGATTCTTTGCCACTAAGTCTGCGTATTAGCAGAACAATTTGATGTAATAAATTCCATTTCCATCTTTGGCCTTCAATGACAGAAGAAAGACTCAGCAGTTAGTGAACTTCCAGAAATTGCTAGTACAGGAGACTGCACTGGCAGACAATCTCAGAAGCTTCAAAAAGCAATGAGAGAAATTAGCTGACAACAAGTCTGTAAATAGAGAGGAAGACTCAGTGATGTACTCTGCATCACCCCTAATACAACAGTACTGCATACTGTCAGAGAACAAGAGGAAGGGACTGCAGCTGGCAGCAGTCTGGTGTGTTCCCCCTGAACAGCCCTACAGCCTCTCAGGGGTAGAGTGGCTTCTTATGTCCTTTGACACCCATTGTAGAACTTGAAGCAGTCAAATCACAAGTGAGACCAACCGCAAATTAATGATGCTGCAAAGGTTTTACTCAGAAGAAAACCAAATATATTTATCCAAAAAGATCACGATTCATTATTTTATATCTAACTCTCGAGCTACTAAATGAGAACTGAAATATTTCATTTAGAAGTTTCATTGTGAAAGGTCAGGGAAGCAGTCGCCTAAACTCCAATTAGTGTTGTATCCTGTGATTTTCACACACTAATTCACAAAGGCCTATTCTAATTAAAGGAAAAACACCCGGTCCCTTTTGTTGGCATCATTAGATGGAAAAAAGCCCCCAACACCCAACAAGCCAACATGAAAAAACCCCATCCCAGCAGGCACAAGCAGCTGTTTACCAGTCTGTAATGCCATTAAATTCAGTCTTTAGGAACAGGGCCCAAAGTTTGAGCCAGCATTACTCTCTGCTGACTGGAAAAGTGTCTTAGCAATAACATTAAGCATTTCCTCTCAATGAAGTAAGATCAGGAGGAAATCAAGGGTTATAATAAAATTGATGTCAACATCTCGTTGGCTGCTATTACGGAAGTACTGGCCAAGGGTAGTTATTGGCCCAAATTTTCTATTATGTGGGTTAACAAAAAGACTGAAAAACTTTCTGCCTCAACTGGTAAAATTGATGTTATGTTGTTCTGAGTGGGAAAAGGGCTGTCTGCTCTCTGAAGGAGAAAAGAAAGGTTAAGCTTTCCAAGTGGTCCATCTTTCATCCCCAAAACAATTGTACTGACAGCAAACCTTGAGCCTGCTGCCGCCCTGAAACCCACAGGTAGTACAAGTGTCACTGCTCGCACAGACTTAAAGAACTTAATACCATTAGCCTTTAAGCACAAACCCATCCCAGTCTCTAGTAGTTTCCAGCCAGTCTGCCTCTTTCTGTGCCGCATACCCAGAGCGAAACTCCTTTTAATTGCAAAACTCCCAGAAAGTCCATCAAATACCAGTTACCTATACTGCCTGTGCTGGCAGAACAGATGGGTGAGGCTGTTTGGACAACCATGTACTTCTCTCAAACTGATGTCCAACTAGAGGTGTAAAATGTTGGGCTGTGTACAAACTCCCTTTGCTAACTGTAGTGCAAAGACAGTTTCACAAAATATGATTGGCTGCTAATTCCTTTGAAACTTTCTTAAATGTAAACTGCAGATACATGTTTTTAAGAGGTGCCGATAGGGGTTTTGGAAAATGCCCCAGGGATCATTCTAAAATTTAGACAAAATTCCATTATAATGCCATGAAAAAATGATTCAGTTAATGTATTGAAGCAAGACATAAGAATAGAGCGGTTCATTTAGGGAGCAACCCGTTATGAATAGTATTAATAAATATGCAAAGGCTACATTCTGCCACATATAACAGCTAGCCAGCTGTAAACTTGCAATACATTTTTAGGCTACTGTATGTGTCTATCTAGAATTAAATAATTATGATCCCTATGAATATAATACTTTGGATTCTGCAATGTCCATATTCTGCAGCAGCTCCTCTCATGATTCATTTTGATCATCTCAGTATTCTACCTATGAATGCTATTTTTACAAGTCTATTTTTAACACCATTCCTATTCTTATTTCACAACAACAGAATTCTACATTGCAGTGCCCATTGTCTCCTACCCTTCCTAGAAAACAGAACTCAGTTAATGGATGCATCTACTGAACAATACATCGTTTCAGCACTAAATAAACACAGAAGCATGAGAGATTATTTATGGGCAGGTGTATGTGTAGAGACACAGACACCACCAACATACAAACTCTCAACTTGTTAGAAGTCCACCTCACTCCTTCTAGTAGGAACATGGGGGATGTTTTAGTTTATCTTACTCCAGACTCCCTACTTCTCCAATATGTCTATGCAGTAGTGCTCAGGCAGATATTCCCATGCCAGTGTACTAATCATAGAATCATTAGGGATTGGCAGGGACTTCAAAAGATCATCTAGTCCAACCCCCCTGCCAGAGCAGGATCACCTAGAATAGCTGAGTAAAACTGGCCATTCTAGGTCTGAACGCCACTGTCTGTGAAATTTGTTTGTGGGAAACAAACATGTTTCATATGAAACATGTTCTAGTGCTACCTATATCACAAAGCAATCCTTTATGAGGAAGGCGAAATGATTAGCTTTCACCCTTGCTTCGGTGTCATGTTCTTATAAACAAATGTTAATCTGTTTTCATTTCATCCTTGCTGAAAAACAACTCACGCTACTTTGTGAACATAGGTAAACCTGGCTCTAGCAAACCAAGTTTCAGAGGATTAAGTTAAATATTAAGGATGATAAAACAATGGAATTAAACTTATGAATAATTCCCTAGATTAGTGGATACAGGAATTGCTAAGCAGAAGGCATTTTAGTTTTAATTACCATTCATAAAACCGTGTGTTAAAACATGCCAGGCATTTATATATGTCCACAGGTAAAGATTAACAAAAAAAATTAGTGATTGAACAAGGCAATACTTGGAAAATGAAATCTTCAGAAATGGAGCAGGTATTGGTGTTGCCATAACCCAATGGTAATCCAAAACACAACACATTATGTAAAAGGAAGATGTTTATCTTTGCAAATGGAAGCATCAAGTATTTGTGAGTGCTCAGGTTACTATCACTAGTCTAATAAAATGGATTTCAAGTTGTTCCACAAGAATCTTAAGCCAAAAAAATCTCCTCCATAAAACAACATCTGATGTACAGATTACTGCAGCTCTCAGACATGTATTTGCTATCTCCAAAGCTATGAATCAATGCAGTGAATCACTCGGAACCGATACACGACTATCAGTCAGCTGTTGATCACAGGCACTACTGAATTTCTAGGACAATCTAGTTGGTAGTACGTCATTACATGAACAGGATTGAGGAAACAACTTTTCCGAATGAGATTAAAATCTCATTTTTGCATGTGTCTACAGAATAGTCTCAAAACAGAAGCTACAAGTAAACAAATTAATCAAAATCTAGATTGTGATGCCAGACAGAATTTCCAAGAATTTATCTGACTTCAGCAAGAAACAATCTTGTTTTAATTCCCAGACTAAAACTGCAAACAAAAGCTAATCAACAAACAAAGAAAAAAGAGTTAATATTAACAATTGAAAAAATAGCTTGGTGGAGAAATTTGCAGACAGTATAGTGTGATAAGATGTACCCGTGTGTGAAACTGGTTTTGGATTACCCTTCCCAGTCACATCAAAAATATCACCCCAGCAATCACCTCGATATATCAGGTCAGGTACACTGAATAGGATTCATTCTCACTAGCTTCTAACAAAAATGCAGGGTACAGAAACAACATCATAACAAAGAAAATACCATCTGTCCCTCACCCTCTCCACACTAATGATTAGAGCAGCTCTTGACCCTTTTTCATCATTAGGTAAGTCCTATGGAAGGGTCTGCAGGACCTTGAACCTAAAGAACCAGAACCTACTCAAACCCTGTGTGCTGGAGCATGGGAAGATCTTTATGCTTTTGCTCTACCTATGGCACTCAAGAAACTTCTAGTCATGTTATAGAAAATCAAGTTCTGGCCAGGTAGATTTTAGACTGGGAATTAAGTGAATAGAGTTCCCAGTGAATGGAGCAAAGAGAAAATGTCTTGCTGTCAACTGGATGATTTCTTATCAACCATCTGAACTGCAGATTCTCCACAGTGAAATGGAGTTTTATTTATATGCAATTCAGTAGCCTAGTATGACCTTTAAGAGCTTATGGCCTTAAGTTAAAGTTGCCTTGCGTTGAGATCCTTGAGAAGTTGTCTCTGTACAGAAGTCATTAAAGCTATAGAAGAAATCTGCGATAGACACAAGACTGGGATTCTAACTTACACTGTGTCAGCTTCCCGATTCTCGTTGAATTTATAGAAACACTTGGATCTCAAGTACCTATTTCATTATTCATCCAACGGATGCTTCACAACTTACGCTGGGAGTACTCTGAAATACGCATGCATTTCAAGCAAGCCTCTCGAGCAGCTACTGTCCAAACCACAGCCCTTAATCCACAGTATTTAACAGCATTTTTAAGTGCAGTTTTATATGTTCCACCACAAAGCTGTCCTAAACCTGGACCAGTCCAAACTTCAGTCCTCCTCTGAGGACAGAGCTGACAGCTAGCACATGGACTCTAACAAAGACACATTCATGCCAGGGAGCAAACACCAGCAATCAGATAAGGTAAAACCACTCGCCACATTTCTTCCTAGTACTGTCACCAGTATCTTATTACCACAAACTTCTGACTACATCCCCCTGCAGCTGAACAGGCCAGCTGGGCCAGGGAAGTCTCTGGGTAGAAGGCTCAACTAGTGCAAATGTTACGTGCATGCTCAGTGCTTGGTAAGATGAGCATTTTGCTTTAGCAAAAATAAATGCTTGGGAGATATGCAGCTTGGACTTTACTTGGTTACAACAGTGACCACAAGAAGCATAACCAGAAAATTCTTCTTAAAATAGCAAACAAAGGACACATAAACTTTTTTAGAAAGTACCAATATTACTTTATCAGACACTACAGGCTTAACTGGAACAAATATTTAGAGGACCTTATGCAATCACATCAGAGAGTGAAGCACATTCAGGCCATAGTAGTACTCCTTGCAATGTACTTCCATCACCCCTTGCTCCTGAGATGCACACGATTTACTGCAACTAACTATAAAAGTTTCAGATTCAAACTGGAGTTCTATGTTCACACAGAAGTTTGATACTTTACCAGCATGGTGCTTATATGAAATATAAGCACACATATACATGTGTGTGTGCGTACATATCTATGTAGATACGTATCTATGTAGACAACTCTAGGAAGCAATTGTGATTACTACTTTAATGAAAGGGCGAGCAAAATCCCTGAGCCTAAATATACAAGTGTCAAAAAACATGTAGTCTTGAATGATCTTTTACATGTCACTTTGTTCAACCTATTAAGATGCTAGTTGTTTCTTTGATTTATCTGATAATAAATTTTTGATGACTAGTGAGTCTCATAAAAATTGCTCTGGTGCTGACTACATTGATTAATAAGCCCAAAGAATCGAAACTGTCAGAAATTCATGTGTAAGAGTAAATTACTGCCAAACATACATTAGAAATTCCATAAAATATAGAATAAAAAAGGTTGATTTGGTAATTTTACCTTGCATCAATTTGCTTGATATAATTTATATTCAGGATCATCACTGTCAGCCCTTGCATACCTTTCCCTTTTTTAAAGTCAACATTAGAGTAAATCTCAGTTTGGGATAGGCAAGAAATGAACAAGAGACAAAACATCAATGCAATAATCAAAACTAACATTCAGAATTTAGCTTGTAAATTATATCCAACTGAAGGGATGTAACACATATACCTAAATACCACTCTTCCAAAACTATGCCTCTTTACTGGGGCCTTTGCAACTGGCAGGTTCTTGCAGTACATCTTTGAAGAGTCCTGGACTCTTTCATTGGTTCACTCTCCCAAACCTTTAACATGCACCAACACCTACAAAACTAAACACAGGAGCAGGCCAGAGGTAGCGATCTGAATATACAAATGAACAAGAAGCAATTTGCTCTTTTTCCTGTAATGGGGAACCACAGTTACAGCGCCGGGTTTAGAATTTGCTCCATTGACTTCTGCATATATTTGCCATCACATTGACAATATCTGCTGGAAGATAGATGATTGTAGGCCTGAAAGCCCATCTGATTATAAATTTATTAAAGGATTTTATGGATAACAAAAAGGATTTGGAGAATCACTGTTCCCCATTCAGTGAAATAAATGATGCTGTTTACATTTAGCACTGGAGCCAGCTACTTAAAACATCTGGTAAAACTATGAAGAGAGCTAATATTCTTGCATCATTATTAGTTTGGTGAAGCTGGAGCAATTGAAATGGTCAGTATCCTAAGCAATTATATTTACTGTTTATAATCATGTTTACTTAATTTTAGATTGTAATTTCTTCCACCAATATCCCAACCAAGTTTAATAAATAAGAAAGAAACTACAAGGTATTTTTTCCTGGGACATTTGATACCAATCGAATTTCAGTTCATTAGATTTTCTGGGTTAAATTATTAATGAAATTTGGTACAGAATAGAAAAAAACCCTATTGCAACAGTGTAGTCAAAAGGACTTGCTTAAATAGGACCTAAACCTGATTATCCCCAGCTTTAGCAGAAGGACACTTCTTGTTTGGACAGAGGCAAGCATTAAAATACAGGACTGAGAAATCCTGTGTCATATACAGTGGCAGCTTCTGATTTTCAGGTTATACTTTTAAAGAAAAAAGTTATTTTTAAAAACAAGAATTTGTAATTAAATCTGGTCATAATAATTTAACACCATGCCTTAAGTATAAGGAGCTGTAAAAGCACATATAAACCAGACGGCAGTAACACCTGCTAAACAAAATCATGACTTTTTAGAAGTTGATCAGAGCTTTCACAAGTGGCTCCAGCAAACTATACCATAATCATTCCCACATCAGCCTTCTACTGGATAAACAGTTAATAAAGGCAATCATAAAATTAGGGACATTTCTCTATCCAACCGATAGCTCTCACCAGGAAGGTAAAAAAGTTGCCAAAGATCACACAAAGCACTCAAATAATGCAAGACTGGCATAAGAAAGTGGAGTTCAATAAAAGCCAGGATGTAATAAAACAGATATGACTGCGCAGAGAATAGAAACTGCAGACAGTTCTGCTTGATGATAAAAGCGCCACTTTTTAATTTATGTCTCAAATAAAACCAGCAAATGTGTGCAGTAACTTTTCCTGTTTGGACGTACAGAAAAAATCTGAAGAAAACAAGAAAGCAAATCAACTGAATTTTGAAGATTACAAAGGGTTAGCAGGTTTACTACTACTTACTGGAAGCTACACAAATTTAACCAAACCCCTGATTGCTATGAATGCTCTGCACACTAGTTCTCAATTAGCACTGTTTTCTCTGCCACTCCCAGCGTATTCCTCAACCTGTTTCAGTCTTGAGGATTTTCTTTACAATGCTCTATCCTTTTTGTCGCCTCATGTGAAGTCTAAATTCTGTTTTCTGCGGTATCCTCACCAGAGAGTCAAAAGGAAACATAACAAAAAATTAGGCTGAGGCATCTTCAGTGAAGTCTCTTAACTGCATGCATTTTGGACACTGCTTTTGGTCAGCTACAACTCTGCCCAGCTAGTTTGCGAAACCCCTTTATATCCATTGTAGATGAGGAGCTGGACCTACTACACCCACTGTGCTAAAACCACAGAACACACTGTTGGATACGAGGCCGTAAAGCTGTGACAGTTCTGCTAAGATCTAAAAATCAATGATACACCCTGCACACCTTAACCACAGATGCACAACTCTTGTTTGAGCTGTTTTAAAATACACTATGCACAAGCTCAGTTCATCAAGTGACCTAGGACAGCCCCCGTCTTTCACTAAATTCCAGGTCACCTGCAATTTTTAGTCAGAAGGGATGGTATATCTGCTTCCAAATACTGGAGGAGTACTTTGAATGGTTCCAGGTCAGATCTCTGTGGAGCCCAGAAACATCCTTATTGGTAACTGTCTCCCAAGACCTATCAGACAGTTGTTAAGCCTTCTTACTGTTTTATTGAAACTATACAGTGTTCATTTTCTAATTAGAACATTGTACAGTTGTACAAGCTAAATGCTTCACAAAATTGCATATAGCTAAAGAGTTGCCATCACCAACCGAATCTGTAATGTTTCTTTAGGAAATAGTTCTCAAAATCACATTTGTGCCTTAATTGTACAAATTACGTTCACACTACAGTAATATTCTTGAAATCTTCACTTTATGAACCATTCTCTCTTCTTCGCTATTTAACCCAAAGTTTATGTTAGAATAAATTAGGTCACAATAACCCAGTTTGGTCTATTCTCTGCCCTTGATGTTTGAAGGAAACTAGCACTTCTGTCATGTTTTGGCATTTCTTCAGCACCATAATCTAATTAAGATTGAAATTTGGTGAGTTCAGATTATGTCAGTCCTAAACCTTCTGAGTACATGTCCACAGGTCTGGAGGCTTAAAACCACTTCTCACAACAAAATGTTGGTCAGGCTTCTACTCAGTGGACCGAGAAATAACTCAAATTCCCTAAAATGTCATCCTGCTTGCACTGAACATAGAATTATCATAATACAGAAAAGGGTCCATTTAATTTCTAGGATTTATGATAGTCCAATAGCTATAACTAGTCTCTCTGATGTCTAAGAATCTAATAAGCTAGATCCCACTATGGAATGACTCTGTTACCACACACACTTTGTTCACTCCCACCTGTTTAGGTTGCCACCTGGCAGCAGTTGCATATCTCATACTTCACTCACTTGTTCAGACCCTAATCTGTCCCCTAGGCCAGGTACTTGATTATGTTTCTTAATTTCTTTGAAGTATTCCTTACCAGTTTCTCATTTTGGACTTTACCACAATTACCACTGACTTTTAACTCAGATACTATATGGTAAGTGCAGATAAGTTAGATGCAACTTTGTCTTGTTTCCCTTTTCAAATCCTGTACCCTGCTGTCCTTTGGTTTCACCAAGTCCCCAGCATCTGGACAATCCTCATGTCTTCATTACAATTCTACTTCTAACATAGAAGCATCCGCCTCAGTGACTTAAGCCCTGGATAACCATCCTGGACATGGTGAATGGATTACTGATAATATTCTAAACATTGTGTGAAAGTTCACATCAAAGGGAATGGCAACATCAGTAGTTAGACCAGTATTTATATAGGCTGTATCTGTCAGATACATCAGTGATAGCTTGGTTTATATTACATATCCATCTTAGTAATATATAAACACAAACATACAGATAGGTTTTTTTCTTGTTTATCTTTTCAACATGGGTTCCACTTTTCCCTTCTTTAGGGAAGAGTTACATATTTGCATGTAAATGTTGTCTAAAGATGTCAAGACTCTGAGTCATCCATTTTCTCTCCTGGAAGTAATGTACTAATATATTTATCAATTTTAAAAATACAGCCAATAAATACAACATTTGGTGGGAATACGAAACAGTATTTTCATATAAAATATACAGTACCATGCCTTTGATACACCAGAATCAAATGTAAGTGACACATTTATAGTTCCCTGCATCAGATTTTTATTGGTGAATTAGAATTTCTTACTGGTACGTGATCAAAATGCATGAACTGGGAGTGTTAAGCCTTGCATATTTCTTAGTTAGGAAGGATCTTGCTTCTTGCCATCCTTCAAAGAAAGCTTAAATTACAGAATCACAAAATTACAGAATCATTAGGGATTGGAAGGGACCTCGAAAGATCATCTAGTCCAACCCCCTGCCACAGCAAGATCAACTAGACCAAGTTGCACAGGAACATATCCAGGTGGGTTTTAAACATCTCCAGAGAAGGAGACTCCACAACACCCCTGGGTAGCCTGTTCCAGTGCTCCATCACCCTCACTGTGAAAAAGTTCCTCCTCATATTTATATGGAACCTCCTATGTTCCAGCTCACACCCATTGCCCCTTGTCCTATCACTAGATGACATTGAGCAGAG
>JAOXOE010000506.1:16897279-16912396 GCA_028565055.1 Phoeniculus purpureus | reverse complement strand
TGATCCTGCTGTGGCAGGGGGATTGGACTAGATGATCTTTTGAGGTCCCTTCCAGTCCCTAATGATTCTATGATTCTATGATTTAAAAAGAGCACCAATTTCTTTATGCTGTTTTAGTGTAGATCTGATCTATTTTGTAGTTTGCAACAGTTTGGTTTTCTAGTGAGGGAAGACGGCGCACCAAGACTAAGAGCTAACAGACTGATGGCCTGACAGAAATTAGGTGTCTCCTAATGCAACACTTACATACAGAAAGGTTAAAGAGCAGAGTTCTGAGCTCTGCTTCACCTTCCCTTTCCCTCTACTTGACCCATGTGTTCACTGACTTAGAAGTCAGCTGGTAGAGAATTTAGTGGTGCTTTCACTAACACTTCTGTACCAAAACAATTTCTCATTAGGTCTACCAAGTACAGGAGCAAGTTGTACCACTTGACTTGGAATCTAACTCTCAAATCCTAAGAAAAACCTATTGTGAGTCTACTATAATGTTCCAATGTGATAAGTCTTTCCCAGGTATTTCACTGAAACTGTAGTTTTAAAAAAATGCTTCAGCTATCTTTAAAGGAATGCTGGAAAAATCCCCCTGCTGCCCTTCCTCCAGCCCTTAACAAATATGTTAACATGAAGACAAAGTTTTAATTAAGAAACAAAAGTTAGGGGCTTTCAACTGCACCAAAACCCAGTTTTCCTTCTGTATCTGCAATATCAAACACAGGTGCATTTGGGAGTATTTGTACTGCTGCCTGTTTGACTGGCATCTTCAAATAAATTGTTCATGGTCCAAGTACTCAGGTTTGAAGTTTGCACAATTGAATTCTAAGTGGAAGAAGCAAGAAAAGCTTGACACTTGCTATATGTTTTTAAGATTATATCTTTGTGAAACTGAAGTCCTGTCTGTGCTAGGAACGGCATTTGGCTATGAGTCAGGATGCTAATTCCTAAGTCAGTCAAACACACATGAAAAATATCCTATACCCTCAGATGTCTGCATATTGTTATACATAAAACAGAAGCTGTGTCGTGGATTTCTATTGCTCTATAAAGTGTACAGGAGGAGCTGAACACCACCCAACAACTTTCACTATTAAGCAACAGTGATTATTAGCAGAGCACTTCTAGTATAGTTGCTTCCTATAGCAAGCAACACACCTGGCAAATTTGTGTGGGGAAAAGCCAGTGGCTTGTTATGGAGGAACATGTGGCAAAAAGGAGAAAAACTGCAATTTCATCTCCGAATTTTGCAATGCCCCCTTTTGAGGCAGTGTGAGCAGGACATGCAACCACCTTCTCCATTGGTTGGGCTGGTCAACTAAATGTCACACTGCTTGAGTAGTACAGCAAAGACTGAGCTCTCGCTGCTGATATCTTGAATATCCTCTGGAAAAATGAAGTCTCTAGGGCTCTTAATTTGGCATCTGTCATGAACACTATTCACACAAAAAATTAAGAGGGGAAAACTCATCAACCTAGTTTAGCGGAACGCCACAAGTTGAACTGAGTTGCAATAAACCACTACAAGCGTGGAGTGACTCTATTTACAAAGCAGTTGAAAAGGCATTGCTCAAATGCAGCACTAAGCATAACTAATTCATTCTGATAGTGTCTTCGGGCTGCCAAATGCATTTTGAAATGAACTCCATTTAAAATGCATCCTTGCAGCGTAACATACCAGTGTTACCTAATTGGACAGACAAGGAGTGGACTGTGGTATCCTTTTCAAGCAATAAAGGTACAAGAACATAATATTTCTGTTGTAGCACAAGACCAAAGCTGTAGGTGACAATTGCATTTTCCTCTGTTTCAGCCTTAATCCAGTTCAGTACAATCACTCACACTAAGCTTCTGCTTGCTGTATCCAAAAAATTAGAATGGACAGACACCACTTTAAGGCAGTTGGTACAATTTACCTTGACTTAATAGGGTCTTTTTGTGCGAGAATGGCTAGGAGTATAAACAGTCCTACAGACACTTCCACACCTCTCTCTAGTGCTTTCTAATATCGGCTGCTTTTATATTATTGGTCATAGAGCTATTTAGCTCGTTCACAACAATTGCTTGGTTTTTTATTAATGCAATAACCCAATTTTCATTCTATTAAATATTACCAGATTTATTTTAAATTTGTTTAATGTTCAGACAGAGGCAATGACAAAGTGCTTTTCTGGGCTTTTCATGGCTGTTTGCTCTCCATTCTATTTTATATGCAGACATAACTTTGAGTCTGACCTGCTGTGTATTGCTTCCACTGCACTCCCAACAGAAAGACCAACAGAGCTCTACCGGCTCTGCAGCAGTCAGTCTCAGAGTACCTTCTTTTCTAGACAAATTAGCTATTTAGAGCAACTTAGACAGATTAGCAACAAACACCCTGTTTTACAGAACATCAAGTTTGCCAGTAATTTAAGGAAAGTTTTAATGTGAGCATAAAGGAACTGCTGGAGAGAGTCCTGCGCAGAGCAACGAAGATGATGAAGGGAGTGGAACATCTCCCTTATGAGGAAAGGCTGAGGGAGCTGAGTCTATTTAGCTTGGAGAAGAGGAGACTGAGGAGTGACCTCATTAATGTTTATAAATATGTGAAGAGTGGGTGTCAGGAGGATGAAGCCAGGCTCTTCTCAGTGTCATCTTGTGATAGGACAAGGGGCAATGGGTGCAAGCTGGAACATGGAGGTTCCACATAAATATCAGAAGGAACTTCTTCATGGTGAGAGTGATGGAGCACTGGAAGGGGCTGCCCAAGAGGGTTGTGGAATCTCCTTCTCTGGAGATATTTAAAACCCACATGGATACGTTCTTGTGAGATTTGGTCTAGGTGATCCTGCGGTGATGGGGAGACTAGATGATTTTTCAAGGTCCCTTCCAATCCCTGATGTTCTGTGATCCTTGTTAAAGGAGGCATCCCCCTCTCAGGGTCTCTGAGGTAGGTAGTATGACTGAAAAGAAGCTGTGACCAGGATCTTTATCATTTCGATAGTGTTTTGAGGGCCACTGTTTGGGAAATCAATATACATTAAGCACTGATCATTGAGTCTGTCTGAGTCAAAAACTCCGGCATGTAAACCTGTTTCTGAGTTGTAAGTATTCTCCTTAGTAGAAGAGAGAAAGCCACAATTTGATAGAACACAAGTGGCTGCATCTGACTCTGCACACTTGTAGCACACTGGCACTTGCGTACAGACAATTACATTAAATATTCATTTCAGTTCAAGTCTGAACTGACAGCTTTTCAATCAAGAAACAAAAATATACTCCAAATTTGTAAAATGTGCTTAATATCTTTTATTATTGTCCCATCTCTTTCCCCAGAAAAGTGTCTCTCTCTGTAAACACGGGGTTCCATTTACAATTGTCGTTGCTGGTACAAACAATTTTCATACCCCTTTGCACAGTAGTAGTAACTGATTATACAATCTGCATGACAGTGTAGGAACTTGCAACTTCTGCAAGGCAATTAAATAGGCAGATACAGTGTCCCAAGTGCAGCGTCTGAAATCATTAATATAAAATTCAGAACGGTAAACCGTAGCTTTGTCTCCTGAAATGAAAGCCCCTCTGATTTATCTGTCACTGAGAGAGGAGAAAAAAATGCACCCATTTGTAATAGGAATATTGTGACATGAGATTTGGTATGTTGTCCAACATAAGTAAGGCAATAAATCAAAGAACACAGCAGCCAAATTTTTAAAGAAGGAGTGTTTTCATCTGAAAGAGAACTGTCCTTGACTTACTTTGTCTGGATATAAAACTAAGATTCAACACAAATATGAATAGAAATAAAAATGTGCATATAAAATACCTGCAGCTCTATCCTCAGAAATCAAAACATGGGAAAAACGAGAAATCTCTCCCTGTGAGGTTCTGCAATTGATGAATGCCTTTCCAGGATACAAGGGGATACTGTCAGCTCATAATTTAGACACCACAAAAATTAACCATAGTATCTTCTTTCGATGCCTGGTACTGTCTTTGTGCATGTGTACTTGGGCGTGCGTGTGTATGAGGGTGCATGTGTGGCTTTCAGTTCTTAGCTATGTTTTATCTTCCTGTTTGTGCCTTGCAGATCAACACAAACAAGGGAAGGCTGACTAATGCACCTCATGCTGAAAGTTTCTCTCCAGGGGGAGATGCCTTTGCCCACACAGCACACCATTAAAAATGGTGAGGCTCCACATGGGAGCACAGGACTTCCCACATGCAACAGACTGCAGGATTAGGGGAATTAATGATGCAAAATGTTGTCTAAAGCAGGCACTTGACTAAAGAGCCAAAGAAAAATAGATCTGAGCACTGAAGGAACTCCTTGTAATGGCAAAATGGAAGACATTGTTTTCTTGTCCTATCCTTCTCCCATGAACATTCAGTATGACAAACCCCTTTTTATTTGTTTGCCTGATCTCCAGTTGGTTATTCTCAAAGAGCTGTCAGTTTTCCCTTTTCCCCTTGGCTACATCAATTCCTGCAGGGTGTGCACAATATGGAAGGGAAACAGTTCTACTTTCAGAACTGGAGTCTTGGCCCTGCTAGAAATTTTGCAACTGCAAAATTATGCAGCAAAAAGGTAAAGCCAGGTCACCCTCACTCCTGCAATCCCCAGCTGCTGCGATAGCCTCTAGAAGTGACAGTAGTCAGCCTTGAAATTTCTAAGCTATGCAGTATGGCTGGAAGCAGTACCATCTTGTATACAGTTGGTATCATACAAACTAATGCAGTGTAAACTCTGATACCTTGCTGCTCAGCCCAGTAGCGCTTGCTTTCCCTTTCATGAAAGTAGCCATGCTGATCAATAACTAGAAAATCTGTTAGAACCAGAGAAAATTGTTTGCCTTGTGAAAACAGGTTCTCTCTTGTAAACGTTTGCTTTTAAGTAGCACAGGCTGCAGCTGCACCCTAGATTGAGCAAGCCAGCAGAAATCGCTCACCCTAGTTTGACTTGAAAGGGGCAGTCATTTCTGCTTCTATCAATCAGTCTCAAACCTGACCTCTCTCCCACCCAACTTATGGTCAACACCAAGGGACTGCAGGATCAGGATCATTAAGCAGTGCTGAATGGACAAGTCTTAAAATGAAGCAGAGGAAGAGTCAATTGTAGGCAGAATGCAGCAGATTTATATCCACTAGGTGAAAGAAAAATGACTCCTAAATGGGCTGGAGCAGCTGTGAAACTAGTCTGCCACAAGCAAGGATGAAACATGGGAATCTCAGAGAAGAATCTCTTTGCTATCCAGCTCTAAAAGCAATTACCATAGATAAAAGCGAGTTCCTGACAGGGCAGGCAAACTGACAGGGCTCAATTCTTAAATAGCAATCTGATCTCAGGGGAGCTTCCAGGTCACTTACAGACCTACCATCACAGCAGTGTTACGGACTGAAAATATGACAGCAGAGCAGGAATGGGGAAGATTGTCCCTCCAAATACACTGATGTTGTCCAGAAAGAGACACATTAAAGAGAGTATTCCACATGGAAATTACGGTTCTTGATGTAGGTGTTCAGGGAAAGCAATGCAGTCAGGGCTGGTAAGAGCTTCAGCTTTACAAATTAGAAGTAAGACTCTCAGGCACTGACATTTTTAATTGAATTGCCTTTTATTATTTTAAATCTAATCGAGATTAGTGCTTGGTAGTTAGTTTTATGGATCAGAACAATCATTGCATAATCTCCCGAACACAATTCTGTTAGGCCTAAAGGTAATCACATTTTTGCTGTGAGCACAAACAAATATGTTTTTAAAACTAAAAGAGGAAATAATCGTATAATACATTGTATGGGGAGACATCTATTTGGTCTGGTGTTAGTTTTTGTATCGAAGTAACAAAAAAACCAATCAGATGAAAGATCAAGGTTAAAGTGAAGAGTTAGAGGAAGACTGGAAAAAAACCTAATACCTTTCATTTCTCTAAAAGAAAGTTTTGAACCGTGTGTCTCATGAACCATGACAGAGCAAAAACTGAGAAGATAAAGCAGAGCAAGGAGCTGGACACTGAAGCATGGAAAGATGTATGCTTACTATTACTTAGAGAGACAGGGGAAAAGTATGGGTAAGTGGACAAGTGAAAATAAAAGATCAAGAAGACGTGGTTAAAGATGAAATGGTAGCAAATGACCATACTGTAAGAAGGGAAAATAAATAAAATCTGAGAACAAACCAGACCAATAATATAAGTTTAAAAGAAGAAGCCATCACATACAAAATTTTTAGGATGTACTTTTTAGGATGGTTAGGATTTTTATGGCTGGAGACCATAAAAAGTATCAAAGTTTTACTCAGCAGGGAAGTGGTTAAAGACATGGTGTGATAACTCCTTTGCTGTCTGCATAGTTCTTTGGATCCGTCTAGCTTAGTGCAAAGTACAGGCAAGCTAAGGCATGCGTGAGTGCATCGTGATCACTAGTGGCAACCTAGATAGCATTAATAAGTACAAATACTTGAGCTTTCCTTGATCTAACATTAACCAATTTCAGATCCATCTGTTCCATCTTGGATAGCAGCCTGGGTGTTTCATGTTAACTTCATATGCTTCTAAATTGCCATCAGTTGTATCTTCTATTAAATAATGTTCATAATTCATCAACAGTCTGGACAGAAAAAAGACTATGTTCTCCTGACTAATTTAAAAGACTACTTCGAGTATGAGGCACTGAAGATCTGATCCCTAACCTCACTCCCAGGTTTCAAGAATGCTACTTAGATCATCTTTCTGTGCTCAAATTAACACAGAAACACATTTGAGCAAAACAGAAATGTGCTTTAAGCAAACAAGTCAAAGGCTTATAAACCAAATTCTATCTTTTCTTAAACATAAGCAACTCATGACCTTCAATCGCTTTTCCTAAGTAATTGAAATTTGAGGCTATAAAGGACAAATCTTGTTTGCAGTAAAGAAGTGGGAGGTATGGATCTGATTTAAGGAGACAGGATTTGATCCAGTGACTTAGTGGGAAAATAAAACAGTGTAGCCTCCCTTTATGGTTTAGTTTGAGTCTGTAGAGCCATCTCCTTTTTAATTGCTCTCATTAAAGGGATTTCTCATTCTTAGGTTTTCTCAGTAAAGCTATGAAGTTTAAAAGGTGGCACCTAACTGGAAAAAATTGTCTTTGAACACGAGCAGCTTTATGTTTTGCCCTCAATTAGATTCAAAGGTAGTCGTAACTTTGGAACTAATTGGAAGTACAGATGGTATCAAAGTGATTTATCTGAAGCTCTTGGGATTTATCAAAAGAATGAAGGTAAAGTGGCAGGCTGAACTGACCACTGGGTTTATTCATGTGTGTTTTCATGCAATTTCTCCACATAGTACTACACAATTATGTTGAAGTCAATAATAGTGAGTGAAACAGTGTAAGTCAGTCATATTTTTTGTTGCATCTCTAAAAAAAATATTTCTTGAAAACAGATGGAAATTTTGAGACTCTTTTGCTCTCAACCAACAGACCATTATAAATTATGCAATGTGCCCCATTACCCCATCTTCCATTCCAGCAGTGCAACCAGAGATTTGATTCCTCTCCTTCTTCTGGTCCTCTAACGTGTAATCATCAACACTAAGACACCTGCAGGTGAAGATTATATGTGACTAGTGAATGTGCCATTTTCTACAAAAATGTCGGCGTAGTCACTTGTCATCCAGATCGAGTAGATGTATGTGTGTCTTTGAAAAAGCTCTTCTTGACTCAGAGAGTGAACATGTGCTTTTTGCTGAAAACACCGCAGAAGCACACAGACTCCCAGGAATACTTTTTCGCACACTCCTCTCTGTGATGGAAGAGTTTTTCAGATCAAACAAAAGCTTGAAAATACTTACCCTCCTAAAATATTAATCAACAGGATAACAGGAGAGGTACCATCATATAACTTGCTTAGAGTTTCTAGCCTAGTCAAAGAAAAAAGAGATTAAACACATCAACGTTCTGAGAGAATTAGAGAATTGTATTCACAGAATCGCAGAACATCAGGGATTGGAAGGGACCTCAAAAGATCTTCTAGTCCAATCCCCCTGCCACAGCAGGATCACCTAGACCAAGTCACATAGGAACATGTCCAGGTGGGTTTTAGACGTCTCCAGAGAAGGAGACTCCACAAACCCCTGGGCAGCCCGTTCCCGTACTTTGTTACTCTCACCATGAAGAAGTTCCTTCTGATATTTATGTGGAATCTCCTATGTTCCAGCTTGCACCCATTGCCCCTTGTCCTATCACTAGATAACATTGAGAACAGCCTGGCTCCATCCTCCTGACACCCACAATTCACATATTTATAAACACTAATGAGGTCACCCCTCAGTCTCCTCTTCTCCAAGCTAGAGAGCCAGCTCCGTCAGCGGATACTCCAGATGCGGTCTCACCAGGGCAGAGTAGAGGGGGAGAAGAACCTCTCACGCTCTGCTAACCACCCTCCTTCTGATCAATCCCAGGATACTGTTGGCCCTCTTGGCCACAAGGGCACATTGCTGGCTCATGGTCATCCTGCTGTCCACAAGGACCCCCAGGTCCCTTTCTCCTACACTGCTCTCCAACAGGTCACTCCCCAATCTGTACTGGTACAATGGCTGGAAAGCTATGGCTTTACTCTAGAGATGCTTGGTGTGCAATCTCCCTCAGCTATAACAAGTAATTTATTTTCTTCTATGCCATTTCCATGTATTTTAAGCAGACTTTAGTTACAAATATAAAGGAGAAATAGCATTCTGAAATAATATTAAAGCTGAAGTGTGCAAATGTTCTTAATGACCAGCTGGGCTATTTCTAAATACCCTCTACTAACTCAAATAATAAATAAGAATGTAAGACTAAGTAAGTCTTTAGCCAGAGTCAACATCGTTCTGCCTTTTGCGTCCAGAAAACCGCAACTTAATATTCTTCAGAGACATATTTACTTTTGCTGTTAATGAATAGCTTAGTGTTTTTTCCAGTTAAGTATTATGTATTGCCTACTTCTTCCAATTTCTTGTTTGCTCTTTGCATCACCTGCAATTTAACACTCGAACTGGTACCTACATCTGCAGAATACCAGAATTTTTCAAGCACAGTTGTTTTTGTCTTTGGGTAACACCGCTAACCAAACCAACCCACCCCTCCCTAAACAAAACAGGCACACCAAATGCTCTTTCCAAACAGTCATGGCTGATCTTAAAACCCTACTTACCATAGAATTCATCTCCTGCCTGAACTGAAGGACTCCTGTTGTTATGTCATTTAAGAGCAACAGAGACTGACAAGCAAATTATTCTTTCTAACCATCTAAATTTATGGGATCACTTTGAAGTGTGGGGGGAAAGCCTTTTTATCATGATCAATGAACAGTTTCCCTGAAGGATTAAATTTTGCTATTTTACCCTTAGTGGATGAATTTTCCCAGCGGTGTTTTTTATGTTCTAGGGTTCCTATTTATTCATGCTACCACCCTGTAGATTCTGCATTATATTGTTTTGTGTGTGGAAGTGATAATCTCACTTCTCCTCGACAGTATGCACAAATGCTTATGTTTGCAATACCATGTGTTTATTTATTATTATGGCATTTTACCTCTTTTTCCCTTTCCTTGCTTATTACCTTATAGCAATCTGTGGTCCTTGGACACTAATTTTTATTAAAGCAAACTGGAATTCTCTTGTCTTCAAGTCTCACCCAAAGAAAAACTCATACACAGCATCATATGGAAGATGTGCTTAATTGTGCCTGAAAGTTTTTGCATTTTTCCAGTTCCATCGGTGTCCCAGTGAATGCCAGAATGTTTCACCGCTACCACAGCCCCCCAGAAAAGGCTCATTTTGCAAAGAAAAATACTGGGTTTAAGCTATAGTACACATTATCAACTGCTTTCTGAGTAAACCAAACTATGGTTTATTTATGTCTTCTGTAATACCTGAGTAATTGAGCCCTGAGCAGAAGATTTCAGGTTGAAGGAGCCTGCTTGGTCCCTGGGGTCCCAGTGCAGTGGCTTGGCTGTTTCCATAGCTACCCAGGCTGCTGTGCTTCTCACAGCCTTTCTGTCCTGGGAAATCCTCCTGGGCTTGGAGATCTCTGTGCACCCTCTGTGTATGGCCCCTTTACCGCACTTCCCTCTTGTCACCCTGCAAAGCGTGCCAGTGCATCAGGGCTGGCTTCCCACATACTAGTCTGGCTCTCTTCTTAGCCTTAAGCAGATGGTAACTTCTACAAAAGCTAGACATCAAGCTCTTCTTCAGTGCAGACCCGGCAAAATAAAGACTATCTTCTTGTTTTAATAGTAAGCTGCTTCTTTGTGTTTCTGAACCACGCAATATGGGTATTTTAGTTTGTGATGTTACTGACAGGTGTCACTGCTATTTGTATGGCAACACAGCCAGAGGGTGTTTGGGGGTTTTTGTTTCCCCCATTTTCATGAGCCATTTAGCGTGGTAGCGAATTAAACAGTTCTAGGAAGCCCTCAGCCTGGTTTTCAAACTTGGTAAAAGGATACAAATGCCAGATACATTACATAAGGTTGTATATCAACGAAATTGTGAATACAGTGTCATATATACAGACTCTGCCAGCTGCTGACTTGTTTTCACTGTTCACTACACATTTGGTCTGAACAAGACAGTCTCATTACTTTATGTTTACAAGCCTCTGTTTTGTAGCGGGTTGAAGTCAAGGACATAAAATATAAAAATATAGTACCTTACTTTGATTTGAACATACTAAAGATTGCTTTAAGGAGAAGCTCATTCTGTGTATGTAAAAATGCAGATTGAATATGGTTTTTACATTGTACCTACCCAAGTTTTAGTACTCCTTTTATATTTTAAAACACAAAAGAGATGTAGAAGTGCAGGCCTTATGCAAAATTAATCACAAATCTTCAAAACAGGTTTGATACAGCCAGTGACAAATGATGTCCCATAAAGCATTGCATGACTATTTTTAACAAAGCTCTCATACATAATTTCTCCTGCATTGATTGCCCAGCAATATGAACATGCTGAAATACAGGACATTATAAATGACAGGTTTTCATATTTCCACTTAATCTTTGCAGGACCTGCACTCACTTGACTTCATATGAGAAGCAAATAAAAACAAGTAACGCTGACAGTTGGAACCATCCCAGCAGCTTAGCTTGAGCCATCTATCTGTATTAATCGCTGCTGCATATACGTAGTGACTGGCTGCTAATTTGAAAGATTCCAAGCATTTCTCTTGCTTCACCTTCCTCATCCTTGCTTTCCCTTTAACATGTAATAATTTGCCTTTAGGTTGGGCCCTCCACACACCAGTAGCACCAGTCACTGTAGACTCTGCCCTTCAGGTCTAGTATTCTCATGAAGCATTTTTATCTTCTTTTTTTTTTCCCAAGCCAAAATTCCATTTCTCCATCACTTTCATAAAAGCACAACTTTCTCTTACCTCCTACCTCTATAAAGTTGTTTACTTCTGCGCTCCTCATTTTTCATCCAGTACCTCCACTTTTGTCCTTCACTGTAAGACAGATGATAAAGGGCCCAAGCACCACCGTGTGTTGGCTTTCATTCCCAGTTTTGCCCACTCACTTTCTGCATCAGGGGATTATCAGGGATCTTAATAAAAGCTAGGATCCATCTCCCCCAGGCAATGAACAGCCATATTAAAGGCTGGCACACCAGAAGCTATTTGCAGGCACTGCTGCAGCGCTGAGCGCAGGTTGAGCCTCTGCACAGTGGGATGCAGGACCAAGACTGACCTCGGTGTGGTACAAGCTGGGACAGGCAAGGAGAGCAAGTAGAACAGACAGCAATGACAGCAGCAAGTACCAGAAAGGCTTATGGTCCCCTTTTGGGTGAAGGTGCCATGTCTGCACAGTGCCAGGTCTGCCTTTGCTGCAGCTTTGGCTGCCTGCAAGAGCTGGAGGTCACTGTCCTCCTGTGCCTTTGCTACAAGTCATGTTGCCAGCATCTGCTTAGCCTTCCACAGAACGGAATAGGACCACACTGGTTCTGTGAGCCTTGGGGAAATAACACACTTCTGAGATCCTGTCTGCAAGTGTCAGAACTTGGTGTCAGCCGTTCTTATTCCACACTTTGCACCTGCGGTTTGTTCCAGCGTCACTGTTGTTGTTATCCTGTTTGTGGATACTGGGAAATGCCTCTTCAACCTCCCCAGCTCTCTGCATTGCAGGGGCAAACGAGACCAGAGAGATCTCCCAACCCCAAAAGTACCTCGCTGGATTCCCGCCTGCACCCCGCAGTGCACACAGAGGGGACGAGCCCAGGCAGGAGGGCCCTCATCCACTGCCTCTCCCTTATACCTGGCACAGCCCCTACGGCACTTCAGAACAGGTGTGGCTGGGGGCCCCAGCACCCCGCAAAAGCGCTGCGCTTGCCCCGCCCCCTTCCCTGGGCCCGCCGGAGCCGAAGGTCCCACACCCCGCTCCGGCCCTGGGGCCGGCCTGCAGCGGGGAAGTCCCGCCCCGGGGTGGGCCGGGAGCGGCGCCTACGGGCCCAGGGGCCTTTTCGCAGCAGTTGGGGTTGAGGTGCTACCGGCGGAGCGGTGAGAGGTCAGCCAGGAGCGGTGGGGCCCCGGGAGCGGCTCCTCAGCCCGCAGAACCACCCCGCCCGTCCCGGGCCGGAGCTCGGGGCACGGCCTGCGGGCGGGTGAGGGCAGTGGGAGCCGCTCCGGCAGCGTTGGGCAGCGGCGGGAAGACGGTGGTGGGACGGGGTGGGCTGCGGCGAGGCTGGGGGTGACCAGCAGCTCCCTAAGAAAGCGCCTCACTGCAGAGTAACACGGAACTCTGGCTACGGCGCTATTATTGGTGCTGGTGTTTAGTGTTTGTATAGTCATAACAAGTTAAACATTGGAACTGTGTCCTCTGTCGTACTGCTCCCCCGTCGGTCCCTGGAGAAACAAACGTCTCAATCCAAACTGGGACCTTCAAAGCCTGCTTGCCATTGCCTCGCCATTTGTAAGCACCTGCAGCTCTCTGTGAGGTGTTTCCAGAGTTGCTTAATCTTGACAAGGCTCAGCAGTAAAACTCTAGAATTGCCCCTGAGCTTTGCGGGGATCAGACACCATGCATTTGCTCAGTAGCCCGAGGAGTGCTGTCTTTTACCAGACACGCTTGCAGCAGACATGCAGCTTTCTCCTCCGCTTGCACCAGCTGGTTAAGCTTCAGAGAGGAATGCTGGTTCTGAGAGGTTCAAGTCACCTCTGTAAAGTGTACTTCAGCCATGCCACTCTGCTCCTCAATGCCTTGGGCATTTAGCAGCTGCTCTGTAACAGGTGAAGTGTTGTTGGGAACTTGGTCCCAAGTTACAGCAGACGGTGTTGATGAGGAGCTCAGGCGAGTGTCTTTTGGCCTAGCAAATACATGAATGTACGTGTGATCCCTACAAAACTTGTAGGTATAATTACTATTTTGTGTGTGCGTCTAGTGCCATGGGTTGTGTTGGCAGTGTGTTAGAGGCTTGTGATAACAAATGAAACGTTTTTAGCTGGAGGTCACTTGCTTTTGGAAAAATGTGTTTTGCTTGTCTGTAATTCCCCCGTGCTTTCTACTGGATACATTATTCAGTGTCCTCCCTTGTAAAACATTGTGTTGTGTTTAAAGGTTGTTGCCTTCATTCTGCTGGGGGCTGTATTTCAGTGATGGGTGAAGGAATGCTTCTAATAGGTAGGTTTGTATCATTTTGTCAGGTACTCTGGGATTGTTATATGAAATACTACAAAAGTGTCATTTATTATTACGAGTGCCTCTCATGTTTTGGAATTTAACAGACGTAATATTTGCATCATGTCACCATCATCACATTCATTTCTGCAGATACAATCAAAGGTGGCAAGAATGGCATTCAGAATGTAATTACATTTAATATAGGTGACCAGTGCTAACTTATTAACGTGTGGCAGAGCAGGAACAAGTGTCGCTACTTCCTGTATTGTTAGGGAGCCGGCAGGATGTTCTTTGCACATAAAAATCAGTATATAGTGAAGCATATGGCACCAGCAAGTGCTGTGTTTATTAAAGGACTGTTTCTCTGAACATTCTTCTCAATTTTCTTATTTTAGTTGATGTAGATCTAAAATATTTTCTCCATCCTTCAAAATTTGAAATACTGAATGAGTTTCATTCTTTCAGTAAGTTGAAGCCAAGATTTCTTAATGTTTCAAGAAAACAGAAGAAGGAGACCACCTGGTAGGGAGCGTATTAGAAATCAATCCATTGTTGAGACCTAAGGCTCAAGTCCCTGGTTTCAGAGCAGTTTTGAACTTAGGTTTTCTGTGTTTCTGGAGAATATACAAGTTGTTGTGTTACCAGCTGTATTGGGAAGGAACAGGACTGTCCCATCTCTCTACATCTAAAAAGAAATGTCATCCTTTTCTAAAACTAGTCGATTAGGTTTTCTGCTTTAACATAATTTCCTGGTCACAAACTAAAAAGTTTCCTCAGAATTTTCTAAGCAGTGGCTGTGTCTTTGGTCTGATAGTAGTATGTATGTGGATAGTAATCTAAGAAAGCCATTTTATCTTAGCAATGGCTGGGACATATTTCAGAAGTATTTAAGTACTTAGGGAAGAAGAAAGACTAGTAGCACTGTCATCTCTTATATGACAGGAAATAAATTTTTCAGTCAGATATCAGAAACATGTGAAATCACTATTCTTAAAGATGTTCTGAAGCCTTAGTTTTGCATGGAGCCAAGGCCACAGGATTTTTCCTGAAGTAACTCTTGCTCAGGAGGGAGGACCAAAGAGGAATGGTACATTACCTGCCGAGGTGCTCTACCATTTACTTCTCTTTCAGGTTCACACCACTTACTTCAAAGTGTAAAAGGAGAATGTTTTGTCTCACAGTCCCCTTTGCCCCTGTCCAGAGTCACTGTAGTGAGGACTAGTTAGCTGATCAAAGGAATCTGAACTCTTTGCAGTGATTTGTGTATGCTCTGGAACGTCTGGGTCTGAAAATGGTTAACTAGTCTTAACTATAAACTTAATTGCAGAACTTGGTTCTTCATCATTGACTTTAGACTGCGTAGTTTTTGGTTGGTTTTCTTTCAAAATAATAGTTTCAGGACAAAGATACCGAGTTCTTAGCCTCTTTTTCCTCTGACTGGAAACTGGCCAATGTGATCCCCATCCACAAGAAGGGTCGGGTGGAGGATCCCGGGAACTACAGGCCTGTCA
>JAOXOE010000506.1:16840208-16889910 GCA_028565055.1 Phoeniculus purpureus | reverse complement strand
CCAGCTCACACCCATTGCCCCTTGTCCTATCACTAGATGCCACTGAGTAGAGCCTGGCTCCATCCTCCTGACACCCACCCTTCACATATTTATAAACGTTAATGAGGTCACCCCTCAGTCTTCTTTTTTTCCCAGCTAAAGAGATCGAGCTCCCTCAGCCTTTCCTCATCAGGGGGATGTTCCACATCCTTCGTCATCTTTGTGGCTCTGTGCTTCTCCCTCCAGCAGTTCTATGTCCTTCTTGAACTGAGGAGCCCAGAACTGGACACAATATTCCAGATGTGTCCAGTAGAGGCAGAGCAGAGGGAGAGGAGGACCTCTCTCAATCTATTAACCACACCACTTGTAATCCACCCCAGATGCCATTTTGCCTTCTTGGCTACAAGGGCCCATTGCTGGCTCCTGGTCATCCTGCTTTCTCTAGTCTTATTGCTTTTGTTGAAAGACAAGGCCATGAGTATTTGTATCATTCAAAATAGCTCCAAAACTCTGTGTCATAAACAAGACCTTTACTACCAACACTAAAGCTCTTCTTTCCAATGTATTTTCATTAAGCAGAAGTTAGATCACATAACATTAGGGCTTGGAATGAGGGAGGCACCTCAAAAGATCATCTAGTCCCATCCCCCCGCTACAGCAGGATGATTAATAATATTTAATAATAGAGTAAGATAGCAGGAAAAAGTGAAGCCAGGAGAAATTCTGCCTGACTGTTGAATTGTATCGCCTAGGTTTGGTAAGCACCACATTAATGATGCATCTGCATTATAAATTCTAATGGTACCTCACTGGCATGTCAGTTTCCCAGAGGTATGTGGTTAGATCACTAAGTACCTGCATTTGTCTTTTGAAAGAGTGATTCATGCACAGCCCATCATGGTTTCAGACCCAATTTTACACCCCATGCAAATAGCCAGTCTGAGTGACTTTATAGTCTGTGTGTTGACAATAACCTTTCCTAACTCAGACACCTAAGTAAAAATTACCCGAAGCTGATGTAATACGAGGCATATTCAGGGCTGGCACTCTGGGCCTTTTCAGATGTACAGCCAGGAAAAAAAGTACGGCACAAACCAATCCTGCTTTTAAAAGGACTGAGATCTAAAAGAGAGTTATTGCAAATTACCAAGTTAGATTCAGTTCAGCTCAGTTTAATAGTATGGAAATTTCATGAGCAATATATGAGTAAGTGTGTGAGAAGAGCAGTTTGAAAGTCTGACATCATGCAGTTGCGAGAGGAAGAAGTGTAAATTACTCTCGAATGGAGACTTTTCTATGCATTAATTACAGTATTCTACTTTGATAGGCAGTCAAGTAATGGGACACATGGTGGTGTAGGTTGTATTATATTGTTTATGGTTGCAAATGGAGAAGTTTGGATATAAAGTTAGCTGTACCAAAAATACATGTGCTGATAATGCAAGTTTGAATGAACTGGAACTACTCAACCTAAACAATTCCATGATTCTTTGATTCTACCTGCAGTTTAACACTGGAATTTGGCCCCTAAACTTCAGCCAACAAATACAGAAAAAAAACCCTAGAAGGTGAGACAGTTTTAATACAATATAAACCCACCTGGACATGTTCCTATGTGACTGGATCTAGGTGATCCTGCTGTGGTGGGGGAATTGGACTACATGGTCTTTCGAAGTCCCTTCCAATCCCTAATGTTCTGTGATTCTATAATGAAGTGTGACAATTTTTCATTTAAAACTAATATTTTATTTCAAATCTGAGTTAACTAATTAAAAGTACATGAAAGCATATTAAAATCAAATTAAATAATACTGGATTTCAAGATAACTTAGTGTGACCTAACAATCCCTGTTAGTTTCTGTTTTGGTCAAGATGAAACCTCAGACTTCTCTTTTTGGTCAGGATGAAAACCCAGACTTTTCTTTTGAGTAGACCTTGAACAGAGCAAGACAACCTGCTCTGGCAGGAAGGTTGGACTAGACGACCTCCAGGGCTACCTTCCAAACCCTACCATTCTAAAAATTAGTCCTTAAAAATCACATATTTTTTCAGCTTTTTTATTTAAATGAAAAAAACCTGCTAACCACTCCACTTCTGATCCACCCCAGGATGCCGTTGGCCTTCTTGGCCACAAGAGCCCATTGCTGGCTCATGGTCATCCTGCTGTCCACCAGGATCTGAGGTCCCTTTCTCCAACACTGCTCTCCAACAAGTCGGTCCCCAACGTAGACTAGTACCTGCGTTTGTTAATTTACTTTCTGTCAGCAGGTGTATCCCATGGAGGGGAAGCCTGGGCTGTTTCTTGCCCCATGCAGTTGTGTGTGCACTGCTTAAATGTGCTTTGAATTACAAGCCAAGTGATGTCTGCTTAGTTCTATATGTTGGTGATTTACAAGGACAAGGAGGATTGCATAGATTATAGGAAAGATTGTTTCTGGACATAATGCACTTGGATTTTCATGAAAAGCTTTTGACGAGGCTAATGGAAAGCTATTAAAGAAATATAAGTTTCCATGGGATTGAAGGAAAGGTCCTTTCATTGTCTGAAATCTGATTACATGACAAGAAGGCAGAACTGTGACTTTTCAGGGCAGAGAATGGTGAACAGTAGCATCTCTCAGGAACTGGATGTGAGGCAGATTTCATTTAGCATCATCAGTGACCTGGGGTGGGCAGCAGACAGCAAAATCTCTGAGCTTTAAGGAGATTTGCAGTCAAACGTGCATTGATGAGGGGGAACCGAGTGGGGTGTCAGGAAGGTGACAGATACACTTCAGCAAAGCTAAAATTATAGCTGGTGTGTCTAAGTCATGCTTACATGGTATTGAGCTCAAACCAGGCAGTTAGAGCACTCAGGAAAGGGCTGCTGCAGCCGTCACTGCCAAGTCACTCAAATCCCTGGCTCAGTGCACAGCAGCAACTGGAAAAGCAACACAATGCCAACAGGGCACCATCAGAAAGGCTCCTGCTAGCAAAACAGATGGCCTTTCAAGGCCACCACAAAGGACTGCTGCAAACCCATACCTGGTGCCCTGTGTGCAGGTAGATCTGGTCCTATGGGCTCAACAATTGGCAGGTAGTCATTAGACACAGCAATGAAATTTCCATTGGATGGATTCATTTCCTCACACAGAAAAACCTAAAAGACTGGGACTGTTTGGTGGGGAGAGGAGAAGGTGTAACAGATGTTTACAAAGTCACTAGAAGCTGAACAGGAACTTTTGTTCACCAAGTCTTGCAATGTGAGAGATGAGAGCCAGTCAATGAAACTAACAGGAGATGGGTTTAAAAAAGATGAAACATGTACTGGTCTGCATAGCAAGGTCTGAACTTGTGGAACTCTGTACCCCAGGACATGGTGGTTCTGATATTGTCTTGCAGCCCAGAACAGGCGCAGGCAAAGTCTTCAGCTCCATTAGCAGACACTAGAGGAACATACTTTCAAACATCCCCAACTCAACAGCTGTGGATACCACTGCAGAAAGCAGCCAGGTACCTGTTCTCTCCATACAAGGCCTCTCCTGTTTCCTGTTCCAGACACAAAGCATTTGGTCTGCATGGTCCCAGAACTCAGACAGCAGGATTGTTTTCCTGCTCTTGTGAGCTTAATTTTCAGTAAGTGTGGGCTGTTCAACTCTTCTGATACTCGAAGTAGCCTAAAAGATCTGTCACCCTGGTGTAGGGTGGGTACTTGCTACCGGGCTAAGGGGTTTTACAAGCAGAGAGATCACAGTTTGTCTTTACTTTCACGTAGTTCCCACACGGAAGGTGGGCAGCCTAAATTTTTCTCATTTTGCCTCTATTTTATAGGGGTAAGAACAAGATTTTACTAAGCTTATACAAGTCATGGAATGACAAGGAGTAGTTTGATCATGTTCATTTTCACTATAAAAGGTCAATCTTCCTGTCACTTCTGAAAAGACCCTTCTGAGAGACAGTGGCAGTCCCTTCAGTGGTGCTTTTATAAACTATAAAATAAACTGAGAATTAGCAAAGACACACACCAGTCTGAGTCACCAGCCCTGTCCGAATGACAGCTCAAACCTGTGTTGTTCTAGAAAGGCTCATAATTGTGGAAGCCAGTTTGCGAAGTACTAACTCCTTAATAAAAAACAATTAATAACTCCAGTGGAAATGGATTGGGCTGGCACAAGACACCTCCTTTCTTGGTGTAAAAGCTGTCCCACAGTGTCAGATGCTTTGACTGCCCCCAGGGTGCCAATCCTGCCTGTAGGAGATAAAAGCAAGTGTGCATCGAGGGCACAATAATATGGAACACTAAGCCACAGAGCCTTTATGTAAGACATCTAAAACTAATTCACAGGCCTGTATAAAAAATAAAAAGTATTAGGATTTGTGATGAGAAATATGTGTCAAAGGCCAATCTGTTTTGTTTTTCCACCATAAGGCTTTTTGTGAGATTTCTGGAATGTGAAGCCAGATGCTGCTGTCAAATCTGTAGCCACGGGGAGCTCCCGAGTCACTAAAACCCCCCCTTTATTCCATTAACTTCTTTGGGTTTATAGGATTCCGGAGCTGAAGACTGGCTAAGCATCCTCCCACAATTCAACTGGCTGTTGAGAGAACAGTCAAGGGTTGTTTTCCCCAGTTATCTCGGAGATCATCACCACTGTAAGACTTCCTACTCAAGTGATCTCGGTGTCTCACCCCAGCACCTGCATTCACACTCCTATGTGTTGAGTGAGATGAGGGATTTCACGGCTTATCGGGAAGGCTGTGAGATCCATGTCAGGCAGACAAAAGCCAGGATAGCTTTGCAGAAGGAGCTAGTCCTAAAGTGAAAATACTGGTGTGGCAAAAGCTTTGAAAGTAAATAAAAAGCTAAAGAAAAAGGCAAGCCTATCTCTGAGTTGCCCCTGGAGACTCATCAGCAGCCCATGCAGCACCGATTACTGCCAGTGACACCTCTGCAACAGGTCCTCAGTTACAAGCAAACCAGTGCATTTTGCAACTCTTCCACATGCTATGAGAGCTTGGATCGCCACTGCAGGTCTTTGTTGCTCCACTGATGCACAGTACAGATGGCTTCTACATCTGAGCCAGATTCTTCCTAATTTCAGATTTTTTTTTCTCTAACTTTTTCTTCTTCTTCATTTCCTATTCCTCCAAACTGATGCACTTTCACTCCCATTCTGTTTGCAATTTTTATGTGTCACATTCTGCTCTTAGTTACAGTGGTAAAATCTGGTGGTTTTGGATTGACATAGAGAAGCGCAGCTGAGTTGGGTTATGGGTGTTGCTATCACCAGGTGGACCCTTGGATGGATGCTGCTGCCCCTGCAGTAGTACTGATGTTAGAGCTGTTGGCAGGATTGCACGCTCAATGACTCCCCAAAGTCAGACAACACAACTCAGATCTGCATGTTCAGTTACGCCTGCGGATCTTGGAGAGGCAGTAACATTGCGGGGGAGGTGACAATGAGCAGCTTCAACAGTACCTCTTACCCAGCCGGAGCCACAATAGCAAATCTGGCTACACTCTTCTTTCTTCAGCTCTGTTTTCTTTTATCTTCTTGCTAGGGTTTTCATTGTTCTGCAAGCCAATTGTATGCCAAAGGTTATATTAAGTTCACTCTAGGATAGAGAGCTCAGTCAGTTAAATGTCATGTGGAGTCTCCTTCTCTGGAGATGTTTAAAACCCGCCTGGATATGTTCCTGTGCGACTTGATCTAGGTGATCCTGCTGTGGCTGGGAGATTGGACTAGATGATCTTTTGAGGTCCCTTCCAATCCCTAATGTTCTGTGTGATTCTGTGATTCTGTAATAGCAGAGCAGAGATCACTGCACAGTGTGATTAGTGGTTGGAACACATTATGAACCATATGCCATGGCTCATCTTTCAAAGATTTAAGATTAAGATTAGATTTTATTTCCTAAAAATGTGCCCTAGCTGAAACACATCTTCTGGCCTTGTGCCAGAAGACTCCTTTGGCCCATGTTCTTGAAGAGAACTGTCAGGCTATCGGACAATCAAACCATAAGGATTCCTCCTGCCCTTAAAAATCTTTGTCTTCAATCACTGATAATGAATGTTTCTGATGCCTTATTAAGTGGTTCTTGATCAATACAGATGTGCCATTTACCTGCAGGGTTTTTTCCTGCAGTTAGATGCTGCTGCTGCTGTGTTCATTTCATAGGATGCAAAGTTGCAAATCAGCTTAAGAATCTTAGACATGCTGAAGTTTTCCATCAATATCAAAGGGCAGGTTTAGCAGTGGCTCACAGGGTGGTAGACTTCCCCCTTAGGACTCCGCTCCATGCCGTGCAGCCATAAAGAAAGCTGCCCTTTCTATCAATATCATGGCAACATGCAGCACTGTGTAGCCAGATTTATCTTTGCATCACTTAGTTTGCAGTGAAAATGGCTGAATTTAAAGCTTGGGGTTAAAAGAGAGTCTTTCCTGAATCAGTCTTTCATGTAATTGCTGAGTTTATGTGTAGTATAAGCAAACACAGTTTTACTTTGTATTGCTGCCATTTCGGATGACTAACTGGGACAGTAGCTGTGTTCTTGGGGTTCAACCACATTGTGAGCCAATACAACAACAGCAAAAACACTTTTGATTGGTCTGAATACTTGGCCCACTAAAACATTTGCTACTGATTTTGCGAGTATATGACAGCCATAGAAGCTCCTGACACTCTACCTTTGTTATTATTGCTGTTCCTAGAAATCCTGAATGTTTGGCTTTTACTAAAGGTCTGGCACAGGGGAAGAGGGTGTTGAAGAATATTATAAAAGTAGAAAATGCAGTTTCTCGTGGGCTGAACAGTGGTCAGTGTCACTGGTAAGCATCACAATCTCAACCAATTTGTTTTCATCTCACAAGTGAGCATGGCCGGGTAAGCTGTACCTGATAGACTTAAATTCCTAGTCTTTCAAGCTGGATCTCCAGCTGCAGGTGCTCAGCCATCTCTAAGGTACTATCAGCAAACTCAGTCATAAATCACAGAGATTTGCTGTTTACCACTATGACTGATCTCCAAAAGCAGGATCAATGAAGTTCATTCCTGAAACCTGAAAACAAGTGTAGATATAAAAGAAACTGTCAAGAAAGACAGTATTAAGAAGGAGGTCAAACTTTAATTCACCTTGGTTCCCAGAAAAATTCCTTAAACCCTCCTGATATAATAATTTTACAGCCTGCATTGATTGCATTACATATACTCTCAAACCAAGTCCTTTAAAGATAGTTACAGACTCATTTTTATTATCAAATATCTTTATTGTGGTGATACCATTTCTTATTCAATAAGGCAAATGCAGATGAATTAAATGTTGGTTTCAATGGTATTTTTGGCTTGCTCCAACTTTGGTTCCCATTTGGGACAATGGGGAGCCGTGTTTTTGCACTGTTCCAGTGCTTTCTCCAGTGCTTAGAGAAAAGTGAGCACTTTGAGGTAGTGATGCATAAAGCAGTCTGTATTCTTCATCTTCAGCACAGGGAACTGGCTTGTTATGGGGAGAAGGCAAAATCAAACCTCCTGCAAATCTGATTCTTTTCTCCCTGCACAAAGTCATTACCCTTCAAAGAAAGATTGCTCTCCCTCTCACAATCTGGCCTGTAACTCCAGCATCTAGCACTGAGACATAGGAGGAATTCTCTCAGCCTTCAGCATCAATCTGCTGTGTGCCAGCTGAACCACAATTTGTTCCTTCCTGAATACATCCTGCAACTGAAGGAGCAGGCTGTGCTATCATCATACTTGTATAAGGTGACATCAAAGATCCTTCCAGCCCAGTATCCTATTTCTGAGAGTGGACAGCAGCAGATGTTCCATGAAGAGTGCAAGAAAAAGGCAAACTACAATGACACTTTCCTAGTGTGTTCACCCTGACTCCAGAGATTTGTGTCTCACAGATTTCCTCAGCTGTAGCCAAAATCTGCTCAATGCTTTTCTCCGTAAAACAGTTGCAACCAGTACCATATGTTGTTCTCCTTGGAGTTGATCTTCAAGGTAGCTATGCCACTGTATATCCAAAGTATTTACTGTTCATCAGGTTGCACTACATTCTCCACCAGGTACAGTGGAGACTGCACCAGTTTCTTCTGGCAGGTTGCCGCCTTTTCATTAGCATGGCTTGAAACAGGAATTGGAATAAATGAGTAAGCAAACCCCTCTCTCTGACAGGAGTCACTAACAGCAGATTTGTATAACTTTGCTGACTTTCATGGAACTGGACTGGCTTTTCACTGGCCTGTGTGCTGTGTTTAAAAGCTAAGCTAGAGGTGCAAAAACTTTTGTTTTGGTGTGCCACAGTATGTGCAAAAACTTTTGTTTTTGCACCTACTACAGTTTTAGAATAGAGCTGTGCAGAGATGGCTGGGTAGATGGGCAAAGGAAATGTTCACACCACAATCTGTTGCCAAGTTGAGCACTCAAGAAGTCTTCTGTAGCCAAGAGAAAGCATGTACCTCAGCTCTACAATTACACTAGAGAGATCAGCCTCCTCATCTACTTTCTAAATTTGGAGTTAAAATTCAGGCACATGAACACTCTCACCATTACTCTAACATTTTCCAGTTACCAGTTTTGTTTTAAAAATAAAACTAAGTGATCTCTGACAATCTGTGGTGGCCCAGCTTCTTGCCCTGCAGCAGTTTCAGCTCTAGCAACAACAACAGAACTTTAAGGAATAAAAGCTCTGACTGATTTTCTAGTTAACTTAATTTATTGTAATTAGCTTTACTTAATTATACATACAGCTGTTCTACATCCTTGACATAGCTCAGGGGACTATTTAAAGTGCTTAAGTCTAAATGTCATGTTTTAGCACAGTATAGAGCGCAGTTTTCTTCTCAGGATCTTGTGTGAGGAAGGGCATCCAGCACCCATCTTTCTTTCCTTTCATTCTCTCCACACACTCTCAACACATCCTTCTCCGGTGTTCCTTTTCTTCTTGGACAAGGAAGAGGTATCTGTGCTGTACCTGACACTCACACAGTGCACTGAAGGGCTACAGAGATCACCACCTTTGCCCGTACCTGGTGGACACACTTGTTGTCTCCAGTAAGTCTCACCCAGTCTAGCCAGAGGAGGAACATGCCTTGAATCCAGTATTAACCTTGTCTTTCCAGCTGCCTTTACACCACTGGGATATAGAGGTGTTCTGTCCTTATTACAATAAACAGTTGAAGTACTTACAATACTGAATCCCATGTTACAAATCTCATAAGGCTTTTTCCATAAGGACTTTCTCCGCTCTGTTTACAAAAAAAGCTGCTTAATTCTTTGTGTAAATCACCTCAGCTCAAAAATCAGAAACATTTAAGCAACTCAACCAACTTACTCACATAAACAGTCACCTGGACTCTTCCACTAGGTTTGTAACATAGTAGCAATATTTGAAATATATTAGAGTTGTAAGTATTTTTTTCTATTGAAACTTACCAAGGTGAACTTCTCTGCTGTTCTGATAGTCGCATTTGCACATCCCCTACACAGGTAATTATTATATTGCCATTTCACTTAGAATGGTTTATTTGAAGTCTATCCCTTTATTAATCCAACTGAGCTTTAATAACCTTATGTTTGTCAAACTTTGGCAAGCAGGATGTAGAACATGCCAGAACATCTTGGAGGTAATTACTCTTCAACTAATTTGAAGCAGTAATGATATTCTAGATTTTTATGGTGCAAATGTTTTATGTTTTATTAATTGTACTTGTTCTTTCCTTTTTTTTTCCCTGGATGTCTAGGAGCCCTCCAGTTTTACTGTCTAAACTGCTCCTAATGCTGCACATCTTGTACCCCCAAAAGAAAGCCTTTATGATAGCATTCTAAAATCCAGATGCTGCCCTTTGGAGAAGGAAAGTATTTATGAAGACAACGTTGGTCAGAAGCATGTTAACTACTTGTGATGAGGAATGTTTGGTGGATTATATACTTTCACAATCCTAAGTATCAGCATATGGATTCTCTTTGTCTAATAATCATGGTTTGTACCATCATCATAGCCTGGTACCTCAGAAAATCAATCAAATATAATCAACAAAAATCTGTATACCTGTTCTCTGTAACCACCTGCATCTTTCTTCTTTGTCTCCTTAACTTTCTCCCTCACTGTCAAGAGCGTGAGAGTTTCGATTGTGCCTTTTGCTAATTTCAAAGGTTTGAGGCAGGCAGAGTGACTTAGCAGTGAGACAAGTGGTGTCCTCGATGCTGTCCTGGGTAGCATAAGGGTGGAAAGGAAACTGCTTTCTTCAAACTTCTGCAAACGTTATAGGATTTTGCAGATAACAACTGGGGGACATATAACATGGGGGCACTTTTGTAAAAATTAATGGATCTAGCCCAGAGGAGTGGGTGAAGAGACACAGAGACAGAATGCTGGATTAGCTAAGCAGGGTTGGGCCTGGTTTGTACTTGGATGGGAGACAGTCTAGGTACACAAGGTGCTGTAAGCTTACGCTGCTCCAGCAGCAGGGATTTAACTTAGGTGATTTTTCGAGGTCCTTTGTGATTCTGTGGTATGTATGTACCACTTAAAGAACCTGAATCTGCATTTCCAAATGTTCAAACTGATATTCAGTGGTGAACTTGTTGCTGTATCCTATTTTTTTGTAAAAATTGTCCTTCACGATTTCCAAGGTACAGAATACTTCAGTGGCCATGGTTTTCATATCACTTCTATAGTTTAGGGAAGCACCATTTAGGAGATGGGAATAAAACAGAGCTTGTGGCTTCCATGGGATCCTTCAAGATATTTGTGGCAATGCAGGGATATGGTGTCAGTCTCTGAATACTCTTTTGAGTGTTTTCTTTCCTCAGTACTACTGGCTGGTGAGGTTGAGGATGCTAAGCTGTAGTTTCTAAGGCAGACTAATGCATAGTTTAAAGTGAAGGTCAAATTATTCTTTTCTAATGAAGTGTTGATTGTTTCTTGTATACCTTGCAGAAAAAAAAAACATAGGTCTGCACAACAGATGGAGTCCAAGTTGTCCTGCTGTGCAGCTGTGAGTCCCTGTTTCGCAAATGAATACAACACAGAGGCAGACATCTACTTCTGACCTCTACTCAGGACACTTCCCTACTTATTTAGAAAGGCCAAAATAGTGCAGTTTATACCCCTTTCTATGGGTTTTGTTGGTGTTTTGTCACAGACAGGAGTCCTGGAGTAAGGAATAACCAGCCTTGGCTACCTGAGTTTTTTGCTACATAGAGTGGTTGGTGGAAGCTTGCTGGGGGCAGGACTTCTTATTTTAGAGACACCTTAGTTCAACTGTTTCTTTAAAAAGCTGTAAAATTTTTGTTTATTACCATTGGGTATGATTGTTTTACCCTGTCTGTCTTCTGTACCCAAACAAAGCGAGAGTTTTGTGAAGCTAAAGAGCTGGCACATGTCTCACAAAGTAGTGTAAAGTAGTGTTAAACACAGTGCTCTTTGGGTTCTCAAAGTCCCCTGCTAAGCCTATCAGCATTCCTGTCATAATTTTTAGCTGAGGGTAAGTGGAGCACAGAGAAGTCTTTAACTGCAGTGATACCAAGTGATTCACTGGCAACTGAAAATGGCACCCAGGAAGACCTTGTCCATCTCCTATCAAACAAGGTCAAATAAAAAATTGTTGAGAATAAGATAAAATTCTCATAGAAGTCAGAGTTCTCTCTCCAAGTGTAATGATTCAAATACTGAGAGTTGAGTAATATCCTTGTTGCTTTACTGGAATTTGTTCTGGGCTCTCAAACTTAATAATAGTCGACACTAACTTTCAGGGGCAGATTTCACAGAATCAAAGGATCACAGAATGTTTAGGGTTGCAATGGACCTCTGTAGATCGTGCAGTCCAACTGCCCTACCAGATCAGTTTCACGTAGAGCAGGTTGGACAGGCTCACATCCAGGTAGGTTTTCAATATCTCAAAAGCAGAATCCACAGCTTCTCTGGGCAGCTTGTTACAGTGCTCTGCCACCCTCTTCATTAGATGGAACTTCCTGTGTTCCAGGTTGTGCCCAGTGCCATTTGTCATGTTGCAGGGTACCACTGAGAAAAGTCTATCCATCTCCTTCTGACATCTGATATTTATAAGCATCAATAGGATCCCCTCTGTTTCTCTTCTCTAGGCCAAACAGATGTAGGTCCTTCAACCTATCTTCGTAAGAGAGATGTTCCAGTCTCCTAACCACCTTCAGTCTTTCACAGTACTCTCTCAAGTATTTCCTAGTATTTCTTGAACTGAGGAGCTCAGAACTGGACATAGTACAGATGCCCTTTTCAGTGTTTTTTAAAGACCCATGACCCATGGACTGGACCATGAGAAGCCAGTCAGATGATAAACCAGAAATAGCAGAGGAGTTTAGTGATGTTTTAACTCAGTCTAGTAAATTTACATGTGACGTTTGACTGTTACCTCATCGTCCTGGGCACCATTTATGTATTTATTCACCATATTGCATCCTCTGATACTTGAAGAGTAAGGCTCAAATTCACAGAGGTGCAGAGGTACAAGTACTGGTACAACAGATGTTTGCTATCACCTAAGAAATACTTCAAAGCTCTTTTAATGAACTTTACAAAACCTGTGGGGCAAACACTATCCTAACTAAACAATGCTGATTGTGTGTCTTCCTGAGATGAAATAATGGAAAGGAATCAAATGATAAATGAAATGTTTGGTACCCCATCAAAGCAAATTGTGATAAATAGAAACACCTTGGTGTTGATAACATGCACACTAATGTGAACTGGCCAGTATAATTTAGAATTAATTGAATTTTTTTACCTTTTGCAGGTTGGTTCTTTGTGCTAAATCTGATGTTAAAGTGATAAATTAGGAAGAGGAAGATTGTCTAATGAGCTAGTAGGCAGCAATATATCAAAAAACCAAAAAAATCTATGCTGCTACTAATCTGTGGGGTTTTTTTAGTGTTCTTTTGAGAGCAGAAATACATACTTGGTCTGAAGACACAGTCCCAGATATAATAAATATTCCAGGTTCCTTTTCATCTATATGGATGATAAGCATACATATATGCATATAATTTTCAAATATGTGAAAAAGTCTGTAGGACTGGAAGGACAATCTGTACACAGGAATGGTGGAACAGTTTGCAGTTACTTGCCTATGAATCTTTAAACATGCAACTGTACATGTGCATTTCTGTAAGTGAAGCCCTTCATATTGTGCATGATATATAACCCACTAAGATCAATCACCAATTACTCAATTTTCTTACTTTTAAGGTAGCAGATAATCTACAGGTAAACCGGATAATCACAGGAAGGGATTATCTAGGGAATACAGATAATCACAGGCAAAGCACCCCTATGAATTTACCCCTTAATGAATTATCTTCATTATGAGACTCATTTTTTGTCCTACAAAGATTAGGAAATTTTGAAAACTGATAATTCTCATGAAGCAATGAAGTGGGTGAAATTGTAATTTCTATGGTTTCAAATACGTCATTTTGCTTTTGACTTTTTTGTTTTAAGTAACTTAAATGTCAGTATAGAAATAATTTTGCACTAAGAATCCAGCATGTCCTTTTCTTAGAATAGTAGCATGGGAAGTTTTGTGCTGTTTATGTAAATATTCTTTCCTTTTTGTAAGCTAAAATGCAGCTCTTTCCCCATATTTTGGCTTAAAGGGTTTTCAGCAAGAAAGCTGTTTATTTGAAAAATTCACTAAACATCCTGTTGCAAATTCTGCAGAGTCCCCACAACCAACAAAACTAGGAGAATTTTTCCTTGTTCCTTCCTATTCAAGGGTGACTCTCCTTACAGTGTCTCTAATCTATAGTCATGTACTGCATACAAATCTGGGCATAATTTTCTCTGCCAGCTGTCTGCTGAAAACACCCAACAAGGACACCCTGATGAAGATGGTGGTTTGCCCCAGTGCTGTCAGCTCAGCATTTTGCTTACTAGCAGAAGGACCCCATTCAGAGGTTTCATATCCTGGATTTTTATTGATCTATGAATATCTATATAAAAATCATTACAAGAAGAAAACCTCATTACTTACTAAATTTTAACTCTGTGCTAGCAATGTGGGTCTGAATCAAAGCCTGTCCTCACTATGGTATTTCAGTTTTTCATTTAGTTTTGTTGCTTTTCTTGATGGTGGCCCTATATCTTCCTGACTTTGTTGCTCTGTTTGGTTATCATGAGAGAACCCAGGGTTTTTTTTTGTTTTTGGTTTCATCCTAAAGAACATATACTCCAGACAAACCTTTCTCAAGCTAACTACAAGACTGTTCTTTGCCACCTCCTCAGCCTAATACAGGGGTAAAACCTGGTAGTACCAGCGAGCGTTTCTCACAGATCATGCTCTACCAAATAGCTTTGGAGGTAAACTTATGATGAAAACTTCTGAGAAATGGAAGATAACCTCCTGTGGCTGCAATATACCTTCTTCTCATACATCTCACAGACTAAAAATAGGCTTTTGTGTTTATCTACAACCTTTATTTTTTTATTTTCTGTGGGTTCCCTATTAATAATGGACAATAAGCTAATTAAAATAAAAAGTCTGTCTGTGTGCTTTGGCTCTCTTACAGCTGAGTTAGCAATTCTGGCTACATGCTGAGATGACTGGTAGAGCTGCAGGCCCTTATTGTTGAGGTCTGCAATATATTTTCCCCTCACTGGCAACAAGCAGCTTTTTCTTCTTATTTTAAAGCTTGTAAGTAATGGTCTTAGTATTCCAAACTCATGGAAAGGGAGAGACAATCAAAGAAATACTGAAGGAATCAAATCCTCAGTGAGTCCTGAATTTAAAAAATCCAGTGGGTTGGGTTTTTTCCACTTAATTTAAAAAAATCCCTTTGCCCACGTGGTTTTTTTTTTAAACTTTACTATCCACTTCACATTTTGTTCTCCCCATTTACTACAGCAGCTGAGACCCTTGCAGAACCTGTGGGAAATACTTCTGTTTTATCTACAGAAGCCTGAGTCTCATACATTAAGGATATCATGTTTTACCTGCCATCAAAATCAGCTGCTTAGGTTCCTTATGATATTTTCCATGGGCATACAGAAAATCTCAGGAGAAACACAGACCTGGAAGATTTGGTATTACATGGTCTTGTGCACGGTTAGTGCAGCTTATTGTCTGGCCAGAGTATATCAGATATTCTTAAAGATCAGCAACAGTTTCAAGATTTTTTTTTGTGGTTTGAAAGGAGAGGGACCAAGAGTACAGACTTAGTCATATCTGGAAGGGGACTGTGCATCCTAAACTTTGTATAGTATGAGACAGCAGCCTGTCACAAAGCAAGAGCTAGGGAACATCTATGGAGTGCATCGGGGAGAAACAGCAGAAGTAATGAATGATGCAGTAATAGACTGGATTTTTTTACCTGGACACAGTTTTCTTACATTTGCAGAGATAGAGCTTCTGACTGGAAATGTGCATTAATGTTCTAGCTGACCTGAAGTTTTCAGCTGCAATAAGAAAGTACAATCTTTTTGATTGCTCGGGTACTGTAAATTGGTTTTGCCATTACAATACTGCAGCATTAGGTACAGTGGGTCTGAAGACTAAGGATTCATTTTTTTTCAGTGTCTGAGAGAAATAAAACAGCAGATAAGTTGTGCAGGAATGTATATTCATCAGCCTCCCCTATTTCAAACATTTCCGTCACACTTGCAGTTTGCCTTATGTAAATGCAGCTTATTCACATGGTTCTCACTAACATTTAATGTATTTAGGAATCCACACATAAAATTATTTTATTTTCTCCAGCTGCATCAGAGCAAAAGTTTGCATTCAGTTACTGCTAGAGTATTTGCCATTTAAAACTAGAGCGCTCTGTTTTGCTGAGTTGAATCATCAGTAAAGGGCGTGCAACATCCATCTTGTAACCAACTGTAGTCAGACTCTTTAATTAATGGCTTGGGATTCTGCTTTGTCTTTTAAAAGGATAAAGTCTAATGGTGGTTCAGATTAGGCTGTCTAATGAACATGACCACAAAGCAATTGATCAAAACTAATAGGGGGAATAGTTATGCCAATGTAAAGTAAACCTCTCCTTTGTTTTGCATAAGTAACCTAAGGAAGCATTGAAAACATTACTGATGCATTATTCACTGAAATTTTAGCCAAATAATTTGCTGTGGTTCAAAGACAGAAACTCTAAGCCATATTTTCCTAGTACTAGTAATATTGCTTATTAATCTTCAATTCAGTACAATATTACAAAGATGCTGTTCTAAGAGTTTCTGAACGTGTCAAATACAATATCAATTTAGCTTTCGACTGTTTTCCAGGGATGTTCTACAAATTCACACATGCAAACAAAACAGAAACCAATTTTCTCCTATGGAATGCTTCCTTCTTGTTACTGAAAACAAGCCTTACATCCTAATTAGGCAGAGTTGGAGATCAAAAGATAAACTTTCCGCTTTTCAGTATGCTCATTGTTTAGTTGTAGGCAAGAATTAGGTCAGAGTGTGAAAGCCACACTCCAATTGCACAGCAAATACTTCACATTTACACAACATAGCAATATATCTTCAAAGTTCTTTCTTCTCAATGTTTACTTCAGGAAAATTTCAATTGCCTCAGCAAGGGTTTCAAGCCCAGTACAAAGATCGTTTAAGATTAACTTGTATGGTGCAATTATTCAGATACAAGAGTCTCATATTTAGATATATTTAGATTTGAAAACAAAAATTCAAGCTCTTTTCACATATTTTTTTCTGATATGAGGCAAATTTCTTCAGTATTAAACAGGGTTTTTTTCAGGCTCATTAATTGTAAAAATTTGCATGGGAAGGTCAGTTTAAGATAACTGTACAAATCCTTGAAATTAGAACGATCCTGCTGTGGCAGGGAGATTGGACTGGATGATCTTTCGAGGTCCCTTCCAATCCCTAATGTTCTGTGATTTCTTAAAATGTTATCCTTGCAGCACATTCCCTTATATTAGGGAAAAGCTTAAAAGAAGAGCTTAAAAGAAGAAATAAGATATAAGAAGCTTTACTAAACTAAACACAGATGCTATGAATTGGAACAATTTCCACAGTATGGTGGCAAAGCACCTGTGGAGATCATCTAGTCCAACCTGCTGATCAGAGCAGGGTCAACTACAGTCTGTTCCGACCTAAACCATTCTATGACTCTATGTTGCTCAGAGCCACATACAGTGTTTGACCACCTGAAGAACAAAAGATTCTTTTTTCCTTTTGTTTAAGCAGTAGTTATTGTATTTCTACTTGTGCCCTTTGCCACTTCTCCTACCACTGAGTGCCATTGAGAGGATTGTGACCCAGTCATCTTTACTTTTTTACTCCTTCTCTTCAGGTATTTACACACGTTGATAATATTCCCCCAGACCCTCTCTTCTCCAGGCTGGACAGGCTAGCTCAGATCTCCTCATGTATCAGATGCTCCGAGCTCTTTGACATTACCAGACCTTTTCTGATAATGGGGAGTCAAGAACTGCAGAGGCATCTCATCAGGCTGAGTAAAGAGGGAGGATACTCTTCCTTTGACCTATTTGCAATGCTTTTCCTGAGAAAGCTGTCAATGTATGCAAAGCAGAAGTTGCATCTAACACAGCTATCCAAAAATGTCTTGTAATCAATGGAGAGAAATGGGAACATCTATTGGAAGTAAGATGAATTGCATCCTAGAATTGTGTATTTCGTTCTGTTGCTAATAGAGGGAATCTGAATGACTAACACCGTTAAGAAGTCTAAGCACTAAATAAGAGATACCAGACCCCTAAAGCACAAGTTAGAATTTATGAAATTTATTCCAAGAAGTGGTTCTATTCTGCCTAAATGCCTGACACCCATTTCCATCTAGCTCTGGGAGTTAAACTGATTTCATGGGGTCACAATTTACTAGAGATTACTTCTGTTTGGAAACATGATCAGAGAAGGACAAAGTACTCATCTCTTCTAGACTAACCTGTTCACTAGAGCATTCACCCAGAGAGTGGAAGAAAGACAGATTCTCATCAGCCTGGAGAAGTTTAAGCCTCTAGACCCTAATAGCCAGAAAAATACGTGAACCCCTACCATATAATTTAGCTGGCACACAGTATTTTCCAATGCGGTAAAGCCAAATGACAACACAGAAAAGAGACACAAGTGAGTTAGAAGTCCTTTGCAGCTTTTGCACAGGCATAAACAGAGTATGTTAAAAAAAGAAAAGAGTAATTTATTTGCAGCTTGACATACAACAGTGGCATAGGGAATCAGCTCTCTCAAACATGACTGTCAGTTGCTGTCCTGTGATGACAGGAGCCCTTTCAGCCGTGTCTTCAGGTGGGTTGAGAGTTCTGGAGATGCTGCTCTACACAGTTCTAATCTGGTTGGCTTAGTTGTCCTACATGACCACTCCAGCATGTGATTATCTTAAAGATTATTTTAAAAAACAAATCCAAAATATCTTAACTACATGCAACAAAATGTAGCCATTTCTGTAGCTGTAAGAACTATTATTTCTATTTCCAAGGTTCTTCTTATCTATGTACACATGTTGATTCTACATTAGAAACAGCCTTGGCATCATTAGGACATCCCAGCCAGGATGCTGATCAACACATCTTAGCATACAGATTGTTGCCTGGGGAAAAATCTCCAGCACTGCCTGAAATTCACATCTGGAGAGTTCCTAGCACAATCAGTCAAACACTTTGCTATGGAGGACATCAGGCATCCATTTCAAACCAGTCCACTGTCTTAAAACAGACTGTAATCTTATTCAGGCAAATGAATAGCTGTAAGGTTCTTGACTACCTGAGGAATTAATGACCAGAATGTGCACAGAGGCACAGCCCTGATACCCAGCCACAATTACAAGAATAAACTAGGTTTTCATACTTGCAACTCACTTGTAACTTTAGTTCCACAGCTTTTGCCATGTTGCACACTAATGAAAGGACTGCCCCAAGTCTTTTCTACACTAAATGTTCACCCTTGAGAAGGGAGACCTTACCGCCATGTACCAATATCTAAAGAGTAGCTACCAAGAAGATGGTGATTCCCTTTTTACAAAGGAATAAGCTATCCTTGGGGAGATACTGATTGGAGTCCACAAGAAAATGTCTCACCATTAGAACAATTAAACATTGGAATAATCTCCCAGGGGAAGGGGTTGATTGCCCTACAGTGGAGCATTTGAAATCTCAGCTTGACAGGCTGCTGGGATATCTAATTTAAACTATATTGTATCTAATATTAAACCATATTATATATAATATTAAACTATATATATATAGGTTGGACTAGATGATCTTTGAGGTCCCTTCCAACCTGGTATTCTATGAATCTATGAATAAATGCACTAGCCATCCTTAGAGCAAGAGCCATGTTCCAGAACTTCTTTTCCCAAGAGTTTATCATTCTGGTCTTCTCTGTAGGCCATGCATTTTCTGCAGTGTCTCACCCCAGTAGGAGCAACAGAGCAGTTCCCAGTGTGCCTGCTCTACAGCTTGCTTCAGGGCAATCTTCTTCCAAGTAGTATATTGTGATATATATATACTAGATACTACAGAATTCAAATGTAAATCCATGGGAAATAACCTTTGTTAGTAAATTTGCTTTAAGATAAATGTTTTCTATAATTCTACAACATTTCAAAAAAAGCTTTCCATCAAAATATCTTCTACGCCCATTTAGACATAAATGTTTTGCTTTGAAATGCAGAAATTTTTGCAGGGATGCCAGGAATAGATACGCACCATGAAACGCACCACATAGTTCACTTCTACAATTTCAACTGAGATAATCCATACATTTATAAAAAATATTCCTATGGTAAAAAAAGGCAGGATACCTTCTCATTCTATATACAAACCAATGGGAGGAGGCTGGAGCTACCTGAAGCAAGGAGGGCAACAGCCTCTTCTTCCTGTTGGCAAGCAATAGGACCAGAGGAAATGGCTGCAAGCTGTACCAAGGGAGATTTAGGTAGAATATTAGGAAAAATGTCTCCCTGAAAGGGTTATTAAACATTGAAATAGGCTACCCAGCACAGTGTTGGAGTCACCTTCCCTGGAGTTATTTAGAAGGCATATAGGTGTAGTGCTGAGGAACGTTTAGGGGTAACCTAGTAGTGTTTGGTTGAATGTTAGACTTGATGATCTTAAAGGTCTCTTCCAGTCAAATTCTGTGATTCTGTATTCCTTTCTTAATTACATAAAAATGGCACTGAAATTGCAAACACAGCCAGCAAGAGAAATGTAGAAATTAATGGTTTTTACTAAGAATGTCAAGGCTGTTCACTTTCATAAATAACTACTTCAAAATATAAAGCCAAATGGGTTCATTAATGAGAGGGAAAAATCATGTAAAAAGATTAGACTCTGCTGTAATGAGAAGATAAGAGGGGTGATACAGATGTTTTTCATGTATGTCTGAAACACAGTCTATTAAGGTCACTGCAGAAAGCCAACCCATGCAAAAAGAATCAGAAAGCAACAATACAATACTCACAAAAATGCTAGTATCTAAAGTATAAGATCCCAAATAAAAGCAATGAATCAGTGTAATAGGAAATAAAGAGGTGTCACGATCCCTAAATGTATTAAAAATCCAACTGTGCTGAAGAGGTACTCTACAAATTTGGATTTTCAGTCTGTCACGCTCAGTTTTGGGAAAAAAAAAAAAATCTTAAAAATTACACTTGCTTGTGTAAACTGTCAGTTGTCCATGAGAAGAGGGAGGAAAAAGACATAATTGCTTTTTTTCTCTTTTATTTACAACATCATATTTCATTAAGGCAGAAATTGCACTGAACAGATGTAGGAGAGCCAGACTTTGCAGATTTAGTGAAGAAAAAGCATTTCACGCAATTAGCATAGAAAGAAAAACACCAATTTTGACTCCTTTCTATAAATATCTGAATACGCTTGAGATGACATGATGTGGAGTGCACTGCATGTTATCCTGGAGGTACAGTCCTGCAGGAAATTTATCACTCAGCAAATAAGAGTTTTACTTGGTTACAGTAAGAAAGACCTTTTCAACACTAGTTTGGGTTCTGGTCAGCAAGGGTTGATGAGCTTTGCCTGAAGGTTTATAATGGCTCAGTAGAGGCAGCACTTGTTTGCCCACAGGCACGTGCAGTTGCTGTGACTGCTGGAAAATCCTGATTGTCTGGAGCAAGTGAGATGCAGAGCTGATGAGATGACTCTCTCCCCACCAGGGGCAATATTTTCACACTTTTGTGAATACTTTTAAACACACCAGCTGTCTCCATTCTAACATAAATATAGTGTATTGAGTTAGGGCATGCCTCAGTGATCTTAGATGAGACTCAGCACCAGGACCTGTAAGTACCTACACTTGAAATTGAACTTGTTTTCAGACTTCCTTGCCGGAATAAGATGTGCTAGCATTCACAAATGATCTGAGAGAGAAAAATTAGATTAATAATTTTTAATTCAGTAGGTGCCATGTTGTTTTTCAAACGTCTTCAATCTAAGGTATTGAACTTCCCACAATTAAAAAGTTACCCACATATTCCAAATAGCATTCTACACTTTAAAGAAAAGTCCAGATATTTTTAAGCTTTAATTTTGCTTTAAAACATTACTGTAAAGTAGTCTGCATGCAAGTAATTTCTGCGTAATTTCACTGTTGAGGTGAGGAGGTGATGTTGCTCTTTATAAGCAAGAGCAACTGAAGTGCATTGAATTTTTTCCAGAGCGGGGTTAGAGTTAGAACAGGTTGAGAGTTTGTGGATGAGAATTAAGGGATATGTGAAAGGGGGTGATATTGTTGTGGAAATCTATCATAGACCACCAAATCAGGAGGAAGATACTGATGAGGCATTCTATAGTCAATTGAGGGTAGCCTCTACAACACACTCATTGGTATTTATGGGTCATTATAATCAATCTGATATTTGTTGGAAATCCCACAGAGCTAGGCATACTGAGTCCAAAAGGTTTTTGCTGTGTATCAGTAACTTCTTGATACAGGTTTTGAAGGAATCAATGAGAAAGGGTGCACAGCTGGACCTCGTATTAATGAACAAAGGACTGAAGCAGTCATGGTGATAGTGATCATGACATGGTGGAGTTTTGTATTCTGCAAGGTAAAGGTAAGGTAATAAGTAGGATTATAAACTTTGACTTTTGCAGAGTCGGTTTTCCACTCTTTTGGGATTTCCTTGCAGGAATCTCATGGCTGGAACATATAAAGAAGAGTGTGTCCAGCAGATCAAGGGAGGTTCTCCCTCTCTGTTCTGCCCTAGTGAGACCACATCTAGACTAGTCTGTCCAGTTCTGGGCTCCCTGGTTCAAGAGGCATAGAGGCTCATTTGAGAGAGTTCAGTGGAAGGCCACAAGGATGATTAAGGGACTAGAGTACTTGCACTATGAGGAAAGATTGATATGTCTGAGACTTTTCAGTTTGGAGAGGAGATGGTTACAGGGGGACTTAATCACTTTATATGAAGACTGGGTGTCAAGAAGAAAGAGAATATCTTTTCACTTGTACCCTGTGATAGGACAAGCAGTAATGGGTGTGAGTTGGAGCACAACAAGTTCCATCTCAATATGGGAAAAAATTTCTTTACTATAAGGGTTACAGAGCACTAGCACAGGCCCCAGGAAGGTTGTAGAGTCTCCTCCTCTGGAGACTTTTAAGACCTATCTCAATGTGTTCCTATGTAACCTGTCTTAGGTTTTATGATCCTGCTCAAGCAGGGGGATTGGACTCGATGACCCCTGGAGATCCCTTCCAACCCCTAACGAACTGTGTATCTGTGTTGGGTATAATGCAAGCAGCATGGCATGGCATGATAGAGTGCCTAGGACTGAGGGAGCTTTAGAAGACAAAATCAGAATAGAATGCATTATATATAGGGACAAGAATTCCTCAAGTCAGAGGGCTGTTGAAACTGAGATGGAAATCTATCTGACAGATATGTTTCCAGCATCGAGAGGAATAATAAGAGCACTCATAACTTTGTAAAAAAATGAGAACTCTGTTAGCTAGTGAGGTGTCCAGGATAGTTTGAGAACATCACTCTGTGACTCATAATCTGCTGCTGTGCATCTATGTATCCGGGAATGCATTGCTAAGATTTTGTAGTTGTAAAACACATTCTTGTTTTGTATATGGATCTGGGTACTCAGCACAGCAACAGTTCTGACTTTCAGTGCTCCATGATTCACTGTTGCCTGCTATTTATTCCATGGATGTGTCATGCTAACAATTAGTTTAGATATGAAAAAAATTAATTGCTGTATGTTTCAGGAAATTATCAATGTCAAACAAATAAGTTGGATGACAAAAGTTAATACTGCTTATATGTATGAAGCACTCAGATACTTGAAAGCAGAGTGGAAAGAATAAGATGATGATCTAACAGAGATTTGATCACTGTCATCCCAACAAGAAGATGTTGACAGGTAGAATAAATAACTTCTCAGGAGCAACTCGTTAAACTGGGTTAAAAGAGGAGTTGTAATGATCTGGCCTGCTCTAATACCTCCTGCCAATTCGATTATATTTTATAACTCAGCTGAACTGTACAGCATGATTCAGTTTGTGCTAAACTGGAGGGGGTCACGAGATACAAACACTCATATTTTCTGAGAGCATTTTGACAGAAAATGTGGATAAGACCAAGAGCATACTGGTGTCAGGAGAAAAGACAAAAGGCTTCATGAGAGCCCACCAAAGTGCTGGTCTAAGGCAAATTTGGCACACTTTGCCATCTAAAAACATCTTCTCTGTGCTTCATCAAGAAAACCTCTGTATTTTGCATGCACCAGCTCATACCAGGATTGAACGTCCTTGAGAGTAAAGAATGGGGCATCATCAGCCACTTGAAGCAAGTAAAAGTCCTTCCTGAAAAAATGCATGAAAAAAACCAGCAATTACCAAGGTCAAACTCACCAAGGCGGCCAACAAGTAATTGATAGTGTTGGTGAGAAAAGGGTTGTAGAGCCAGAGCAGGCATGGTAATGTCATAGCCATACTAGTTGTAGTGTCCCAAACAAATTATACTGTGTCTTGTCATTTAGAGCATTACACCTACTTTTAGAAATTGGTAGAGCATATAGCTAAAAGGAGCTCCTAAGTAATCTTCCAATTAGAAGAAATAAATATATGTAAATATATGTCAGCGTACCTTAATTTTTTTGCTGGTAGCTGGACGCAGATTCTGAAGTGTTTTCTTCAGCTTTCAAATTGCTATATCGTTCATCTCTGTGGTTCTTTTTCAAGGGAGCATAGAAGTATGTAGATACCAGAATTGAATACAGATGTTTGCAACTGTCCTCAGTGCTGGTAGGTTCAAAACCTCTCACACCGTCCTCTTAGTATCACTTCTTTGCTGTGAGGTAGTCATCCTTTCTGATTCAGCATATTTTTTACTTTGGACCCCAACAAAAGGCCCACAAGTTAAAGCTGGAGTAGAAGGTACATTCCACTTCCACAGCAGCCTAGTGCTCAGACTCTTCCACTGGAAGCAGACAGTGAACAGCTGGTCAATGTGGTAGGTTCAAATCCAAATTCTCTTTTTTCCTATTTTGAAAACTGCTTTTCTGACCATAGTTTAATCTGAAAGTGTTCCTCTGTAGTTCTGTTGCTTCTTGGCAAAAAGCAGAGGCTGGAAATTGCAGGAGAGTGTTTGGCTGACACAGCCTGTCTCAGCAGAGCAAGTTACAGTCTTACCAGGAAGTGTTATTTCCCCATCTCTCCTTCAACAGCTGTCTTTGTTTCACACACATGGCTGTGTATATTTTTTCATTAATTAAATACCTGCCTCTCCTGTCTCATCCTATTTACCATTCCATTGGCATTTGTGTCAACACCAGAATTTTTAGTGATGATTTTGTGCATAATCATGGATTGAATCATTAAGTAAATAAGCTGTGATCTGCAAGGAAGATCTTACAGAAGCACAACCAAGTCACTGATAATAACCCATGCACAAGCGTTTTAAGTGATAGGTCCTTTAATAAGTCCTCTACTGCTAGAGTGCTTTTACATGTAAACTATTGGCTCACTGACCCCATGTGAAATACGTGCCTGTCTGCACAAGGAAGCTTAAAATCCCAGAATAAGTCTATATAGCTTGAAGAGGATGCCAACCACATTGTATGGTGCTAACGGGAATTGTGTTGCTGAGGCAGATTAAAGAGCACAGAACGAGACCTGATTTTTGCAGGCACCATGAAGACAAGTCTTTACCAACACAAGTTAGGGAATCACATGCCCTTCTCAGCTAGTTCCTTTCAGTTACATTTTATGTCTTCCTTTCCCTCATCTTTACCTAGTCAACCCATACATGATGTCTTAGCAAAGTGTATGCTGTGTTTTAATGCCAAATTACAAACCACATGGAAAGTACTTCTTGTGCTGTCCTTTGTGCTCTTTTGCTGTGAGTTGAAGAACAGGGATATGAGAGGTAAGAAATCAACTTCTTCACTGTCTTTGCTTCTCTCAGATCAAAAAATGAGATAATGGGTAGGGAATGGATGAAAGATTTAAATGTTGAGAAGTAAGTGCAGAAAGGATTTTCTCCTACAAACCTTCATGTAATGTCTTTGAAATCTTTTGGTTTGCTTTAGTTTAGACAAACAGCAGATTAGTAGTTGAGCTCATCCCATACTTACAAGCACACTGGCATTTACTTGAGGGAAGAAAGACTGAGAATCCTTCTCTTTCTCAGGTAAGCCATTAGGATTCACAGTTAATCTTTGCAGAAAAGGAAAGCAACTGTAAACAGCAGAGCTGAGTTTGCTTTAGGACTCTGGGCTGTGGTGTTGGCCTGGGTGTTCAGGGTGGACTGTCATCCATCAGCAACATGAGGGACTTCCAGGGTGCAAATGTAGGACCAGGAAACAAAAAACCCCTGTTTATTTAGGGAAGCCATGCCAGTATAAAGCAATCAGCCCTCACACTCCAGATCCAGGGTTCTCAACAGAGCTGCCTATACCTAGTTTCTGTTGTACCCCATAGATTTCCAACTCCCAGTCATCCATCAAGACTGAGACTGCAGCAGCTGCTCACGAGTATGTGAAACCACCAGGAAAGTACAACTAACTTCTAAGAACTTAACACTGAATTTCTAAAGGTTGACCTCCATGAAAATGTGGAGGGACTCCCTTTTCTGAGAACATTTTGATCAAGTGCTTCTTGCAGAACTGAGCTACGAATAGCCTGAGCAAAGCCAGAGTAGTTTGATCTTTAGCGACCTTACACAGGTAATCCAGTCTTTACCACAGTCTGGGTTTTTTAAAAGGTTGTCTGCTTTAAATTTAAGATTAAATCACATTCCTGTGAATAGTCAGCCTTTCTGGAGCTAACATTTTATCCTTCATTGCATTCTCATTGTATTTCAATAGATAATTAAATGAATGGGCATTTATTAACAAATCAAATCTTTCCGCTTACTACTGAAACACTTGCGTACATGAAACTCAACTAGATACGGTACTTACCCTCTTGAATTGAGAAAGCCTTCCTTCCTCTGATCATAGAAGGACTGGGATGGTAACCAAATGAATTCTTCTTCAGAACTTTATACAGAAAAGCCTGTTTATGAGAACTATTTAGGCATTATATTTTTCTTATCTTGTTTCCTATTAGAAGCAAAATTAATCCACAAGGTGAATGTTTATTTACACTGAAACAAGAGAGAAGGATGGAATGATTCTATTATTCTAAGTGACCTCCTTAAAGGACTTCTTTCTCTGATCTTTTTCCTGCTATTTCTACAAGAAGTCAATTCAATAACATAAACTTTCTGATGCCAGGAGACCCCAGCCTAAGTTTATCCTCATCTTAAATTGTTCATCAACTAATAATGTCTGCTAAATTAAACAGCTCTTTTTTTCCCCTGATTTCTTCCTTTTCTATTACACCCATAGAGAGTGATGACTGTCCATCTCAACCTGCATCTTGTGATACTGCAAATCAAATTATTCAGATCTTTGGCTTTTACTCCCTAGCTGTTTCCCCAGCAGTCTTTCTTCATGTTTGGTCATTGCTTCTGCACAGAAGTCACCAGCACCCACCATAACTTTCCAGATAATGTCTTGCATGGTCACTGAGTGTCATACATTTTAAGCCATTCATCATTTTTCCCTACACATCTCTTACCCCAGAAATGTCTGTGGAAATGTTGATTATCTCCAATACCCACATCTTTATCTTGCTCCATGATTTCAAATCCATTACACATTTTTCAAAACTTATTAAAAAAAAAGTTTTATAGTGCAGGATTTTGCCATTTATATGATTAATTTCCTGACAGTTCTTAAAATCTAGTCTTCAAGGCCATCATGACCCTCCCTGCCTGGAGAATTCTTTTTAATTTAATGTCATGAGAAAATGTCATCAACATACTCTTGCTTTTCATATCAGGGTCACTAAGAAAATATTAAGCATTAATACTTGAACACTCTGTGTTCAAGGCCAGGTTGGATGAGGCTCTGAGCAACCTGGTCTCGTGGGAGATGTCTTCCTCCATGGCAATGCATTGGGACTAGATGATCTTTGATGTGCCTTCAAACCTAAACCACTCTGTGATTCTATTATTCTGGAAAGATGAGAAAATCTTTTCAAATTTTAGTTTCAGGTACAATTTAAATGTTGGGGGGGGTGTTTCCTGATGAAAAGTAAAAATGTTGGATTTTTTATTTAAAGCAGATAGTTGGGGTTTTTTCAGAACTTTTAATGGTGGTTCTCTTTCATAAACTAATTCTTCATTTTCCAAGAGAAAAAAACCCTCTTAAAATTTCAGTATGAGAGACATTTTACCTGGGTTGTAAATGGAGATGAACTTTGGTGTTTTACTGCTGTGTGAATCTAGGAATGCACCAAACATTTTGAGTGATCAGTGTGAGAAAGTGCTTTCCTCTTAGTTCTAGGACTTACACTGCAGGAAGAAAGTGTCTAGCAAATTGGATATAGACAACAGCATCTCTTCCAATTTGGCATCACCTCAGCCAATTCAGGAGAGACGGTAAAATCTATCAGCATAAGGAAAAAGGTAATTAGTTGGCCACTTAAAACAACTGGAGAGCAGCTACCTCTTTCACAGCTGGAGGCAGAAGCTGCCATTATTCTGGAGATGTGTTGAGTACCATAGGGTGGGAGGTGAGAAATATCAAACAAAATTAGGTTGATTCATGATTTCTTCTGCTCTCTGCAGAATAATTCCTGGGAATCATAAGCAGCCACCCCAAAGTGCAGGTTTTCAGATGCTCTGCATGTTGCAGCTTGGCATTCAGTGAGAGGATTCTTCCTCCCCATGCCTGCTGACAGGTCTGGCCCTACTACCATCTGGCTCACAAAGTAATGAGACTAAATTAAATGGAGCTTGAAGATATTAACACTCTTTCCTTAATCTATTAATAAGTGAAAAGTGTTGATTTTGGTGACAGCTAGAGATACTTTATTATGAAGCAGATTGGTTAATTGGAAGCATCGTAAAGAAGGTTATATTGGCTATGAGTATCCCTTCAGAAACACACATATTTTTAATAAGGAGAGTTTGGTTTTTCTCACAGATTTAAACAGTCATGGAAAATGCTATGTGTGAAAAAGTCAACAAAGCAAAAAAAACAGAAGACGACAATTTTCTCCAACTCTCTGTTACTGCTTTTTAACTATGCAAAAATTCTGTCTATTTTGAATATGGCTATGAGCTAAAAGCCATCAGCATACAAAAGAAGGCATCAGACACGTGCAAATCTGTGCAGCACTACTGCTTCATCTCATTTTCAGGGTCCTGAGGGCCATCTTTCCTGCACACAGGCGGCCACCTTACTTAATGAAGAAAAACGTTCCCATTTACCTGACTTAACTCTGGTCACAAACATCTCATAGGTTCATTTGTGTGCTTCTGCTGCTGACAGATGAGACATCCAGCCAACCTGCTGGCATGTTTTAATTGTATTTAAAACAGGTTCATATGGATTTGGAGCAGTTTAGATTAAGCCCATAGGACTCTTGGATAAACTGGAAAAAATGGAAGTTTTACTTGATTAAATTGATTGTATTTTAAGTTGAACTAAAGCCAGACTGGTGCAATTTTGAATTTAGCCACTGCTTTCTTGTAACTTGATATTCTAGGAATAGCTTGTTCACATGTCAAGGCTTTCAGATTGAGGAGCTGGCTATTAGAAATACCTTCTATTTTCCTACCACAGTGATTAACTGGTAGAAGTTGATGCTTATATAACTGGTGGTTATTTTAAATATCAGCTTTTAAGTAAACGTCTTCTCATTAACGCTTTCCAAACAAGTAAGGTACCTGAGCAGTTCCAGCGTCTTCTGCAGACCCCTGGCATTGCCACCTCTGACATTTTTCTGCATAATTCTTCTTTGAACAGTGTCAGCTGCCAGGGTTAACTTACTAACTGTGCAAAATGGCAGGTTTTTGTTCTTGATTGTTAAGCTCATGCTCCTGCAGTTACTAAAATGCCTCATTAAAATTTGCTGTTGTGCACCACAAGAGACATGAAGGCATTTAAACCACTCGTCATTTCTCTTCCATCTCTTTGCTGCGATGCTTCACCCCTTCTGACTCATCTCTGTATAGGCTTTATTTTGATTTTTGGCTCCCATTGATGCTCCACCACTACCTGCAATCACTACTTTCTCTCTCAATTTTTCCCTTTTTCCCTCTGATGACTCTTCTGATTTTCACTTCCCTATCTTTCAAACTCTGTCCAAAAACCATGGTATGTTTTGAGATCTGCAGCAGCTCCCTGCCAAACCCCATGTGGCCTTGGGCTCTGTCTCTCAGCAGGTCTGCAGCCATCGTCCCACTCTTATCACACTCAGTCCCGGCGTCTGGTTTCTCACCTCTCATCTCTGGCAAAGAATGGGTCCATCAGTACTAAGCTGAGAAAATATATTTGCACAGACCCCATTGCCCACTCAGATCAGGTTCAAGCATCTCCAGTCACTCTACTTGGGTATATGGGTCCCAAAGAGCCAGTGTGGATCCAGACCTGTTAAAGGCTGCTTCTCCCTGCCAGTCCCTTCACCCTCATACTGCCACATGCTGCATTTTCTTTTAAAGAATCTGACCAGCCTCTGACCCGCTGCCATGTGCTGGCACTGGCAGCTGCAGTAGCACCTTTCTGCTCAGCAACAGCTTAGCACTGGCTCTGTTAAATAGTACTCTGTTATTAAGTAGGGGATACTTAGATTTTGATTACTAAACTAGAACAGGTTGGGGATTTTTGTGACATTTACTACATAATCATCCGTTTCTCTCCCAAATGGTTGTTTGCGTCACTAAGTTCAAATTTAGTATTCCTAAATATTATTTGGCTTAGGAGGGTAACAAAGTGCTCTTCAGGTTTGTAGCTGTAGGTGTGCTGGCCTGTGCATATTGACTGCAGTTTCCCTTGGGGTTTTTTCTCCCCTAACATAGGGTCACTGACAGCTGAGTTGCAAGGCCTCATAGCACAAGAGCTCCCTGCTCATATTGCAGGTGTCCTGTCCTGGGGAACAGAAAACAAAGTGCATTTGTGCTACACTAATAATATCAAGTAGAAAAAGGCAATGGCAGTATCACCAGAGTGACAAAAAATTACATACATTCCTTCCCATCTTCTGAGTATCACCATTTCATCCTCCATTTCTCTCCAACTTTGTGAGAAATGTGAGGCCAGCACTATCAAATGGACATACCTGACGTTAGGTATGTCCATTTCTTCAAGTTTTTAGATACATAGATAATTAATCAACCAATGACACAAGTGGATAAGGTGGGTGCCATATCTGGAAAAGCAGGTTTCAGGAGAGCATTTGTGGAAGTGGACAGCTGAACTGCTCAGCAGAACAAAACTAGAGGTAAAAGACCTTGAGTTTTGCATATATTTTATTACTGTTCAGGAGACATTATAGCTCTAACAGTGACCTCTGAAGAAGTACATTTGTTGTCCTTAGGGGTAATTTAATCTCTGTATTTGAAGAGAATACTTTATTTTTGATCAGATGTGGGTTAGAACCTGAGGAAATGGGACTGGAGAATCTAGCAAGCACTGGTGGAAAACTTACAGGAGAAAGCAACCAGTTTACAACTCTACTCTGGATTTCTTTGTGTACCATTGTCTTCAGAAGATGTAGTGTTGTCAAAAAAGGACTGTGGAAGGAATAAATAATTCACAAACTGCCTTCCCCCCACTCCCCGCCCCAAGCTGTAGTTAAAATACTATAAAACTGCCATTCGTTTTAGAGAGTTGTATCTGATCCTGCCTCTTCAACACTGTTTTCTTGATAGAAGACATTCCTTGTGCTTTAGAGTAGGGTTAAAACTAAGCAGAGCCCACCACAGGATCTCGGAGCATAGGTCTTGAGTACTTACTCTCACCTTTGTGTCAGCTGTACAGTTTGTGTAATGTGGATGTGATACCTAATCCTATGGGGGATACTCAAAGGAACAGTACTGCTGGGAACAGGCATCTAGGTTTAGCACTAGATTTGAAGACTGGCACACGGTCAAAAACAGCAGCCCAGGACTACTACAAAAATAATACCCACCACTGAAGACTGAATACCCACCAGTTGTTCTACAATAGCACGCCTCGGAAGTGTTCCTGCAATGGTCTTGATAATCAGTGTAAAGAAAAACAAGCAGCTTCCAGATATAAAATACTTTAAGACTCCATTCAGACTACTGGTCTACTAAAACGTCCTTGAAAATTTTAGGTGTGCTACTTATGGGCATGAAAAGCTTTGTATCACATACTAAATTGGTTATTACTGGTGCATTCACAAATAGCCCTAAGTCAGAGAATTGAATTAAAACAATAATTAGTAAACAATATTAAATAAATACATGCAGTGCTATCTGTTGGCTCTTTGTCCTACTTCCATTGAATCTTTGCACACCCATTGAAGGCTATTGTTAGTCTGAGGTGCATAAATTCAGTGTGAGTAAACAGAAATGATTTATTTTGTGAATTTCCAAATTCAGAACTTGGGAACTGCAGCACTTAGCCTTGTCACTGATAAAGCTGTTTTATAAAGCATTCCATTAATCTTACTTAATTGTAAAAGTTATTTAGTTTATAGGGTTTGTTGCTACATGTTTTTGTAGTTCCAAAGAAGATGAACATATTGAAGTGGAAAAAGATATGGAGCAGAAGGCCTGTGCCTTCCAGGAGCAATCTGATATTCCTCCTGGCAGGTGTATCACAAACAGGGAGCTGCAACTTATGCTCTGATGGTGCTGAGCTACTTGGTTATTGTAATTAAATTTACATTAACTGCTCCTCACTCCTGTTGTTCTTTCTCTCCTGGAAAGGCTAGGGGTTACTTTCAAACAATTATGTGCACTTACACATTTGCAAAGTTATAAGCAACTGAAAAGACTGCTCAAGTGAGAATCAATACTGAATCTTAGCTACAGGTAGCTGTTTGTAATATGCACACATACCTGAGTAGTATCTATATAGCATCCTGTCCACGTGCTGCTTCAAGAGCTATTCAGGCCTCTAGCACTTCCAGTTCTTCTCCAGACAAGCTTTCAAACTGTAAATTCCCCAAGTGCACAGAAATATTTATAATTAGCATTCACATTGCTAATTGAAATATTAGTAGAAGATGCCAGCTGCTTCATGTATCAAAATACTGACATTCATTACTGTTGGCTGGCAGAGACTTTGAGGGGTTTTTATTTTTGTATGAATTTAGTGCTCATGAAAGCATACTGGTGCAATGGAAAGCATGAGGAAACAGATCTCCAACATGAACACTAACCCTATCCTTTAAACTGTTCTGTGATTCTGTGATGCAGTCCTGTGCAATGTGCTCAAGACTGTCCTGCTTTGGACTACGTGATCTCTAGAGGTCCCATACAACACAACGATTTTGTGATTCTGAGATTCTGTAATGTAGATTCTCACTGATTTTGGAATGATTTGGAATGGTGTTACATGTGTAACATCTCATGTATATTAAATAAGAAAATAATATAGTTTTTTTAGCCACCTTCAACAATATAGAAACAGCAGGTACAATTTTATTATTCTCTTCATGCAGCCTGATATCCTCCTTCTTGGAAAGACTGACTATACAGTTGTTCTCAATCTGGTAGTAGCAATCTTTCATACCTAGGAGGGCCCATTACAATTTAGATGTTGTACAAAGGGAAGTAAAAGGTGGACCCACAGCAAACCGAAATGACAACCTTAGTCTAAAACAAAAGTCGGTAGGTGGCAAAGTAAAGAAAAACAATAATTTACCTTACAGTGTATATTAGAAGCCGAATTGCCCATTGCCATGGCTACCGTGCTGTGAATTAAAGATTGATCTTGCCTTAGCACTCTGTTAACTTTTCATTTTATCAGTCCAGACAGTTATACTGTCTACTCATCAGAGTGGTGCACAAGAGAGTTGAAAGCTCATCCCAGCTTCAGTAGCCAACCTTTGCATATACATGTGGGGAGGCGCTACACAATCAAAAAGCAAAGATTTCATATTCAACATTCCATTAGTGTAACTTAAATGATCATGGGCTGTCACTTAAGTGTGACATTAGAGGGGGTATAAGATACTTAGGGCTTAGCGTACTCTTAGGAAGAAGTGCAGGATTACCAGTTAATCCTTCTTTACTGGTTACCTAGTAAAAATCCAGTAAAGCACGACTGGCTGGTTTGCTATTCAAGTATCATGCCTTTATATTATGCTTTTTAGGAATATTTCCAAGACAGGCTTGCATTATATTGGACTAAATCAACTCCTGCCGGTTTTTTTTCTGACTGTATGTAACAGCAGCGTCCTACTGTTATTATTAACTAACTGTACAGTTAGAGCTCTGATGCATTCTGAAATGGAAGAGTGCAAGTTCCTTAGGACTAGAGGTGAAGGATTCCATTCTGCAAAGAAATTCGTATCAGTGTTATGCTGCACTTCTGTACTTACTGTTTCATTCTGCAATATCAAGCTCTACGTCCCAAACCTGTAATCCAATTAATGTTAGCTGGACCAAATAACTATACAGACATGGCACACTGCTTTAGTTTAAATGCAGCATATAGTTGAGATGTACATACAAAATGTAGAACACAGAACTGGGAAATGACTTGTAGCTGCAGAAAAATAAAACTAACAGTCTTAAGTTACGATCTGCTTCCTCTCTTATCCCCAGAGCCAGATCAGCTCTGCCTTTGCTGTTCACAGGACATGGGCCCAGAGCACCCTGGCTCTGGAGATGCCTTGACCTGAATTCATTGCTTCCCACTGCCTTGCTGGGTCACTGCTATTATGAAATTCAACCTACTGTCTCATCTGACCTTTTCGTGCTAAAGTTAAACTCATTGCTTGTTGCTTCTGCGGACAATAATCTACTCCAGTGTGCCACTTGACTGCCACAGAAAGAAATTCTCAGAAAGCAAAGGTTTTAAGTTTATAGCTTACCCACTCAGATGCACGGAGCCCTCCCTATAGCTCTACCATGTGATTATGTGTTCTGCCAGAGGTTAGCCAGGGCTGCTGCTTTTGTTAGGTTTGCAGTGGCTCTTGTAGCATTGTTAGTACCTTGTAGACGTCACCACTGCTGTGTTTTTTAATTACATGGAATTATTTCCTAACACATCACTGAGAGTACATCAGCAGTCATTCTGAAGGGCACCCTCTGGTCCCAGCTGCACTGACCCAGTACCACACCACTGTGTGTTTCAGAATCATGGTTTTTGCTGTTTCCTTTGTCCTGTGTTCTTTTTCATCCAGGCAGCTCTCCATAGACCAGTTGCTGCTGTAGAAACTTGTGCTCACATGACAGCAATTCCAACCACTAACAAAAAAATATTAAAATAATCCTTAGGGCTCATATACCTCCAGTGGGATAATACAGGTCTTGAAAGACCAAAGGAAATCTTTACCTTAAGAAGGCATATTAAAAGATTTATGTAGGAGCATTAATGTGATACATCTTGAACCCGTTTTAAAATATCACACTGAATTCCTAATCGCACTTGAACATGTAAAGATGATGCCAATATTTTGTAAATTGCTATAAAAATAAATTTCTTCAAAGGTCCGTAGAGTAACCATTGACAACCAAATTTGCATCCTGTTCTGTTCACTGCATCAGTTTGGGAAGAAAATGTTTTCAGGCAATCCTGTCTCAAATGCACTATCTAATTAATCTATTAATATTAAAGGCAAACAGTTGCCAATCTTGCAGTGCAATTTCACCCCTTGTGCACACTCTCTATAGCAGATCCAGTATTCCGATGCAATTAAAGTCTTTGAGTTTTTGTAATGATTTATGAACAGTAATTTTTAATACAGCAATCACTTGGTGTCCCAACAAACTATACATATACTAAGAATATTGCTAGGTTTCAGAATCATAGAATCATAGAATCATCCAGGTTGGAAAAGGCCCCTGGGATTATCAAGTCCAACCATCAGCCCTACTGTACAAGTTGGCTCCTAAACTGTATCCCTCAACACTACATTTAAGCGATTTTTAAACTCATCCAGGGATGGTGACTCCATCACCACCCTGGGCAGCCTGTTCCAGTGCCTGACCACTCTTTCCATGAAGAATTTTTTTCCTGATGTCTAATCTAAACCTACCCTGTTGAAGCTTTAAGTCATTCCCTCTGGTTCTGTCACTAATTACCTATGAGAAGAGACCAGCACCAACATCTCTACAATGTCCTTTCAAATAATTGTAGAGAGTGATGAGGTCTCCCTTTAACCACCACTTCCTCAAACTAAACAGCCCCAGCTCTCTCAGTCTCTCCTCATAAGATTTATTCTCCAGGCCCTTCACCAGCTTCGTTGCCCTCCTCTGCACTCGCTCTGGCACTTCAATGTTTCCCTTGTACTGAGGTGCCTAAAACTGGACACAGTACACAAGGTGCAGCCTCACCAGTGCTGAATACAGGGGGACAATCACCTCCCTACTCCTTCTGAACACACAGTTTCTAATAAAGGCCAGGATGCCATTGTCCTTCTTCTAGGCACAATGCTGGCTTATATTCAGCCACCTGTCAATTAGAACAGGTCCTTCTCTGCTAGACGGCTTTCTAACCACGCTTCCCCAAGCCTGTAGCGTTACATGGGGTTGTTGTAACCAAAATGCAGGACCTGACTTGGCACTATTGAAACTCACACAATGATCCTCAGCCCATCGATACAGTCTGTCAAAGTCCCTCTAAATAGCCTCACCACCCTCCAGCAGATCAACACTCCGTCCTGGCTTGATGTCATCTGCAGACTTACTGAGGGTGCACTCAATCCCATCATCAAGATCATTGATACTGATGCTGAAGAGAAGTGGCCCCAGCACTGAGCCCTGCGGGGCACCACTCGTGACTGGCCTCCAACTGGATTTAGCTCCATTGACTGCAACTGTTTGGGCCTGGCCATCCATCCAGTGTTCCACCTAGCAGAGTATGTACCCATCCAAGCCCATGGGCAGCCAGATCATTGAAGGATTATGAAGAGTGGCTTGGCAACACCATCTGCCAGATCCCTCAGCACTCTAGGGTGTAATCCATCTGGCCTCATAGATTTATGAGTATCCAGCTCATGAAGTAGGTTCATAAACATTTGCTCCTGGACTACGAAGGGTCTATTCTGTTTCCCATCCCTATCTTCCATCTCAGGGAGCCGTGCACCCAGGGAACTACTAGCTTTACTATTAAAGACTGAGGCAAAGAAGGCATTAAGCACCTCAGCCTTCTTGTGATCTTCGGTCACCGTGTTCCCCTCTGAGTCTAACAACATGTGGAGATAATCCCTACTTCTCCTCTTACTGTTAATGTACTTATAAAACCTTTTTTTGTTATCCTTCACCACAGCGGCCAATTTTAGTTCCAGTTGGCCTTTGACCTTTCTAATTTCCTCCCTACTTAGCTTCACTGCATGTTTGTAATCCTCTTAAGTTAGCTGCCCCCACTTCCAGAGACTACAAACTCTCCTTTTACTCCCAAGTTCCAGCCAAAGCTCTCGGTTGGTCTCTACCTCTTCATCTTGTCTTACGTGACCTGGGGATGGTCAGCTCCTGCACATTTAAAATTAATTCTTTAAAGTATGCCCAGCCTTCCTGGGCTCCCATGTCCTCCAGAACTGTCTCCCAAGGGACTCTCTTAATCATGTTCCAAAGGAGATGAAAGTTTGCCCTCTGGAAAATTAAGATTAATGAAAGGGGGACATTGTGGAAGACAGAGCCAAGATACTGTAAACATCTTCTTAGCTGCACATTTTAAAGTACAATGTGCACAAAGTACAAATTATTTGTGAGAGAAGCAGCATTGAAGCTTGTATGTGTGAGACTTCATACACCAGTAGTCTTTAAAACATACTTCTGTCAAAGACAGGAATTCCCAGATGTTCATATCTCATCCCAGGTTTAAAGGTAATTTATACATGGTTAGGTAATTTAGAACAGAAAAGAAATTCATTGAGTTATCCTTCAATAAATACACAGAGAAAGGAATTTCATTCTCATCTGCAATAGCCCAGTGGTTCCCACTGCAGTGAATTGATAGGCCACAGGGTTTCTTTTGCTGAATAGGTCCCTTTTTTGAACATTTCCCTCCAAGGAAAGGACTCCCTTCTTCACCTATATATCTTATTATATCACTCACTCTGTGGAAGTGTCAGAGCTTGAACCTAAATTAAAAGAAGCTCAGTAACTTTATTTATTTAAAATCAACTTAAATAACTATTTAAAATATCGAGAATGTAAAAATTATGCTGAAGTTCACACACCAAATGAACGTCAAAATGCACTTAACTTTTTAGAGCTTTTAAAATTTATTTTGAAGGTTACTTTCCCCCAGTATTCCTGTACTGTTATATGCAAGGTATACCAGGTAGATTTTTCTTGTGATGATATTCTAAACAAAGCTGTACAGAATGTCCTGTAGTACAGAACACATGGAAAAGATTATTCTTGGCAATGCCTCTTTTTTTTTCTTTTATTTACCATCACATCCGAATACAGAGAAGCTGCTCCAAGCACTGCTAACTTTTACTCCTGTGGAAATGACCCAGCCCGGCATCCTTCTGCAGACTACAAAGGAAGATGGTATCTGGAAGCAGTGAAGAAAGCTGGCTGTTAAAAAGCATGCTGCAAACAGAGCTTTGTTTTGAGTCAGGTGGAAAAATATCTGTGAGCCAGACAGGTTTCTGAGGAGTCTGTTGGCAGACCTTGCTCAGGTTGCAGATTCTCCTCCAGCTGGTGGAGAGGAGTAGCTTTTAGTTTTACGGAAGAATAAATGGGAAGAGCACAATTACTCCTTCTCAGTAAAGGATAGGAGAATCCTCTTCAAAAGGTTAAAGTTTAGATACCCTGGTTTAGATAAAACACGTCTTTTCTAGAATATCTTGCTTCTCCACAGTGTGTGGCTAAATCTTCCCCTTAATCAGTCTTTAACAAGTTTTGGTGTAATGTTACTGTTGTCTAGTGGTTGGTCTGCCCCTAAACCACACAGTACCTGCACACAAGATGCCACTGTAAAAGACAACCATTCATTATTTCCACCTCAGGTCTGTAGGCTGCCTTGGGGATGCAAACACATCCTATATCACACACTTTAGTGTAGGATGCAGTATACAGCAGTGGTACTCCATAGCAACAAAGTTTCTTATTTGGAGTTTAGAATTGGAAAACACAGGAGCAAAATGCCATGAACAGACTGTTAAAGAAATCTTCATGATGAAATTAAATGCAATTGATGTTTGAAAACTGCTGTGTGTTTATAGCTATATCATAAGAGGAGAGTGATTTTGAAGAGGTAGCTGGAGGCAGTACCACTCTTTACACCTGAAGTACTGACAACTGAAATGGGTCTCTTTCAGGCAATATACATTGTATTTAGCATAGACCTATGTTCCTTAGGAGTAATCAGTGGTGACGGTGCATATGAATATGACTATGGGGACCTCAACATACCATATGTTCTACAGGCTCAATGTATAGGAAAATGATTTCCTAACTGGTAACACACATCTGAAACAGCTGCTGTTTTAGAAGCAAATCCATCAGTTAGGACTCCAAAGAGAAGTCAGGTCATCACTTCAGACGTCAAAGTGTTGGATTAACTTTTCCCTGTGAGGTGGAGTGTAACTGTTGCTGGATTTTATATAGACACCTGATTCTTTTTGCAAATTGAACAAAATCCCTGCATGCCAAAGTTAAATCATTATTCAATTTATAGGAAATGGGGATTTTCCAACTTTGTTCAAGGAGATGTTGTGAAAGATAGAAATCTTTCACAAGGGGCTACCCCACAATTATCTGGGTTAGCGGGGCATGCAAATTAGTTGTCAAGGTTTTAAGGAAAACTTTCTTGAAATTGGAGTTGCTGTAAAAAAAGCAGTTACTGCAAACTGAGGAAACCACTACTATTTCTAGAATATCAAAATGCCTATAGAAGATTAGTTCTGCCTTCAATTCACTTAAGCCATGCAAACCCAAACCTGTGGTGCTCAGAAAAAGAGCCGTCTCTTCAGAGTATTCCCCCAATACTAGTTTTGACTTTGACGGCATTCAGCTTTCAGCAGCGCACTGTGTTCCAACCTGCAGGCCAGGCCAAAGCAGTTGATACACCTGTCTATGGAATTACAATACCTAAAGCTGAAATTTTCAGCCTCTAAGGCTTTGCAATAGCTTTTTTTCTTCAGACAGCTATAAACTCAAGATTTCTTTTTCATGCTCTGTAAAGAGAATCTAATTTTGGAACTGTAGATGCTTTAATATTCCTGAAAAAGTCTGTGCCAAGAGGAAGCAATTCAAACAACCTTTTCACTTTCAGGCCCCATTAAAAAAACCCCACAAATTAACTAAAACATATGTAAAATTCTGGTTGAAGACATTCATGATTTTATTGGGAACTTTGCTATGGGTTTATATGAAGGGTTTTCCTATATGATGGTGATGGGAAGTATATAAAACAAATAGAATATAAAGTTATTAAGAAACTTTGAAGAACTAGGCATCAAGAATGAAAAGCATTCTTCTCTTTGTACAGTTATCTTGTCTTCTGAGTTTAGGATGGCTAGATGTCAAATAAACTTTAAACTGTAATGTAAAGGAGAGAACTAAGACAATGATAAACTATCTCAACTGCCACGGCCCTGGATTTAAGAAAGCTGTAGATTTTCTAGGAGATAATGGATAGACCTTAAAGGAGAGGAGCTGGAAGAAGGAAGAAAGTCTGAGTTTATGGACCCTGAGACTCACTGGTATAGACATAGATATGTATCTAAATAATGTACCTATAGATATAAGCAGATTATATGGGAGATAATTGAGATGTGAAGGGAAAGGAAAAGGATTTGAAGACTGAGAATTTTAATAGTGTCTGAAAAGAGAACAGACAACCCATACATCCTAGGCTATTGCTTCATCACGTACTAGGGAGATTAGTTGGAAGAACAGAAAGCCACAGAAGCAAAATCTTTCTGGAATTAAAGAAGAAAGGTCTTCCTTAGTCCAAATAAAATGTGCTCCAAGGCTATGCAAATAGCAGCTCTGAGACTGGTTCAGATGTATGTTTCTGGAAGCAAAAGGAAAGACTCGTACACAAGAGTGAAGACAGCAAAACAGATCTGAAAAGGAGATCTCAGAGCAAATTAATGTTAAGGATTTCATGAAGCTTACAGATGAAGTGGAAAAGGGAGATAACAAGATGGTTGGCAAAAGCTTGCTTTGTATTTACTGGGAGCACTGGTGCTGAAAGCTGAACTGACAGGCAGAAGGTGAGGGGCTGAACAGAAGGAAGTGATTTTATGGCTTACAGGAACAACTAGCCAGAGGGAAAAATAAGTCTTAATTGATGCAAGGTCTTCTAGTTTATTTAGGAAAAAAAATACAACATTTTTCTTGTTAATTACTAGGGACAGTTCTTGAAATGCAACAGCTTGTTTTAAAGAGCATATGGTAGGGGGTGCTAGGCAAGTGCAACAGACAATGTGTTACTAAAAGAAGATCTCTTTTACATAAGGACACATATGTAATCCAAATTTATCCACATCATGTCATCAAAATGGGTATTTTAAATCATACCAGCTATAATATTAATATTCAGACTGCCAGTACTCAGTAAGGTATGTACAGCCAGTCCTTTCAGACATTACCTTAAGAGGCAGAGTAAATCTTAGATGTACATAGGAAGAAGGAAGGGTAACCAGGAGACTGCAGTGGTAAGTGATGCGCTAACCCAGCCTGACCACATGCTGAGACCTATAAATGGTCCTGTTGTCTGGAAACGTCTTGAAACTCTGCAACAACAAGACTGCTTTTACACAAATACCCTTTTCCTGCTTTCCTCAAGCTCTCTTTCAATACGTACTCCTAACTTAAATTTGGTTTTTAGTAAAGCTACTTTTATAGCATTAGGGTTTTATATCTTTGCACTGCCATGGCTCTCTTAAGTGTCTCATTGCCACCTTTTCTCAGCTGCTTCCCAGTTTTGTGTTCTCTGACACAGTATGAAGAAGCTTCTGTAATCTCCACTCAAATCCTTTTGTAGTTAAGCCACAGGGGAGCAAACTGGCAACACGCTGCACTTCACTTGTAAATCAAACTATTTCTGTTTGAAATGAAATGTTGTGGGTTTATAATAAAATCACAGAATGAATGAATGGATTTTATTAAAATCATAAACTAATTAAAACTGCCCAGCTTTGCAGCATCCTCAGGAAGGAGGGAGAGTTGAAGAAGGATACGGAGGAGTGGGGGCAGGCCTGGTAGAAGTGATGCTGTGGGAGAAGGGGGTAGCACAGTGGGGCGTACTCTGGGACAGCTATTCTGACTAATGGTTGTGTGGGTTGGGTAAGATACGGTGCATGCGTAAGCCTTATAGTTAGTTGGGATGATTGAGGGGTATTGAGGAGTCTGAGCAAGAGGGCAGGAGGGGCTGACACAGCTTGAGGGCCACATGTGGTGGTGTTCTCTGAGGAAAAGTAGCCTCTGTGGCGTCCTCCGTGCTTAGGGGACTGTTTAGATTTGTGCCATGTGTCACCTCAAATCTTCATGCACGTTGCAAGTATGGAGATGGGACAAAGAGCACAGTCCCACCTTCACACTTTGGTTTTGCGGGGGAACTGAAAACCCCATGAGCATTACTCCACAGCCAGCTGAGAATGGTACCATGCTCTTAAATCTGAAGTGGATTTGGGATGAGTATTTTAGGTGCTGTAAATTTGGAATGCATGACTAGTATTTCCTGTTTTAAAAATAAAATTGAAACAGAAGTCATGGCAACTTCCAAATAACAGTAAGTCCTATGTAACCTACAGAAAAATGTGCCCATCCCAGTTTTGAAAGTCTTGTTCCTTCAGTAATAGTAGATACTGTGATTACTCTAATGAGCAAAGAGAGTGAACATTAGTTTTGACAATAGTATCATGCAGTCATCATCTTTCTATAGACTTGGGCCCCTTGGCTCTTTTTTCATGTGCCTGGCACCTTCTCCTCCTCCTTCTGTTTCTGCCAAAGGAGTTAGCAGTACATACAGCTGCTTGTAAAGAACAGATTCAAAAATGTAAAAGTTTCATGAAGGTGAAGCATATGTATCATACCAAGTTTGTACTTCAGTATCTAGTCGCTCTTCACAGTTGAGAGAGTGCTTCAAACAGCCCTTTATTCCATACAAAGGCTACTATGTATAGCAATAGCTACCAAAAGACTGTACATAAATCTGAAGAGGTCATACCCACAAACAAAAAGTCATCCTCTTTGTCACTCTCCTGACACATTTTCCTCCTTAGCATCTTGCGGTACAAAATACTTTTCCTTTATGACTGGCAGTTTCCATACTCACCTTTTTTTTCCTTAAGCACGCTTACAAAAAGCTGAGATGAAAAGGCTGAGGTTGAACCTGCCAGCTCGCTACGATTGTGGAGGGGTTCACCAGAGTGCACTACCTCAGGAGCATAGCTCCTTCATCAAACTCCCACTGCCAGATTTGGTGTCTGTGTAGCGCACAGGATGAGGTGGATACAGAACAATGGAAATCACTACTGAATGAGGGGCCTGGGGCCACTTCAATCAGAAGTTCTAAAAAGGGAAGAGTGTTTCTTACAGACTTAGACAACTGTTCTTTCTCTGGTCCCAGGCTTGAAAAATGTACGTGAGATTCACAGACTCACACCCTGTCACTTATATCATCCCTTTGGGTGCAGACGACCAGATCCCTTTGTTTCTTTAAAAACCATCCTCAGTAGCAATATCATTTTGCCAACTAGTCTGGTGTTCAAATTTGAGTCTTTTCCAGCACAAGGTGGATGAAGCTCATTTCCCAGCAGACGTGGCTAAATACCAATCTGTATGGCATACAGGGAAGAGTCTCCTGTCTTGGATCCATTCTCTACTGTGCAAAAGCACTGGGAAGATTTTTAGGGTCAGAAGGAGTGACCACAGAAGAAAGCATGATGTTGAAGCCTGTAAAGATAGTACTCAGCTTGGAGTTACTTCAAGCCTTGCCATAACACATGAGTAAAAACCACAGGCATTTATCTGTATTAAACAACTGCCATGCAGTCACACTGCATACGTGACAGAGCAATTAGGTACTGACCCCAGGATTCTTCATGAAAATCAAATGCTGTAAACATCTAGCACCTCTGCTCCCTGTTTCTGAGCAGAAGACCTCTCACATAAGCCTTTTCTCCTATTCAAGATGCTATTTCCATCTCTTGCCTCTGACCATGCCTCACATCAAAGTAATCTTTGCAATTTTCCCTTTGGCAGACCATTCCTAGCTCCTCTCCAGCTAGAGCTCTAGGCTTTCTCTGCCTTTCTTCAGACATTTGCAGGTGCTTATTCTCCTTTGCATATCTGTACATTCACTTCTCCTGTGATAGATAGTTTGAATTTTAGCTTTGGCATCATGACTCTGGAAAAATGCTTTCTCACTGTCTAGCTACTAATTAAAGCCAACTCACTGAAGGCTCTGATCCACAGTCCCAAGCGGCTCCTGTGCTTTTCATTTGGTACATAGTTATTTTCCAGGTGATTAGTTAGGGTATTTTTAAGTGGTTTTCAGAAGCAATGTTTGCTAAGTGCGGTGCATTAAATCCACCCATCAAGATGATGCTCGTTATATTTTTAAAAGAAAGTAATTATTAATCATGTTACTTAAATTATTCATTGTAATTTTGAATTGGTCTGCCACTTTGAAAATAAACAGCTTGTTTTGTCCTTTACATATGTTTTAGTACTCCATTGCTTAACACCCAGCTGTAAGCCTGAGCAAAAATCAAAGGAACAGAAATCTGTAGGCAGATGTTGCATTTCAACATTTATTCCCACTCAGCTCTGAAAATCTTGTCTGCAGAATTCACTTTCCTTGAGATGATTCAGTTCATAACCAATGACTCAGCATCAGCAATTATCCTGGGGCAGCAAGGCAGAGTATGTGCATCCTTTGAACCAACTCCATGGATCATTGATCCCAAAAGTCACTCATCAAAGGCAACAGGTTGCTGAACAGTATTACAGGAATAGGTTTATTGATTCAGTTCCTTAAATAAAACATTATGAAGAAAGACTATCACACAAGATCTGCAGATTATCTAGCAGGCTTGTGGCATGCATCTCACTCCTAATATAAAATATGCATGGTACAAATGCCTGGGGAGTCTAGTTCTTGTCATTGGAATTGTGTCACACAGCAGCAGCAACCAAAGCAAAGAATGATGTGTGTGAACAGCATGTTTACACAGATATGTGAGTGAGCATTAATGCTGAGTTCATTCACTTTATGCCTGCTAAAAATCAAGACTTTCATCTGTATTTGACATTTAGTGCAAGCTGAATCTTTTAATATATTTCCACATATTTTATATTTCCAGCCATCTCTGTTCTCACTGACTGCCTAGACTGTCCCATGCCATCTCAGGGCAAAATCAACAGATCAGTCATAATTTAAAGCTAATCCTGCTCTGAAGGGAAAACTCATACATTAAGGACAACTAGAAGGCAATTTAAGAATCTTCCAGAGGCCACGTGACATGGGAGCCCCATGTGGATTTGGCTCAGATTGTTGGGAGGCAGGGGTGTGATGTTGTTGCCCATTTGGCTTTTCAGATGCAGCACAGCATAGCTACTGGAATTGTCTCACAGCTGCAGTACCTGAGCTGTTGTCTCTTTTAGCATCCCAAAGGCCAAGGGGAGTGTTGAGGCATAGCTCTGGCATGCTTTCCACAGCAGTCTGCCCAGCCTGAATGCAAGTGCAATGCCTCTGCAGGGCTGCACAGCTCACCAAGATAGCAAGAAACTCCTTATGCAGTTGCTGCAGCTCACCTTCCAGTTGTATCTGGAATTCCGCATTGACATGGGATGTGGAGATGATTCCCTCTTCTCAGTGGCTCCAGTTGCAAAAATATTTTTGGGAATGGTACTGACTGATAAAAATATGTGCTACAATCTATGCCAAGACAGTGGTAAGTTTGCTATGGCAACATAGTATGTCTGGTGGTTCTGTTATTCTGAAGCCTCAGCTGTGGGCCAGGACTCCTTCACACTAGGTATCATACAAGCCCAGACTGAAAACTGTCACTGTGGATATGCTATTTAAGCAAGTGATTTGATGAATGATGATAGCCTCGGTTGTGAAAATTACTGCTTTTAGAGTATAAATCCCATTATTTTTATCTTCAGTTGTTTGCTAAATATCCAAGTAAGAACTTTCAGAGCAACATTCTTTGTCACAAATCACTTTGAGGAATTTCTGAATTTCCTTATGTCTTTGCCCTGGAGGTGCCCAAACAAAGTCCTGACAAACAAGAAATGTAGGAGGTTGTGAAAACTTGCAGAATATTGATATCTGCAGTGATGCCTCACCATGGAATAGAATACATTCACATTTACTCTGCATTTGTTATTCCCAGCCTATTCACACATGACAATATGCTTTCTCTCTTATAGTGAAAGAGACAAACCGTAACTTCACATAAAAGCACATAGGTTAAGTGTGGCAGAAAAGGTATCATGTGGAACAAGGGGGTGCAAAGCAACCCCGTGGAGACTGCAACTGCTTCCTGCTTTGATGAAATGTCTCCAGAGGCACCAAAGGAAATGGTTTAATAAGTGGGCCCTACTGGAATATGAAAACCTAGGGGTATCACACTGGTGCAAAAAAGCAGGTGATTCCTAAAGAAGCGTTTGTTTCCATAGGATATGATTAAGTCGTGCTTCCATAAAACATGGTTAAATCGTGCTGTATATTCTGTTTATTAATACTTTAAATAGATTTCTTATTTAGCTTGCTTATTTTAAATTGCCATCTTTTCTGATGGCAAGATGGAAAAGCAAACAGCTGTAAGCTGAGATTTTCTTCCTGGTGATGGGAGGAAGAGAGGACTCCAGACTTCACAATGTGCAGCTCCTATCTAATGCAGAGTAAATGGGCCCCCAGTTCCACTTTGCATACTTTTATAACATAAAATGAATCCTGGCTATGTAACTTTAACTTTTATGGTCACCTAATGAACCTGAACATGATTATGTGCAACTTAGACAGCTATTTACACATACATCAAATGTTGTCTTTAAAATGCCTGGTAATGTGAAACAGATTGCTATAACAGCTTTTCAGCCAATTTCACAGGTATGTCTATTTTTCAATCCCATAACGATCTTTGACATAAGGTAAATGGTTATATAAATAAATGTACCCTATTCCAATGGAATTGATTTTATTGCATTCACACGTTTTGTTTAGCATTTTTATGAAATCATGTGAAAAATGAATGAATGCTCAGACTAGCTTACATCATTCCTTAGTGATTAATTATAGCATAAACACCATGATTCTTCTCCACTGAAACAGAAAAAAAATGCCTCAGAGACGTGGTTAATCATTTGGATCTAGTAGCATTGTGTTTATTCGTTCCTTTTTGGTCCATTAGAGAGTAAATTAGATTTGATGCACTTACTCTGATTGGCTTAATTGTGCCAGTTACAGATGAAGTACAAATATAACTGTAATAAATCCAGCAGATGTTTAACCTGCTGAATCAAGATCTTTATCAGTCAATTCCAATTGCAATTTACACTCACCAATTTAACAAGACCCTTAGGAAGTTGATCTGACTTTTCTAAAACCCCGACACTTTATTTCTGTGTTGCCAAAGCAAGACCAGCACATCTGATTTACAGGTCCAGATTCTTTCACAAACATTTTTTGTGATCTCACTTCTTTCTGTGCTGGGCTGTGGGGCAACGGCATCCCCCACAGCCAGGGGGATTATAGGAACTGATGTATATCACATGGATTCTGCCCAAGTTAAATCACTAAATGTCACTAGTATAAAAAAATAACAATTTCAGAATAAAAGTATAAAATAAAGGTATTTAATGTCTGTGACTTAAAAATCTGGAGATACTCACATCTAATGCATTATGCACTAAACGGCAAGGTTCATCAGATTGCAATTTAAATTGCTATGACCTTTACAAATACTATTTAATATGTGCATGAGAAATTCTAATACTAAATACCATATCTTAGTCAAATTGATCGTTCATGTGATATTGAGAAACCATCTGGATCTATAGAACTCAAAAGGACAATGTACATCAGCAAACCAGTCCATGCTGGAGTTTGTCATGCCTCAACAAGCCCCACTAAGAAATAAAGTAGCTTATTAACATAGAAAAATGTCAGTTATTTTAATTATAACGAGAGGCGGAAGGAATCCTCTCTGAGTGTGAAATTACTGCAGAGCCATTCATTGATCCCTCCATTTAATCAGTCTCTTGAGAGCACCACAAAGACGGAAGAATATCTGATTAGTGTGGAAGTGTCAGCTTGGCACTAGCTTTGGGTACCTGTGATTCATACAGAGGGATTTCCCCTCTCCACTGCCAAACCTGGACTACTGACTGGTTTCACCACTTGCCTCACTGAAGCAGGTTTTCCCTCCTTGTGTAATGTGGATGGAAAGACTAGTGGATACCTAAACCTTTTGGTTAGATTCCCGGACCAAAGGCTCAACAAATGAAACACAAAGTTCTGATGAAGAAAGCAAAGCCAGAGACTCCAAATCAGCTGTTCCAAGGCCATACAAGAAGACTGAGGACACTACAGTCCCTGGGCTGAAGTCCACTTAGGTGGGTCAAAGAGAGGTCTCCCTATTCACCAGCCTACTCAGATAAGACAAGGACTGATCACCCACAGGAGCATGGAACTTATGTTGATGTGTATGAGGAGAGAACTGTGTGAAACTCTTGGGACATTTTAAGGAGATTGAGTGCAAAAGTTCCTATGGGACGAAGGTGACAAAAGGGAGGAGCCTGAGTGGCTTGGAGATCTGGTGGAATCAGGGAAAAGGCCCACAGGTAGCAGCTGCCTCCATCAAATCTCTGCAAGAAAATCCCAGCTTGAGCCTGCACACAGAGCCCACTCACTGCTCAAGCGGGTGCTTATTAGCATTAGGATGTTTGATTTCTCTTTTTTCCATTGTAAGATCTTTTGCTCTTCCTATCAAGAGCAGAGGATGATACTCAGCAAACAGTTGCATACACACTGCTACTGCAAACAAATAATTTGTAAATGAGACATAGCCTGAAATGTGTTCTGACTATCTGTCAAAATCAAATTCTGTTCAGAGATGATTTGTGAATAGCAGAAAAAGGCAAAACTGCAAATAAATGTTTGATCTGCATCATTTATGCTGTTCTGTCAGCATTTGAATTATCAAACAGAAATCCTGCTCAGATTCCTAAATGTCAGATCCAAGTTTATTTGTCCCCAACACAACTCTGATCTGTTCAGAGTTTGAAGTGAGCTGGTTGGTGCCAGGCACATATGTGCCTTGCACTGGCACTACACTGGGCACCTCTTAATAAATCCATCTTCCCTGTTAACAACTTTGGTTGGTTTTGAACCAACCCAAATAGCACAACATATCTGTCTTTTCTCGGGTTTTTTGTGTGTGTGTGTAGGCATTTATGTGATTATTGTGAAGTCAGACTTTTCAGAGCATTTTAATTATTCATAAACTACATTATTTTGTATTTTATTTAGTTTGCCATGAAAACTGCCTGTGGACTACAACACACTCTAATAATGTTCACTTGTCATTGTTGTAAAAATGTGATCATTTTAGTAAAATTGGCTCAAAAATCTGTTTCAAAACCAACATAAAGCGACATCCTTCTGTTTTTATGAAAGATTCTTAAAGCCTTACAAAAAATATATTTTTAGGTTCATAAAACAAGTTACTATGAAATATTTCAGTTATTTTTACATGTGTATTTAAAATGTTTAAGTGAAATTTCTCAGTTTTTAAAAGACCAAGTTGGGCAAATGTAGAGTCTTGCATCTGGACAAGAACAACCCCAGGTACCAGTACAAGGTGGGAACTGACCTGGTGGAGAGCAGTGTAGGAGAAAGGAACCTGGGGGTTCTTGTGGACAGCAGGATGACCATGAGCCAGCAATGTCCTTTTGTGGCCAAGAGCACCAACAGCATTCTGGGGTGGATCAGAACAGGGGTGGTTAGCAGATGGAGAGAGAAGTTCTTCTCCCTCTCTACTCTGCCCTGGTCAGACTACATCTGGAGTATTGTGTCCAGTTCTGGGCTCCTCAGCTCAAGAGGGACACAGAACTGATGGAGAGAGTCTAGTGCAGAGCAATGAAGATGGTGAAGGGAGTAGAACACCTCCCCTCTGAGGAAAGGCTGAGGGAGCTGGATCTCTTTAGCTTGGAGACGAGGCGACTGAGACATTACCTCATTAATGTTTATAAATATGTGAAGGGTGGGTGTCAGGAGAATGGAGCCAGGCTCTTCTCAGTGTCATCTAGTGATAGGACAAGGGGCAATGGGTGTAAGCTGGAACATA
>JAOXOE010000506.1:16806132-16840108 GCA_028565055.1 Phoeniculus purpureus | reverse complement strand
CCGGCAGGGGGGTTGGACTCGATGATCTCTTGGGTCCCTTCCAACCCCTAACATCCTATGATCCTATGATCCTATGGTAGGTATAGCCTCTCTACCTACCATGCAAGGCAATGAGAGAGTTCAGCTTGTGTTGTTGCTGTACCATCTTCTTACAAATAAATCACTAAAAGAAAAATCATATATATCAGGAGAAAACTTTACTAAATCTTTACCATATTGCTGGTAATTCCAGCAGACTTCGTATTTCACCCAGAAGAATCAACAAGAATCCAAACATACAGCTCTTTCTGTTTTTTAAATTGAGATCACAAGTCCACGAAAGATAACAGTTAACAAATAGAATGACAAGGTCTGCTGAAAAACAAACAGAAAATGTTTAGAATAGGAATTATATAGTTAATGAAGCAAAGTAAAATTTACATTATTTATGCCACATTCTCAAATATAACTTCATTTAACTAAATTATGTCCTAATTTGTTAGAATTAGTGTCCGTCTTCAGTACAAACTCATCAGTTTTTGAGAAATATTTGCATTTGCCAGTGAGAAATACCTGGTTATTAAAGTGACCTTAACTTGTTTTCCTTTGAATTGTCAAAATTTCCTTATTTTAATACAAGCATGATGAAATACTTAGAGGCCATAAGCACAAGCCCTTTACAGACACTAGCATTATGCTAGTCTCTGCAGTGGAACTGAAGTCTTCTGTTTCAAGCAAACAAATCTTTTACTTATTTCATTTGATCACTAATCCTAGGCTTTCCTTACTTGTAACCACTTCTGGAAGTTCTGCCATTGTATTTCTTCCACAGAGATTGGAGCAGGGGGTTGGGAATAATAGAATTTACTGCAATAAATCAAAGCTGACATTGTCTTCTAGATTTTGTGTGTAAGTAAATCATTTTTAGAACTATAAGATGCTAAAATATAGAGGAATTACTATAATCATCCTCCTGTAAAACTGCAGCTCTCTGTGCATACAAGTCAATGAATGATCGGAGTATTTTATGATTTTACTTCCAACTTTTCAAGAACTACTATTTTTCCCGTTTGCCAAAGAAATATTGAGCTGAGTCACAGGTGACAAGGAAATATCTAGATCCCCTGAGTCAAAACTGATTAACAGGAAGAAGTCTTGCTATTGTATTTGTATAAAACGAACATTTCTCATTAGATGCTGGTTTCTAGCTATTCAGTGATATTATGTTTTTGTCAAGGGTTAGGGCTAGGCCAGTCACTAGAGGCATGACAAATGCTCTCTATTAACCCCTCTCCCTCCCCAAAGGGGAAAAGAAAGGGAATAAGAGAGATAGGCTTCTGTATTGGAAGAAAAACCCCATCACTGCTTTAATGAAAATGACAGTAAAATGAAATATATACAAATATATACAAAACCAATACAGTGACATCACTGATGCTGTGGGCAGGCACTCAGGAAGTCCCAGACTTGACTGGGTGGCAGATGGGAACCAGGATTCTGGAACTGGATTCAGGAATACAAGGACTGGAGGGAAAATGAAAAGAGTCATCCTTGGACATTGGCCACTGAAAAAGATGAGCTTGACCCTTGTGATCCCTCAGCTATATACACAATGTGAGATATATAGTATGAAAATACCTTGGTTATTTTAGGGCTACCTGTCCAATCGGCTTCTACCCACAACTGTGGTTTCTTACATTTTTCAACAAATGGTTTCAACATTTAGCCCATACCTGAGGCTAAACTATAGCAGTTTCTCACCCACTAACCTCAGCTGGGATCACGGATCAATGAACAGGAAAAGGAGAGGGAACCCATGGGTTTAAATCAAAACATATGCAATGAAACAATCAAAAATTTTAATACCAAAGCTCATATAAAACACATAAAATTATTCTTAGCCAAGCGAATGTTCATTTGGTGGTCACAACAAACATAAATGCAGTTCTCCAGAACATGGCTGGCCTAGGATTCTGTCCCAGCAAAACCAGGGCTATACTGCACCTCCAATGTACGCAATTTAGCGGTGACCCAACTACTCTGGGCTGAAGCAAGGAGAGAGCTGTGCTGTAGTTGCCACTCATTGTTAACTCCTGTTACTATCCCCAGGAAAATCCTTGATCAGTGAGCATCCTGAAAATTTGCCTTTGTTCTGTTCTGCAACTTGTGTTCAGACAGTCTTATATAATTAACTTTCCATATACTGAAGCATCCAATAAATTAGGCAATCCCTATAAGTAAAAGATTTATTACATAGGTCAGAACATTTTAAAGTCAGTGTTTGGTCTGGAGAAACCACATTACAGTTAATATGAAATATAACGTGTGGTTTTGAATTATACCTAAATATTTCATGACATTATTATATCAATAAAGAAAAGATTTACTGCAAACTGACAACTGATATTTTGAGCAAGCTTCCTCACTTAACATCAGATCTGTAATATGCTGAACTTTTTAGTTAACTTTTTAGTTTTACTGTGAGTTTTTGACCACTACTATATTTTTTTCTGGAACCTCTATTGGTAGAGCTAGGTGTTGTTTTGTGACAGAAAACTAACCAGCATTGCAACTGAAAAACCATAAAACTCAGTAAGAAATATTGATTTTTTTTTTTAATATTAATAAACATACAGATTTGAACTATATGATAATTGAATGCTAATGTCACAGAATCACAGAACATTAGGGATTGGAAGGGACCTGAAAAGATCATCTAGTCCAATCCCCCTACCACAGCAGGATCACCTAGACCAAGTCGCACAGGAACATAAACAGGTGGATTTTAAACGTCTCCAGAGAAGGAGACTCCAGAACCGCCCTGGGCAGCCTGTTCTGGTGCTCTGTCACCTTCACCATGAAGAAGTTCCTTCTCATATTGATGGTGAACCTCTTATGTTCCAGCTGACACATGTTGCCCCTTGTCCTATCATTAGATGACACTGAGAAGAGCCTGGCTCCATCCTCCTGACACCCACCCTTCACATATTTATAAACATTAATGAGGTCACCCCTCAGTCTCCTCTTCTCCAAGCTAAAGAGACCCAGCATTTTATTTTAATATGTTCATACTACTTTCTTATTTAGCTGAATTAGCAAAATGTAGATTTTTGTAAATGTATGGTTGCTTTTCCAGACACTAGTTTTATAACTCTGTTAGAACAGAAGATCTTTGTGATGGTGGTCTTATTATCCTCTTTCTCAAGAGGTGAAAAGTGGAACAGATGAGAAAAGCTTACAAAAAATGTATTTTATTGTCAGAATTTAGTAACACTGCACATTAGCGATTGACTACCAAGTAGAAAATACTACACCTCATCACATCATAGGTTGCTCCTTAGGAGGCTCTTCCCTGCCACATCCAAATAAATCCGCCCGAGCTCTTTGAGCCTGTTTTTGTATTGAGGCTTAATCTGGTGCAAATATTGTCCAGGAGTGCAATCATAAGTATGTCACTGCCAAGCTACACACAGTGCTATACACAGCATTTCTGTTTAAGAAGATGCTAGAAAGACATAAAAATAATCTAATCTCTATTGGAAAAATTCCCTTTTTGCCAAATCAATTCAATGTTTCTTTACTGTCAAAATTAATTTTATCATAAAAAGTAAGGCTCTCTGGCTCAAAATTTAACTGGGATTCTGAAGGTAAATTCTGGAGAACCACAGATTAGCTAAAAATTAGCTGAAGTTGACAGGGACTTACTGTGTTGGCGTACTCAGAGATCCTGTGGGAAATGTCTTAGATTTGGGTTAAGCTCTCTGTGGGCAGCAGGCTTCATCAGAAGGCAATACACATGCTGGAAATGGAAGTGAGGGTGAGTTTGATTAGCTTTTGCTACTGCTTAGGAAAGCAAAGACACAATTTTGTCTTTTTCCCTAAGGACAGTCAAGGTCAAGGACAGTAAATATCCTGTGAGCAGGAAGCTGAAGATGTTCTTGGTGCAGCTCTGTAGTGAGTGGGATACTCTGCTTCTATTTTGTGTTAGCTGACCTCTCAAGGTAAATATTTGTTTTAGCAGGAAGAGAAGAGCAGCAACAAAAATATAATACACATCATTTGCATTTTGAAAAGTGCAAGAGAATACGTTTGGTTCAGTTTCTTTTTTCCCAGTACCCCTGCTTGGGGACCTGAAAAAGGGATGAAAGTTTTGGGTTTGTGTGCACTGTGTAACAAATATAGAAGACAAACATTTTATCAGTTTATCAAAAGTTTGTTTATTAGGGAGTTTATCAGAAAATGGAACATGTCATGCATAATGTGGAAAATTACAGCAAACATTACAGATCAAATAAACAATGAGGAAACTTTAGCAGGAAGGAAAAATATTTATTAAGACTTAAAAAGACTTCAAATTATATCTGCATGTTAGCATAAGCCTTGGTGCCTTTTGTATTTCCTTTTTTCTTATTTCATCTCTATTTTCTCTATTGACAATGTAGAAGTCAGTCAGGTGATGCAAGAGAACGCCCAAATCATAGAAATCAAAGGTCTTGTTCTGTCATTCTCTGGTGCATTGTTTGGTCTGACTTTAAAGGAGCCCCATGATAGCAAAGCCATGACTGCCTTTCTGTACATATTACAAACCCTTAAGAACATTAACAGCTTTCTAATGTTGGTGCCATGTTTTTGCAGTCTATAAACATTGTTGTCTTAGGTTATGGTCAGGAAATATTCTTTACACCCTTCAAATGTGTGGCTACCCTTTGTAACTTCATTCAAGGTAGGATTTTTCAGAAAACTGCTAGTGACCACTAAACACATGTAGAGTATATTCCTATGGGTCTTCTCCAGTGAAGCATGAGAAAAATGTTGCTGTTTCTGAGCAATCACATAAATTCACAGTTCTGAGAAGACATAAAACTTATGTAAGATTATTTTTCTGAGCCATGTACATATGTTTCAGTAACAGCTCAAGTTTGTCTGTAACCAGTTTATACTTGAAGCCATTTGCTCTGTCATGTGCCTACTCCACTGCAGTGCCAATACGTCCAGCAGTGGGTTTCCCACTGGTAATGAAACTAATAAAGGCTGCAGTTTTTAATTTTTTTTAGGTTATTTTTAGGATATCATCTGTCTCTATAGCACCAGCAGGTGATTTGCTTTTTCAGATGCTATTCTGGTCTTCTGTAAAACATTTTGCACAAAGTGGTTTCTTGCAGGTCATTTCAGGTGTATTTTGTTTATTAAAATCTGGCAAGTTAAACAACCTGAATCTTACAGATTCACAAGTTCCAAAAATATGTACGTATTAACAATATTTAGTCAGTGTGATTTCCTTCACTGCTTTGTAGTGTAGCTGTTCTTATTTAAGGGTGATGATCTTAATTGTGCTGTGTTTTTCTTTGTTCCCACTCATGCTCTCAAAAGACTGAAGAAATATTGCTGTTCTTACTATAATAAATACACTTGAGAAAACACTGAAAAGGCATGTTTGTTAAGTACTCCAAGCAATAACCAAGCATTGATGCAGCTGCGTTGGCCATCCTACATGCTTACTGATTTTGCATCAAGAGGTAGGAAACAGAAAATCAATCCCAAAGTGGTATTCAAAGTAGACCCTAGTGAGTCCAATCTGGGCAAATATAAAACATCTAACCATAGCTCATTATTTCCAGCTCTTGTTACTCAGAGAGCCATCCCATGTAGGTAAACCTCAGAATCTTCCTCTTCAATTAAGCTTTTCAACTGCTTCATTATTTTGTTTTTTGTATAATCATAGCATGGTTTGGGGTAAGAAGGGACCTTTAAAGGTCACCTACTCAAATCCGCTCTGCAATGATCTTCAGCTAGATCAAGTTGCTCAGAGCCTCGTCCAACCTGATCTTTATGTTTCCAGGGATGGGGCTTCAGCACCTCTCTGGGGATCCTTTTCCAATGTTTCACCTGCATTGTAAAAAATTTCTTCCTCGTATTTAGTCTAAATCTACACTTGCCCTGTCTCTTGTCTTGTCTCTACACACCCTGATAAAAAGACTGGACTCAATTGTCTTATAAGCACCCTTTACATACTGAAGTGCCACAAAAATGTTCCCTAGAGCCTTTTCAAGCTTTGCAATCCAAACACTCTCAGCTTTTCTTCATAGGAGAGGAGTTCCAGCCCCCCGATCATTTTTGTTGTTCTTCCCTGGACCCTCCAACAAGTCAGTGTCTTTCTTCTACTGAGGACTCCAGAGCTGGATGCTGGACTCCAGGTGAAATGTCACCAATACCCAAAGTCCTTGTCTGCAGGTCTGCTCTCAATCACATCATCTCTCAGCCTGTATTGATACCAAGGACTGCCCTGACACAGGTGCTGGACTTCGCATTTGGCCTTACTGAACCACATGAAGTTCACATGGAACCCACTTCTCCACTTGTCTAGGTCCCTCTGAATGGTGTCCTGTCCCTCAAGAATGTCAACTGCACCACTCAGCTTGTTGTCCTCTCAAACTTGCTGAGGATGCACTTTAGCCTGTTGTCCATGTCACTGATGAAGGTAGTAAACAATAATGTTTCACTTGAGTCTCATGTTTTACACAGCAGGACTTTGAACCCCCAAGTTCTGAGTGGGAACAGGGGAGCTCACTGGAATCTTTCTGTTTCCAGGCATTTTTAGAGGAGCTCAGTCTGTTTGTCGATTTGAGTTCTGAAGAAACATATTTCCAACCTGAAATACCTAAAACATTCATATGCCTAGTGAAGATTGACAAGTGACAGTACTCGCTTCATGCTACATGAAGTTTCACATGCTTGTGGAGTCCCTCCACTACCATCTTTACCAAAACATATGTTTAAGAGTTGTTCAGATTGCTTTTTTTATCTTTTTTTTTTTTTGTAGCGTAGACATCTTCACCTCTCTGACTGCTCCCCATCCTGATGCTGCATTTGGTTTTGCGCGATATAGACCTGCTTACTTCCTCCCTGCACTGCTTACTTGGCACATAGGTGAAGAAGACATATAAACATTATTGGAAAGAATATTCCTATATATCTTTTTTGACTTGAGCAGTTGGTGATTGAGATATTTCTTTTAGGAGAAGTTGTTGAGGGAGTCAGGTGTCTCAGTATCATCCTTTTTATTTACAAAGAGTGCTCAAAGTGACAGGAATTATAAGCCTCTTTCAGATACCACTTGGCATAACTCTTGCTGGGCTTTTATTAGGGCTATAATCCCACTGTTTTTCAGGATATATTGTGATGTATTGATTCTATCTCTTCATGTCTTTGGTCTTTGTGGCTCAATTGCACAAAATGTTAATCTGTAAAAATCCCTCCGCCTGCATGATTGTGGTGCCTTTCTTTATCTGTCACATGTGCATGGTTCTAAGTTGTAAGTTCAATGACACTTACACCTCTATTTGTCTACTAATGAAGCACTCAAGTAATCAATGTGGAGCTCTACCTAGAGCAGATATTAATCTGAGCACATACTGCACAGTAAGGTGCATGGTTGGTGTGATGAGTTTTAATGTTTTAGAGTAACCTAATTTTAACAGAAATATCTGATGCAAAATTGATGAGGTGCTGCAGCTGGAGCAAATATGAATTAATGGATAAATCATGTTAGAGAAGTAAAATAATGTAGCTTTTGTTTTTAAGTGAAGAATAAACAAGGGAAAAACTCCTTAGAGGTCCTAGTGATTATTAGTCCAGATTACTGATTGAACAGATCGAGACACTTGGGTTTAAAATGTCCTGAAAAAATCTCTCATGTATAAGTTTGTAAGTAGAGTGACATGTTCCTTGAATCTTACCTTACTCAAAGTGAGAAGGTAATAGGTGAGAAATCAAGGTTAAACAGTGCGTCAGTTACTGAACTAGTTACAATATTATGTGGGTTACAGGTTGTGTGATTAAAAAATAATTTTAATTCATTTTGAAGCCATGTTCCTTTGCCGCCACCTCTGATAAATTTTGCTGTTGCTATTTAGTTTTCTTTCCTATCGTTTCACCAGGAACATGCCCTTATAGGGCTGAACTTGCTGCATTGCTTGGTTGCAAGGAAAACTATGCATTGAAGTTTTTTAGTATCATGCAAAAAATAAGTATGTCACCGGACACAGTATAGCTACTCAAAGAGTGTTGCATGGCAGGGTCTTCCTCCCTCAAGTCATACTCCCTTGAGAGAATGATCTGAATTAACTTTGCCATGAAGGCTAATAGACTTCTTAAATAGAACCTGAGACCTTTGAATTATATTACAGAACTTTTATTCCTATACATTTCTTACTTTTTTCATAGAATAATCGGGGTGGGGCGAGGGTTTCAGGTAGATGGCACTGAGAAGAGAAATATTAAATGTTGTTAGGGTGTTTTCTTCATCCACTTTTAAGTCCAACTGTAATTGACTTAAGCACAATAATTATTCCCCTGAAATGAAAAAATTATAATGAGCTTAGCACTGGACTCAAGTATCACACACAGGCTCAATTTATTGAAACATGCAGTAGCCTGAACACAAATAGTACCAACAAGAAAACATAGAAGAAATGTGAGAAACGTGGCTATGCCATTCCCCCAAAATAAAAACTACTTTTTATCATGTACCAAGAGTGCCATGAGGATTAAATACCATGATGTTTTGAGAACAAAGGAAATGGATGAGATCATTGTGTATGTTTGGGAACAACAGTAACACGGAACTATGCTGTTTCCAATTAGCAGTGGAGCACTACTGAAATATATTTCATTAATAAACAGGTAAAGGGGCTTCACTGCTAATCAGAATGAATTGCAGCGTTCAACACAGCACTACTGCAGGTCTCTAAATTGCTTTTGCCTTGCTGTATGGATATAGCTGAACATAGCTTAATACATTTTTTACGTGATGTAATTTTGTCTAGCTCATACAATGTCAGGGTAATAATAATGATATTCTAATATTAATGCAAGCACAAGATATACATATTGATGAATAATGGTCATATGTTTTTGGATCTCCTTGCCAAGTCATATTAAAATGACAAATAATTGCCATTGCTTCAGAGAAATGGTACAGGCTCTGTAGTCAAAAAGCACATTAGGTACCCACAGCGTCCATTTGTTATCCTTTGTCAGGAAAACATGGTTCTTTAATGAAAGTGAATGAAAGGACACTGATTGAGGACAGTGACACTAAACCTCTTTCTCAACAGGAGTCACGACATGAGTATTAATAAGCAGATTGAAAGGTTAAGACTCAGCTTTGAAACTCTGGGAGCACAGCAGAATCTGAAATAGCATCCCCCTCGTAATATGGAGAAAATCACAGTGTAAAATGCATTGTATAAGCCTTCTGGCCACAGGAGGATAGAGCAGATGGAAATTGGTTCCCAGACAATTCAGGGAAATGCCATTTAAAATTTTAACCCAAATATGTTTTTGTTAAAGTCTTCTTTTTAATTTGGTTTTGATAAATCATCCCTTTCCTTCTCATTATCCCCTCCCTCTTTGCTCCCTGTACTATAAAATGCTAACAAATCAACCTGGGCGTTTCCTAAGCATTACTAAGTAGTTGAGAAAGCAAGGGCACAAAGATGCAGCTTGAGTTAAGTATAAAACAGTAATCTAAAGCAATGTGTTCGGTAAGACTTCAACATGTATGATACTTGGGAAGACCAAGTAGTATCAGTATAAGAAAAAGATTTTTGAATCCCTAATGCAATATGATGATCACTTATTAATTACTGAGGACACAGAGGAGCCAGTCAGGGTCATGTAAGAGTCTGAAACAGACAGTGCCTTGATCCTGCTGAGCTCTGTGAAGACACGTGGTCCCTCTGGAGTTGGTGGTGCGTGTCTCTGCAGGATAGTGGCTGGAGTTTCTGTGTCTCTATTAATCAGGTTTTGCCTCTCTGCAACTCAGTACAATCTGCACAAACTGTGCCATCACAATTTTCAGGTTTTCGTTCTTTTCATAGTCCCACTTTTCTATACATAGAAAATACCTTCAAGGAGTTTGATGGGTTTGGTGTTAGAGAAAGAAAGCCCGTAACACTAAAATATCACTTTCTCTATGCCAGTAGCAAAGTTGGGCAAAAAGCCGAAAGTTTATAGGTATTTGAATGCAGAAACTAGCTCTGTTCATCACTGAGATAAAATGAACTGCAATGTTCAGAAGCAGATTTCAGTGGATTCAAACAAGGGCAGAAAACTTGAACTGTATGTCGCACCTCCTAAAGATCTGACCAAAACAGCATACTGTGGCACACATTGAAGAAGTATATTTAAACACAGATTTGAATGTATTTAAGTTATATTAATCCAAAATGAATTTTAAATATTTGGTTTGTCTTTAGGCCAGACTAATAAAGTCATGGGCCTTATCCACTCCAGCAAATCAAGAGAGCCTGGGACTATTTTGTGATGCAGAAGCCAATAGCATGACCATGTCCCTATTATCAAGTACGTTTATTCTTCAAACAGGTTGCCTCCATGCATGCAACCAGTTTAGACTATTTGTCAGCTTGTGGTAAGTCCTAAACTGTCCTTAGGAGGTGGCTGAGACAGACAGTTGAAAAAGAGCAAAATTATATCATGGACTTTTCTAACAAGGGCATGGTAGAGGATTTACATTGTTTACTGGTGCAGTTTTGTTTAGCAGTCCATCTGCAGGTAAGTGACTGGTAAACTGATTTCTTCAGTAAACAGTAATTGAATCAATAAAAGTTGATGTTTTATATTCAATGTATACTGGAAATTTTAAGGATTCTGTGGCCACAGAAGATAATCTAAGAGGTGACTGTTCAATTTATTTTAAAGAAAACATGAAAGTAACTTGCACAGATCTGGTCAGTGAAGAATAATACCAAGAGGCACCATGTGCTGAAAGTTATGGAGAGTATCTCATCTGGAGTACTGATAAATTTCTGCTTACTTATCTACAATAAACCTGGAATCAAGTAGCAACAATCAAGTAGAAAAGTGCCTTGGACCAAGGTGCTCGAGATCACAACACAGTTTTATCAGTCTTGCTAAATACAAGCTGGAAGAGGATGCAATTGCTTTACTTATATTAGGAACGTGAAAGTGTTGAGAATTGTCTAAATTCAAGGGCGTTGTTGACTCAAAACAAATGAGTTTACATAAGTAAACATATGAATAAATAAATTTAGCTAAAATTTAAAGAAGTATTGAATACCATAAGGGTGATGATCCAGAGATTTTTTGCATCTATGTGACTATTTCATCTATCCCAAATATTGTAGAAATCATGTTCATATAAAGTATTTGCCGTGGTTTGAGCCCACCCAGCTGGCAACAAGGCACCATATAGCTGTTGGCTTACTCCTACCCACTCCTGGTGGGATGGGAAGGAGAAAATACAACAAAAGACTCAAGGGTCAAGACAAAGGACAGGGAGGTCTCATTTACCAGTTACGGTCACAAGCAAAAGACAGACCCAACCTGGGAAAACAAAATCAATTTAATGTAAACAGATTCATCAACTTAATTAGAGTAGGACATTATCTTTTTAATCAAAAATACAACCAGATTTTAAATAATATCCCCTCCGTCCTTTCTCTGTCCCAGTTCTGTTACCTCCACATTGGCAGCAGTGTAGGGGCACAGGCAGTGGGGCTTGTGGTCAATCCCAGTCTGTTCCATGTTGTTTCTGGAGCTCTTTCCTCCTCAGGAGGAAAACTTATCACAGTCCTTCCCTGCAGCAATATGACATCCCTCCAACAGGGAACGGTTCTCCATGAACTTCTCCAACTGAGTTCCTTCTGTGGGCCATAGATCTCCCAACAACCAACTACTCCAACATGGTCTGTCCCCGGAGTCATGACTTTCTTTAGGACCAGTTCCCTGCTTCAGCATGGTGTTCTCCATGGGCTAGCAGATGGGACTCTTCTCCATGGTGGATGTCTGAGGGCTGCAAGGGCTCAGCCTGCCATCTCACTATGTTCTGAAGGGAAATGGGTGCTCTGGCGTGCCTCTCCCCTTCCTTCCTCACTGATCTATGTGTGCTTATGGTTGTCTTTACCATGTCCCATTCCTTTTCAAACCAAAAGAACTCCTCAAACCAAAAATTACTTACCCAGTGGGTTTTCCCCAATTAATATGTTATTGCATAGTTGCTGATTGTCAGCCTTGGCCAGAGGTGGGTTGAAGTGGCCTCACGTGGCGCTGAGGGTGCTTTGGAAAGCTTCTTACAGGGGCTATGCCAGTAGCACCCTCTGCTGCTACTAAAATCCTAGCAGACACAAACCCAGCGCAGTATTCCAGTATTGCAGTTTATTAGCTGCTCTTTTAACCTGCAAGCATTTCAATAATTTCCATGCTTGACATAATTTGTTTTTACACTGAACCTGGTGTAATTTCAGTGTCTAGCTGTATCAACTACTTGGTAAAATACAGCTGCCTGTTCCTCAAATGAGAAAATGGATATGCACATTCTGAAGGGCCTCACTGACGCACGGATGATTTGAGTATTTTAATATAAGTACTATGTTATGCAATTTGAACTTTGAAAGTCTAGCACTTTATACATGGGTTGTTTGAATGGAGCATCTGCTGCTGGAGGTTTTTGAAGGTTTTTATTTTGTTTTGCTCGATTTCTTACCAGAGGTGAGGCTTGTTCTGGCATTGACAGGAGGGACAAATTGTTCACAGATCTTATGTGCTATTCCTAATACCGTATGGTTTTGGTTCTGTAGTTCTCATGTGCAGTGTTAGAAGTAGTTGAGTGAAGTGACAGAATGCCAATATCTTTGAAAATAATGGACTTATTTTTCTTGCTGATACTCTGATCTTTCTGGGGCCCATGCCCTAATGAGACTGGCCTCCAAGAGCCAGTAATGGGCTTGCCTTGTCATTAGCTATATTTTTTCTTGGAGTGAGTCTGTTTTGAGAAAATTTAAGATAGCAAAGTTAAGAATCTGAGATTGATCATATTACACTGAAATTCACTGCAAAACATTTTACATTATCTTATACTGTAACAGTATAGGCTTCTACAAGTTTTCTTTGAAAAAACAGAGGTATTTTTATGGCTGTAAGGTAAACTCACGGGTGAATTTAATTCAAGAAATATTCTGAGTCTTCAAATAGGCTATGGCAATCAATAAATACTTCCACCATACTGCTTTCAGATCAGTTTTATATTTACAGTAATAATACACATGCAAAGTGTGTATTTAAAAGGATTTTGAAATTTATTCTTATAGCAAACAGCATAAAAAAATACCATTATTGAAAGGAATTAGATAGAAACGTATGCATTATTCCCTTTTCATACCCAAGTCATAAAGAATTGTCTTTCCCTAGGTAGGCAGTCAGTTAGGCTTTTAACCAGTGTTTAACACCACCAAGAATTTCCCTTTGTCCTTATGGCCCTTTCTGTAGTTGGTGCGCGCTACTGTATTTAACCTAAATAACAGCCTCACTTGCCATTGTTGTATTCAGCCATTTATTATTCACAGCGTATTAGAGTGGGAGTTAAAGACAGATTGCTGTATTTTTCCATTTTTCATGGATGTTAAGCAAAAATATTTCCTGATGAGTCCTGCTATGGAAGATATAATAGCTTTGTAAACTATGGGTCCTGAAATCAGACAGCCCTTTTATTTCATTGCAGCTTGGGAAATTCTCTGTCCCCCGAAGAGATAAAAAATACACTTACCCATACACAGCTTATGATCTTGGATATCATCGCCAGAGATAAATAAATAAAGTTCATAGGCAGAACCTACTCCTGCAGCAGAACACTAATGAATCTTCCTGTATGGTGAGACTTGGAAAGTTTCAATTTTCAAATAAGAAAATAATTAATACATACAAAACTCTTTTCTCAATGTTATACTAATGGCTTACTTTTTCTACGAGCTAGACAATCTGCTTTAAAATTCATATAAAGGTGTTTTTTTTAATGCAACACCCTCCCCCCACCCCAAGTGTGAAATTCAAAACTCAACACGTTTGAGTACAGAGTCATAATATTTTTCAAATTAGAATATCAGTCTAATCAGATTAATCGCATAAATTCTTCAAAATATCATTTTATTCCAGCTCTATGGGCTGGAGAACCTCAGTTCAACAGTTCCTGAGTAATGCCCAGCTTCTCAGATTAAGGTGTCTGAACAGCTTTGAAGTTTTGGGAATAAATCCCTTAGTTAAAAGTACAAGGAACTGAACAGACTTAATTTTGCCCATGTTTATCACCATATGCTTTAATCTTGCCGTAGTTCATATTCCTGCCTGAATCAGAAACTTGAGTTTTTATTTGAAGTCAAATGCTTCCCGTGTTCCATCTTGTTCCTACCTGTGTTTTTCTCCTTTGATTTGAAAAAGAATAGAATCAAATTCAAATATTCTTCATGGCCTTGACATAATTTATGCAAACACCCCTAATTCAAGTTCACAGCTGGGACAAATCCTGCAAATTTTTTGGGTGGATTTTACACGGGATGAGAAGTGAATAACTATGTCTGCTTACCAAAGAAAAGAGGTTCCTTTGAGCTTGTCTACAGAACCTGCTCCTCCTGTACATGCAGTCTGTGCTCCAAGTTGAGGGTGCTTTGCATGAGAAGATAATGAAAGTTCCAGCCAGGCTGGATGGAGATGAATAATTAAAGAAGCTTGTAAATTATGTTCCATGAAATGCTGGAGGATATGGTCCTGCTGCAGAAAAAGAACTGGCTTTTACATATCTAAGGCATTTTTCAGAAGATATTAAGGATGAATATTAGATGCATAATTAGGTTTTCTTGAAGGTATATTAGTGTATTAGAGGTAGACCATGCAACAGTTTCTATTGTCCCACATTACCTACACTTTGAGCAGCTGTATCACTGATGGCATTTCCACATTTCTAGTTGATATTTTTCTAGGATAAATGTGTTTTACAAAACAGAACATATAGTTGCTCTTTACACGCAGCAAGCCTTTTCCCCTTTTTTTCTCTTCATTTTATTCCTTTTACATATTTTCTTTCTCCTTTTAATTTGATGGCAAACATACACAGATGCCAGGCAGATAAATGTACTGAAGCTTTGTCAGCATTTAATCTCTTTTTAGATAAATGCAAATATTGCTGTTGATGGTACTGGAGCCTTGTCCAGTAGTCATCTGAGGAACCTTCTCATCCATTTTTCACTGTGTGTCCATTACTATCAGTAGCTGAAGATTGTGATCCAGAATATTCGTTCTTGACGAAAACAATAGAATTAAGCCACAGGTCTTCAGAAAATTGCTTTCATATTCAAGCAGTGCTACACGTATACAGACACCTTGTTGATAATTTTCCTACCCTGAAGAAAATATATTGCTGCTGCCACAAAACTGTCTTTTGGCACTTTGTCACTTACAAGTGATGATAAAATTGCAACAAAGAGACTTCTTTTTAATCTTATAGGTCATCGTTTGTACTCTGGACAGTCCTCCCTTTGTCCTCTTATTTAGTTTCGTTAAGGTGGAGAAAATCTTTTAGTTGTCTCTAAACTTGTTTTAAAAAAATACAGAATTCAAAAAGTCACCCTAAATGTACCTTCAAATTTTTAACATTACAGCTTTTTTCTTCATGTTTCTCATTTAGTTCAAAAGCTCTGTGTGCATTTTAAACATCTATTTTTTCAGGCAGCTGAGTTGCAGGCAGCCTTTTTGATTTATAGATTCATATAAAACTGTAAACCTTAAGAGGGACATTTAATCCCTTTAATTTGGAGAGAACCCCAGAATGATGTGGTAATTGTATTACTGAAATTCTTACCATTATTATACCCATTTGTAACTGCTAAACTTCATGCAGTTTTTTTTAGTTTAGTTATCTGGTTCAGTAATTCAAAGTTACAGAAAACCTGTTACAGCTAGACACAGAAATCCTGGCTATATCCATGTTTATGTTGAATACTTTGAAGGTAGGCTTTCCAGCCATTTGAACCAACAGCAGTTTATCTGGCTGCATTTCTTTGGATATTTTTTCCTACATTTGCTGGGAGATTTTTCTCATCTTCATCACCTTCTTCTTCAGCCGTATACCTCAATGAAATCCCAAAGCTGTCTGTGACATAAAAAGTCTACAGCCATGAGCGTTTTATGCAGCAAATGTAGTATTTGTCTCCTCTCTGAACTCTCTTCCAGTCTGAGTCTCTTCAACTTGGAAGTATGGAAAGAAGGCTTCACGCCTGTGCTCTGCTGTTCAGCCCTGTTTATCATGTCTCACACAGACCCACTGTGTCAAAAGAGGGATGACACTCAATGGCTGTCCTGGTTCAAATTATAGAATCACAGAATCACAGAAACATAGAATACATTGGGCTGGAAGGGACATTTGAAGGCCATCTAGTCCAACACACACAATGGAATTATGGAGAATTATTGAGGCTGGAAAAGACCTCCAAGATCAAGCTGAGCCTATGACCTAACATCACCGCATCGGCCAGACCACAGCATCCAGTCTTTCCTTAAACACCTCCAGAGGCGGTGACTCTTACCACTTCCCTGGGCAGGCCATTCCAGTGTCTGATGACCCTTTCCATGAGGAAGTGCTTCCTAATATCCAACCTAAACAGCCTCTGGTGCAGCTTCAGGCCCTGCCCTCTCTCCTGTCACTAGTTGCCTTGGAGAAGAGCCCAACCCCCACCTCACAGAAACGTCTAATCTCTGAATTTCAGCCTTCTGATCATTTTAATGGCCTTTCCTTGGACCAGCTCCAACAAGTCCACATAGAATTAACCTATAGCTCAGTTTAAAGACTTCTGCATGAGACCCATTATGGCCAAATGCAGAAGTTGTGCTTGAACCAGCATTGATGGCTGCAGCTGAGGCTTCATCTTTTCCTGCACTAGGAACGTGACACATCTGTTTCTGAGAAGTGTAGCTGAGCTAAATATGAACATACCATCGGAGTGGTAAAGTGTGTAGCAAAGAGGAATATTAACCTAATTGTGTTGTGCCAGAAATTCTCCTCAGGTTTCTAAACCAATTATTGTAGTTAGCAGCTGATTTGACAGTGCTTCTGTCAGACTATGCATTTTGCCTGTATGTAATTGTTAATATTTTTATTTGGGTTTATTTATTTCTGCAGCAATCCTCAAGTATGTAATAATCTTGATTTTGGTTTGGGTTTTTTTTGTTTAGTGAAGCAAAGCTTCTCTATTACAGTCCTGAATCACGGTAACCTTGGCAACCTTGTTAGCAGAGTGGGCTACAGCTTCAGCACCTCTCCCTGAGCAAAGTGGAGTCCTGTTTCCCCAGCACAACAGCAGCCAGATGCTGCCTGAGCTGGATGCATCACCACTGCTCAAACTCACCTGGGCTTTTCATGTTGAGGCCGCAAGGCAGATGCCCACATTTACTTTTGCATGAGCACACAGTAGCCTTCCTTTAAGAAAACCCAACTGTTTAGATTAAACTTTTGATGTTATTTTTCAGAAGGCCTTAAGGTGCTACTAAAGAGTTCTTCACCGAGATAGGTGTCAGGGCTGTGCCCAAACATGCTTTGTCAGCTTTTGAGATTTTGTCATTACTCATACTGGAAACTGTACGACAAATTCTTTTAAATTCTTTTTTAATCCACTAATTAATTAAACAATTCTGTGTTTGCTATAGACAAATGTTTGTTTTTTTAGAAAAGAAGATAATTTATGTCCTATTTTATGGGATTCTCAAGCATTCACTCTGTTAGCATAATCCGTAACCTACATTGTATTTTCAGTATCATCTATTAAATTATGAATTCCTAATGACATGTGAAATGACTATGCACCTTAAAAATCTTATCTATTGGGTTTTTTTTTGTTTTTTACAGGTATTTTCCAAGACTCTGTCTTCTCATTTCATATATGTATACCTAAAAAATGTTATTTGGAAGGGCATTTGGGCTGATAGGCATAAAATATGGGCTTTCACTCTCTTGAGAGATGTTGACAATTACTGTGGCTTCAAGAAGGAGCACTCTACATGTTCAGAATTCCTTCAAACTGAACTACTGTAAATTTTTAAATCATAAATTTCCACTTCAGTCCTCTGGTTCAGGCAATCCTTCTGACTGTTTCACATCTACTCCAATATCTTTTCAGTTTATAGGTTGCTTCAGTTTTGTTGCTTTCCGAGGTGCTAGCTTAAGTATGCTTACATTTTTTTTGAGAACTAATATAGTTACCTTATTTCTCTAGTTCTAAAGCTATTCAAGTAAATTCCTTCTAGCGGGTTCCAAAAACAACTGAGCATTCAGAAGAGCAACTTTGCAGTTTTTTGCAGAATGTTTTAAACTTCTGAAACAGATCACTTTATTTGTATGTATATGAGTTTATCCATCATTAAAATGCCAGGGAGAAAAAAGTTTGCCCTAATTTTACTCTTCAAAGTTGAGCATGTGAAATACCTTGATTTATTGATATTAGTTCAACCAAGCCAATAACTTGTTTAAGTGTTTGGGCTTTCTGCAACAATCAAATTGAATTTGATTTATGATGTAAGATTAGTGAATAATTTCTTCTTGATCTGTCGTTGTAGATGGCAAAGCCTGAAGTGATGGACTTAGTGTTCAGATATCGCTGTTGTACAATCCCAGGACAAAACTGAAATGAGAAAGGGACAAGGACGGTTAGACTCAGGTTTATTTAGGGTTGAGATTGGGACTAAGGCCTGAGTTGGTAGTTTTACTCCTTTATCCTCTGAGATGTTGTCCTTGATGGTTTAAGAGTTAGGTGAGTGCTCCTGGTATACCAGTATCTATAGGGTTGTGGATAGTGTAAAGGTTTGTTATTTTTGTTCAATATTTGGATTCTGCTTGTCTCCTGCAGTGAGGATGAGGGCTGGGACCCACAGGATCTTACACTTCATGTGGTGTTTTTTTGTCATAATGTAATGTTAAATGAGGGTTGGATGTAGCGTAGTAAAGGAAAGGAGCTGGAGCTTAGTTTACCTGGGCATGTGGAGTGCACAAGTCTGGCATGCTCTTATGCTTTAAATGCTGTGCAGAATCTGTATGTTTAATTTCTGTGTTTTCTACAGAAAAGTTTTGGTTAAAAAGTTGAAAAGAAAATGTCTTGTAGCCTTTTTCCCCCAGATTGGGTAAGTTGTTTCACTGCCTGCAGATTTGTAAGTGGTTTTGTTAAACCCTCTCTTTGTGTTGACTCTTTAGCTAAAAGTTCTTGGTTGAAATAGTGTCGGGATCTCTAACCCATCACAATGATGATCCCCAGGTGGGAAGGATGAGGTCCAAAGTGGACCCACTACATAATGATGACCCAAGGTGGACACATGAAGTCCCACAGAAGGGCTTACAGTACACGCTTCCTTGTTCTTGTAGTCTTTGTACAATTTGTCACTAAGTCATGCTGTACCAAGGGTCAGTAGGCTGCAGTTTAGTCTGGCTGTGCTCCAGGAAAACTTGGAGATCGTGTCACCAGTGGTCTTGAAGGAGCCCTTCCAGGAAGGTCTGCAAAAGACTCTCAGCCATGGATGCCTCCTCAAATTATAATTAGACACAAGCCTGAAAAGACAGTGGGTATCTCATGGCTCTACTGGGCCACATGAAAGCTAAATGTCATTGAGGCTAGATGTGGGTCTTATTTTAAATGAAAGAGGACTGCTAGCTGTTGTTATTGATACTTACACTGCACACAGATCTAGTGACTGATGAGGAGTGATGAGAACATTGTGAAATTATTTCTCTTCTAAGATAGGTAACAATGGCCAAGTAGAAGCAGTTCATTTGAGGGCAGAGGTCCAGCACATGCTGAGTTTTTTACTTAGTAGCTGGCAGTCCTTGTGTGTACCATAAACATGCTTTCCCAGCTATGAAGATGACTGCTTGATAATTGTAAGCTGGGATGGCTTCACTGACTAACCTGTGGATTTGGCATGACTCGTAAATAAACTGAGCACTTTCAGGCATTGTCTGTAATCCTTTTTGCCAGCCTTCATCCTGTGTTAACAGTATTACTTAAGAGTAGTTTAGACACCTCTCCCCTGGCCAAAAAGCAGACACAGCTGTTTTTCCATGTCACATCCACTGCCATCCTACTTCTTCAGGTGTTAAGTTTCATACAGCAATAATAATTTAAAAAGTCAGTTCCTGTCTGTGTATGGCACTAAGCAAACTCCTGCTTTAGAGCTAACAGCAGCAAAGGGTAAAAAATAGATTCTTTACTTTGGCCCAAGTTCATTTCCTGAGTCTCTATTCTTTCAGGATCATGTAATAAAAGTAATAATTTATCATCTGAATTTTGTAAATTAATCAGAGCGCTTACTAGTGCTAATAATTTCCCAGGCGCAGCTAATGGGAATGGAAATATTAACAAATCGTATGCTTCTTGCTCTACTGTAATTGATTTGGACATCAAGCTGTAAATAGACATGTTTCTGTGACCCTGACCTCAACTCAGCCTTAACTGTGAAGTTAAAAACAGTCCAGGACACCTACCCTGGCACAAACACTAAACATAAATAGTTTATTTTCACTTCAGCTTCTTCATTTGTAATCATAGCCCCAACCTAAACAGTAATTCTTGCAATTTCACACTTACTGTTAAAATACTATGCAGATCAAAGCAGCTTTAATGAACTCCTGGGCCCTAGCCATCATGCGTTAACTGGACTGCATTTAAAATACAGGGGGTTTTTCCTGCATTTTATTAACTTCTAGGCCCTAGTTCTCAAATATTGTATCATGAGAAGCTTGGATGGGGCTTTGCTTCACATTATTCAGGAGCTCTAAATATAAAAGTATTTATAACCAACACATACTTACATGATCTTGGGTGATGTTATGTGCAGTACTACAACAGTCTGCCTAGAGATGCCTCTAGGATTACAGATAAATGTAATCAGGGAATGTTTAAACTGTAAAATGCTTCACAGTTAAAAACTTCTGGAAAAAAAACACTGAAAGGATGAAGCATAAAATAATGCACTCCACATATTAATAACAATCTAGCATTATCAACTTCCTAATGATATAATATTCATATTGCAGTCTGAAATTTATAATGGAAAGAGCTATCTGTGTCAACCATTGGGCTGATAATTACACAACTGCAGTGATGTGCAGTTAGGTCTGCACCCACTGGCCCCTTAGTGCTAAGCCTAACGAAAAATGCACGGAGATCAGGAACCCAAAATCCAGCAAATGCCAGAACAGACAATAATTTATTAAACATGTTAATTTAAAACTCACAGTACCTTGCTAACAGTAATATAGAAAAGTTCAGGCTAAACTACTTTGCATTTCACTGCTCCAGTCCTTTGCCAGGTTTCACAGCACAGGCTTTGTTCCAGGGTTGGTAGTAGTCTGGCTCAAACGTAAGAGGTTTATTCTGGTTTTTTTTTCCTTTGGTTACTAGTTTTTCACAGAACCTTTAACTCTCACCATTTCAATATTGGAATAGGAAAGTTCATCTGAATAGAACAGTATTAGTCCTGTAAAGCTGTAGTATTGCTGATCCCTACAATAGATTTAGTGTTTTCCAGACAACAAATGGCAAGCATTCCATCTTCAGTCACTGTCATATCAAGATTTACAGAGAGAAACTCCCTGTAGTGGTCTATTTACTGCTAATTTCTTTATCTCCATAATAGACTCTTGACAATTTGGTGATAAGATTTGGTTACAGATTGTCATTCAGGGCATAACATAACAGGTGGGGAGATCCATTATACTGATACCTCACGAGGTCTTTCAAGAGAACAGTGCAAAACACACCATGCCAGATACATCCGTTCTCTCTCATTGTAGAAACCTGCAGCAGAATCACCCATAAAAAAAAAAGGTATCAGAACTTTTAGATCCTGTGCGTAGCAATGCGTAGGGTGTTCGTCATGAGGTGATACTTTGGGAACACAAACTGTCATTGCTTTGAAATGGTAGAGAATAAGTTGGGAGGAAAAATATAAAACTCTACTGTCTTGGAGCACTAGAAGGCATGAAAAATCACCACCACATAAATCTTATTGGGTTAAAAAATGAGTTCGTGGCACCTCTAGGACTGAATACACAGGATTTCCTCATTTATGGGAGTTATGAAGTTACATGGTGCCACTTGAGGAGCCCAAGGCAGGGAGCCATGCAGGTAGAAAGATAAATAGTTATTATATCTGATTTTCAGTACTGAGATAGAAAGGAAAAAATAGTTCTATCAAGCCTCAATCACTCTTTAAAACCCTGTTCTGATAATATCTTTCTACCAGACACAATGGCACATGGGCAGTTTCCAGTAACACATAAGGGCGGCCTGTTACCAGAAAAGAGTAGTAGCCAAAGCTGAAATGTTTCATGGAGTTGTGAATTTCCAAGCAGGCAAATTAAGGGAAGAGTTTTCTTCTGCAAAGTTGGGATGTAGTACAGACACACAGTTGGGCAGCTGAACAAGGGACGAATTGCTTTTTAGCTTTCGAATATGTGCACACATGGTTGGTAAAAGACGTTACAACTTTGGCCAAATCCTCCTTGTATTACTCTTGAAAACAGTTCTAGTGTGTAATGAATGGAATAGTGGAGAAACGGTAGTCAACACAAGTAGCTTGATTATCAAAACTGCCGTGCAAAAGAGTAAGCACTTTTCGTATTTCCTGTTTGTGTTACTGGGATCATTTCCCCACTTTCTTTAAGATGCAGCAAGTTGTCAGAAGTGGTCTAGATGTAGGTGCTGCTGCCTTGAGGCAGGGAATAAAGTACAGGAACTCTGAAGATCTTGTTTTCAAGATCTTTTTACTAGAGCACTGTTAGTATAGCTTGGTTGTGTTGAAACTACAGGTCTCTTTACAAAGCTGATATGCCTGGTGAATCACATATATTGAGAGAAAAAATATATTTACTTGAAAAAGGCAACAGCACAGCTTTCTGCATGAACTTAGGCACCCAGGCAAAAGATCTGGATTGTAAGAGCTGCTGAGTGCCTGAAGCTGTCCCTAACTCCAGTGGTAATGCTGAATACTAGGCAGTAAGGGAAAACCCAACTAGTTTTGTTTAGATTAGTTTTAGAAATCAGGTTTAGATAACAGGATTTGTTCTTTTCCTTTTTTACAATATCACAAACTCACAGAGTTATTGAGGCTGGAAACGACCTCTAAGATCATCAATCCCCATCCCTGTCTACCAACTCAGAAGCTCAGTTACCCTGAGGATAGCCAAGCTTTTTGTTAAAGACTGAGTCAAAGAAAGTGTTAAGTACCTCACCCTTTTCCCTATCTTCAATTAGTATGTTTCCCCCTTCATTCGATAAGGAGTGGATATTTTCCCTGGCCCTCCTTTTGGCTTTCCATTTTTCCACCTCCCCAAACTGAAATTTTTAAGAATTTCTTGATTGAAAATATGGCTAATTTTCTGAAAGGTATTAAAACATGCTTCTCAGGTTCCAATTGCCTGTGACGACCCTTCCCCATTCCCTCCCCTGACTTTATACTGGCCGGCGCTGTTGCCACTGAGAAGGACTTTCCCTGCAAAAGTTCCCTCCATGCTAGGCCATCAACTTGACAGCAAATATAAGAATAAAAAGTTCTTGAGAATTGAGTGTTTCCACTGCTGTTACTTCTGTAAAATGTAGACTAATCAAGTGAACTGAGGTTTGCAAAGAGCATGGGCTGAACCTAAGTGTGTGGCTGAACAGAGCTAAGACGGTGGAAAGGGGAGAGGAGCTATGGGGCAGTTGCAGAAGGATAACGTCATTATCCTTTGTAAACTCTGAGGCTGAGTGCACATTTAGGAGAAGACCTTGTCTCAACACTTCATTGGCAAAATAACTTCTTAAAGATTCTGTTAGATATCCAGAGAAGAGATCACAATTAATACATAAGCTCAACCAGGAAAAATCTGGGCTGTGAATACAAATTTAACCTCCTTGTTAAGGGATTATTTGAGGCCAGGATGATTCTCTGGCAAAACTCCCACTATTACAGATTGCATTGAGAGTATTTGAATATAATGAAATCACATAAAGTAGGAAATTAAGGTTAGTATTGTAGTTGCAGAATGCAAGGCATAGCATATTACGCAATTATTCCCCGTGTTTTTACAAACAATTTTATTCTAAAACAATGCTAGCTTATTCTAGCTGTGGCGTGTGCCTGGATACATTTAGCTGGTTATCTGCTATATCATTTTTTTAAGGCAAATATGCCAAACAGAATTAGATTTTCCTACTAAGCAGAATTAAATTTTCTTTTGAAAACGAATTCATTTTCTTTGGTTCTCAAAAGCACACCTCAGGAAACAGCCCTCAAAGCTTAATGATCAGTGGAAAAATCTATGTTATTCCCACAATTTTATGATCAAATTTAGCACTAAACTTTATTAAGCGATGTGTTGATTTTATAACAGGCGAGCAGAAGTGTGTCATACCTCCAGAAGTAGTTAAGTAATCTACTTATGCATCTCATAAATAATTGTGGCAGGTAGGAGCCAAAGGGCTGCTCTTTCTGTGGGCACCTATGTGTAATTGTGTAGTGGACTTCCACAGGAACAACGTGGCATTATTGAAGATTTGTCTTGAAAGATTTATCTTATTCTGTTAAAACAAGTCATTAGATTTATCTCTTTCAGTATCATAGGTCTTCATTGAGTCAAATAAACCATATTTTGTTTACCACCCTGGAAAGATATAAATGCTAAATACTCTTTAACTTTATTTTATGAGAGTGAATATTATATTTCTGTTTCCAGTGACCTTTTATTGCCTTGTGAATAAAAAAATAATTTACCAGACAGAAATAACAGCCAGAGGAAGGTGGGATTTATGAGCATGCCAACTCCACTAAAACCAAAGGATAAATATAATAGTCTCAGAATAAAAATAGTGAATTATCCAGTGCTCTATTCTCAAAACTTTAAAATAACTTTTCTCAGAAAATTACAGCTTTCCTCACAATGTCATGGTAGAAATAAAAGAGTGCAGGTTCTGCTTCTTCCTATATTTTCTCTTCCTTGCATCCTTATGAATCTAAGAAAGAAGTACATCTATTCTATCTGTAAGAAATTAGGATACAAAAATCTCTGAATTCTGAACACAACAGATTTTTATATTATCCTACCCACGTTAATATTTCTTTGTTGCAAATAATTTCATTAAGTCTACAACTTTTCAAAGTAAAACAAACATACATTTTCCATGCTGGAATCTGTTTGCCCTAGAGAATCTCTGGTTTTGAAATGCAGTCTGCATTGAGAAGTAACTGTAAAATGGACTTTGTTTGCCTGAGATCAGTTTTCAGAACTTTATTTTACACTACACAGAAATATTATTTATGTCACATCATGGTAAATTTCCTACTGAAATCCAGACTAGTTTTCCTATGCTTTGAGAAACGTCTTCTCATAATATGTGGTTAGACTAGTTCGATAGTCTAACTTTGCATTTTAACATGCTATGCATTTATAGATAAAAATTCTTCTTTCATTTGAAATTCTCACCAAAGTCATGCCCCTGTAAGACCAGACTCACAGGTATGTAGCTGATTTTGTAACTTCAAGCCTTCCCTCTTTTCTTAAATCTAAGAGGCTCAGAAGTATTAGTTTTATTCTTTTTTTCTGTGATACAGTGCTGTACCCGCATTGACCAGTTCAAGTGGTTGGCATTTATGTCATGTACTTGTCCTTGAAGACTTCTAGGACAGGAAACGTCTTGTTTCACCAGCTTAGTTACATTGCGCACTTTGCTTCTCTTTACAAAACACTAGGGGTATTTTGTAGTTTCCAATTCTCTAGTCCCTCTAATTAGCCTGTGGGACCCTTTGGAGAGGGAGAGGAGGAAGACAGAAACATTAAGGACAGCAAACCATCCCTTTGCAGGGTGCCAGAGAACCCCCTTGTATCAGTACTATTCAGATTACAGGTGGGACGTGAGAAGGAAGAGCAAAAGAATGGGGAGAAAGGAACCCATGCAAATTTGGAGAAGTAGCTTAAGGTGAGTTAGAAGAATAGAACAGGGACTGTCTATGCTATGTCAGGGCAGGAAGCAATGGTCAAGACCTTTGTTAAATGGGCTCCAGGTTGACTTACTGTAAGGATGAGACAGATGCTTCCTCTCAGGGACTGGGTGGTAGAAGGGAAGCACATAGCAAAGCACTTACTGCACCTCGCACCCTCCCAGTAAAGCTGCACTCTCCAGGTTCCCATCTGTCTCCCTTGGAAGTCCTTACAATGGGGAACAGAGACATTGCCTGTTATTACAATGGATCCAGTGAAGAGTTTTGCCCTTTTCTCTAAGATTTAGTTTATATTAATGTTTTTTTAAATTCTGCTCATTATTTCATATTTCAGATAGTTTTTCATATCACCCTCAAACTAAGGCTTAATGATGAAATTCTATAGTTGTGTATTATTTCCTAAGCAACATATTCTGTGAAGAAAACATAAATTAACTTATTCTTAGGTATCTCTAGCCTGGAGCCAGTGCTCAGCCATAACTGCCTCAAAAGCAGCCTACATTCCCTGATACTTTCAAGGGACCTTGTAGGGCCTCCCATTGTCATCTTGGTGGAAGGTTCAAGTGAAGGAGGAACATTCCATAGCACCTTTCTCAAAACCAGCCACATAGAACTTTGGGAGTTACACTGAATTTGCTAACTTTTAGGCTGCACAAAATATCAAGAGTCAAAACCTGAAGTGAATTATTATTTCTCCTTTTGTTCATAACATTTAATGAGTAGTCTACTGACCTAAGATGTCATAGATTTTTTATACTAAATTAATGACAAAAATATTTGCGAAGAAAATGTCCATTTTGCACCTGTAACAGAATTTTCTTGCAGCAGTAGCTATGTCTCTTCCATGCAGATGACAGGCTGACAAATGGGAAGATTATTTCAGTTCCTTCTTTCATTTGAGAGCCATAAATCTGAAAAATGTGGAATAGATTTCTTTTTTCTCATCTTTTAAGATTTTATAGGAAGATCCAAGATGGCAGAGAAAGCACAGTTCCAGAATCTAAGTTAAGGCCTGTACTGGTACCACCATCAATCACTCAATATACAATGCTTTGCTGAGCTAGTGGAGTAAGTAGGTATGTCTGGTAAAATAAACAGTGTTGTCCATGCCATTGACATGAATGCTTATTTAGTAAGATTGGTTTGATTCAAAGTCAGTTTTCATATGTATACTATTGTGGATCCTGCAGAAGCAATTGTGTCAGCCATCTGTATGACCTCATATTCCACAGAGTTGTGGGTCTGTTCAGCTTTGTCTTGAGGTGTGGAAAAAGTGGTAAATACTGTGATAATTTAAATTCACCCTGCATAGGGAGACACAAAGCTTTATCCTTTCTTAGTGGTGATACAAAGCCCAAACAATCTGGATGTGCAGTTATTGGTCAGCTCAACTACTCTTTGTCATGAAGCCTTTCACTCTGTGCTGCCCTGGAGATGGATGATTTGGGACCAGTAATTAACCTACATCTCCACAGGATTCTTTTCTTGGTTTTCACTGCAGTAGTTCCAAAGCCAAATTTTCCTTAGATAAAGAGCTGCTGAATTTAAGAAAAATACAGGTAATTCCATACGTATCTCTAGAGATCCAAAGGTGGGGATTAAGTTGTATTTGTGCTGGCGAACAGCTAGAGCCGGGTAAAATGTCACCCTGAACCACATTGCAAAGCAGGGGACAGTGGTGTCAGTAGAAGCTGATCTCTCAGATCTGTGACACAATTAGTGGGTAAAAACCTTACTAAGGTTTAAATGACATAGCTTACGCAATTTTATTTATCTGTTCTGATGACTGCCTAAATAACTTTTTAAATTATAAACCTTTTTATCATATCCTTTTATTCTTTTTATTTCTATACGTATCTACAAACACAGATACCCTTTATTGAGTTAAAATACTAAGATTATCTAATCTGAGGGTACTTTAATGTCATCTTTTAGTGCATTAAAGGTTATATTATAATAAGGATTTATGGTTGGCTGGTTACCCTGACAAAGTCCTTTTATTTGTAGTGTAAAAATGAAAGCTAGGTGGTGGCAGATTCTGTTATTTTCCTGTGTGATTGACTTCTCCATTACTATAAGCCCCTCTTTCTTATAGTGTAAGAGATACTAATTGCTGCTAGAACATGGGTGAGCCAATTTTATTGGAACAGCTGGATGTAGCAAGACTAATGTGTATTTCGCTCTCACTGATACTGCTTCCACAGAGCCAGGCATGTCCCCTTTCTACCTCAAATATCCTGAAGCCTTTACCTTTTCTTTTTATCTTCATAGGCAATAAAAGTTGTCTTTCATAGGGGATGTATCAACCCCTCACTTCTGAAGCTTTGAGCAGAATCCAGCGTTTGTGCTTATTTTTGCACACAGAGTGTGTTTGAAATTATAAAACTATATATAACGGTCTTTAAAAGTATAAAACTATAAAATAACTGTTTTAACTTGAGTTGTAGAAGTCCTGCTTTGGTATAGCTCCCTGGTCTTCCTGAATAAATGAAAAAATGGCCTAAAGTGGAGAGGGCAATCCTGCATAAGTGGGCTGATGTCTTGAAATGTGGCGAGTGGGAGGTACAAAGCTCCCCATGTGCCTCCCCTCTGCATCTCACTCCCTATGTTCAACATCCATCTCCAGATGGAGTGAAATGGGGAATAAGCTGAGAGGTCTCTCTGTTCCTCCTCCTTAGCGTGGCCGCCTTCATAGGATGATTCAGAAAATTATCCTTTTTCATGAATTCCACCCTCTGGCAAGCATCTTCCTCATGGAGGATGCTAGCAGCATTTCTACCTCCAGAAGGAAGGAGATAAAATTGTAAATAACATTTAAGAGTTAACTATTTTTGGCTACACTGCATAGGCTGCAAGTCCTATTTTCCCCTTCAGAAATTTGTTTTGTGTGATCTGACTGAGGCAAGTCAGGGAGAGAACACAGAAGACAGTTGTACAAGTGCCACAGATGAGAGATCAGTAGCACAAGTGAGACTCAAATCGAATGAAAAAACGGGAAATCACAGAGAGCAGAGTGGCTCTCACATGTACTGCAGCTTCGGTAACACCAAGCAAACCTGTGCTGCAACACAGCTGTGTCCCATGGCATGAATACCACCCAGGCCAGAACCTCTGAGAAAGGCAGAAGCAGCCTTTCTATTTTGACCTAAAAAAGAAACATTTTTGTTCTGCTGTATGGAAAAATGTGTTGAGGAAGGACAACTGATTACACACAATTTCCTGCAACCTGGTATCTCTGTGAAAAGACTCCAGTGGGTTGTGGCTGGTGCAAAATTCTTCTCAGCCAAGGTATTTTGGGCCCTGGCAGTTCACATTTCTGATCATTGCATACTCCCAAATCTGGGTACTTTGTTATTTGGGTTGTTTTCAAATAAATCCACCTTTGCTGGCTGATTTCAAAGCAAGCTCCCCACCCATAGGCTCCAGTTTCTCCTAGATGTTCTCTTCATTTATGTCTAGACTGTCAGGCAGCAACCCTGGACTCATGCCTGGGTTTGCAACATGCCACCTCTGCTGTCCCTGGGAAAAAAAATGTAGGAACACAAGCTAGTAAGGAAGATATTTGTTTGAATGTGATCTGAACACACAGTCTATCGTTAGACTGTGCCTAAGCTATGTCTCAGTACAGGCTCTGAATTGCACCTTGTGCTCCCAGGGTCTTATTTGAGAAGGAACAATATGGCAGACAATAAAAGTGAAGAACATCTCAGAAAGCTTTTGTCCATCCAAAGTAGTTTTAAGAGACCACTTCACTGTACTTCTGTTTACAGAACAGTGAACAGCACTAAGGAGTTTCCCTCCTCCACCAAAGAAGTTGCAAAGAGAATAGATTTTGTCCCTTGGTTCTTACTCTTGAGGATGCAGGTTTGATAGATAATGAGAAGTGATTTGTCTGTCTAATGATACATCGCAAAGTTTTGATCAGTTAAATACACCAGTGCAACACATACAAGTTAATATAAACAAACTGGATGAATTCAATTAAGAAAGTTATACTTGGGAATATTTTGTCACAGTCTCTTAGAATAGGAAATCTAGAAGACAATATAGAAAACCAGAGTGTGGTGGATTCAAAACAAGGTAAAAGGGATTTATTTTATTAAATACTCCACATTTAAACTGCTAAACGTCTGGGCATACAAGATTATGGATACCAAAAACTTATGCTAGTAAGGCAAATTCTTTTAAGTACCTTTCATGGAGCACTCTTGAGCACAGTAGTGTCTGTCATAAAGCAGGAATCCAAAAAACATTGCTCACTTCTTTCCTTTTTTAAACCTTCCTCAAATCATCCACTACACATCACTGTCAGAGACAAGCCATTTATCTAGGCAGACCTTGCATCTGACCTAGTATAGCTAGTCATACATTGTTGTTCCTACTAGTGCTATATTTACCATCCTGATGTCTGATCACATCTCTAATTCTGTGTCCAGTTCTGATGTTTACAGTCCAAGAAGGAAACTAACAATTTAAAGACTGTAAGAATATTTTCAAATATTAGGAAACAAGTCAAATACTAGGAGATCCTGTTATATTTCCCATAACAAGGGAAGGGCTAAGGGATAGTTTGCCTATAGTTTAAAAGAATCTAACAGAGAAAGGCCAAACTCGTCAGCAGAAAAAAGTCATGCATGATGGTAGGATTCATCTGGATAAATATAGATGTCTAGCTATGAGCTGGTCCATCTAGAAACTCTGTGTGTCAATACAGATCTAAGCAATAATCTCAGTGAGTTGTAAAGCTCAATTCATCTCAGTCTAAAGTAGATGTCTAAAATGGGTTAGATGAATCACTCCCTTAAATTTTCTATTTGCTCCACTGTCTGTGAAAGGCACCCAGTGTGACTAGTACAGTTGCAGACCTCTGCTGAAGTTGCCCAAAATTGGTTGAATCTTACCCCTAATGTGTATGAACTGAAGCATTTTACATAGTCTCCCACAGCATCCTCACAGCCAAACTGAGGCACTGTGGTCTGGACGATTGGGTAGTGAGGTGGATGGTGAACTGGCTGCAGAATAGAACCCAGAGAGTAGTGGTCAATGGGACAGAGTCTAGCTGAGGGCCTGTATCTAGTGGAGTCCCCCAAGGGTCGGTACTGAGACCAGTCCTATTCAATCTATTCATTAATGACTTAGATGAGGGATTAGAGAGCGCTATCAGCAGGTTTGCTGATGACACAAAGACAGGAGGACACTCCAGCAGACTGTGCTGTCATTCATCAGGACCTGGACAGGCTGGAGAGCTGGGCAGGGAGAAATTGAACTATAACGAGGCCAGTGTAGAGGCTTGCATCTGGGCAAGAACAACGCCAGGTACCAGTATAGGTTGGGGACTGACCTGTTGGAGAGCAGTGTAGGAGAAAGGGACATGGGGTCCCTTTCCTGAAGTTCTGGTGCCTTTATGAAACAGTTACCCCACTCAGGATTTAAATCTAGAGGCACTGTCTGTACACAGATTCTTTGCTCCAACCCGCCTAGAATCAATGACAGGCAGATAGGATTAGTGTTCTGATTGCCACAGCTGGTTCTCACAGCAACAGACCATGCAGCTACAGCACAGTGACAGTGTTTCTCCAGACCATGCTGAGAGACAGAACAAAAGGCAAAATACGAAACCGCAGGACTCGCTGGTAGGCTTCTTTCTGTGTAGAATGGGACAAAACTGCATTTTAAAATCAGGAAGATATTCTCATGTAATAAATGTCCACATTTTTCTTCTCCTGTGTTTTAGTTCTGTTATTCAGGATGATCTCAATAAATGTACCTGCCAAAATTTAGTCTAGAATATAGGGGGTTATTATGCACTCAGTTAAACCAGGAATAATTCAAAGATAAGATGTCCCAGTGCATTCCTGTGTGTTTCTCATTTTCTGTTTTAATGCAGATTCCAAGAGAGTACAGACCTGGAGATAAGTGTTTTAAATAGGGCATCCAATGGGACTGAACCAAAGAGTTTCATAAATATTCAAGCAAACACTGCTTCCCTTGAAGCCTGAGGTTAAATCTGCCAAACCCTGTAGCTTCAACAAAACTTTACAATTGGGCTCAGTATGAAACTTGTGATTTTAGGTCTTCATATAATGTATTCCCATTTTGTAAAATCTGCAGATTATTTAGAAGAAAGCATAATAGCCTGCGAAGAAAATATGATTGAATTGACCATGCTGTCCATATTTGTCTAGGTTGAAGAAAAACAAATGGGTTCGGGAGAGAATGAGAAGGAAGAATAGAGAAAGAATAAGGAACAAGAGGGGTACAGCAGAACAGCAAGTATTTAAACGGCTACAGAAAAATGAAACGTCCGTTTCTGAGGTAAATATAGTAAGAAATTCTATCCTTAGATTTGAGCAAAGATTATTTGCATTAGCTGTTAGGAAGAATTTTCAAACTGCAGATTTCTAAAGGATCTAAAATCAACAACTGCTTCATTCCTGTCCCAGAGAGAGGAGATTGGGGAAAATGTCTGCCGAGAAGGACCTTTGTGTTTGCATGATCTCCTTGTCTATTGTTCTCCTGCTGTGGGATTTTCCTTGGAAGGAAGAGCTGTGAAACATGAATGAATATTCAGTTAGAACCAAGGGGTTCACCTAGTGTCTAATTCATGTCCAATCAATCTTTATGTCCTTGCTATTATTTAAATTACTTGAGGGAAGAGCTACACCATCATTTTCTCTTGCTCTATAAATATAGATAGGAAACACTTTTGTAGAGATACTTAAATAAGACAAGCAGCAGAAGAAATTCAACTCGCAGCTCATTGCCACATTGAACAGCTAGATCAGACTAAATACGACTCCACTGATGTGGCTTCTTGCTGTTTTTCAGGAAAAGTGCAAAAATAAAATTGGGAGGGGAAAATAGAGGGAGATGAGAAACAAAATAGATGGAATATTCAAACTTGAGAGCTGTTTCTATTATTTCAGCTCAAATCCTCTTAAAGTATTGAGCCTGCATTGGCAAGTTTTTTAACTTTAGTAATAATTTATCTCTGGATGTGCCAGTCAAGCAAAGGAGTTGTAAGAGTTGCAATGGTAACATAATCTCTCTTCCTGCAAAGAACTGTGTGTGCTCCACTTGATTTCTATGCAAACATCACCTAGGGGTTTGCAGATGGTGGATCTCGGGTCAGATCTGAGGAGCATTATTATAGAGCACAGTTATTTATTGCTAGGCATAGTCACATGGGGAGATGATAGACTTGATGCACAAATGTCTTAAGTCTCAAATGTGGGATTGTTCACAAAGCCAAGAGAAAACCTGGCTATAGTCTCTATTTCAAAGAATGAGCAGCACTAATGTTCTCTATAGGGAGTGTTTTATTCATAATATACTGATATATAGGACTCTCTGGATTAGTTTGACTTAAATATTTAAAAAAACAAGATTCTTTTTTATTGACAATGCTTATAAGAGCAAGTCTACACTGAGAACTCTCAAGAGTTAGTGGAAGGGCTTTCTGTGGAAGGAGATGGAACCATAGGCTTTTACAGGATGTAAAGTCTTTTCTTGCTTTTCTTTCTGGTTTTCCGCTTTACCTTTTAAAATCACACTGCAAGGATGGTTTGCAATTGACTTGGTTCCTGTATTTAAGAAATACGTTGTGTGCTAATTCATGACCATTCGGAGGAATATTTTCCTATTTGTGTGTGATAACATTGCAGAAATACAAGAAGTTTTCACAAAACTATAACGTCTGAGAGGCAGTGCTGTTAAATATTCAGTGCTGACAGATCTGTGAAATATTAATGGTTTGCAGTTCTAGCATCTACCTGCCCTGGAATTTCTTTTCTGTACATTATTGTAAACCTTATAAGCTATTCAAAGTTTAAGGCTTGTTCTACATGGAGTCAGCAAGGAAGAGGGGACTCTAAAATAACTCATAAAAAAGGTCAACTAAGAAAAGCTCAATTTGGGAAAATACCCACTTGCAGCAGTCACAGAATCACGGAATCACAGAACATTAGGGGTTGCAAGGGACCTCGAAAGATCGTCTAGTCCAATCCCCCTGTCAGAGCAGGATCACCTAGACCAAGTCGCATGGGAACACATCCAGGCGGGTTTTAAATATCTCCAGAGAAGGAGACTCCACAACCCCCATGGGCAGCCTGTTCCAGTGCTCTGTCACCCTCACTGTGAACAGTGTCAAAGGCTTTTTGAAAGTCCAGGT
>JAOXOE010000506.1:16764657-16806032 GCA_028565055.1 Phoeniculus purpureus | reverse complement strand
CTCAGGTTGATGTGGAACCTTCTATGTTCCAGCTTACAACCATTGCCCCTCGTCCTATCACTACATGACACTGAGAAGTCAGTTACCAGCATTATCCCAACATCCTATATGAACTTATCTCACCTGTATGATCTTCCCTATCAGACCTAGGACAATGCAGACTGACTTTTAAAATGTTTTTCTGAATAAATATAGAAAAAGGAACATAAATATATATGGAAATAACAGTTTTTTTTCAGTGATGTTGTAAGGGTGAGGGCACAGCTATTACAGTATGCCTGTACCCATAAACTGGAAATACTCTTCATAATTAGTAAGATCTCACTAAGTCCCAGTAGGCATCCAGTGTCCAAAGGCTTCAAGAGAACTGGGAGTATCAGAGATCATCCAGTTCCAATCCCCCTGCATAGGCAGGGACACCTCTCACCAGACCAGGTTGCCCTGGCCTTTCTTCCAGGGATGGGGTATCCACAGCTTCTCTGGGCAATCTGTTCCAGTACCACTCTCACAGTGAAGAATGTTTTCCTAAGGGCTAATCTAAGTCTACCCTCTTTTAATTTGAAACTGCTCCCCCTTATCCTATCACTAGATGTCAATACATCCATACATCAGCAGAAAGTCATCTAAGGTGTATTGGAGGTGGCCTTTATGTTGCTGGCAATATACAGTGGGTACTGGTACAACTATGCAAACATTCCATGGGACCCTGCCTCTGAGGGCATCTGACTCCTGGTGAACTGTGCAAAATGACATCTACCCTTGCTACCAGAATTAGACAGCCAATGGAAACACTCCTAAACCTGTGTGTAGTGCAGTACCTCCTCCAAGTACAGTACATTTATATCCACACAATGGGCTCTGTCTGGCTTATCTTCAGCTGTCTACACATCAGGCATCTATATGGAGAATCACCAAAGACTGATGAACCACACTTCCAAGCTCAACAGGCAGCTGTATGATACAGCCCAAAGGCTTGCTGATAAACTTATTAACCTATGTTTGTGCCTTTATTCAAAATACAGCGTCATCAAAAAGGCATCTCTGCCAAGAATGTGGAGTTTTCCTGAGTCTCTTTAGACAACTTTTCTGGAGTTTCCTGCAGGAAAGCCAGATGTCCCCCTCTAGGTTTCATGACTGGATTTTCACTCATTTTTCAAAATACGCCTTTAAAGTGTGATGGAATTTTCATTTGGTCTCTAAACTTCTTATTACAAGTTAATTTCAGGCTTGAGAGCTAACAGATTACACTTTTGCTACACAAACTATCTAACCATAAAAACATTATAAATCCAAATAGCCACACACAGGCCCTGTCTCTTACTCTGTTTTGAAGAATGATGAGTCATCCCAACACATGTTACTAGACACTAACTTAGCATTAGGATGTGTAAGTGGCTGAGCTGGAAGGGGTGAAGAACTACACTGCTTACTTGCTGCACTTGAGTAAGCTCTTCTAATTTAATTTGTGCTCTCAGAAAAAGATCCTGAATTGTTTATTTATACAACTACAAACACGAAGATTAAATATAACCTAAAGAATCATAACTTTTACTTATTGATTAATCTGTCAAAGTCAGCCTAAATAAGGCAAATCAGTTTTAAAGTCCCTGAAAAAGCTTAAATTATTTTCAAGAAATATAAAGAGACCATAAAAATAATAAACAGCCTGAATTGCTTAAAACATGTGTTCCATCTAATTAAATAAGAACCATCTGTCTTGGGATTTTGGAAGTGCATATAATCTATTCACACTGTTTCTACATCAGTCTCCATCTAGCTTCCAGCATTCAGAAATAAAATTTTGCTTTCTGAAAAGAATTAAGTAAGTACCTTATCCGTCTAAACAGATGGAAACCCCCTGGCTGAAAATAGTACCAGAGACTGGTAAATGTGTGATTTCTAGGATTCAGAGGAGTGTGTCAGACACTGGTTTGGGAGTTTCACCTTCTGATCAATTAAAAAAAAAAATTCTATTCAAAGTGAGGCATCTGACACAAATTTCCTTCATCAAAGCATTAAAAAAAGTAAAAGAAGAAAAGCAGCGCTTATTAGGATGACCTACATAGAGACCCTGAAGGTCATGCTCCTGTTACTCCTCTGGGGACCATGAAACCCTTCCCTGCAAGTGCTCACTCCCATGAGTGGGATCTCGAGCAAATCACAGAATTATTGAGGCTGGAAAAGATCTCTAAGTTCATCAAGTCCAGCCTATGACCTAACATCACCACATCAGCTAGGCAACAGTACTGAGTGCCACAGCCAGTTTGTCCTTAAACACTTCCAGGGATGGTGACTCCACCACCTCCCTGGGCCGTCCATTCCAGGTTCTGATCACCCTTTCCATGAGGAAGGGCTTCCTAACATCCAACCTAACCCTGCCCCGGCGCAGCTTCAGGCCCTGCCCTCTGGTCCTGAGCCCGACACCCACCTGACTATAACCTCCCCTCAGTTAGTTGTAGAGAGCGACAAGGCCCCCTCACTGAGTCTCCTCTTCTCCAAGTTAAACTACCCCAGCTCCCTTAGCCTCTTCTCATACGACTTTCCTTCCAGTCCCTTCACTAGCCTTGTTGGTCCTCTGGACCCGCTCCAGCCCCACAATCTCTTTCTTGAAGTGAGAGGCCCAGAACTGTCTCCAGTACTCGAGGTGAGGCCTCGCCAGTGCCCAGAGTACAGGGGAAGTGACACAAACGTGAGAAACCGGTGCCAGGGACACTCGAGCAGGCAGCGGGACTCGCAGCCAGCGCTGCGGGACCTACTCACTGGTGCTGTCGAAGGGGATCTGCCTGCAGCGGGAGCCGGGCCAGGCGCAGTGGTAGACCGCTCCTCCTTCCACGATGTCCGGCTGCGAGGTGTTGGCTTTGGGGGCTCCCACCAGGACGCTGACCCTGTGGGACACACCGGGGCCGTCAGGCGCGGCAGGACAACAGGCTGTCACCCGGGGTCCGCCCCGAGGAGCCGCCGCTTGCCGCCGCTTTCCCTCACCTACACCCAGCCCGCCGGTGCCCCTTAGCCACGGCGGGGCACAGCCCTGATCCGGACCCCGGGGCCGCGGAGGGACACAGCTCGCACTCTCGTCCCGCCCAGCGGCGGCAGCGGCACTCACTTGCTGGGCTCGGGGATGTAGAAGTCCACCGAGTAGCCAAAGTAGCTGCCCGGGGGTCCGCTGTACACCGTCCGCTTCTCCTCATCCAGGTTGAAGGCCACCAGCGCCGGCGCGCAGAGCAGCGCGGGCAGCAGGAGCAGCGGGCACAGACGCTGCCCGCGGCGAGGACGATGGGCTTCGCGGCTGAGGCGCGGCATCCTCGCCCCGTCGGCGGCGGGTACGGTCGGGCAGTGCCGAGCGGGTCGAGGCAGAGCGGGGAGGGTCGGGGCAAGCACAGCGGGTCGCTGCGACGCAGTGCCCGTGCGGAGCCGCGGCGCTCTGGCGAGGCGGGGGGTCGGCAGCCGGCAGCGGAGCCTCAGCCTCACTGAGCAGGGGTGAGCAGGGACACTGCTCTCGGTCGCCCCCTGGCGGCGCCGACGGCTCGCGGTGGGGTGTGGGTGGGGTCGCGGTGAGGCGGAGACCCTCTGAACTGTGTCCAGAGCTACTGGTGTCTCCGTTGGGACAGTCGTGCTCGCAAGAGAAAACGACGGCGTTGAGGCTGGCAGTTTCTAGCTGTGTTTCTTCCAACGTTATCGAGAGTTTAAACTGAGTACTCTGATACTCAAAAACCCCTTTCAGGACACTGAAGTGCATGGGGAAAAAATCAGTGCTGTGTTATTTAAAAAACCCAAAACAAACCAGCAACCAAAACCCCTTCTAACCACAAGAAATCCAGCCACATAGGGTAGAACACATTGGGAAATGCATTACTCCAGGCTTCTTCCTTTGTGCTTGCTGGGCTACGTAAGTTCCAGTACCCTGACAGGGGTTCCTCAGACTGGCATGGAGCAAAGCCCCGCTGAAGGGTCGTCACTACAGCTCCATGCAGGAGTAGATCTCATGGAGCTTTTCCTGTAGGAGTAACCAATACAACTGTATTGCATGTGGCATTAAACAGAGCTTTTAGAAATCTAATTCTACATTTTCTTCAAAAAACAATGAAAAATTACCTGTCTTGAATTGTTCTGCCCATGCTTGGCGTTCTTGTTAAGAATATTAAAAAAACCTAACTCTTGCCCTACAACGCTAAATGGGGCATCACTCCCCACATTTCAAAAGAAGAGTAGTCTTATCTGCATTCTTCCATGGCCAAGTCAAAAGGTAGGAAGAAAAGGAGAAAAGATTTATTTTCTGTATAGCCAACTCTGTTAGGAGGAAAAGAGGATTGCTTTTCAGCATTTGTGACAGAGATGTGCCCAGAATTAGAGGAATAGAGAACACATTTATAAACATGCCACAGCTGAGCAGCATGAAACATCTATGAAAGCAGCTGAGAGTGGTTTGGTTTGTTCTGAGCCTCTGATTTCTTTTGTTTGTTTAATTTTAAGTGCTTTATGGAAAGATTATGCAGATAAGACTGACATTCTTGCTCATGAAAATAGGTCAGTATGTTTATTTCCAGTATTAACTGTGTGACCCTTAGCTGTCCCCACAGGCTTGTAATAGTCCTTAATTCTGCTCGCCTTGCATTTGTACTGATTCTACTCTTGCTGTTAGAATGAAATACCACCATTGACACCATTTTGGTTTTACCTTCAACAAGTATCTCTTAAGAGATGTAAGCACCAGTAAAATGTCAAAAGTACCTCAATTAACTGTAGGATTGACCCCTACTCTTAAAAGTCACACAGTTTTAAGACAACTGAAGGTGTCTGAAAGTTGTGTTGCCTTATGCTAAGTAATAATAATGCCTTTCTCTTACAGAGCACAACAGTCAGTTCCAGTGCCGAGTCTCAGAAGGGAAGTTGCTGGGGCTCAGAGAACAGCTCAGATGGCACAACAGACATCTGGCACTCAGCAGTGAGAAGGCAGCACATTCTGGTATTGTATTCAACTTGTAGATTAATCAATCAGCTTGAGGATTAATCAATCCAAAACACAGTTAAAACTAGTAATAAGCCCTGTTGGAGATAGGTGAGTGTTCACACAACCAAAACCAGAAGGGGAACATAGCAAGAACACAGGCATTTCTCACGTTCTCCCCTTTACCCTTTTCAGTTTGGAATATATGTCACCTAATCGTTTTGGTTCGAAAATTTTAACAAAAAGTAAAACAAATGCCTCACCTGGCTAACCCTAACTTGCTAAAACCTGTATGGAGAATGGAGCAGAATGATTGCTGCCTATGACTACCTGAAAGGAGGTTTTAGTGTTTAGCTGTCAGCAGAGGAAAGGTATTTCTAAGAATCATACAGGATTTTTACAGACACCTTGTCAAAATTAATGACAGTTTTACAGTTAAATCTCTTCAAAACATGGCATTGCAAAAGCTCAAGTGTCCAGTTCCCATAGGAAAACTTACCTGTTTCCTAATTTTGTTCCTGTAGGCAGGAAGCTGCCTTCTGAGCTGCAACAGGAGCCATCACATAGACAGTATTTTGTATTGATTATCCTGCTGCAAAGCAAGAGGGTAAAATGAGGATGTGACCTTACTCTAACAGAAAGCACGAATTTGTGGGATCTGAACTGGGGATGAGAGGCCAGTAAAGGATGTTCTATGTTCAGTTTTGAACCTTAACTTTGTGAACACTCTCCAAGTTAAAAATCTTAGCCTAAGTAATCCATAGAGGAAAAGCATTAAAACTGACTTGAGAGAGAGCAGCAATCTAAGCATACAGCCTGTGAAAAAACATGTTTATTCCAAGACATCTTGTGGAAACAAAAATGGAACAGTAGGGATGTTGCAGGGGAGGCTGTGAATGCAGTCAGTGTTCACACTGCACCTCCCAGGCTACTGTGCTCTGCAGACTCACAGCACAATACTCAGCAAACCCACAGTGGAGGCCGAAGGTGCTCTCCAGAGCACGACTGATGCGATACGCTGAACAGCTTTGCTTGCAGTCAAGAGTAACCAGAGTAACTGTCTGCAAGCTGGCTGTAGACAGTCATCTAGTTGGCTAGCAAACACACCTTGGCAGGCATTGCCCTAGCAGAGGGTCTTGTTCCTGCTCATCAACTGTTGTGCTGACACAACCATTTCACTAGCCTAATGCATTTTACTCCCACTTGCTTGGTCCAGCCAGGCCTGTCTTGGGTTCCTTTGCCCTAAACTCATGCTCACAAGGAAGGGAAGAATAAAAAAAGGACAGAGATGGATCAGATAAGCAGAAATTGTAACTGTCTGAAAGATAAAGAGCTTCAGCAGAAGAACAAAGTGTCCTGTAGGTACTTAAGTAGTTCACTGTTTTAAACGGGCCTTCATGTGGATTCTGACAAGGATATTTACATTTGGATTTATACTGGCTGCTTACCTGGATGTCTCACAGTAGACATTGACCTTTCCTTGGCAATCAAAGCTGAATTGCTGTGCAATATATAAAAAAACTCCCTCCCTAGAGTATCAATCAAAATGTCATTTAACTGTGTGTTTTGTCCATGTGCTTTCTTGCAGCTAGCTTTACCACTTTACTCTGGATAAAAGACGTAGTCGGAGTGCTCTAGCATTACTTAGCGACTAAGCCTCAGTGAGCCAACAGAATTTTGTACATATTTATCTATATACACACACATATGTAGCCCCTGGACTTGACTCTTAGGGCAGAACAATATGTGAAAATCATACAGGTTTCTGGTCACTTTTCTGTGAAATAACAGCAAAAGTACCAGATGTGAATGCCCCACACATAAATCTACCTTGTAAGTAACCATGCTCTTTTAGGGGACAAAAGGTGATTTTCCATACGTTCAAAATCTCTCCCATCTCATTTGTCAGGGAGGAAAGGACAAAGGTTCACTTGGCTGAGGTGCTCTGATGAGCTGGCTAAGTTCCATTAAGCACTGTTAGTTCCACTAAGCACCATTAGCCTCTGTAGTCCAGAAACACATGAAGTAAGCCAGAAGCCAGGCCTCAAACAACTGTGCAGTATGAAGGAGAAAAAGATACAGGAGTAGGGGTTCTTGTACCACATCAGGCACCAGCTAACTGTCTCTGGAGTGTGGCAGAAGTTTTAACCTAGACTAGTGCTTATATACAGATCTCCTATCAACTGGGCTTCCAATTTTTTTTTTGCAAGGTAGAGAATAAATTGTATCTGATGGTGGACTAGGAAAAGGCTGTTCATTCTAACACATTCAAGCTACAATTCAGTGCAAGCTCTGCTGGGAGATAATCTAGCAAGTCAACATACCAGAATCCAGGAGAAAAAGCAAGAAAAGTAAGTTTTCACCTTCCGGGACAACAGCGCAATTCCTCCTAAAGATACAGCTTTAAATGTGCAAATCCAGCTCAAGCAAATACCTATCAAACCTGAGTATTTAGGAGAAGTTTCAGACTTACATGGCAGTGCTGATCCTCTTAATCATCATCTACATAGAGTAGCAGTACTGCAGAGCAAGGCAGAATACTCATGGTCTAAGTAAAGTGAGCCAGGTAAGATGAATTAAGGAATATTTTCAGATTATTGTAGTCTGTAAAGGAATAACTTTTTCAAAAAAAGAAAACGGTTCTCAAAAAGAGGTAAAGATGCACTGCTGTTAGTTCTGCAGTATGGAATGGTCAGGGTCATTTCAGAAATTGAGTTGTTTAAACAAGTCCTGACTGAACTTGTTTGGTACCTGGTAAGGGGAAGAACACAGACATGGGGCTACAGCAGTGGAGTCTATGAGATAGAATCACTAGGGGCTGTCCCCATGTTGCAGAGCCACGTCCAGCTGGCTCCAGGATGGATCTGCCATTGGCCAGAGCTAAGGTTCTCAGCAAAGCTGGTGCCGTCTCTGTGATAACACATTTAAGAAAGGGTGAAAACTACCGTGAGGTGGCTGGGAGAGAGGCATGAGAAAATGTGAGATAAACAACCCTGCAAATCTCAAGGAAGAAGAAGCAGGGAAGAGGCACTCAAGGTGCTGGAGCAGATTCCCTTGCAGCTTGTGGTGAAGACCATGGTGAGACTGGCTGTACCCCTGCAGCACATTGCCATGAATGACGGAGAAGATACCTACCTGCAGTTGCACATGGACAACTCTACACTGGAACAGGTGGCTGTGCCTTGAAACCCAAGCAGAGTAGGCTCCTGGTAGGAGCTGTAGCCTGCAGAAAGGACTACAAGCTGGAGCAGGTTTTCTGGCAGGACTTGTGACCCTGTCAGGAAGTCACCACTAGAGCAGTCTGTTCCTGAAAGCCTGCATCCCATGGAAAGGATCCATGCTAGAGCAGTGAATGAAGGACTGCAGTCCATGCGAAGGACCCGTGTTGGAGTAGCTTGTGAAGCACTGTCTCCTGTGAGGGACCACATGCTGGAGCAGGGGAACAGTGTGAAGAGGAAAGAGCAGCAGAGATGAAATGTTACAAACTGACCACAACTCCCACCCCACAGCCCTGCTGGGTGGGGTAGGATGTAGAGGAGCCACTCTGTTTTGCCCCTTACAATAATTGGTAAGCGATCTCCCTGCCCTTACTTTGATGAAGGCATAAAGAGCTTTATCTTTTCATCCCCTATCTTGCTGAGGAGGGTGAGAGTGGTCAGGTGGGCCCCTGGCAGCCAGTGAAAGCCAGCCCACCATAAAACTCTACTGTTCTCCCATTTCTAGATATAAATCCAACAAAAACATTGTACAGTCTAGCAGAGGTCATACCTGCAACAGTTGTGCCAAGAATCCTCTTTCTAGTAGGATTTTGCTTTGCAGTGCAAATTCTCGAACATGGATTTCTCCTCCACACTGCATACCTCATTTTCAAGCACATCTGTCTGTTTTCCAGCATGATGATAATTTGAGAGTCACACTGTTATTTACACATAAAAATAAAATTAAAAAATATAATAATTTTGAATGCAAAATCCACCCCTACTGGCAATAGCACAGGTCTGCAATCACAGTTAAGGTACAATAAATGATCTTACATTGTTTTGGTTTTCCTGAGACGTGCTCAATTTGAAACTTGACATTTCTAAACCCATAGTCCGTTTTCATAATCTTAGACAGGCAGCAAACAAGTCTGATAACAACCAAATGTAATATATTACGATTCAAGGAAAAGATTTTATTTTAGGGCTAACAAGTTGGTAATAAATAAAGGAATATAATAATGTAATAACAGATGTTCTCATGCACTTAACACATACAATAATTCTGGCTTACACTGCTGTTTGGACAAACTGAGAAGAGGTATTTGGCAATATTATAAGTCTGAATAGTTTAAAGATCATGGAACAAGAAATTATTTCCGCTGTTTTTACATTTCTTTTATACAAATTCAAATAAATATTAATACATCTATTTTTCCTCAGATTTTCTGTTCACTTTTAACATGCCCAATAACAAAGCCACAGTAATATACAACTGCCAAGAAAGACTATTTATGAATTATACTTATTAATATTTCTAAAAATGTATATTATTTATGTCACATTGTGCAAGCTCTTTAGGTAAAATCAGATCTCAGGAAAAACTGCAGAAAATCTTAACTCATTAAAACATATCCAGTGCAAAGGCCAGTCCAGTCCACATGTTATGATACTGTAATGTAAGCCAATATAATTTAAATAATGAAACATGCCTATATGATTCAGAGGAAGCTCAATGTTTTATGCTTTAATGATCTGACATCTAATACGCAGATTCTGCAGTACCAGACATTTTTCAAACCTTCATGAGATGGCAAAATAATGTTAAGACTTTATAGGTTGGCTTTTTTTTTTTAAAGGATAACTTACATTAACAGTACTACAGTGGCCAAAAAAGACAAACTATTATAATAGAAATCAATCTGATTAAAAAATTAAATATTCCAATTAACACTGAAAAAGTGTTCGTAATCATTATTTACAATTCATCTATGATACCAGTGTATAACTCCACACAGTCAAAGTCTACCACTTTCCAAGCAAAACTCAATTCCTGTATCCCATTCAAGCATTCGACAGCAATATGATGTAGATGCGCAACGTATCAGTTTAAAGATGGAGATCGGTCTGTGGTCCAGAGTAATTCTATATATGGCCATTTGGTCTGCAAGCAGCGTTTTACAGGGGTGTCGTCAGTCTGCAGCATTGGTTCTTCAAACCCCATAACAACTGCTGTGCCTTCTACATACATGACCTGTCAAAGTAAAATCAGTTATGTTACACTATGTATGCTTAAAAACTCTAAGGTAAGATGACTACATAATCTAATCTGATTCAGGAGAAAATTTATTATGACAGTCTCTTTTTATTACAAAAATAAAATCCATTTTTGGTTTCCTGGTTATTTTTTTAAAATGAAACGAGTTCTGCAATTGAAATATCTATTAGACTTGAGTGCCCAAATACCCTGATGAGGCCATATTTGTTTGACAAATTACTCAAAGTGAGGAGAAACATTCTAGGAAACGCAATGCTGCGTCAACAGCTCTTCCACTACTGTAGCAGTTGCAAAGTTTGATACATGAACAGTCTTCCTTAAACTTAATTTTATGGAATTAGTTTTCCATATAATGGAACTTCTGTTGCAAACCAGCTGTTTGTAAAACAACATTTAAAATGCAATAGGCAGAATCCTCTGAAAACAAAACTTTGTGTCAATTTCCTTGATTACATATGCATGTTCAGTAGTAAAGATAAATGCAGGTTTGAATGCTTTTGCCTACATTTTGGGGCATGAAACTGCTAGAGATTTGCTCTAGGAGGTTTTCACTCCAAGCTATTCCAAAGACTCATGCACATATACATTTTCTCAAAGAGTATTCTTACCTGAAGTCATTTTTGTTCCCTGTGTGCCTTATGATCTTTTACCCTACATGGTAATTCAGGAACTAATTTAGTAGCAGCCATGGTGCATGCCATGGCAGGTCATTTGCGCTTGTCTCCCACTAAGGGGTTCCAAAAAACAACAATTTTTTGATGCAAGTACAAACTACAACAATCCTACACAGAAGAAATCCCAAACATCTCAATTTATATGCAGGGTTACTTACAGATTTGGCAGTTTGTCTGTGTTACATCTCCATTGTCCTTTACAGTTTAGCTCCCACTTTTCACAGATAAGCGTGAGAAGTGCCCTACTCAAAATGCATATGTGGTCTATCCAAGCAATATACTACACTAGCTAAAACAGGATCAGGAGCAAAGCAGTTTCAAGTCAAAGTAACTAATACAACATACAATACTAATTGTTACCAGGGCTACATGTATGTTTCTTAATTGTTACCTTTTCATTATAGTTAGATTGCTTCAGTCCATTGTAATGGTAAACAGTGAATGACTCTGAAACCCTGGAGTCCTAGTAGAAAGAAGACAGTTAATTTCATGTGACCTTTACATCAGGCTTGGACAGTGTCTTTACAACTAGACAGATGATGCATTTAAACAGGAAGACTCGAGGAAATTTTTAAAAAGTATGATTTCTTTTAGGCAACATCATCGTAAAGATTTTGCTCATTTTTACCTTTCTCATCCTAAGTAAAATGTGTCAGTAAATTAACAGGTAACACTCCCAAGCGCAAGTCGTAATAGTCTTTGCTCACTGGGACACTATGAACTACACAGTATTTACTGAGGACCAGATCCAATCTCTAGTCCTTCACCTGAGAGCTAAAAATTCCAATCCATGCCTGCCTAACTGTAAACTAATTGTGAAGACACCTGCTCAGCTGAGGCCTGACAGCAGATGTACGGCAGTTGTCAACCTTTCCCATTCTGAGCATTTACATGCTTTATTCCTAACAAGACTGAAAAGCTTTGCATTTCACTGGATCAGGACACCGAAATCAGATGTAATATCACCTCTTTTATGCCTACTAGACCTGGCTCCAAACAAAAACTTATCCCTTTTCTATGTATGTGGAGGTAGAGGCTGGAATGAGAATAAACCAGCTCAGATTACAGTATATCCATCAGATTACAAAAAGCCCTCATTCATTTTTCTCCTAAATGAATGAAAAACCTTATCACTGCATGGGTCTCTCACAGCAACCCACGCTATTCAGTGGAGAGACGGTGGTAAAAAGGAAGGCTAAGTGGTAACTCTGATTACAGAAGCTGCTTCACAGAGATAAATAAAATCAAGCTTTCATGTGAAGGAAAGAGGACACTTCCTGCCCTATGGATGGTTAAGGATTTTGTGCAGTATTGGTTTCCTGAAAAAAGGGCTATCGGGGAACTCCGGAAACTCCCTCTCCAGGTGCCTGCCCTAAGAACTAAAGAGCCAGGCTTGCTCTCTTAGCCTGAAAGATATTTGAGTATTTTTCTTCCAAGCCAAGCACTAAGGAAAAGAAAGCTGAGATACTAGGGAATCAAATCTTTATCTCCTGAGCACTAGTTACACATTCAAATATTGTATAAAGTGCAGCATCATCAATTCCAGATATTTCTAGCATCTGCTGTTTCCTCACAGTATTTTCAATCCATTCATCTTCATCTCTGCAGACTTTCACTCTCAGCAAGAATTCTGAATGACGTGTCAGTATGGGTAAGGGCTCCTGCTGTCAGATCCACAGAGCACACACGGACTGGACAACACATCCGTGCCCACAGCATTCTTTCAGTAAATGACACTGGCAGGTCCCAAGTCCAAAATGTGCTGATTGTTCTGACTGTACCTCTAAGACAGACAACACTTCACGTGCTTTCTACTAGAGCCAGCAAAGGCTCAACAGCACCAGCAACACTGAATGATGGGGCATCGTGCAGAAGCGAATTCGTACTTGCTGGACAGGCACTGACTCGGGAGCTCCTGTTTTACAGCAGGTAGAGCTCTTCCACTAACTCTCTCACTGACTAAGGCAGGGGTCTACCCATGATTTCACTATGTTCCCTTCTCCAGCTACTCTTCTTCAGCCAGTGGTACTCTTCAGTGATTGGCAATTAGGGCAGCAACCCTGTACGATGGCTGTTTTTTCCAGCTACCTATGGTTCACAGTACTGGATGGTTTAGCCACAGCCACTCACAGAGGATACGCTTTGGCTTTCTGCACTTCACAGCCTAAAATTAACTTCCAGGTTTGCATGTGTAATATAATTATATAAGATTAAGCTACATTTATTTCCACTTCTGGATATACAAATGAAGAAGAAACATTTGGTAAATACGAAATGCAGATACAATTCTGTACATCTGGAGAAAATGAACACTTTCAACTTCTTTTTCTTCTAGATGACAAATCACCTCTTAGTGATTAGTCCCTACCATATTTGGCAGTGCAGTTCTAGTGTCTTCTGAATGACCAGATTATTTCATAGTGCATAATGTTATACCAAAACAGCACTGCAAAACCCTTAACAAAAAGTCTCGTTGAAGGCTTTGTAAAAATTCAGATTTCTTTGGTTTTAAGAATTAAGCCATATAGTTTCAATTACATGTTAAGCCTCCAATGAAGTAATATTCACAGCCTTTCCCTTCCCTCCACCAGCCCATCTTTCTCTCCCTAAGGAAACCCTCTATCTTCTGCCAATACAAGCATTTGCATGGCCATGGAATAAGCCTCCACAAACCTGCAAAGACAGCTCTAATCCAGATGAGCTCTTTGTTCTGATTTATTACTTATGTGTACGAAGAGATCCCTTGTGGCAAGGAGGCAGCATGGGGGCAAGAAAATCTGACCCAGGGCAAAGAGAAGAGGACAGCACTGGTGCTTCTCAGTGGTGGTGCTGTCTTAATGAATATACAGAATGGATTGAGATTTTGACAATAATTTTCCATTACCCTGGTAGACACTCACTAAATGTAACTCTGTCATGACTTTTTGCTAAACTGTCAAACATTTTACATTGCTAGAGACACACATAAAAATACTTTTGTTTGTAAACTTTTCCCATTTGCTGGCAACTACAACAGACATTAATAAAAACAGTATGGTCATTCATTCTTAGCAGAAATCCTGAGATTAACTTTTTGAGTAGCAAATCACATTGATTTCATATACAAAATTATTAACAATATTAAATATCAGCTTGAGAACCTGTTGCTACAATGGCATTTCCTTCCAGTGTAAAATTGACAGAAACATGGACACCTTAGGCAAAACAGCTTGTCATGTGATACAGGAAGATACTTGCTGGTCAGCTGGGTCAAATGCAGTACTCATTATTATAAATAACTTTGTAATATTGATGAAAATATTTAATGAGCCTCAAAATCCAGCAAATCAGACAACACTTTGCAGCAATGAATTGATTACCTGCTCAGGGAAAAATTCTTGCAGAAAGGGTCCCAGTAATATGATGCCCAGTCCTTCTGGGTCTAATTTGGTCTTCATGAGGTTTACACTATGACAAAAACATCGAATATAAAAGTATGAGTAAGACATTTTTATTCTTGCATGACAAAGTTATGCTGTGCTACCACATACTGGCTGCCAAGTATAGCAATACTGTTCTATTTTTAATCGTTAAGTGACAACTGCACCAGAAAGGCACGTAAGTTGCCAAAACACAGTTATTTTTAAATAAAACTAATCTGTTATTTTAAATTAAATAAGTGATAATTCTGAAGGACCACCATATTTGGTAAAATGATTTGAAATCCATATAATTCAAAACCAGGTTTACTGCCCGACGGGTGTTTTGCTGTCTTGTAAGCATTCTTGAACTTAGATATATAAAACAATCATCTCTTAAATGCAGCTCTGTACTGCCAAACAACCTGTTTTTCAAATGGAGATTTGAAAAGCCTCCAAGATTTTCAAAGTACACTGAAATAAAGTTTAACAGATGCATTTCTTATTCACATCACATCTTTGGTATCAAAGAAGCTAAAACAAAGAAACAATGAAAATATGAACAACACTAATCTGAAAGACTTGTTTTAAGAACATGGTACAATTTCAAGTCACTACAAATCAATGTCAATTATAACTTTATACTTCCAGTTAAGCAATATATTTCTAGAGGTGTCAGATCACGTAAAACATTTATTTTCATCAACCTATCCTGTTTGCCTAAGTTACAAGTTGTACTGTACACAAGAATATCCTCACTGGGTCAAACTAACAGAACGTCTTGCCCAGTATCTTATTTCTTATGACAGAGAACAACAGGGCAAGTGCACAGTGGTATCTTTGTTTTACCCTCCCCATTTCCAGCAGTCTGCTGTTCAAAGACATCTTCAGTGAGAAGCAGTATCTAAAGCACAAAGATATATATATTTTGTCTTTCCATACATATGCCTAATTGGCTTTGAACCCACATACACTTGTGGCATCTAATAAACTCCACACACAAAATTAAAATTAAACCACGGATTCTGGGAGAAAGTTTTAAACTGGCAATGTGATACTTTGGTTTAATAACATCTCATCATATTGTGAGAAGCAACTAATGATCATTCTCATGCCAATGGTTGTCTCTCTTTTCTAGGTCCAACGTCTTAGCTTAGTTCTTCCCTGTACTAATGCCATTTTGTAACTTTGACTTGACTTGTTGCCTTCATAACAACTTTCTGCAGCCTTTTTTTTTAACATAAGAGCGAAACATCACACAGTTATCCAATGAAATAATTCATTAAGTATCAGTTTACATCTAAGAACTGTTTCCTGAAAGGTGACATCAAGCTCACAGCCCAATAATGTGCATGTAAAATCAGGATTCTTGTATCCCCTGTGCAATTAATCTACACTAACTTAACTGAGACTTCTCCATTACCCTTTCTTTCAGTAACTGCTGCACTGAGGAATGCAGTTTAGGCGCTGAGCTGAAGAATTGAAGAATTCACCAGGAGTCTGCAAACAGCCTGGGTGCTGCTATACCGCAGACAGAGGTGATGCATGAATAATAGAGAGGGTGGTGGTACTCGTCTCTACTTGACTGACATGCTCTTTTCCTGCAGATCTCTGATGTGAAAAAAGACCCAAGGACCAATACAATAGTGATCTTCCATTGTATTTTTCTCGGAATGTGTGATGGCATTTGTGACACAGTTTCTAGGTTTTGTGCACTAACTTGCTTAACCTTTTCTTCTTTTCTGTACACAGTTATTGAGTTAATAAACCCTTTTCCAGTTTCCCTAAGCTACCCATTGCCTGGCAAATTTATCCAAGATCTCATCAAGACCTAACTGCTTTGTTTTCTTTTCCCTTATCTTTAATTGTGGTCTTGAACCCACCACAGCCATGGCAATGCCACAAATGCCCTGAAGGCCAAACACACAAATGGAAAAACTGCTCAATACAAAAATAGTGTTTTTTCAGATTTACTGAGGCAGTAGAACAATTAAACTAGGGCTTTTTCCACCACACACTGCCTTAATACAAATGCTAGCCTTTTTGTCTTGTTTTTTATTTGGCTTTAGTTTCCTGGGTGTCTTCTGATTCTAATTTTCACTCCTGTTCTCAACAGAAAACAGCTCTGTAAACTTTGTAAGCTGTAACATCAGAAAGGACAGAAAATGGCATCAATCAGGTTTCAGTTGGTTGCAGTAAGTAAGCTTGCAGTCTCCACAGCCATTCTAATAGAACAACCAAATTAGCCCAGAACGTAAGCAAGAAAAAATTCTGAAAAAGCACTAGAATAATAATTAATGTGTAGTTAATTTATACTTCTGTAGTATTTACATTTTATTATACTTACTATTCAGGATCTGAAACAAGGTCCAGAGCCTTCATTACATCTTCTAGCAGAGTGTCAGGTATAAAACCATTATCTGAAGAAGTAGCAAACATCTCATTAGGAAAAGAAACAAAACGTTTTCCAGAAGTAGAAACTGTATTAAAAAATACAAATAATGCATATTTTTATCTCTAAAATTTGCAAACAAGTGGCAGTGCTCTAGAGGGAACAAACGTTTTTCATACCGTTCCCTCTTGCTTTAAAAAAAATAAGTACAATACAGAGATGGAAGGTTTATCATTGGTTTATCAGTAGAAGTACAGAATTTGCTGAGAATTCCATCTCGTTATAGCAGTCTTCATCTCCACTGGATATCTTGGCACATTTTTCTTCCTTTTGATCAGTTAAAATAAAACCCACTTTAAAATAGTTGCACACGTTCTGTTTTCCTAAAAACAGTAAACACTAAATTACTTTGGTATGGAATTTGAAATGGATTTGAAAATTTGGAACAGATTTTAGAAAACGGTGGACCTATTTTTTGAAGAGATACCCTACATATTGGAGTGCTCATTACTCTTTAAAATTTCTCTCTACTGAATGAATATATTTCCTTTAAAAAAAGCCCAAACCTACGTTAGCAAGAAGTACAGGTCTTACCCTCAGGGTCGTAAGTCTGGAAAACCCTCCTAGCTTGTTCTGAAGGTGCTTCAGGAGCAACAAGGGCCATATCCTTAGAGGAAATAAAATTAAAAAAAGCTCAGAATATTTTAGTTACAGATTGAGATCACTAAGGAAACAGCCATACTACACAGGGTTGGACTTCATTCAAAATTTAAATACAACATAAGAAAAACTAAGGTGGTTTGGCAATATAGCTGATAGTGAGGAAAAATGTTTAAGAAATATGTTGAAGATTATTACACAATACGACATAATTTTTTTCACACACAAAGGCTAATTGGAGACTACATGTATTATGTAGGAAGCTTCAACTATTTTTCTTTGTATCTGAAAACTCACACACATTTATTCATGAAAGCGCACTCCACATACTCTGAAGGAACAAATATTTAGATAGAAAGCTGTGAGATTATGTTTTAGAGAACTCAAAGTTTTCATGCTATGGCAGGATATAACCAAAGTAACTTCTAACTTCACAGGCCTATTCTTTCAAACGCAAACTATGTAGTTCTGCTTTGGTTTATGAGCGTGAAGTTCCACGAATAAAATTGCAATGGAATCCAACAATTAAGACTATCATTTAGGTTGTCCTCCCTCTCACCAAATCATCTTGTTAATGTAGTACTTTCCGCAGATTCATGTGACGCAGAACAAGTTTTTAAAGTAAGTCTCCTGCAACTACCCACAAATGTTTTTTTGATAGTCCAACTGCAAAGAGTGTATTTCTGTTGGCATTTTAATTTTCCAGGTACTTAACTGTTTTAGTGCATATGTACATGGGAACAACTTAGAGAACAAGTCACTGAATACACTACTCAATTCTCCACATCCTTCAACTGAACTTTTAAACATGGTAAAGCCTTCTAATTGCTACATATTAATGCTGTTTATTAATGAAATGTGATTCACTGATGGTCTACAGAAGTCACTCACTTCAGGAAGGAACATGGAGCAGTCACTTGGTAAGATCAGACAAGACCCCCACCCCTTTTATCTTCAAAATAATTCTAACTTCTCCCTGAGAGAGTTGTTCTATCAACAGTTCAACCAAATTTTAATCATGCATATACAGATCCCCTGCATCCTCTAACTTAGCATGTCATTAATTTCCAGTATCCACTCCGTATATTTGTAGCTAGGAAAAAAAGCCCAACCATACCTCCTGAAGGCAGCAAAGCTGAAAACGTGACAAACATCTAACAAAGAGTACTTCACCTGCCCATGCTGACATTTCATTGTATGTGCCCAAATATATCACCCACCCCAGCCTCATGAATTGCATTTTGACGCATCACATGTACTGAAAGTCCCGTATAAGGGAATATCATCGACAGTTAATTACAGTAATTATTTCCAATCCTAAATACAACATGTCCCAAAAATTCTGTTTCACTCGTTGGTTCTTGTGACACACAAACAAGTCAGGTTCTATTATTTTGAAAAGTTATTCTCATCAGCAGTACCAGCTATTTTAAGATTCCATGTTTGTGCTCAGAGTCAAAAAATGCTCTTTATAAGTTTTAATGAAAACATTCCAGAAGTTTTTTATTCTATAAATCAAAAGCAGAACATAATGGCTAAGCTATGCTGACAATCTGGCTACGCATTTTTACAAAGGTCTCACCCTGCAAGACCTGTTGCCCTTGAAAATGAAATCTGTTTGCATATGGACTGCTTTACACGCCCACTGTTGAGTGATACATGGAAGAATTATGCACTGTAGTACTAACATTCTTCTAAAAAGATTGCCTAGAGACAAAAAACACTGATAACTATATCTTGCCGTACTTTACAGGGTCCTGCAAGAATGAAGATTATTTAACACACACTCTCATATTACAGAGAAAATCGGGTATTTTTCCATGCAAAAGTATTCTTCTGAGCTATAATCAGTGATTTTCACGGTGACCACTTTTCCAAAATGGTCTCCTAAGAAAACAAGGTTGATGGGATTTCTGAAACCATGCCATCTCTCTAGGCCACTTCTGAATCCACTGCCCAGTATCATTCTATTTGGCAGCGCAAAGGGAGACTTGCAACTTTGTGTTGAAACAGGATGCTAAGTAGGGAGGAAACAAATGGGTTCTGTGCCCACTGAGAGGAAAGGCAGAACCCTGCTGTGAATCACTTTGTGTGTGTGTTCGGCAACAGGTAGATAACCATACAAACGCTACTGGCAAAGCCCAGACCTGTGACTGTACGTCCATCTGTTATAGGTTGCACCACTGCCTTCCAATCCCTACTGATTCTATGATCCTACGACTGCAGAAGACAAGAGGTGAGTTATTATCACAGGTATTTTGAGGAGGTTGAAGGAGGTGGGGGGAAAAAAGAGAGGTGCAAGACAGAGATGGAAAGGAAAACAGAGAAAATAATTTTAAAAAGGATCTCTATGACACAAGATCCTGAAAATCAGGCTTTGCATGGTCTGCTTTTACGTAATGTGATTGACTTGGAAGGTCTTTCACACGTAGTTCTGAATCAACATGGTCTGAAGTAGCTGTGCAGTTTTGCTAACTGCCAACGGGAGCAATCGTAGAATTCTTCAAAGAAAATGGGTTTATTAAGGTTCACATTGGTCTTGGGGCTTCAGAGATGGCAAAATATTTGGTGAAAGTACAGTAATTTCTGCCACATGTTGGGGAAGGAGGTGGCAGGAAGAAACCAGAAATCCAAAAATCATTTGGTAAAAGCACAGGTCCAATAACAATAACAGGCTGGTTCAGTATACACTTTTGCCTACCTCTTTACTCAGCTGAAGTGGATATTTGAAAATACTTGAGTTGATGTGGAAGGAACAGTTTGCCAGGCGAACCAAGATGAAATTTTGATCCTCCAAAAATTGCTGCCTATTACACATTCTTAAAATTTATGCTGGAGAGGAACAGAAGTTCTCATCCAATGACAGCCATCCACAATCCAGTGTTGGGAAGATTTTTGAGTCTGGAGGAATCAGATTGTTTAATCTCTCTTCCTGGTCCTGCTGGGAACTCTGGTCAAATTACTGAGGTCCTGGTAACAGAAGCGCTTGGTCTTGTTAAAACTACCGGGGTGCTGTTCTGTTTTACTGAGTAGACTTAAGAGTCAAATTGAAATGGATGAAATATAGTATCTATCTCTTCAACCATACAGGACATCAGAAACACAACTAGAAAGGGAAAACAGACCTTGGGAACTACAGTCCAGTCAGTCTCACCTCCATGCCTAGAAAGATCATGGAGCAGATCCTCCTGTAAACTATTCTGAGGCACATGAAAGACAAGGAGGTGATTTGTGACAGTCAACACAGCTTCACTGAAGGCAGATCATCTCTGACAAACCTGGTGGCCTTCTATGACAGGGTTATGGTGTTGGTGGGTAAGAGTAGAGCAACTGACATCATCTACCTGGACTTGTGTAAGGCATTTGACACTGTCCTGTATGACATCCTTGTCTCTAAAACAGACGTATTTGACAGAGCATTAAGTGAATATGGAATTTGCTGGATGGTCACATTCAAAGACTTGTGATCAATGACTCAATGTCCAAGTGGAGATCGGTTATGAGTGGTGCTCCTAAGGGGTCTGTTTTAGGTCAAGTGTTGTTTAACATCTTTTTCTGCACCATGGATAGTGGCACTGAGTGAACTCTCTGCAAGTCTGTTGATGACACCAAGCTGTGTGGTCAACATGCTGGAAGGAAGGGAGGCCAGCCTTGACAGGCTTGAGTACTGGGCCTGCACAAACTGCATGAGGCTTAACACTGGAGTACACAATTGCTGTTACATAACTTACGGAAAGGAGGATTGTACTGCATGAAATTAACACCCTTTCAAATTCTTCACTTAATGCCAGATTAACTATTAAGAAAGCCAATACTTTCTTCGTAACTGCTTGCATGGTATTCAATGATTTGTAAAACAGCAGAGAATTAAAGTGCACTAAATTTATCAAAGTCAAGCTTTTGGGCTATGACTTTAGAAGGTCTTTAAGAGAAGTTCATGCCTCTCTTCTCCATCTACTTACAAACACCGCATGAACTACAGATTTCTTGAGGTGTAGTTAATATCTGCTTCACTATCAAGAGTGTTCAAATGAAAAGGATAGTATCATTATTTTAGGGAAATACAAAAAAAAAGCTAAAGTGTAAAATCATTTTGAACACCAAAAAGCCAAGGTATTAACAGTGAGAAAAAGGCTTTGGAAGTGAGAGTTGTAGTTTTCAGGCCAAGATCTACTGTGAGCTAACCACTAACACATACACAACTTGGAAGCCATTAGACATTGGAATGATTGTAAGTTGTGTGCTGTACCATACTCAGTAGCAATGACTCAACAGAAGGAAGTGGTCTGTAAATCAGTTATGCAAAGACATATATATACAAACAGTACCTAATTTCAGAACATTGCCAGCAGAGTGGAAGAGTTGCAAACACAGTATGTGCCAAATGCAGAATCAAAGACATTGAGTGGTCGATGTTAATGCAATGAGTGAGGTGAATATGCATTGAGACCAGCAGAAAAATAAAGAAAAAGTGATGCAGCTTAACAAAGCACATTCTATTGAAAAAAGTGCATTTAAAAAAGCCCTCAGGTCAGTACTTGCTGGATGGCTGTACCATACCACACTGCTATTTGAGCAATAGCCAAAACAATTTCTTATGTAATGCAGCTGAAAACAGTAATTGTGGCAGAATTCAGCAGGACTGCTACATGGAAAGGACAAGACACATGCTTAATGGAAGAAGCAAATGATGGAGGGAAAAGCCACCAGCATTCTGTTTTTCACTTGATTTGGAATTAGGAATTTCATATGAATATGCTTCTAAGAAAAAAGAATGTCATTGATATAAACTCACCTGGATCTGTTCCTGTGTGACTTGTTCTAGGTGATCCTGCTGTGGCAGGGGGATTGGACTAGATAATCTTTCAAGGTCCCTTCCAATCCCTATATCATTCTATGATAAAAACTGCAATACTCTTAAAAACTCTATAAATTCATTCATCCTATTTTAACTATTAGCCAGGCTGCCTATTCCTCCAAATGTGAAAAACAGAATATTGCTTCTAGATGGTAATAAGTACTCTTACGAGGCAGGACCCAAACCATGACCCTCGATCCTCCATGTTAGTTTACACATGAAAGTCATTCATTCTAACATGAGGAAAACGAAAATGTACTCCTCAAGACTGCACTGCTTACAGATGGATAGGAAATGAGCCACCATTTCTATTCTGCATTAGGTATTTTTCACACCAGGTGCTTTACACACTCAACCCTATGATCCATTCCATTAAAAATAAGGCTAACTTTCAGTACACAACATATCATTTAAGTTACAACAAAAATACTGTTTCATGGGGATGACTGTAGATTAGTCTCCGCTATGTTCCTGTAGCCTACTACTAATCTTTAATAACTATAGAAAAGCTTGTTTCTTAACCAAATGAAATACAAACTCAGCAAATGGAAAGTAAATGGAGCATACACTATGAAGGGAACGTGAAAGTTAGCAAAACAGATGACTGCTAGAATGGTTTTTATTTCTATTTATATTTGAGATGATTAAGAAATAATTTTTTTCTAAAAATGGTTAATGCGATATTCATGGTCATTACTTAAGCATATTTTCTTTGTAAGTTTTCCAAGCCAGACATTTCCAATTACTCCTGCAACACATTGAGAGCTTAGCAGTTCATGGGAAAGTCCTCCATTTTTCATTTGAGAATCTAGAAAAGGTTCTCTTCGTTGTGCTGGCCTTCTTTCCTTCATCTCTCCTTCCTACATTTCAAAGGGCATCTCACAAAAGAAGTGGTAGTTCTTTATGTTTCATTTTGAATTTTAAAGATACAAAATTTTGCTGGATGGAAAGTTCCTATTGGAACTGCTAGAACTACTCCCTGTACCTCACTCTATCAGTTTTCATCTAAGCTAGGAAACTGTGTGCAAGGAGTCAGTACAATGTCATTCTCTCGTATACCTTAGCACTAAATAGTATAAAACCAGATACCATTTCAGGACAAAATAATTCAGCGACACAAAAACTGGAACAACTCAAACAAACACATGAAAAGTGATACCATCTAAGCAGCCCTACTCTCTACTACTTCATACACAAAAACTGAGCCTCCCCTTCTGAAAGAAAACAGATGTAAGAGATGTCTTTTCCCAAAAGGAAGCAATTTGCTTATTTGCTTAGGGGCATATGCAATTACATTTCATCCTGTACATCAGCCAACCATGAACAATGTCCTTAAAAGATCATAGTGAAAACTGTACATAATGGGATGTTAAAAAGTTTCTTAGAAAACGCACGAGTATGACTAAACACCTGAAATCAGTCAGAGTACTAAGGTAAACACATGGAATACAATTGTTCTAGGATGGTAAATCCCAAATAATCGTTTAGATTATCATCTCTCAGTCTGATGGGCTCTATACTTCCTGTGTCTGGGTCCTAAGAACAAATAGGACAAAACCTCATCACTCTTTATGATCTGAGCAATAAGTGCTCATAATCGCTCCTCACTATCGTGAGATGCACAGCAGTTCTGACAACAGCCATACAACCGTTACAGGGCCTCGACCCAATTCCTAAATGTTTTCACTTCAGAGTTTTTGGTCACAAATTTTCAAAATGCCACTGCCCAAAGATTCATTTCTCTAGTGTTCAAAGACATCAACTACTTTAGCACCCAACCTCAGGAACTGGAAGACCACCAGAATGCTCTTTCAGTATTTTTCACCCGCAATTTCCTCAACAATATAGGGGTACATTACTGTGCTGCAGTCTTTGGAAAAGTCAGCCATATGATACTAGAGTCCATGGTTATGGCTTTCTGTTCCTAGCTCCACATACTATGTAGGCTAAAAAACATTTTAACATCTGTACAGCTAAATGTCCTCTTCAAGGCCCCTTTGTAACTGTGGCAGGGACACAGATCACACTTCATCCTTCTAATAATACCCAAAAGACCTGATTAACTAGAGTCCTAACTGACTCTGGAAGATATGGGTGATGATGCTGTATCACCAACTTTAAAACCAGAAAATTATTTTAGTACTGACCATCAAAACAAAAAGGAGACAGAGATCTGATTTTTCCTTGCAGCTATTAAGAGTTGGCTGCTCATGCCACCACAGTGGAAAATGGGAAAATAGAAGACAGAAACGTTTCTCCTGACCAAAGCCAAAAATCGTATGGCTGAAGTTTCTCATGAAAGTTGAGTCGTCTTAAGTCAAAATCACATTTCTTATGGAATAAAAAAAATACCACGACTTTGTAAATGATGGTGCTCCAGATTTGTTATCTCTAGAGAAAATAAAGACATCACGAGTTTGGTTAAACTGATGTCATGAACACCTTTCATTAAGAACAAATATGTCACCATACACTGTTGCACCACATTGTGTCTCTTTTACTACAATGAAAAGTTTAGACAAAATCCAGAAGTTATGTGGACAAATGCTGGTGTGAAAAATCACTTACAGGAATTTAAAAAGCACAAGTTTTCCAATAGAATACCTGCCAAACAAACAATAAACAAAGGAGTGCCCAGAAGTGCCTGTTCACACAGAGAAACAAACATCTGTAGTAGGAACACGTTCATCCACAAATAAAATTGGAGTAGACCCACAAATAACAGAGTAAGGTTTTGCAGTTATGTTTTGTGATCTTGCAAAGCTAGAACAGGGGAGGTCACTTACAGAAGTATTTTATTTTGAGGTCCCAAGTATAAGATCTCAAAGTTGTCCCTTCTGTTAGAAAGCTTACTTGAACAAAGCAACTCAAGAATTCCTGCATTAGTCACAACAATTTAAATTAAATTAATTTAGCAATAGCATTTACATCATGAAGCTTAAACCAATCAGAAGAACTTTAATTCTCTTTGGGGGCCCACAGATCCCACAGGAAACATTGTGCTCTAGCAATTTTAAAAAGAGTCTCTATATGCAGAAAGTAGGTCTTAAATTTAACAGCTAATAGGAATATTTGAAGATTTGCTCCTGAATTAGCCAAGTCAGAGCTTTTCTCATGAACAGAGCAGCGTTCTTCTTTCCGCTCCTAATCATCACACAGGAAAATTTAAACCTTGCTTTAGCCTGGAGGTTATTTCTACAGTTGCCTTACACATCTGTATTCTTTCTATTAGATAGCCATACTGTCCTTATCAATAGCAATTCCACCCTGAAACCACACACTTTGTAACCATCTCCTGAAATGGAATTCTTCAAAATCTGATTTTTATTTCTTCTCTGATGAAGGAACAATTGTCTCGAAATTTAATTACCTGCATTCACCAGTTACTAAAAGAAAAAAAAAAGGCAAAAAGAAAGGCACAGATATTTTTCACCACCTTCCTGAAGACGGGTATCGTTTATTTGTACATACACAGGCTACTTTTGCAGACACCAGAGCTGTATGTAGGTATGGACAATACCGTAGCAACATTTGAATTTTCACACACGCGTTCTTTCATGGCCAATGACACTCTCTGTTGGCATTCTCAGACTAAATGCTGTAGCAAACTAATATCACTCCTTAGCCCTAGTCAGATTCAGACTTTGAATTTATGCGGTGTTTATCTGCCTGATGCTACTAAAAATAACATTCAACATACCTTGGCAAAGAAGACTGTGAGGTGTGTTTCACTGCCAAGTATCCAAATGGGAAATTTTGGAGATTTCAAAAAGGAGCCAACCTAAAAAGATACAGCAAAATCAGAAAAACAAAGCAAATGCAGAAAACTTGTTAGTTAGAGATCAAGTTAATGACAGTTCAGTTAGGGGAGTCCCAATTGCTCCAAAAACTGATAAAAAGTGCACAATAAAATGACAAAACACTGTAAAATACTTAAGATTCAAATGTTGATCACAGATTTCTTTTTAACTTGGGAAACAAGATGGCTTCTAATAATTGAACCCTTAACTAAGTTAAAGGAATTCAGCAAAACAAAGAAAACCAAAAGTCTCATGAAATTAAAAGTATTAACGCTGTTTCAAAATGTGTACTTGTAAAGCACAAAGTTACTCAAATAAAATCCTTAAATCAAGAAACACAAAATGTGTCACAACAGGGAGAAACTACACTGACTAGGTTGCATGTCTGTTCCTTTTGAATGTTCATAGATAAATACATAAAGTAACATTTAGGTCTTGAAGATATTACATTCAGAATACATCTACCTAGTAGTTTTAACCATTTTTCTTTATGGCTAAGTATTTGAAATAGAAGGCAGTGATACCATAAAAAGAGGAAAACAAACCTGCCTCAATAGGAAGCCGCTTTGGGACTTCAAAGTTTTAACACTTGCACATAACTTGCAGTGAGTTTCTAACTATATTAAATTGGTGCAATAAGGTTCTGAATTTATTAGCAATCAAGACTTGATCAGTAAGACTCAGTTAATAATTTAATCACATATCTGCTTTGATATGGTATTATTCTGAGTTAAACTTGGACATTCTAAAATTCTTTAATATCTCCAGCTGTACACAGTAAAGCGTACCACAATGCTGCCAAAGAAATCTACAGCACCTTAATGAAAGAAAAATATTAAATAAACAGCTTACCTTACAGTATCTTAGAGACTCCATCAATGTCAAAAAGCCTACTGTTGCCTGTTTATGTATACCAAGAAGTTCTGTTCAAAACAAGCAAAATCAACTATTCAAGAAAAATCTGCAAACCTCTTTTGAGCATTTTTTAAATTTCAAAATTCAAGAAGTAACAAGAATTTTCAAAGTCATGCAACTTCAGCAACAATGGCAAATCCTCATGGTACAGTAAAAAACAAAAGCAAAGATAAAGATTTAATAATTTCCCTCTCTATAAAATAAGAAGAGCCAAAAGCAGGTTGTTGCAAGGTAGGGGTTGGTCTCATCTTACAAGCAATGAGTGACAGGACAAGAGGAAATGGTCTCAAGTTGTGCCAGGGGAGGTTTACATTGGGTATTAGTAAGAATCTTTTCACCAAAAGGGTTATCAAACATTGGAACTGGCTGCCCTGGGCAATGGTGGAGTCATCATCCCTGGAACATGGCTTAGTGGTGGGTTAAAGGCTGGACTGATGATCTTAAAGGCCCCTTCCAACCTAAAATATTACGTGATTCTGTGACTCAGGAGCTGATGCTTGGAACAGAACAGCAAAGTTACCTATAAATACTATTTACTACTTAGAAAATTATTCATAAAACCAATCAGATTACAGTGAGTACTTCACTCTCCTGACAGATAATTGTGTGAGAACTTTGACTTACTGGTAGGGAGAGCTAGGATCCTAGCTGAGACATGTGTTGCAGAGTGTGAATATCCTGAATAGTTCATAGTCAACCTAAATAGATCATATATCTGAAAGCTATTAGATTAGCTTTAACCTGTAGCCACTTGTCTACCCATGCCTCCTTCAGAATTAGTCAGAGAAGGCAGACACAAAGGCAAAAATTACTATCTAATGACTTATTAGAGGAAATAAGGGTAGACTAGCTGCCCTAAATCAAAGTTCATCCCTGTGAATATCTCACCCAAAAGAAAGAACAAACACCCCTAGAAGAGAACACCAAAGACAGCTAAAAAAACCCGAACATGTATGCTTTTTGTTTAGAAGTGAAAACAATTTTCTCTTGTTCAGAAAAGTACTTTATGGAAGTACTCACATTTCTAAATATGGAGAAAACTGGATTCCTTAGAAAAAAAAGTCAGGCCCAAACTAAGGAAGGTTTTTCAAGCTAATGTTCTTGTAACCAGCTGCATCAGAATGCTGCCATCTGGGGACATCATGCAACACTGCAAATCCTCAGCACTAAAAAAAAGCAATTACAGTAGCACCTACATTAACACTAAATTGCTACACTTCACATAAGAATGTCTTCAAAAAGGAGGAAAAAAATCTATCTCCACATCTTCCTACTGTGGATAATTGTAGCAAGAGGAGAGATTAGAATAAGAAGAAAGGGGAATAAATGGATAGTCAAAGAAGAGGCAACATTTCACTGTGGTAGCCAAGAACAATTCCAGTTAACACCACCTCCACCCCATTTGTAAAATGCGCAGTCCTGCAAGAGTCAGAGCTCTGCAAACTACCTGTAATTCCTCAAAGTTGGTAATTCGGTATGTTCTTTACCACTGATTAAATGACTGATGGTACCTTTAAAATGTTTTAAAAATAATTTAGAGCTGGATACGTTCCTGTGCTACTTGGTCTAGGTGATCCTGCTCTGCAAGTGGGATTGGACTAGATGATCTTTCAAGGTCCCTTCCAATCCCTAATGTTCTGTGATTCACGTACTAATTAAAAATGAATTCTCTGAACAGCTGAACAAGAAGCAAAGCAGCTTTACATTAACTTCTGAATAAAAATGACAAGTGACATTATTAATTCAATTTAGTAAATGTGTATACTTACGATAAAAGCATCATCTACCTAGAATTTTTCCTGTTTCTGCACTGCAGCAGAATCCTTTCATTTATTCCATTGCTGCACCTGCAAATGCACCATGAACCACATCCCACCCACTAGTTTCTGCACTTTTTTAGCAGTACCTTTTCCCGTGCACAGGGATACCTTTGCTGCCTCTCAGTTTCAGAAGTTTGCCTAGTGATTACATCTAATCAGAGAGACACCTGAAGAATTTTTTATTATTTTTACATATGGAAAAATCAACTATGACTGGTAATCAATTCTGCCAAATACACCTTCCAATTTGCAGCCACTTGACTAGAGGGATTCAAGGCAATTGACCAGGAACCAAACCAGAAAAACATACATAGAGCCAACTTTAGAAAACAGGTTGCAAACGGTCAGCTCTTGGTGTCTTGACACCGGCAACCCTTCTACATGAGAAATTCATAGCCGAAAGGAAGCTGAGAGTTACAGCCAGAGACAAAATACGGGAGAAACAACAGAAGGTGAGAAGATAACTAAAATGACTAATAGATAAAACAAATGTGACAATGTATTCAGTCATGCTTAAGAAGCTGTGAACAGTACGGGCTGTTCTTTGTCCTTTTTGCTGGCCTACACAAATCACTTTATAATAGATAATAATTACAGAGTTAACACAGTGAATATAATTCTGCCAAGCACTTGAAGAAAGTGGAGAGCTCCCAATCGTATTTAAGACAAACTAATTTTACTGGTAAAAACCTAACAGGACAACCTAAACACAGAGTAATGCCATTTGCAAGCGTTCAGAAAAGAAGAAAATTTCAGCACAGATAACTAAAGAATAAGGTCAACCAGAAATATAATCTGAAAGACAAATGAGAGAATGAACTTCCAGATGTAAAACAAAAAAGTAGTAAAAAATTAAATTGCAGAACAGCAAATTATCCCAACGTACAGGAAATCTGCAAGAACAATTTAAAGAAATAATAATTATTTTTAGTTGGAGAAAAACCTTAACATGAAGTCTAACCCTTAACACAGCACTGTCAGGTCACCTCTAAGCCATGTTCCTAATCACATCTGCACAGCTTTTAAATACCTCCAGAGGCAGTGATTCCAACACTGCCCTGGGCAGCTTCTTCTAGGGCTTTACAAATTTTTTGGTGAAGAATTTCTTCCTATTGTACAACCTAAACCTCCTCTAGTGCAACTTGAGGTGATTTCCTCTTGTCCTATCACTTATTACTTGGGAGAAGAAAACCACATCTACTTCTCTGCAATCTCCATTCAGGTAGCACTAGACAGCAATAGGGCCTTCCCTCAGCCTCCTTTTCTTCAGGCTAAACACCCGCAGCTATTTGTCAGCTGTTCCTCACAGGACTTATGCTTTAGACCCTTCACTACCTTAGCTGCCCTTCTTTGGACGTGACCCAGCACCACAATGTCCTTCTTGTGATGATGGACCCAAAACCAGACACAGTATTTGATGTGTGGCCTCACCAACACTGATTACCAGGTGACTCCTGCTAGCTACATTCTTTCTGATACAAGCCAGGACGGCCCTGGCTCTCTTGGGCACTGGGGCAGCCCACAGGTGTGCTGACTTGGAGTCTTGGGTTAACAGTTGGACTCGATCATCAATCAAAATAATTCTATGATTCTGTGTATCTTTTATTTCCAAGTGCTCTAATCAGAGGACAGTAAACGTGGACACCATCAGAACAGAAGCAGAGAATATTCCAAATCTGAAGGTCAGTATCTCATAGTACGTGAAAGTTATGAATAATCATAAACAGGAATCAACTTACTCATTCCTGAACATTCTCTGTCTCCATCCCATACATTAGAAACAGCATGGCCCGTCAGCAGGAGGTTGATCAAACTTTGGCTACAATAGAAAGAAAACACCTTATTAAAAGGGACATGCAATTTCCTTCTGAATACATGGTAATCTGTAACAACTGAAGAAAATTACTTACTACCCAGACAGCTAAGCAAGCAGGCAGTCTCTAACTAGATTCCTTTCATTAGCAAGTATCTGTAATTCAGTGGCACCACTATAAAACAACAAGTTCACACGCAAAGATAGCCCTAAATTTGAGAATTATTGCTGAACTTTCAGACAAACAACAGAAGTATCTGAGGCACTAAACTCAATAAGCAGTGAAAAAGCCATATTATGTTTCATGTTGATTTTAGCTATTATAAAGCTGTAATTAAATCTTTGATGCAATGTCAGTAATTTCTTGAAAACATCATCAGTTACAGAAATCAAAAAATTAGTCCACTAATCTAGTTGAAGTGGTGGCAACCGTATTTTGCTGCTTACCTTCCATGACCATAAACAGGATCTATCAATGGTTCAGTTGCATCTTCAATTTCATTTTTTATATTTTCAATACCCTGCAGAGAAATTACAAACATTTATTTTTCTCTCTTAAGGAACTAATTTACATTTACAACAACAGAATGCTGTAATAAAATATTAGGTGGCTGATACTTTTATATGAATTCTGTCTTGATGAGGGATGTTAGGCACATACAACAGGAGAACCTGTAATCCTGCCAGATCAGGAAAGAAACAAACCAACCCACCAAAACAAATCACAAAAAAATAACCTTTTCACATTTTTATGTTGGAAATGTACTGCAAGGGCCATTATGTCCCGTTACCTAGAATTGACTTGATTGATCAGCTTACAGTGTTCACCTTTTACAGAAAAAGGGTTACATGATCAAACTTTCTCTTAATGGAGAAATAAAACACAGAGAAAAGACATACTGAACAATCCACAAACCTTTGTCAGTATTACAGAGTACAGAAAAAGCAAGACTCCAAATCTGTTTGTCCACACTGAATATTGACCCCATACTGCATCCTTCAGTTCCGGGAAGCTTTTGAATGCTCGTTTGCTAAAGACAAAAAAATAATAAACACAAACAAAAAACAATAGAAAAGGAAAACATATTTAGATGAAGTATGACTAGTGTCACGAAGCCTAGACATTAGCTACTAATAACTACCATGAAATTGCTCAAGTAAAAGCTGATAAATCTGGTGTTATATACAGAATGACACAGCAGCTGTTGCGGAGTTACTATAACTGCCATAGAGTCATTAGGATTTACTCATCAGAAGATAAATAATGCTGGACCAATGTGCAAAAATGAACATAGGTTTTATATACGAAAACTAAACAAAGTTACACACACTTCTGAAAGAGCTGAGTGGCTTGAATCAGTAACGTTGCTACTGAAATTACTGAAATGACTCTATGTCACCAAAATAACATTTTCCGTCTATGGTGCTCTGAAATACATTCAGTCCATAAGCAGTGCAAAAAAAACCCTTCCACTTTACCAGATAAGACCATCTTTCAGCCTTTCACAGTAACTTTTCTCATTGAGAATTTGATTTTATTAGACTATAGCTTTGTCAAAATCTAAAATGTTCAAAACCACAAGTAGTACATTAACATTTGGGAAACTATCTGGCTGTATAATAGAGCTGGTGCCTGGATGATAAGGTAACTCCAGGTGATCATATGTTTAAAAATAAAAAAATTAAAATAAAATGAGGAAATTAAGAGATCCATCAAGATCTGCTTTTCAGAACACAAACACTAGTTTTTGCTGAGTGATTCAAACTGGACTGCACTTTCTATCACAAATAAACTTAGGTATAATATGGTATTTTTGACTAATTGCACACTTTTTAGTAAGTCTTGTTTAAAAAAGAAACAAAGATCTGCAAAAATGTATCCACAGATAAGCGTACTGTGAGTAACACTAGAGATTTTCAAACTACCTGTCATGATCAATAGTGTGTACATGGCATACAAGAAATGCAGGGCAGTCAGTTCTGAAATTCACCACTCAGCTCGCCTCTAAAGACATACACCAGAGCACTCATTTCCAGTGAGAAAGGCTGAGAAAAACTGAAGTGAGTGGACACCACAAGACTAAAGATCAACGGGGTGGACTGGGAGGGAGGAGAAGGACAGGAAATTAGTATTGGATAAGGTTACAAAATGTTTATAGTCTCCTCTTCTTTACTCAAACAACAGGTTTAAAGAAGAAATTGTAATTATGACTGATAAAATTACCAGTAGTTATTTAAGTTCAAATTACCAATATTTTCCATTTCAAGTGTTTACTGAAATGCTGTTGCACTTGATTTCCTCTTTGGGGATTTACTTGTGTAATAATTACAACTGTTCACTAAAAGGCTGCTGCTTTTAAAGATAAACTTACTAGAGCTGTAAGCTCTGTACTTACACCCCAAAAAGAGAACAGGGTTTAAAGTATAAACCAAAAATCAGTTTTGTACACAAAACATTGCCTTGAATCAAGACAAATACTAGATTACTTATTTTTCAGTACATAGATTGCAAGTATTTCAGATAGCATCACCTGTGAAGACTATGCAAGTATTGAGAACTAACACCATTAACTTACATGAGAAACTTAATAAGCAGTTTTTCTGCACTTGAAATGCATGTTACTTGACCAATTTCACACATTACATTGCTCCAGTTTTATTTTAAAGCCTAATGCTTACTCTCAAAATTGTATTCCAGTTTAAATGGTAAAACACAAAGAAAAACCACCAAACCCCAAGTCAAACCTTGAAATCCAAATATAACCTGACATTTAACACACTAAAAGTTCATCAATACATCCCTCTTAGGCCTGTGAAAATTAGTCTAACTTCAAATCATTGTATTTTAAATGTTCCAACATATTACTTACTGAATTAATGCATGAAATCGCTCAAAGCCAAGCTCTTCGACAGCCAAGGCAGCTATACACAAGAGACACTTTTCAGCACTACACATGGCAAAAAAAAAAATCACACAAGATACACACAGCAAGCTAAGTATACTTTCAAGCTTTAATTATATTTTACTTTTAATTCTCCCTTGACATTTAAATTTTTGTAAGTGATTAGTATAAACTAATTTATCGCAACGTTAAGATTCCACCATACAAATTAGTGAGAACATTTCTGTTTAGACTACCCAATTCATTAAAAGCACAAAGCCACTGGAGTGTGTAGCCTTGAAAATATTTGTGAAGTACTAAGCTGCTGATTTGATACCAAATGTGGCTGTCACAAACTCATCAAGCATATGCATACGATAGATAATAGTTTTGCAAGTCAACAAGAAGTATTATTTCCTAGAAAAGCAAGCGTGATTATTTGGATCATTTTATTAATGTAGGTAAGCTGTATTTTTTCTTCAAATATTGATTTCTGTTCCTGAAATTCAGGGGTTTTTCCTCTCCTTTGAATGATTATTTATTGCAAACAAATTAGTAAAAGTATTCCATTTGTGCTACGTACCCTGTTTTAAATAAACTCTCATTGTTTTCTATTAGTAATATATAAGCCGCCTTTCAAGTAAGTGTCAAGTCCAAGACAGAAAAAAAATACAGCATTAGTGTCTTCCCAAGTTCAACACAGGCTTTATACCTTTTCTCCCCTCACATTGTTTCCCAAAAAAGGAGATAAACTCTTAAAATTAGATCTTCTTTTACCAATGAGTTATACTCACCAGTTGCGTAATTATCAAATTCAATAGGCATTCAAGACTGCAGTAGTCTTTAGTTCAATCTATGTCCATAAGGACTTTATGTTCCTGAATATTGTACTAAACAGACAGATCTGCTTTCTGATAAGGGCCACTTAATGCTGAATATTTAAATAATGTCTGATCATTCGACTGAATTTGGCTGGATATAAATCATTAAAGACCTGAAGCCATTAGGGCTACTACTGGTGACCAATTCTTCCTGCAAAATTTTCAGAAAGAGCTTTTTATGCCCTTTCTGAATGATGCACTTGATTTGAACAATACAAATGATTCTCCAATATTTTCTTTACTTTAGAAATAAGGCAGCAGTCAACAGGGTTTTGAAAAACTACAAGGAATTATGGTACCAAGGGTAAAACCAGACTTGAGAAAATGTATTTTTAACTCGTCAAATGTAATTTTATGAAGCAATGAATTGAACCTGCAGATAATGCTATAGGAACTAACTCCACTTCAAGAATATGTATCTTTGTAAGCAGAAAGGAAGAGGGACTAAATAATATAAAGCAATCTTTGAACCTGGGAACTGCACTACTACAGCCAACACATGGCCACCAACAAGTCACTGTTATACACCACAAAAGCAGATGAAAAATGCTATTGCATTCAGTAAGTGTACTCGAATCCACCTTTTGTCCACACACCAGGATGGTAGGCAGTTTCATTCTGTTACCACAGAACAGAGTGAAATGTAAGGGAACTGCTATTTGAAACAACGGGAAAGAAACAGAATCCTAAAAAGAAGTGCAGCTGTACATAACTCAAACAAGGCTAAATAAAGGTAGTGCTTAGTGAAGAGAAGAAAACCAAAAAGCAATACAACATGAGCTCTATGAGAACTACAATTGTATAGAAACTCTTTAAAATTATACTCTGCCGTGTTGTATATAATAAAAACATGAACTACAATTAGAAATATATTCCTGTAAACAGTTCCCAAATAGCATAGCCTGCCATGTGGAATTGTATCTGTAATACTCCCACATTCACATAACTCATCTCTTAAGTCCTACCCACTACGTCAATGCCTGTTTCTATTTTTATTGATTACAGCAACCAAGCAAGAAGTAAATTTATTCCTTTGCACTGGCAGTAAACGGAACTCTACATTATTGATGATACCTACTTCTCCACGTCTTTGTCCCAAACCTGGTCTATAATTAAATAGCAGGACAGAAAAGAAGAAAAAACAAACAAAGCTCTAATAAATACATCTTAAATCAGCAAAGGTATTGCATTACACATGTGAGCTAAAATACTGTTTGAACTGTAAAGTACACACAATAGGTACAGAGCGTCTACAACAGAATGCAAACTATGAGCAATGAAAGAGATTAATGTTGCTCATAACAAATGTAGACTGTTTATGGTAAAAGTATCCCACTCATCCTAAGCACATTCCGTGGTATTAAGGACAAGTCAGGCAGAACTTGTAGACTTACACAGAATTATGAAAAATTCAGGTATGTAACAGAATGGATTAACTCATTACGTATCAGTGTTGACAGTAATTATTAATTCAGGGTACATTTAAAAAGACTGAGTTGAATATTTTTTACAGTTAAGAATTCTTAGGTATAAAGCAAAATAATAAAGGTTAGTAAAAGGGCCTACTGGTGTCAAGACTGTTTCTTCCAACAAAACTTCATAATATGAAGAGACAAGTGGAAAATCCATACAAATTAGGAATTTTAGAGCTATAATAATCTCATTATTACCTTGCAAAAGAAGATATAAAACTTCTTTTAACATAAAATTTGTAGATACAACTATCCATACAATACTTTTTTCCTTAGAAAACCCCCAAATGCTCACTTTGGAACTCTTATGTGGCAACCTTCTGTTTCTTCAATTAAGTAACGATTATTAGTGCTTGAGCCTTTAAAGCACATGGAGCACTTGAAACAAGCAGATGAAGATGACTTGTAACATAAAGAGCTCCAGCACTAATTGCTAGAGCTAGTTGCACATGTATGAATCTACTTGTACAATTCTTACTTTGTAGTTAAGTCACAAACTGCCGAATAATATATTCCTTCCATCAAAAGATGGCACCTTTATATGCATTTTCTCATGTGAGGAGCTTTCATACTTCTTAAGGGACACATTTGGAACAAAAACTAGAAGAAAAAGCAGCTTATCTTTTAATGCATTAGGTATCTCCTATTAGAAGTTCAGTAAACACGCATCTAACAGTCATCTGTGCACAGATAAACTTCCCATGTAACCGACTGCAGTAGCTAGATGTGACTGGATGCAGTATCTTAGTGCAACAGATTATGTTCACTGGATCACTGATGTCAGTAAACTAATGCAGAAATCAAGACATTTGCAAAAAGCAGGTAACTGAAAATTCTAACCTACAATAAAATTCTGTTAGTCTACTGGAAGGTGATTTGATTAAGCTGGCTTGGTACTGCATAGAATCAGGCAAACGGATAAAAGTTACTTCTCCATAACAAGAGTTTCAGAATATTTTAGAGAGGATAAAGCTTTGCAGAATTTCCTATGAAAGCTCTTCCGAAATAAAGCAACAAGTGACAAGCTAAAACATTCCTCCTTTGGTAGGAAGCATGCAGAATTTTTAAATTAAAGACACTCAAGTCCCAATAAATTACACAGTCAAATTTAGAAGATTATCAAAATTGCTCAAATTCAAGAGAAACATGTGTTAGAACTCCAGTGTTAGTGTTCACATTCCTTTTGACAAAAAGGTGCAATGCCTCTAATGACAACAACAGACAAAAATCCATCTGCTGCTAATGGAAACACAAAGGTGAAAACCCCATCTGTGCAATAATAAAAAGCAGTGGTCCCTCAAAAACAATACTTCACCAACATTGAAGTATTTCACAAAGAAACACATCTTACAAGGTTGTTCTTCTTGACGACTAGATTCTGCAGGACTTTCAGAAATATTAGCAGTTTCTTCAGTTGTTTTTCCTCTTATCCATGTAGCCACAGAGTACGATTCAGAATTATCAGAGCAAGCCATTTCCAAAATATCACATAACGTATGACAGAGAAGGTTCTTCTGCTCCTCTTCTGAAAGATCAGAAACCTACATGAGTTCAATTGCTGCAATTCAGTATCTTATATAAGCTACTAATATTTTTTATACATTATCTAAATAATTGAGTTTATACTTTCATCTTAGTAATTATTAATGTAAATTGCTGTTTGACTACACTGCACCTAAGAATTATAAAGCTGTTTTTATAAAAATGAGCTTTAATATGGTTTCTAATCAACTCCCTTTTCTAATAATAGTTTTCAATCAAATGTTTATAAAATACAGAAGTACAATGGACAGTACCTCACAAAAGGAGTTTAGCAATGTGCAGTATGCATACTGTATGCCTCATAAAATGGTATGGCAGCACACTCAACAAAAAAGCAAGGGTAAAATATTTTGAATTCTTTGTACTAGGCCATGCGTTACAAATAATTAAACAAAAAAAAAAAATAGAGGAAAAAAGAAGTCTCAGTACCTGAACAGTCTCTCCAAGTAGACTTTTCACTGGTAAAAAGCCTCTTCAAAAGGAATGCCTTTGTTACCAAAGCACAAAATTAATATTAAGACAACAGCATCTTTTACATTATGTCACAAGCCCTACACCAAAGCATTTTTGCATGTTATTAGAAGGGTTTCAAGCTGCTCATCATTCAGTAAGAGACCATTAGCCTGCACTATTTGCTGATTTTTCCCATTCATATGACATTCACTAACTAGAAAGCTGGCCTCTTAACTACATTCAACATTATGGAGTTTGAACCTAGAGTGCCCTTCAAACACACGGAACGCATATCTACGTAAGGTCATGGGACTGCAGTAATGGAGACACAAATATTTTGCAATATAACTGATGGATAGCACAGGACGCTAGTCACTCAAACGCCTCTGCAAGTTAAAAAGCACACCTCTTTTAACTACTGCAAGTCACAATTCGCAGAGAGGATTAAAGAAAACATATGCGTCTTCATTTTCCTGTTTTGTTTTCAATAAACAGTAATGTTGCAGTTAAAATAAAATACACAGTCCAGCTACAGAAGGAAAAATGAAAGAACAGACCTTGGGAAGCAGACCCTTGGTCTTTCTAACTGATGCTGTTTCCAGGTATTTGCAGCACCATAAAAACAGCTGCTTCAACTTTCAATTCTTTCCTGAAAGACTGTAATTCACGGCAACAGTAGGCACAGCGAGATCTGCTGGTACGAAGCTCACTTCCAAACATGCCTTAACCACTTGATTTCAAGTTAGCTGATCTACACTATAAATTGGGAAAAAGTCTATACAAACATTTTATATGCTTCTTCCTGTGGTACAAGTCTTTTGGGTGGATAAGCATTTAGAGTTCCTTGAAGTAACCACAGGAGAGGTTTTGTCATTGTCACATTACACACACCAGAGAGGCAAATAGTTCCACAATGTCAGCTATCTAACTCAGGAACTTTCCAGTTCGTGATCAGATTAACTCTGCTACACAACTTTAACATGACTCCTATCAGCGAACAAGGCTTCAACTCAGATCTAGACATAGCCACAGAATTTGATCTCTGCGTAAGAGAAGTAAAGAGCAGGTTACCTTAAAAATTAATCTGGACCATGTGTGCCCAGCTCTACAAGGTGTTCCTAAGACACTGAAGAGTACAGAATCATAGAATTATAAAGGTTGGAAGAGACTTCCTTCCATGATCATCCAATCCAGCTGTCAACCCAGCACCACAACACCCACTAAAGCATTTTGCCAAGTGCCAGATTTAAATGTCTTTTTAATAACTCCAGTGACTCCACCACTTCCCTGAACAGCCTGTTCCAATACCTGACAACTCTCAGAGAAGAATTTTTCCTAATGTCTAATCTAAACCTCCCCTAGTGCAATTTGACACCATTTCCTCTTGTCCTATCGCTAGTGACTTGGGAAAAGAGACCTCTCTACAATCTCCTTTCAGGTAGCTGTAAGGAGTGATAAGGTCTCCCCCTTAGCCTCTTCCTTTCAAGACTAAACAACCTCAGTTCCCTGAACTCATAAGATCTGTCCTCCAGGCCCTTCTTTGGACATGCTCCAGCACCTCAATGTTCTTCTTGTACTGAGATGCCCATAGCTGAACACAATATTCCAGGTAAATCCTCACCAGTCCTGAGTACAGGGGAAAGATCACCTTCTAGTCCTGCTGGCCACACTATTTTTGATGCAGGCCAAGATGCCATTTGCCTTCTTGGCCACCTGGGCTCCTAGACTGTTTTCTCTCTGTTGCATTGTACTTCAACAGATGTCAAGTTCACTGAAGCCTCCCATGAGAATAAGGGCTAGACACTATGAGACTTCTGCCAGCTGCATGAAGAATGCCTCATCAACCTCTTCATCCTGGTTGGGTAGTTTATAACAGACTCCCAATAGAGTATCTGCCTTGTTCACCTTCCTCCTCATCATTACCCATAAACATTCAATCTTCCCATTAAACTCATTGAGTTCTATACAAACAAAACATTCTGTAATATAGAAAGCCACCCCACCACCCTTCCTTCCTTGCCTATCCTTTCTGAAGAGCTTACAGCCATTTGTTGCAGCACTCCACTTGTGACAGTCATCCCATCACATTTTTAATCAGCAGCCACAATTAGACAAACTGCTCTAGCAGAAGGGATCCAGCCTACATGTCCTATCTACGCAGAAGTCAGAACTGCCCCAGAAACAGCATTTCAAAGAACATGCACAAGTGTAACACTTCCCCTGTTCTTCCACAGCAAACCTTGCAAGGTTTGATAATCAGTTATTTCAAATATTTCTAACACACTTTGCTAAAGCAGCCACTGTGAAAGATATCTCCCTTCTTAATGACAGGGAATTTGAGACACTAGAAAAGTTTATTACATTTGTATCTGATGTTTTACTTCTCCACTTTATGCTGCACACCCACTTTAAAGCGTCATCTGTTGAATTTCCTTAAACAAAACCTCTTCTGCAAAATTACACTTCAAAATCAGCCCATCTCTGCCCTTTTACTGATTTTTTGTGTCTCCACAATGTAATTACAAAGTTAAAATACAACTGATTGCAATTTTTAAAATATTTAATTTAGTTGCATATACAGAGAAAAAAATTTTGGCTTACTAATTTTAAACCATTCCTAGAATAAATGCATCTTACCTGTACAGGTGCAATCACTGCACAAGGGCCACCTTCAAATTGTTCTAATGCTGTTGATTCAGATTCACTAAAGACAAATCCTGTCAAATGAAAAAAGACTATTTTTAGTCAATTATATAAGCAAGCATGCATTCATTTCTAAGGAAATGACACCCAATTTATTCACCTTTAAAGATTCGTTTAGTTTTCAAGATTTTTTTCCCCCCTAACGAATGTGATTAAACTACATGAAGAAAAAAAACCTCATGAATATAGGTGAAATCACAGAAATGAATTATTTATATCGGTAATGAAATCATGACCACAAAGGGCCAATAGCTAGGGTTTTAAACAGAAGAATTTTTAACAGTAAAACTGTTACTAGAGCACACGTGGCTGGAAACATAAACATAGTTTTTATTTTATTCTGGTTTACTCCTTGCAAATCAATTAAAATTTGTTTGTGATAATATTTGGGCACACATATATAAAACAAATTATGTTTGAACCTTCACTTAATATTCCCCAACACATTTCTATTCCCTTTGAAAGGCAGAGACTATGGCTCCAACTGATCTCATTTTTCATGTGTAAGTACTTCCTACAACTGAAATACGCTGAGCAACTGAAATATTCACTTGTAACCACTAAAGCAAATCTCTTAATGAGTTCTTTCACAAACAATACACTGTATGTAGTGAGATGCAGTATCACTTGCCTTCTCTCTCCATCTTTAACGTATTTGTATTCCAGAATTATCTTAGGTAATAGAGCAACTGCTGGAGAAATTACTGTAGAATTGCTTGTTACAACCTTGCCCTTACATTTGTCTTCAAGATGTGGTGATTCATAACTTGTCTTTCTCATAGATCATAGGATCATAGGATCATAGGATGTTAGGGGTTGGAAGGGACCCAAGACATCATCGAGTCCAACCCCCCTGCCGGAGCAGGACAAAACTATCTAACACAGATCACAGAGGAACGCATCCAGGCGGG
>JAOXOE010000506.1:16731668-16764557 GCA_028565055.1 Phoeniculus purpureus | reverse complement strand
GTCCTGACCACGGGACTTTGGGACAGGTCACTTCCCCTGGGACAGTTCCGGGGAAGAGAAGCCTCTTAAAGCAACAGAATGTTTTCTTTCCTTCATAAAAGCACACACCTGTAATTCTGAAAATTCTACTAATTTTCAAACCACAATAGCAGGGGATAAAGGATGTCAGTAACCCCCGTATATTTCACTCCAAACCATTAGCTGCCCATTACAAAAAAAGACGCAAACAACTTTGCCGTCACTTTTATACAGGTCATCTTGAAAATTTATGGTTTTCCTTCCTGACAATCCTTCCCTTCCTGCTCTGAGCTTGAAATAATCTGTTCATTAATTTCAGTGTTACATCTCTGTGCACATAAACACAGAGCCCAGGCCAGAGGATGGCTGACTTCACAGTTTCTAAAGTCTTCAGCGTTGCAGCAATGTGTGCGAAGGCTTACGATAGTTTTCCAGAGCCTTTTTTTCCCCCCCAGCAGACATCGTTGGGAACACATCAAAACCAGGGTCAAAACCACAAGCACTACACATGGCCTTGGTCACATCTTTGTTACCGGACACTGGCCCAGACTGGGAATCTACAGGCCCAACTCTTTTTCCCTGAAGTCCTCTCTGGAAAGATCCAGACTGGATTGCTAGACAACTCTGTTGTGCTGGAGAAAAGCTGGACTCAAGCAATGAGAAAAAAGGCTCAACTTTGCCGCTGCCTCCAGCTGGAGCACAGCTCGAGAAAATGAAAAAGCCTTGTTTTGTTCTCAAAGCCCTGGTGTCTCAAACCCAGGCACCCATTCCACCCCAACGTCATCATCATACAGTTGGATTTACATGTGTCCAATCCAGTGACTGAGTCACACAATGGACCTTGCAGTGGCACAGACTGGCAGCCTAAACTGATCTTGACTTACACACTTAAACCAGCTCTCGGGACTGTAAACAAACCCTTATTTGCTGCTTCCACAGTCTAAACATTGGTTTGCTTGAGAAGCCCCAAAGTCCTCAAGCGTGATGCAAACACAAAGCTTTGATGCTAATTAGCCGTGTGGGTTTGGGCCACGTCTGGCAGCATGTTTTCCAGCACTCTGCCTTTCAGATGGACAGGATTTCACAAGTTTAAACAAGTACTCCACATGGGCAACAGCCTGTCCTACAATGAATTGCTTTGAATGATGCCCTAATAGGGACAGGCATGGACAGTTTATGGGTCTGACCCTCTTTTTGTACAACATTTACATTTTTCTACTTCCACTGGCCTTAGAGAAATATGCTTCACGGTCAGGAACACTTTAAATAGTAAAAACAAATTACTGCTGTTTCTATGTCCTTTTTGGGACATTTATGAGTCCTTTTCATGAGAGACTTTAGCTTTGTTTAATTATGTGTTGTTCTAGGGTTTTGTGTGTGTGTGGTATTTGTTGGGCGTTTTTACAGGAAGAAGAAACACCATGTTATGAAAAGAAAGTTAAAGACAAGAAGGAGGGGTTTCCACTCTGTTGTTCCTAGCTTGATGCTCTTTATGAATTCCACAACAAACTTAATGTAGGATACATACAATTTTATACTGGGCTTGGTAACTCTCAAGTTTTCAGTACAGAGCTATGTTATGGCACTAAAACTCCTCTAGTCCTGCTGGCCACACTATTTCTGATGCAGGCCAGGATGCTGTTGGCCTTTTTGGCAGCTGGGGCACACTGCTGGCTCATATTTAGCCAATTGTCAAATAATACTTGCAGGTCTCTTTCTGCCAAGCAGCTTTCCAACCCCACTTCCCCACTGCAAGTTTTGTCTTCAGAGCGAAGTAACATTTGGAGGAAGGTTAGGATTGTCTAACTTTGGTCAGTGCCCCTTGACTTCAGGTCTGTACATGCCAAAGGCACTTGTTCCAAGATTAAGCTCTGTGAACGCCTCCAACTGGGATTTTGGTACATACAACCATCAAACTGTATTAATTGCAAGCTGCAGATACCTTTGGAGCCACTCTGTGCTTGTTTACTTTGTTTTTGCACTCCAGTACTGACCACACAGTTCACTTGTTCTACAGTAGCAATGAGGCAGAACGTCACAGCTACTGCCAATGGCCTATCTTTGCAGATCTCTGCTTCTCTGAAGGGTAGCAGCTGATAGATCTTCCCAATGAGATGACATAGACAGAATGGTCATGTATACAAATCTATGAAGTCACTCATCCTCCTGAAAACTAATTAAGTGTCTTTGAATAAAAAATTAATGTGGAGCACTGCTCTGAATCCACCCACACTGTTAAAAGAAACTAGTTAAATCATAGTGGTTCACAGACATATCTGAAGAAACCACAGTTTGCTGGAGGATATCACAGAGTCATCAAATAATTTTGGTTGGAAGAGACCTTCAAGATCATCAAGTCCAACTATTAACCCAGCACTGCCAGGTTACCACTAAGCCACATCCCTCAGCACTTCTACACATCTTCTAAATACCTTTACAGCTGATAACAACCACTTCCCTGGGTAGCCTGTTCCAAGGCTTTACAGCCCTTTTAGTAAAGATTTTTTTCCTAATATACAACCTAAACTCCCCCTGCCATAACTTGAGACCATTTCCTCACATCCTATTACTAACAGGCATAATAAAATAATATGTTACAAAAAGAAAGCAACCACAATGAGTTAAGTACGTTATTCATTATAAAGTATTTGCTTAGCTACAGCCAGTCACCAAGTGATTGAACATATGCTGAAATGTGAGGGTGGAGACCTTACAGCCTCCATACGCCTGAGCCCTGCATGGATAGATGAACCAGCTGGAAGTGTGGCACCATCACCTAGATAATCACAGACACAAGCACTCAGTGGGGACCAGCTTTGAATGGATGCCCAGAAGCCAAAAGATGCAAATCTCTTTCCCATTAAACAGATTTACGGATTTCTTTTGTTCCTATGAAAGTTGAACTATGGCAATAGAAAAAGACAAATGAAATGATAAATAAACTACAGTTCAAAATACATGCCTAAGCTGAGGCTCAATTCCCTTCAGGCCTTGATGACAGAAATAAAGCTTAGGATGGAGCAGAGGGGCCCTAATAGCCTCAGATTTACTGGTGAGTGGAGTGGAAGTTGTGTTGAAAGTTATGTTGATGAGATATTCCAGCGCCGAAGACAGCCAGAATTGTGCTGAGGGAGAGATTTTTGGAGTATCTTGGACAAACCTTGAAGAGATAATATTATGAGAATCCCAAGGCTGTATGAACTGCAGTATGGCCCTCATCACCAGTAGAGCCTCAGATACAGCACAATATTTTTTTGCCACATCCTAAACTCAGCACTAAAAAGCGTATCATAGAATCTAACACATAATTCCTTCAAATTGCCACTGTTTTTGCACTTAAACTGATGAACAAAGCCCTTCTTGTTCACCCTTTGCAGTCCATTCGCTCCCCACCTTTATTTCTTTGGTTCCTTTTCTTTTTTTTATTTGACTGTCAATCCAGAGAAATGGCACTGAGTTAGCATTTCCAATAGCAGCACTAGTGAGATCTGACCTCCTCTGCATATGACCTGGAGAAAACTGTGAAATGGATCTCCTGCTCAAAAACGTTAAAAACAGGCCAGTGTTAATAAACTGGGGGCAGGGAACGTGCCTATGCGCTGTACTTGCACTGTCTGCAGTGGTGTCGTTAGAATGGTCCCAAAGCAGTTAACCCATAGCCATCATTAGTCTCCGTGAGGCAGCACACAGCAAGCCTGTTTTGGCTAGAAAGTGAGTTTGATAATACGAACAAAGACTGTTCAGTGACAGTTCAGAACCAAAGAACAGCATATCTGTAGTGTGGAAGTAGTGGAAAAGAATTAACTGCTCTTTGCCTTCTGGTAGCGGGTACCTATTGTATACTGGAGAGATACTGAGCATCTCATGTCAGTATATACAAAGCTTGTCAGTGTCACGCTTTGAAGACAAGGAAAGTTGCACATCGTTCCCCTGAACAGACACATCAAAAAGCAGAGAGCTGGCTTAGGACATTCAGTTTGTCTGACTGACATGCTTAATCTGACTTTCCTCTATAAACGTCCTGTCTAGTCAGGTTCTGTCTAACTCTTACCTGACTATAGAGAGAGGAGCTTCCACTCATTATCACCATCACCACTGTTTGGCATGGCAATTCTGCTAGGTGAGGAACAGCTGCTTCGCTTGGGACTGAAGATGACGAACACCCCCACAGAGAGGGCAGATGCATGACTTTAGAGTGACACCACTGTTAGGATGATCAGCACAGTTTACTGCCTCTGCTGCTTCCCAGAGTTGAACATCTAATACTTCTGATCTGCAAAGCAGACACTACCAAGTTAACATCCCTTCTATGTGTTGACAACGGCATAGTTCTGGGCACGTAACACCTAGAGTGTCTTAAAATACGACACAATTTACTTAAGTCCTTCCCTGGAAAGGGTAGTGTTTAATAACAAAGATGAAGATTTTCCTGTTGAAAGGTTAGAAAAATCCCTGTATTTTTACAACGGTATGAGTAGAATTCTGTTTTTGCTACACAGATGCCAAGGTAACTGAAGACAGATGGTGATTACACTGACAGGACTGCTGATCATACTATAGAAAGTCTCTTTATTCGGTGCTGTGTGGAATAGTTGGCCATTAGCTGTCTGTATCCCGTGCTTTGTGCATTGTGTGGCTACACCAGTGAAATAAATATTAAGTCAGGGCATGAGCTTAAGCACTGTGTTGGTACTGTCCAGATTTTTGTTGTCAATCCAATCTCTGGTCTGACTTCAGTGTGGGAAAGTTAGTACTCTCCCAGCCAGTGATCAGGAATGATCTGGATAATAGCTTGTACTGAAGAGCTTTCCCAGAATGGAACTGGGATATGGCCATCCTGTTTCAGTAGGCAGGAGGGTTTCATCTGATGATGGCGAGTTGCACCGTATCATGTAACCACAAAGCCAGACCACAGCCTAATTGGCCCAAGTTGAAGTCTAAACTGAGAAGATTTACCCTTTGTCCAAAGAGGAAAAGAAATGTCCTTCCTCAATTTTTAGGAACCATATTTTCCCAAACTAGAAGCAGTGGTTTCTGGACCCAATGCAGAGAGCCCAGAATGAACTCAGTGGTTTGTGATGAGAAGCCACAAAAGCAAGTGGTCTCTTGTGGACTCTGAGTCTGTGACCTACTCCAAGAACATTAATACAACAGTCTAATTGAAAGAAGAGGTTGGAAACTCTAGAAGTTCTCAAAATGCTACACAGACCATTAAAATTGAAATGGCAGAGTAATTCCCATGTCTCAGCATCTTATTTCCCAGCAGGGAGATGCCTGTCTCATGAACAATGTCAGGCACAAGGGCTTGAGTAAATCGTACAAGCACAGCTAGTTACATGAGCCCTCCCATACTGATGTCAGTCTTTGAACACCTTGCAAGCATGGTACCTTTTCAAACTCACTTGTCCTCACACAACATCTGAACTCTAGCCACAGCAGAATTAATTGCTTAAAGAATCTCACCTTAGGCTGTGCATGTTTGTACCTGCAGGCAGATATTATGGCTGGGTCTCATTTCCCAGACTACAGGAATGGCACTTCTGAGAGTGACGAGTCAGCATAATTCAGTTTTCTTAATTTTTCTTTTATATAGAATTATTTTATAGTATACAGATTAATCTTTTTGAGACTATTACCTAATCTTCCACATCCCTCTTTGAATCACAGTTATGACCAGTAGTTTGGCAAGCACTGAATTAAAGGCTAGTTCCCTAGACCTCCTATAGTCAGCAAACACTCTGACTCTCAACTGACATTTAAAATAAAACCTACTTCCTATTATTCCTTCCAACTTCAGTCTGTTGTTTCCTCATTGTACAAGGGCTGCCCTTCAGCACTTCCGTCAGGAGGTGAAGAAGAAAAGCTCTTTGACACGAGAAGGATTACTGAATTCATTGCCTAGTGTGTTTGCCCTGGATTGGTATTTCCCCATAGGAAGGCATTCTATGTTTGGGCTAATATCGTGCCATGGTTGTGCTATTTTTACCACTCTGTTTTGGTCCTTCAAGTCTTTGTGAATTAAGCAAGAAGTGGTTCACTGACAATAAGGATTTATGTCATTGTTTTCGCAGATTCTCACCAGTACTTGGGACTGCTCATTCAGGTACTCAACTGAGGGATGGAGGGAAAAGCTAGTTATAGTAAATGCAGGTGGGATGGTTTTTTCTAAAACAAGAAATTCATGTAATAAAACCAAACCATCCAACACATAGGTGCCACTGAGACAACGTGGAAATCTGCAGGTAGAATCAGAGAGTCACTAAATCGCAGTAGGATGCACAGTGCAATCAATGCTAACAAGTAACTTCAAGAAATCTCACAACTTAATTGACTACAGCGGTTTCTGAGTACACGTTTACAAAGACCAAGACCTGTCACCCAAGTTTTTCACAAATTAGCTTAAAAGATGCTCTACATAAAGTACGTTATTACACTAGTTAGACTTCTGCTCTTCTTTCTTCCCCATGTGAGTCAAAGCAAATCTGAATGTCTCCCTTCCCTCTATCTTTTCAATCTTAGATATGTCAGGAATGCAGTATCCTGTTTTCTTTGGTTTTGCTGGGGAGCCTTGTGGGTGCTTTAGGAAATGTTTAAATGCTGAAACTTTAATAAAGAGTTCCATTGTCCAAAAGAACCTCATTAGTCATGGACAATGAAAGAGTATTAATAGCAACATCAATAATACACAGAGTCAGAACAGTGTTTAAAAGCCCTTTCTTTTCTCAAATGCTAAAGATCTCTCACTTCAGTCTTGTGATAGCCTCACTATTGCTCTGCAGTCAGCTTTTCTGATTGTAAAATCGTAATTTCTACTGTAAACACCCCTTTCCCAGAAACTCTCTTCTGCTTTTGGGAAAAACCAAAGTTTTTTATAATCTGCCACAAAAAGTTAAACGTTTTGTCTCTGAAAATCATGGTTTTCACTGAAACACCACAGCTTTTGAGAAGAACACTAGCCTTGAAACGACACATGCTAACTTAAACTAAATTCACAGTAAATTATGGAAGCAAAGAATATCGGCATTTCACTGTGGATAAACCTTTCGTAATAACAATCACCCTGAATTGCGATGAAAAGAAACAGAACAGATTTGCTTCTAGAGAAGAGGAAGAGTAAATACAAGCACATTTAAAACACCTCTAGCTATCAGACTACTTAGGATGCTACAAACATATATCTTAAAAATTAAATAACTGCCCACTGGAACTCAACTAATGTCACGAACTTGACAAATCTGAATGCTTGTCAGGTAATCTGATTAGAAGCAAAGCTAAAAGAAGAGTCCATATGTAGCAAAATGAAAACATAAAAGGTATTAAAAAGCCCAAATAAAGTATCTGCCTTTAAGCAATGTCTTTGCATTCCCTCTGCTTCTTAGTAATGTGATCAACACCATAAAGAACATACATATATAGCTCAGTGTCTCTTCAGACAGCAAAAAACAACTTATCAACACAATCAAGTCAATCCCTTCCACTGCAACACAATGTGGTTTTAATTAAGAAAGAATGTCAGGATGAAGGAGACCTTACAAGTTCAATAAGCTGAGAGCATTCAGTTTTTGGAAGTGGGAGAAAGGGTAAACTTCTTTTCATTGTAAACTTCACATGTTTTATGTTAATGTAGCTATTTAAGCCCCTTCTTGCCTTTCTGATCATGTCTTTTGACAGGAAAGGGAGTGTTTGTTTTGTCTGATTTTAACTCTCAGGAAAGCAAACTACACCACTGCCTCCCAAAAGGAGCAGTTTGGGAACGATGCATTTTCCAGAAAATGGAAGTATGAAATTCCCCTTCTAATGGAAAAATCTTACCTGGGTAATCATTCTTGTCTACATCTGAGTCTCCTCTTAGAGTGAAGCCAAATGCTGCAGGCATGGACTGTGACGCCCAGGCTCCAGTGAGTACCTGGGAAGGGTTAGCGTTTAACCCATTACTGTATCCGTTGTAAATAAGCACTTTTCCTCTTCTGTCTTCTCCTGCAAACGGTGCACCGACAGCAATGTCTGCAAAGCCATCAAGGAATTAAAAGAGAATGGTCTCAATTATAATACAGCAAAAATTACGTCCCAGCAGAAACACATATACAAATATCTTTTGATACACACATGCAAGAACTTCAATATCCTGTACTTTTGTATGGATTCAAGTATTAAGGCAAATGATGCAAAAAAAGATGCTTGCAGTGTCTTTTCTGTGTCAAACTCTCACAGCAAAATCTTGTCAAATCATCCTATGAAGGGGCAATTCCATTATACTGAATAGCAAGTGCACACTGATCCTCTACTGTATTTGCAGGACATTTCATAAGGCTCAATAAAACAAGATCGAATGAATGCCTGCTTCTATTTTCACATTTTTAAACAGGCACAAGTTTTGCTTGATTTCCTTATTGTCTAATTAACAAGCAACAGCTGCCAGATAAAATACTCAACATAGCCCAAAAACCCGCACTTCCTCAAACATCCAGTGCTTTAGTATGTGAAAGAGAACAATGGAATATAATGTCTTCATCCATACCAAGCCAACATCTTATTGAAACATAGGAATAGTACTGAGTCAGAAATTTAACAGGAGGGTGGGTTCAGGCACTATGTGATTAAGCACTGCAGTAACCTAAAAAAAGGTGCCATATCCATGAAGTGGAACTGAAATGGTCTTCTCAGTTCCTACACATAGAATCACGGAATCACAGAACATTAGGGATTGGAAGGGATCTCGAAAGATCATGGAGTCCAATCCCTCTGCAAGAGGGCAGCCCATTCCAGTGCTCCATCACCCTCACCGTGAAGAAGTTCCTTCTCACATTTGTGTGGAACCTCCTGTGTTCCAGCTTACACCCACTGCCCCTTGTCCTATCACTAGATGACACTGAGCAGAGCCTGGCTCCATCCTCCTGACACCCACCCTTATTTATAGACATTAAAAGGGTCACCCCTCAGTCTCCTTTTCTCCAAGCTAAAGAAACCCAGCTCCCTCAGCCTTTCCTCATAAATGAGGTATTCTACTCCCTTTATCATCTTCGTGGCTCTGTGCTGGAGTCTCTCCAGCAGTTCTGTGTCCTTCTTGAACTGAGGGGCCCAGAACTGGGTACAATATTCCAGATGCTGTCTCACACTTCCCAATTTTACCGACTTTTATGAAAGATTCTGTGTGTGCTCAGTATTAAACAGTCTGTAAGTATTTTGTACCAACGGACATGAAGAGATGCATCTAGACTGAGATTCAACAGCCAGACTAGCTAAGCTAGGAATACTAGCTAGGTAATGAAGCAAGCTATCTTACTTGGACTGGTGTTTTAAGTTCAGGCTCCCAGTTAGCTGAAAAGAACATTTTGTTGTGTGCATGTGCTAAAGGCATTTTTAAAGGGTCACACTATGCATACGTTTCTTTCAGTGCCTAGTACCCAAAATAATACACTCATACTTGTCCAGTTCTTTAACTGTGGGCAAAAGCTTCATTTACGGAGCCTCATTCCATTCCCAAACGCATCCAAGCATTTGAGGAGAGCAAAATCTGGCAACACCTTAGCTAAGTATTGAAATACAATTATAGTCAGAAAACAACTAATATATTTAGTCAAATGTATACACTAATACTTAGTAAAAGACAGCACTATAGCCAGGATGACTGCCCTCCTAGAGGAAGCATTTCATGGTTTGATGCTCAGTATCAGTTTCATTAGGACTAGTGCAAATTCTTATGACTTACAAAGGCTGTTCCATGTTAAAAACTCTTTTTCAAGCATTGCCCAGACACTTCATATTCACTGCTTAGCCATTTTTAATTTCAATTTTACACAGATAATTATATTTCTCTATTACATGAAGATTTACCGTTATATCCATCTTGATTGAGATCTCCAAGGTGTGTGATTGCACTGCCAAATCTACCAAACACTTCCGTGCCTGTCAGAATTTGTGCATCTCGGAAGAGAAAAGCACTTTCTTGCAGGTATAGATAAACTTGCCCAACTTCTTTAGGCTTGCTCTCAAATTCTCGCTCCATAAAGAGTGGGGCGCCAACTAAGATATCATCTAAGCTGGAACAGTCAAACAAAAACCAGTGTCACTGAGAGATGGAGTGTAATCACCATAGTTCATGCATTTGTTAAACAGGAAGCTGGTGATTACCAGAGTCATACACTACCGGAGGTACAAAGGCACTTCTGGAATTCTAATACAAACACTTGGTCAAAGCATGGTCAGTCAGGGAAGGCTACCCAGGGCTGTGCCAGTTTCAGTTTTGACTATCTCCATGGACTGAGGACCAACAACCAATCTGGGAAACTGCTTCCAGTGTTTGAACACACTCACAGCAAAAAACCATTTCTTCCACAGTTTAAGTGAATTTTCTTGCCCTTCAGTTTAAGTCCACAACAGAACTGAAAAGCTGTCCTTTGTGGTTAATGACCCAGAAGTCAGGAATTCTACTAGATGGGATCTGTGTTACTAAAACAAATCCTGTAGATCTACATTGCTAACAGCACAGGTGATTCTAGTATAACATCTAGCTTTTAAAAATCACACAGCAGTAAGTGGACAACAGAACAAAAATTTCCACTTTCCAGCTGATTTTTGAACAACATACAGGAAACACGGGGAGAGCATCCATCACTAGTTCAAATGGAAGGTGGGAGACAAAAAGCCAGATCTTTTATACTGAAAACACTTGGGTTGAATATTAGATGCATGAGTAGTTGCAGTGCTCATGTAATTTGCTGCATTGAGGAGTAAAAAGAAAGAACATGATAAAAATCACAAAAATAAGGGCCTTAGAAGGAGAAGTCTGGGCAGAGCCTCCAGCCCATTTTGCTAGTACAGGAAGAATCATTAAAAGACAGACTAATTTTTACATGTTGTTACCTTCATTAGTAGTGTTTCAAAATATGTTACCTACACTCATTCAGCAGGAAAAAATGATTATTTACTGGACAGCAAGGGGTAAATCCAAGCAAGATATACACATAACAACCAGAAACATTTCTAACAGATTATTCTGAAATATGAAATGATAATATCAGATTCATTTCTGAAAGTTGCTCAAGTCCATATAAACTCATAGGATAATTTCATATTCAGTGGCTATTGGTCATCCAAACTAAAGAACTCTGTTACTGCAATTACCTAGTACTACTTGATCCCAGAATTTTTCATTTGAAAACATTGTCTTACTCCAGTGTGAGACTCTGTTCAAACTGTCTACACTCAAGTCATCATATTCCCTCCCAATAGCGACGTTTTCACAAAGGCTTCATCCATTAGTAAAACTGCAATACACTGGTCTTCTCAACTCTGATAGAAAAGCGCCCCACGATTTAGAAGCAGCTCTGTGAGGTATACACTGTCAAACTTAGTACAGAATATCTCATCTAGAAACATTTTAATCACAGAGCAAAACTTACACACTGTATGAACTGGGACAAAGTACCTCTGTATTATTCCTCTATTAAGTTTTACAGAGTATTTCCATAAAGGAAACTCTAACTCAAAATGTCAGGTCACTTTGGTGCAGTCGTTCCAATCTTAATATGCCAGATATCACACCATCGTATACATAACTAAAAAGGAAGGAAGCAGATGCTGACTTGACATCAAAGGTGTGATTTTCCTTTTGCACTAAACATCAAAAGGTTCTCCATTACTAATGGAAGATGTTTGTGCTTGGGACAGAATGGCAGCCGAAACTATAGCAACAACAAAACCAGATTGTGAATGTTTTTATTTTACTAGTTATTTTATGCATAGAATGTCCTTTCTAAAAAGCATTACACAATAGCATGATCATCAATTATTGTTTTATTATATCACAGCCCAGATATTCCCAGTAAGACTGAGCCCCATGGTGCTATGTGCAGTACAGATTGCCAGGAAGCAAAAGATAAGCTTGGCTCCAATGAGTATTTTACACATGAAGGACTTTAAGAATAAAGGCAGATTTTTTTTTTAAGAGGTGGTAAGGAACTACAAGACTCAGAGCCAGGAAGCTTCTGGGTATCTCGGTGTAAAATAAGTAGATACCTTTAAAATTTTGGTCCATAGAGCAACATCCAGACTGCCTAAGATGCAGAAAAGGAAGAGGCAGGCTATCTATCATCCACAGCAGCCCAAAATTCTCTATGTGGAAGCCTCACACTGAATCCAAGATTCACCAAGTTGAGAAAGCAAACAGGCAGGAGCTGAAGTCTGTTGTGCAGGGAAGTATACAGCACTGAGTTATTTTTCTAGGAAAATCTCTGCTTTGTAAAAATAAATGTCAATGACTGTATGAAACGCATGAATAGTCCAGACACCAGGGTCCAGAACCCACTAGCTAAGATGGTGTTCAAAGCCAGGTTGGATGGGGCTCTGCACAACCTGTTCTAGTGAGAGATGTCCCTGCCTGTGGCAAAGAGCTGGGAACTAGATGATCTCTGACCGAACCTAAACCATTCTGTGATTCTGATGTACTGAGGGAAAAGTGGGAGCAAGGCAGCATTTAAATTACACTGACCTATTTCTAAACTGATTATGGGCAGCGGAACAACCTGGAACAACTACAACATGTAAGTTTGCCTTCCCTGCAGGTGTTGCTATGTGCCACCCATACCAAAGCCTTCCTTTGCTCACTGTTTTGATTTTGCCTCTTCTCTGTCAATGTGGAGCTCTGCAGATCAAGGCAAGCTGCTTCAGCAAGTCCTCTGCAAGAAGGAATGCTCCCTCAGGCGATTCTAGGGCTGTTGGGTTGTTTTGCACTGTGACAGAAGTGTACTACAGCCAAAATTGAAGGATTCTTCAGCTACCCTGCTCTCTCCAATCCTTATTTCCTTATTCCTCATTTCTCTCCCAGTGGCTAATAAGCACATAATTGCTGCTTACTCTGTGCTATAATCAGTTTTACCTTCCAGATTCTACAGTTTCAGTATTTGGACATCAGAACAACAAGGAAGGCTGTTTGGTTGTAAGTACCTATGGGATTAGAATTATGCATTTTGGTTGGTGAAGGAGGGTACTTCTAATATTTTTAAAATATAGGAGATTGCATTTACCAAGTTGGAGTTCTGATCCCTTTTAAAATGCCGTAAGAGCAAAGGAAATGCCCCTGGACTGTGATACAAACCACAATGTGCAGTTCAGTTTGCAGCGGTATGTTGAACGGGTTCATTAGTTATTTCATTCCTGCACTAAGAATTTGCAGTCAACATAAATTCTGTATTTATTTTGTTCCAGCACAGAAAGGTAACCAGCCAGTATTACTTTCCTCCTCGTAAAAGGATCTTCAGGAAGCACAAGCTGACCACCTGCTGAGACTGTATGCAGATTCTTTGTATCCTGCTGAGTAATAAAAAGCAGGAGTATGTGAAATGTCAAAAGGCTGAAGTGCAACTATGGGAAGCTTTGATATAAGCCAAATAAAAGAGCAGTAAACAGTTTATTCCACTATTTTTATTGGACTGTTCTGGTCTAAATGGAAATTGTTTTCTTTTTGCCTCTTCCCTAGGAATGCAGTCTGTAAGTTGGTGGCGAAGCTTGATTAGTTAAGTTGCATTGTAGATTTCTCATTATTAGCAGGGGGCAACTACATGGTCATTCAAACAATATCCTCGATGTCACTGTTCTGCCTACAGCCCCGATGTGGTGCAGACAGAACTGCAAGAGTCACCCAGGAACACCCGTGGAATTGCTGGAGGTCTACCAAGACTTTTTCTGAGGATGAACCTAATCTTTGAGCCATGTCTTCAGTATCGTTACAACAAAACACTCCTACTAACCTTTTCAGCATATAATCTAGTCAGGGTTCTCACACTGACAAGGCAATCATTAACTCCTTGATACTTAGTTGCACAAAAAACTCAAGTGAATTTCAAGTGGTCATTTCCCCTTTGGTGTTTTTTTCCCTCTCTCTGTTTTACTCTGCCTCTCAGATAAATATTTCTATTGACTATATGTGCAAACTAGAAAAGACAGACCACATATCTAATCAGAGATGTTTATCAGGGAGAGCTTTTTGTGTTTTGTTTTCTGTGGGATGTTTGGATCTCGGAGTCATTAGATTTCTTTTAAGATATAGATTAAAAGACCACACAGGTCTCAACAGCAGTTTGATTATATTATTGACATAAACTGTGATCTTAGAGGTACACAGAATATCAGAGACTTGCCTAGTAACCCTTGGCATTAACCCTATGGTTCACAGGAAATAACCTGCACAGAAATTAATTTGGTTGAGGAAGAATTTAGGTACCAAGTTCCTCAAAAGCCTAATGAGCACCTACTCTAACTTAGGTTAGTGTTTCTCCACCCTTTCACATTACTAATGTGAAGAGCTAAATTAATCCCATCTCCGTCTATAATAAAACCAGCAATTTTCCAAAGCTGCAGTGCTATGACAAAACTTGATGTCAGAATTTTGAGAAGATTTGAGTACTAAGAAGCCATCACAGAAACTGTTGAAGGTTCTTTTTTCTTCTATTTTCCTTTTCATTTGCTTGTGTTTTGGAATTGCAATAGTGTTGACCATCATGTTACTTTTACCTTTTCTTGTATCCCTCCGTCTTTAAAGGGTCAATAGTCGTTGACAGAAAGCATAGTATGTCCTGTAACTATAGGCCATAGACACTTTTTTGGTCCTTCAGACGACAAAAATGGACGGCCAGCCAGCAGTGCTGGAATGAAGAGCTGATAATATCGGAAGGCTTTTAAAATGGAGAAGTGAAGCTATGATCGACATTCTAGAAGACTTGCTTTTGAGAATGAACATTTTGACTTTCACCTATCTCTTCCCAGCAGAGACTAGTGTTGTTATTTCACTATTCTTCCACCTGGATCTGTTTCCTAAGACTTTGGACATTCCCACTCTGTCACACTGTTTTGAATTAAATAGTCAACAATAAACTCACCTAAACTAGTTCTGCAAATATTTGTGCCATTGCACAAAGATTAGCCTAGATGAGCAATTAGAAAAACAGAGAAGCCAAGAGAAGCATTCTGAGGTACAAAGGACCTGAAAAATCTATCAGGCATCGCTTCTATGAGTGTTCAGTGGAGCTGAATATATTTGATAACCTACCCATCATTGTTAACATCAGATACTGCAACAGTGTACCCGAAATAAGACGCCATCTGGAAATAAAAAACAGATAGGCTTTCATGTCAGACATTAATTTTAAAATTTTAAACTGATAATCCTTTTTGTATCTACGGTTATTAATTCCAAAACATATTTGTATATTATTGAAACTATGTTAATGAAACTATCTATTCTACAGATGCAATATTTCATCATGTGGTTGGTTCACATTACCTGTTCACCAGTGAAGTTCTGGATAAAGGTCAAGTCTGAAGAATTAATAATTGAGACCTGATAACAGAAAAAGATATGAAAATAGGAACCTAAAATATAAAGAAATACATACATATACACATAGATTTATTTTTTTTTATATATATATATATATACACACACACACACACACGTCTTCTGAAGAATGAAGGAAAAAAAACCAACAGAGAATGCACCTGCAGCTGGGATCTTTGTTTCCCAGTCAGATTAGTTCTGAAATTTTTTTCTTCCTATGAGGTGAAAGCTGTATCCACATGTGCATATGTTTTCTCCCTTTGCTTCTAACTGTGATCATGACACAAATAAACATTTGTGTATGAATAATCTGGACTTGGACTTCTCTCCACTGCAGACCCAGCACTGCACATGAACTATCCTAACCTATAGGTAACCTTAGGTCTGACAACACTCTCAGAGTCTAAGCATGCTTGTAGTTTGCTATTGAGAACAGACTTCAGCACGTACAAAGCACTTAATATTCAAAGCCCAAACCAACAAGGCATTTCAACTCAGGCAGGTAAGCCTAAGGGTGGAAGTCAGTGGCAGTTTTCTCTGATAGAAAGTTTAGGATCAAAGAGACAGAAAATATAATGTAGTCTTTAATCTTCCAAATGGACTGACTTCTCACTAGTAAAATAATAAAACGTGGGTCCAGTACATACATAGCCAAAGCTCTGTGCTCCCCTTGGGACTCCAGCAACCAACTCTGAAAGGATAAATGATCAGTGATGAGCTGGTTATGCTATCTGAGTGGTGCATGCAACATGCATCCCTTGCCACTTACATCTTCCTCGACACGTAACCCTTAGGATTTCAATTTGTTACCTTTACCAGTGATGACATTTATAAGCAATGATATGAAATCCATAAGATGTCTGTTTCTTTGTGGATGACAGATGCTCTCTAAACGCAAAGTATTCTGAGTATGTCCTTGATCCAAGAGCCTTTACTAAATCTCAGGCATGATTCTACGTTGGGACATTTATATTCTTGCGCATTCAACCTTTCTTAATTTAAGAGATTAACTGATCACCTCATCTTCCTGCAGAGCATTTTCTCTCCCTCTAAACCCAAACTTTAATGAAAGAAATTAAATTCTTTTTCCTCCTGCTGTTAAGTGTAGCAGCAAAAGCACGGAGAACTTGTTCCATAAACATTATGCCTGTGCAGGAAAGTATGATGTATGGAAACAGTCAGCTGCCCCAGGCACCCTATCCCTAAGGCACATGAACTGAAACCAAGGAAACTTTTTAGAGCCAATAGCTGCTTTCACCAACAGAAATTATCATGCCAGTGCAGAAACAAGGTTTTGCTCAGAAGCACATGAACATTATCTCCTAGTCTGACTAGTCCTAGACTTGTGGGTTACCTAAATTCAGTTCTGTTATGCTATAACTTCTAAGGTCATACTTTCCTCTGAGACTGTTTGGTACAGGTTTTCAAATGTATAAAAGGCATGTTCCTGCATCAAGAACTAAACCAAGGCACTTAATAGATGTACAGCCATATGGTTTCCATTTAAGTATATAGCTTCTTACCTTGTTCAGAATCCCCGGTAAATTCCCCAGCAGCCACTGAATATCCTGTTTAAAGACAAATTATAAGCAAAACACTTCATAAACCATTTCTTTCGATAAAGCAGCAAGAACAATCAATCATATTTGTCTGTTCATCTGATCATCAGATTGATCTGATCATCAGATTGTGAATTTTGTAACAATAGTATGCTAAAGCTGTATGAAACAAGAAAAATTATTTATCACATTATGACTAAATTACCTGCACATCTGAATGTATAATACATCTACTACTTTTCTCAAAAAATGAGTTTCTAATTCATCAACACTTATTAATGTAGCAGGAAAAACAATCCCTAACTGTACTGTGGTGGTTTGCCCTAATAGCTAATGGCACAATTTAAGTCTTTGCTAGTGTAGTGTAATGTAAACTGTGACTATCCTGGATTCCGTCTATATGGAGGAGACATTTCTAAAGATACATTTAAGTACCTCCTGGAGTTTTAGTACACCTGTGAGAGAACTGTTACTGACAGAGTAAAGCCTTCTGGATTGTATCAGGAACTCTAATTTCAGATCTGCGAACAGAGATGAAAAAACGCATCTCTGCCTTCAAACTCTCCTGCATCTTTTCCATAATTATGTGAAGGAAGACTTGTCTTACAAGTGAATGTCATGGAAAGTCTTAGGCATCAGTACTAATAAAAAGTATATAAAGAGATTTTTTTTTCCCCATTCATTACACAGTATCTTCATACTTACTATTTTCTTGCTTATTTCAATTGTACCTGTAGGGATAAACTGTGTATTTGTGCAGCACCGCACAGAATATGCTACAAATTAATTCTATTTTATCAGTAAAAAATTGCCGTAGTTTTCACTTACTTTATATCCAATCCATCATCTTGGAATGAAAGAAGACATAAGTGGGAAAATTCTGTATTTCTGCTTAATTATTCAAGATCAAATAATAGGAACACTCATGAGTCATTTAAGATCTCAGCCTTCAACCCCCTGGTGCTGCCCATAATTTTAATAATGCTCAAAAGCCATTGAAGTAAACTACTGATTTGTGGCTGTGCTTAAGGCAGAACACATTTAAATCTTCTCACAGTACGGACTTTAGTAATTTAGGGCTTGTTTTCACATTTACGTAAGACCCATGCTTTCAGAACCTATTAGTAACTGACGTAGAGCTGAGCTTACCCATGTAATTGTCATCATATGAAGGTGGTGCCACCCCTGTTTGCTTCTCTCGTGTCAGTTTTCTCAGAATATCCTTGAAGGAATAATTTGCAATGATATCCGCAATACTTGCAGTGATTACCTGACCTGGATTCAAACAACTTCATGAATTAAACAGACATAAAGAAAAGGCCATTTCTACAAAATCAAGCTAGCAAACACCAGAAAAGTGTTTGCTGAAACTGATAATACAACACAGATGCAAAGAGCAGACCTCTTCACTCAGTCTTTCCCCATTATGACCCTAAAAGTCTCAAGAGTACACATAAATCAATAGAAAGGTGCTGAGACTCTACTGAACCATCACAAAAACATCTCCAGACCCTTTAAATGGTACTAATTCAAAATAAAATCAAGTATTTTTAGGTTCAGCTACCTTTTAATGCTGTATACAGCATTATAGTACGAGTGTAGTAGACCAATGGATGCAGTTTCTCAATGGAGAATTTAAAGCTATTAATTCCCTGCCGCCATTATCAACTAGATCTTCCCCGCCTTAATAGTAATGCAAAACCACACATCAGTGAGGCTGACAGTGTGCAAGTTTATAGGCAAAGTCTGTAAATAAGCTATATCATACATGTCAAAACACATTAAAGTATAAATATACTTATTTATATCTATAAAAACCCTTTACCAAAACCATGCCAAGTTTTCTCTGCATCAGAAACGACATCTTTCAAATGACAGTGATACCACAAATGAACTACAAACATCTGCAGATAGCAATAAAAGGTTGTCATCAGAAGCAAACTACAACAAGAAATTTGAAAATATTTGCTGTACAAGTGTTAGTGATGTTTAAAATTGCAGTATTTCTAGGTAGAAGCTTCTGCTTCCTTGATAACCTACATCCAGAATTTTCCCTGACTTATTTTTAAGCTCAGTTGCTTGTTAAGCAATTCCTCTGCTGTGTATTTATTGAGAATTAGACTTGAGTCTGGCTACACTAAACTGAGAAAACAATCGAAATCTAGAGCAACATTTTTGACAATACTATCTGCTTCACTTATATCAACTTTACCAGGCACATGAACATACCTTGCCAGTAAAAACTACCAGGTCCACCTACTATCAGGTCTCCATTCTACAAAAAGCAGAATGGAATAAAATTACAACATAAAAGAACAAAACTACATTAAGCATTCATGAGAAAAACTATTTAAATGACCAAAAAAATATCAAAATCATCATAAAGGAGAATAGGTCTGTTCAAGGAAAGGAAATGGTTTCAACCTAAAAGATGACAGATATAGATTAGATCTTTGGAAGAAATTCCTCTCGGTAAGGGTGCTAAGGCACTGGAAGAGGTTGCCCAGGGAGGCTGTAGATGCATCCTCCGTGGAAGTGTTCAAGGCCAGGCAGGATGAGGCTCTGGGCAACTTGGTCTAGCGAGAGGTGTCCATGCCCACAGCAGGGTGTGGAAGTAGATGATCTTTAAGATCCCTTCCAACCCAAACCATTCTATGATTCTGTGATCCTGTGTAGGTGGATGAATGTTAAGATCACCCTATGCATCTCCACTTGAGTGAAAGACATAACTTTTGTAGCATTAACATAGCATTTCCAAAAGTTAATTATCGGTAACAAAACAAATACACTATAAAAGATGGTCTGTACATTAATTGAAGTGACAGTAATGCTTTATAACCACACAATCACAGAACGTCTTTTTTTTCCCATGACACTTCACACAGAGTCACAGAACATCAGGGATTGGAAGGGACCTCAAAAGATCATCTAGTCCAATCCACCTGCCACAGCAGGATCACCTAGACCAAGTCACACAGGAACATATCCAGGTGGGCGTTAAATGTCTCCAGAGAAGGAGACTCCACAAACCCCCTGGGCAGCCCCTTCCAGTGCTCTGTCACTAAAAAAGGTAGTGATTGTGATTTTTCTTCTATTAATGAAATGAGAAAATATGGAACTTGCAAAGGAGGAAAGAACTTGGAACAACTTCATGAAAATTTCCACAGGCAACAGCATAGGACTAAGCTTTTGATCACAGCCAGTGCACGCACACAGGGAACACATCAGAATCATGTTTGGTCAAAGTATTTCAGAAGCAGAATCTCACCTTGTAAAAATCCAAGCTGAAACCTGCTTGACAAAAGCCTTGTCCTTCAGGATCTGCATTGCCTGCAATTGTGAAGGTAGAAGCATTTGGTTGATGTCACAGTGCTTGTGGAAGGCACTTCTGGAGCTGCGTTTTTGCAAAAACACCTCAACATGCAAAAGGATGTACATTATTATTTTAGAAGAGGCAGAGCAAATATCGACTTTCTACAGGACCTTGAACAGACTTTGAAAGAAAGTCTTGGCAGCATGAATCAGTTTAGAGCTATAGTACTATGTGAGAAAAGGAAAACCATGGAATAACACTGAGGGTACACGCACGCATCTTGCTTTGCTGTAAGTCCACACATCTTCTGGCAGACCTTCAAAAGCATTGCTGGGCTAGGTTATCACACATTTGTCAGATGTCAGGGAAATCCAGCTACACAATACGATGCTATCTCTAGAGCTTTACAGGAAAGAGACCATTTAACTATGTGAAGTGTCTATTTTTTCTGTAAAATGTCTGCAACTTTTGTGCCAAAATAATCCATGAGAAACTCAGAGGTAGGAGCAGAGTTTGAAGAAGAGGAACAGACAAAAAGTGTGTTCTGAAATTTGGCCATGGCAAGACTGCTGGCCGCAACAGCAGGGTCTCTGCACAAGGAATGTGGTGACAAGGAACTGCACACAGATTTCTTGTGTTACTGGCTAGCATGTACAACTGGTAATAGCCACTTGACTCAGCTAAACCTGATAGTGTCACTACTAGCTTTGCTGTGAAGGTTTCCCCTGGAAGGAATAGGCAAGTCCATCATATTAGCTATTTTACACACCTTACCTTTAGAAAAGTAACTGAAAGAACAATTCACTGATCAGTGAGTGCAGGAACTGATGTACACCCAGTCCAGGCCAAAGCTCAGTAATTTCACTAGATAGTTCATATTGATTTAAATAATTTGGAGCACTGAGGTAACAAGAGCATTAATCATCACCGTAAACACTTAGACATAGGATGCTGAACTGGATGAAGTGGATTTAGTCTAACGTGTGGCATTATATGCAGACTTCTAGGTAACTGTGCTTGGTTCTAAACATACGTTCACCGATTTTCCCTATTTCCCAAGAAGTAAGGCCTGGACATTGCTACAACATCTTCAGAGCTACACAGAGTGTGGAACAGCAGTGCTAGTGTGCGCGGCTTTCTTCCATGCTGGAAGTCCTTCATAAATGAGCTATTGTAGGTGATATTGGCATGAGTGGTGATGCAGACTCATGTGTTTCGGTGTAGAGTCTGGTCTTCAGATGGTGACTGTGTGATGAGAGATTTATACTCAGCACGAACATGAGTAATTGGTTTAAAATGCTGCCTGGTTCTTATCTAGATCTGCTTGCTACATTTTAAAGGCATTTAAATCAGACCAATTATATCTCATTGCTGTAGCCGTACAAGCTTAATTTACTTAATATTGTGTCTTTGAATTACGCAATAAAGCAAGCAATTGCAGGCATTTAATGCCAGTTTTTTCTTTAAACTCTCATCCAGTGTCACACAGTAATCTTCATTCAACAAGACTCTCTGAAGACTGGAAGGACTAAAACATTTGTGTGCAATATCAGTTTCTCCAACACAAGATTGTTTCCACTTATACTTACTGTTGCGACAAGGTGAGTATTCAGCGTAGGCACTGAAGTTCTGAACTGCTACGTAGCAGGTACCTACAGGGTCCTTCTCAGGGCTATCTTTAAGGGTTCTCCAATGATACAAGGGAGCACAAGCCTATCAAACAGAAATGATGTCGCACATACATTCACACACTCAGGCATCTGTCAAATGCAGTCTTTAACAGTGTACAAGGATTCTCCCTTGTATAATTCATGTAGCAATGAACACAATACATTGACAAAAGAAAAGGCAGGACCGCTGCTTCAGGTAATATAACCTGGAAAGCATAGTCTGCCTTGTTATAAATGTCCAGTTCAAATCTCTGGAGAGATGATACAGCTATAATGAGTTCAACCTGAGTGAACAGGTTTTTCCTAAATCCATTTTGGCTATTAAATGAATATTTAATCTTCTGTGTCACAGCAGTGATGTTACGAAGATGACAGTATAAGGATAAAAGACACACAAGTTGTGTAGAAAGATTATCTTTTGAAATGGTGACCCAAATAATTGGGAAAATAGAAAAGAGAGGATCTTCAGGTATGCAAATCCTTCTCAAGGGATTCTTGTGGTCTGAAACTCTTCATTTTGCTTTGGACAAGACGACACTATCTCTCCCTACAACCTTGCCTCTGTAAGATAACAAGAGTCCTCTGTTTACAACCTATCTTTTCTTACTTTCTCAGTCAGAAACCTGCCTAACCCCGGCAAGGTGTTATTAGCCACACTACTGTGGAAGTATTAGTAGTGCAAACTGTTCCAGCTGGATGAACTGCTGTGCTACTCAGACCTTATCCTAGAAGTCAGAGCTTCTGGTACACTCGTTTAAGGTCCAGGGACTTAACCTGCTCCTGCCTAGACGTCCTTACAGATTAAATCATACCAGAGAGGAAGGAGGAATACATGTCCTGTGCGGTGGTTTTTAGGTACATTTAGGTGGTTTTTAGGTACATTTAGGCCCATTTGACAATGAGCTAAATAGATTTAAATGAGAAATTATGTAATGATAATAAGCATTTACCTAATGCCATTTCCTCTCACATCTGTAGATTAAAAATAAATTTCTGATAGCTTCATTACATTTTCTTTCTCTCTGCTTTCAGTCTACAAAACTTAAAAGAGAAAGGTTTCCAGCTTCACTCTTCAAGATTTTGCCTGCAGAGTTAACTATATCTCTGTTTATCAGTTATCAGAAGTAAAACAAAGTTTGGTCAGACACGGCACATGAGTCGACGACTAGGTTTTTTGTTTATTTGCTTAAGATTCAGAAAACGGGCGGTGTTTCATTCATTATGTTTCACATCAAAATCCTTCTCTAGGTTAACCACAAGGCAAGCTATTTAAGGAAAAGCATTTCCTTTATGTACTACTTCCGTTATGACTACTTAAGTAATATTTAGAAGTTTTAAGTAAATCCCAAGACACAAGTTATTACTTTGCAACTGCAAAAACCCTTAGGAGTAATTGCCAAATTAATGGCTCTTACCCCAGTTATTTCAGTGACATTTCTAGCGTAAACCTGAGTGCCTGAATGGTAAACATTAACATGTCTGTGTGCAAGCAGCATCACCACTACTTCAATATGCAATAAAAGTACTTGCCCCCTGCTGGTGTCCACTATCAATACAAATAAAATGTTCAGTGAAGCTGGGAAACAAGCACTGCATTTTGACAGCAATCTTCTCTTGGAGCTTTTAACAATGACTTTTGTCTGCAGCTGTTTTACTGAGCCGTTCAAAACAATGTAAATGTTACAAAAGAGGTCAGTGCTTTCTCTTAGTAACTGATCTTCAGCACAGGCATCTTGGCTGCCATTACATTCTGTGTTTAACATTTCAAATGAAGCTTCATAGTATAAACCACTTTATAACATATAGCTATCAACTCCTGCTTATCTCTGAAACATGTCCAGTATCTGCTAAAAAACAGTCATCATTCACTTGCATAACTATATGGCATTCTGCTATTTTCACATGGCAGCAGGATCATTTTCACTTGATCAGTTCTTTATAGGTTGCTCTCATTTTCTGAGTTACATGCATCATCTGTTTTATAATTCATGCATTATCATAGAGTTGTTTCCATAATCTACACAGAGAGCAAGGAAAGACAGACATTTGCGAAAAATAGACATTACCTCCAGATGAATACCAAATGTATGATACTTACCACAACTTTTTCTTTATGAGCTTTGACTGTTGCCCCAAACCACTGATTTGTCTTAAACTCAATTGGTTCTCTGGTGCCATTGACTTTAATTTTCCTGTTGTCTGACAAAGAAGCAGAGTGTTGATAGTTTATTTCAAGAAGTGTTACGTGAACAGACTAACAGACATATTTAATGCCATCATCATCCTACCAGCTCAGTAGCAAATGGACCTTAATCTGAACTTTTTACCAGGTGGTGAAAAATAGCTTCAATTCACACATGAAACCTCAAACTAACTGCACTTAAACTTTGGGGAAAAATGTAGAAAGGACAGGAAGAAGAAACCTTGTGCTTCTGCCGCCAAAAAAGTAAGTTTACCTGGAATTAACAATGATGAATGAACAAGAATCTACAGAAATAGGTGAAAAACCCTAAAAAGTTCTCTCATACATGGTAGAAACTTTCTGCATAAAAACCACATTTCATAATTAGTTTTTGTCAAACAAATGACATTTCTCAGCATGCTTCTCCATGCAACAACACTACAGACAGAGGAGGACTTAGTTTTCAACAGAATTACATGCGTACACTCTCTCACAAGAGACAGCTTCTTAATGTTGCTCTATATACACTCTTGCAGATGTCAGTGTAAGAGAAGCCATATGGGCAACGACTCAGGCCAATTAAAATGCATTTCAGGTTTTAATAAATAGCAGACATCCTTTCATTTTGCCCTCAGTTCTCTGAAGTAAACTGATTTCCCATATGTTCATGGGCTATGCTCTTCAATTACCAGTCATTGCTAATGAACTTCTCGATTTATACATAAGCAGGGCATTACTCCTTGCCCTCATATCTGCATTCCCTTATCTTTGTTTATGGTTCCTATCAGGAGGGATTTCATAAGAATAATTCCTTTTTATTCACGCTGAGTGAAAATAGAACTACATACTGGCTACCTTGGAAAGTAGGAAAAAAATGCAATGTCAAGATTGTATTCTATGGATTTACCTTTTTTTTTTTTTTAAATACTGAGTTAAAACACAGTCAAAACTTCAAGAAACCAACACCTCCTGGGATTTGCCTGAGAGGAATGAACACAGGAGATATCTGAACACTTTTCTAGGACGATGGCTCGCTGGTTAATTCAGCTCTTATTTACCTCATGAATGTTACAGATATAAACTGAATTAGAAAGAAAAATGCATTATATTCAGAGAACAAGGGCACTATGTCCCTTATTTTTAAATAATAAACAGGAAGATTGAATGAGAATGCATCTGTGAAAGTTCGGACCCCTCAGAAAACATCTTCCTTCATACAAATATTTATTTCTTGTGTTGCACCAATTACAAGAGCTAGTATGGAAACCCATACCAAGAGAGACAACAGATACAAATGTCAAGAATATTTTTACATTAAAAAACTAGGAAGAATAATTTAATAACACTAAACCCACTAATTTTAAAATGTTTTTTATTCACGTTAGGAATAAGCTTTAAGCATGTGGGAGACAGGAACTTTGACAACACTGCATTGTAGGTGCTGCCAGCTTCTACCTAGTTGTTGGCAACACCACTTTCGATTATCTTTTCCAGTGAAGCCAGACCCCTTCAAACATAAAAGTTTGAGGGTTTTTTTCTTTTTGTCATACTCCAGCAGATCTGGAGATTACATGATCAATGACCACAGATGAGGTCTTGATAGAAATAAAGCTTTTAAAGCTTGAAAATCAGCCACAGTCGTCTTACAAGAGCCAGTTCTAGCCTGGCTCTGAGGATGCTCAAATCCAGTACTTTATCTTAAAAAGAGCTTACATTTTCAATCAAAACAGCATACTTCTCTACTGACAAAGTACACTGAAATCTGAAAAGATGTGAAGTTTTAAAACTAGGACAACTATTTGCAGGGTTTGTGAAAGCCATAGCTGAATTTACGGGTAAATCTGCAGGAAATGTAGACACTCTCATACATCCATCCTGCTTAGTGGTACATAGCAGGAATCCTTCATCATGTGGCATGGGATTTTCATTATTAAATAATCAGTAAAATATCACAGACACACAAATTAACAAACAGCTTTTTTCCCTAGTCAAATCTCTTTCAACAGAAATTCTCTAATCATCTCTGCTCAGAATCCTTGTTGGAGCTTTGGGGTCATATTCTCAGGTTGTGCCCTAAAATACAGTTTAGCCTTTTGAACATAACAGGAAATCAGTATTTCAAATTGCTGTGAACCAGCTGATTCTCTTATAACATTGTCCAAATGAAGATATAACCTCAGCTCACTTGTCTAGACACGTGTGGATTGCCATTACTGTGCCTTGACAGTAAGGTTCTGAATGAAGCCACAGTAAACATCCACTTCTGAGCCACATCAACTTACAACTGAGGACATGATCTGGGGCGCAGTTCTCCCCCTAAAGCAAACATGTGAAAAGGTCAGAAGAACCATGCCCTAAAAGTACTTAGTCTTTTTTTTGGTTTGTTTTTACAAACTGTAGATAGCCAGAGATTACTAGTTTAGACTAGAATCACAAGAAAACTCTTCTTTTACTCAGCTAAATCCCAATCCAGTGTAGAAAAAAACTCTACTTGCTATTTCTCTGTTTGGTACACACTTCAAAACTGCGCTGTTTCAAAGAATAAGTTGTCTGAATCCTAACAACACTCTCATACAACAATTAAATATCTGCCTTAGTTAGTTATTATTATTTATGGGGATCTGCGTGCAGTTCTATACTGCACCTCATTCAAAGGCTAAGCTATATTTCTGCAAGCAGCAAAAACTTGGCTTAAATTCAGGTTGTATTTGTCATCTTCTCTTATTGAAGAGAATGTTTGGCCCCTTTTAGGAAGAAGTCCAGGCTATCTTGTATCACGATACGTGACGCTAGTGCAAGGGTAGCTAAAATACAAGGCAGCAGCTGCACTGGGCACACAACGCCTGAGCCTGTCCAGAGAACAGTCCAGGGAGTGCCTAAGAACCAGCTGGACTGCTTCAGAGCCAGCCCAGGAGCTGTTCCAGATGGTCAAGATGATTTGCAAATCTGGCTTGAAACTCAGCCTTGGAGTCACTCTTAATTGTAGAGCAGAAGACAGTATTGCAGGCTAAGAACAACCAGGAGTATGGAAAGAGCACTGAGGTGTATAAATTTTGGTGTAAGGACATCCTTAAACTGCATTTCAGTAACCCAAATCATCTTATTTTCTACTGCGGGAGCCAAGACTCCTACATACTGGTACTGCCCACAGTCCAGCTTCAGAAACAGCTCTGGATATGGTGAAACATGATTTTCAGTGTTCCTTCACTCAGACTTTTAGACTTCAGGTACCTAGGGGCTACCAAAGAGAAAAGGCTTCTTAAATTCCAGGAGTAGAAAAAGTTGAATCCAGACAGTGAAATGCTGAAAGGACAATGGTGGACATAGTAATTTTAGGAATTCAAGCCTGAACCTAGAGCAAGTGTTCATAATGCAAATCCAACATCAGACTAGATTTGGCACTTTCTATGTGTATTGGTTATGTCTTAGCCACTGAGTCAGCATGGGCATGAATGAAACACTGTTTTGGCAAATATTACTTTGTTGCAGTAATCACGAGCCACAAAAGAAATAGATATTTACAAGCATTGATAGTGGTTCATTGTGATTTATCCAGATCTTGGAAACTAGAAATAAAAGATGCAATGAACAATTGGACACAGTAAAACCATGCTTCTAATCAAGGCCACAAATTCAGCTATTTAAGATACCTGCAGCTCTTTCAGGTAAGTTCTCACCCTTCAGGAAATTTTAAGTGTCTTACATCTACTCGCTCCATGTATGCCTACCTGTACGGACTGGAGGAACACAGATGGCCATTAAACAGGCATCTGCAGCAGGCTCACTCACACTCTGCCCCCTAACCTCTGTCTGCTCAGACCACATCCAGGATAGCAAATACCAGTTCTAACTTGTGTGTACGGGTATGTATCTATGCACATCCATACGTACAAATAATTATAGCAGATATTAAATGATATGCATTTAATAACTTCATATGTATGAAATATATTCAAATATTCTTATATAATTAAGTAGAGGTGAATAATCAACTCAACCCATTTTTATATAAACATGTAAAATAACAAAAATGTGTATTTATTTATATGTATATTGGATAAAGAAAGGCAACCAACTCCCTCCCCTGGGGACAACAATTAGAATGCTGTGTACATCTTCGAGAAACCAGTACAAGACTTGTGGGTGTTTGGCTGAAGAACAGAAAGCTAAGGACAATTTATCTGCACATCATCCAGTGTTCAATAGGTAGCAAGAAGAGAGACAAATTCCCATTTGAGAAACACAGCAAAAGGAAAAGAGGAAAAAAACCTCTTTTTTTCCTCTTTTACAGCAAAAGTTACAGCAAAAGAATTTCTGACCTAACATAAATACTAATCACTGCAAGGGTGATTAAGAACTGGAACAGATTCCCCAAAGAGGCTGTGTTATCTCTGTCCTTGGGTAGTTTCAAAACTTGGCTACACAAGGCTCTAAGCAACTTAACTGAACTTTGAAATCAGCCCTGCTGCAGCCTTCAGGCCCTTCCTTACAGGACGGAAGAGAGGGAAGGGTTTGTACTGGCATACATGATCCCACATTCTAGAAGTGACAGAAGAGATGGGATCTTGTCAACCCTATCATCACGGCAGAGTTTTTGGTATCACCACCATGAAAGATTTCAGTTATACTGGCCATCACTAGGCAAAAGTAATTCAGTTACATTCACAGCATCATTGATACTAGACTCTCAGTAAGGAGACAGAATACAAATGCAAAGCTGAAGACTATGATCTAGGAAACCAAGCCAAGCAGTTGGCTTCAGTGCTAATGCTGGGGAAAAAAGGGGATTCCTAATGTTTAGAGACAGTAAGGACATGCAAAACCCTTGTAAGATGAGAAGAGTTGTTTCTATTTTTAGGTTCATCTAATGCTGCAAACATCTATTTAATTTTTGGGTTTTATTCTGCCTGAGCTGCTACTCATATAAGTTATTTTAATATATCAAATCTAGAGAGCTTTATTTAGACTTCCATGCCATGAATCAAGACAAAAAAACCCGTCAAACCCAACAAGATTTTATTTTTTCCCCAACTACAGCCTGATCAAAACCAAAATAAGACCCCAGGGCTTGAACTAACATAGCTAAGAGTATCTTTTCCTTTCTTTAGATAAGGCCAAGACTTATAAAAGAAACCCATGAGGGTCTATTATAAATCAGAACATTAGAAGTGAACCCTGAGACTCCAGATAAGGTCTATCTGTCACAGTGGACTGAAATGTGTAAAACCTCACAAGTATAACAAAGTTCTCCCCCAGCACTTTCTCTTTAGATGCAAATCCTGTTTTATAACAGGCTTCTGAGTTTTCCCTAGAATCTTACCATCTCTGCAGCTAATGATTTTTTCATGTAACTAAACCTCGTGAGTCCCACAACAGATCCTTTCCTCATACAGTACCTGGGTTCTGTTACAACCAGCTCAACTGCTGGCCAGATCAGCTCATGTTTTTTATCAACAGCATGCTTGGCCAGAACAGATCTACATCCCCCTCTCTTGTTCCTTTTCGGAGAAGAAACTTTCCCTCCAGCTAGTTTAGAAAAACATAATCTGTTTTACTAAAACTTTTAAAGTCAACCGATAGCAAAGACAACACTCCAGTGAGTTCTGGAAACTTAGGGGATGTGGTGTCTAAAACTCTACTTTTAGGAACTAATTTAAAACATAAGAACTTGTTGCAGTCTGGCAAGTATTACAATTAAAAGTGACCATTAGAATGAGTTTCTGAAATATAAACTATTAGCTTTTCAGCAAGTTTTTCTAACACAGTCGTGCACTTCAGGGGGCATTTAAGTCTGCTTCTGGCTGCAAGATGCTTTGAGTTGTTCAGAAGTTAATCAAGCAGAGAAAGTTTTATGCTCATTGCTCTCCTGCTACCTCTTCTGGCAGCTGAACAGAAGAGCATGCAGCTTAAACACAAGGATTTGGTAACTCTACCTCAATGCTAAAGCAGAAATAGTCATTGCAATCAGGATTCCTTAATGGAGAAACTGAAAAGGAGCAGTTCGCTTTGTGCAGGTAAGAGAGGAACTCTTTAATATAATGCCAACGCTTGTTCCCTGTCCTCTCATTGAGTTTCAAAGAGTATCACAGCCTCACACTGCAATGCAACAGGAAAGATTTACTGAGCTGGGAAAAAAGGGGGAAGACTCTGTGCCCTTCACTCCATACCTCCTGAAGTAAAAGGATACTAGAAGTCTCTCCATTATACGTTATCTCACTTCCCTGCTGCAATGGAGCTGGTTAAAGCACCAGTTGTGCTCTCAGGGGCAGGGCTTTCAGCTTCTTTCTGGCCTGTCTTAGGGAGCTTTAACGATCTGCAAACATGGGACTGCAGAGACAGTGCTATATCAAGAACAGGAAACACAGAGAGTTCCTGTTAAAGCCCCTTCTTGGCTGGAGGCCATATCCCTGGCCAGCTTATATGGGAATGTCAGGTTACATGACTCACCTATGGATGGGTCATCCCAAATCCTACAGCATGACAACATTTCATCCCTGTTCCCTCTTCTTGCCAGCTATCTCTTGTCAGGAACAATCTATTTCATCATGAGGATTAATTACTGATCTTGATAGGAAATCTGTGGATCAGCTACTGTGAAGAACAGAGAAAGCTGACCTGAGAGGTCAGTGACTATCTAGCGCCACAGAGATGATTTCAGGAGTAGCTTTGTTTTTGAGTATCAGTGCTGGAGTAGGGAACCCAGTCTGTGTTTAACAGCTAGATTTGACAGCACTTGAAAGAAATGACACATTTTTAAAGGTCTTTTGATATATTTCACTGGGAATTAAAAGGTATTAAAAGATATTAATATATTTCACTGGGATTTGTGTGTTCCTGTTGGACATGTATCAGTAACCAACACAGTGTACTCTCCCTCACGTTTCTGAAAAAAAAAGGAGCAAGACCACTTCACAAACCATACTGATCTGTCCTTTGTTGTTTAAAGCTTACATGCAACAAAGAATAGGGTTTAGTCCTGAGCATCACAGCCTGTGCAGTGGCAGGGAGGTTACTGCTTCTTGCCAGTGAATGGTGCAACCTTTGCAGTGCCAGATCGCTGACCCACTGCGGAACACTGCAGTTGTCTTGCACCAGTGTCAGGATGGCAGCTCCAGTTAGCTTAGTGTTTGTTTTCTCCCTTCAGGACAATATGGCACATGAAATACAGAATAGCTTTCTTGAAATTGAAACTTTAAATCTTTTTAATATAGAAATATTTTATTCACAGGGAAAAACCAAACAACTTCTACAGGACCAAAGACCATACTATCTCACTGCTTACCATCACTCTATTAACCTAAGCAAGTTTTACAGTAAGGAGTCTACCACTTAGTCAGTTCCTTCAAATCACTTTTTGGACAAGTGATCCCTCTAGCTAAGGCAATACATTACAAACTCAACACATTTTTTTTTTTTAACTTTTTTTTTTTTATGACTTTTATGACTCATGAGCATGTTCTTGTTCATCATTGCCTCTTAACAAGATTTAAATGCTTGTGGAGAGATATTTTGTTCCTTTTCACTTTGTTATAGTTTACAGACCTATAACAAGGCATGTCTATCCATTCAGTCACTAAACATCTCAGTATCTGTAAAATACAGGGTGACCACACACTCCTATAGAGCAACTCCATACCTGTAACACCATGATACTCAGAAGTGTCAAGAATCTTCACTGAAGGCATCACAGAACACTAGTCACTGTCCTCACTGTTTTTGTTTAATAGGGCTGGGATATTAAAGAGTAAGTACTAATAACATCAAAACATTTGTTAATGAATGGACCACTGCTTGAAATTAAGTCCACTCTTCATCACAGAAACACTGAATCTGTACAGTCATCAACCGGGTCTTACCAACTGGGTGCCCACTGATTTAGTATATAAATCCAAATAACATCCAAGTGCACTGTATGTTCCCTCCTCAATGGTAGGACATAACTTGTCTTGAATGAAACTTGCTTTGAGCTGCACTTGGGTACCCAGCCCTCAGAATGGGAGACACAAGTCCTCATGCTCATAAGCAATTTCAGACAGTGGTTTTCAACCTCTTGGATTCACTGATCGCTTGAATTTTTGTATTATAGCGGAAAACCACAGTTTCTGTATCCTGCAGCAATTTCACATGTCTAACTTGGGATACAGGCTACGTTAATCCATTTTCTTGTATAAAGTCTTTACAATTTAGAAGTCCTCCATTTTTCAGTCATGGCTGAAAAATACTGCTGTAGTAAACTATCTATATATTGGGTCACACTGCCTTTTAAGCGTTGCATTATACTCTCCCTTTCTTTCTAGTTCCACTCATTTTCACTTCTGATCTTAATTAAAATGGCTTTCAATTATTCAGCAGTTTTGTTCCTTTCATTGTGGTTACTAAATCTCACTGAAAGAGCTGACACTTCGTTATATTCCAGAAAAAAAGTATTTTAAAAAAAGCTTTGTATAAAAATGCATCAAAATTAAATCTTCCAACTCTGAAGCAGCCTCTGAAATTTTTCTATTTTGTTTCAGAAAACATTCCCAAGCTTTCCAAGACTTTTCAAAATATCCTGTCAGGCATGAAGTATTAATTCTTAAAGTTGAAGCAGCTACAGCTGAATTTCCATGCTTCTGACAGTTACTAGTGGTTTCATTTTGGAAGAAGAGATAATCTTATTGTTAAGGAACTGGAAGTATTAGAAAAAGTCCCAAGTCATAGAATCATAGAATCATAACGGACTGGAAGGGACCTCATAAGATCATCTAGTCCAATCCGCCTGCAACAGCAGGATCACCTAGACTAAGTCACACAGGAACTCATCCAGGCGGGTC
>JAOXOE010000506.1:16709938-16731568 GCA_028565055.1 Phoeniculus purpureus | reverse complement strand
CAAAAGATCATCCAGTCCAATCCCCCTGCCACAGCAGGATCACCTAGACCAAGTCACACAGGAACATGTCCAGGCAGATTTTAAACGTCTCAGACCAGTTAAGTATTGGATTTGGCAAACAAGTATTTTTATACACTTTTCATGGTGCTGAATAAAATAAAATCGTCTTCAGAAAAATAGTTTTTCCTTATCAAGCTGATTATTTTCCATTTCCTGCTCCAGCCGTTCTTGATCGTATATTCTACAGCACTGGAATTCTCACACAAAGTCCCAACATGTTTCTATAGTTGTGCAATGTTTTGCATTCAGCAAAAAGCCTGAAAACAGTCTGAAAAAAGAATTCTAAGCAATTCATGTTAAGCAGGACTCTGGCTATATGATATCTAATCCATAATGGAGAGAGCAGGATATGTTATGTTATTAAAGCAGACATTAGGAATACAGCCCGATTGCCTAAGGTACAGTAAAGGCATTAACTCTCTTGAAACATCCTATAAAGGAAATATAGAACTTGTGGAAAAATGTGTCTTTTCACCTACTATGAATGGCTGATTTCATTTTCAGCTTTCTCAGCACTGTGAACATCAAAGGAAGATACTTCCTGTGGATTAATGCTTGGCTGAGGTTAATAACCTTGGGTTGTGCCCACAGCTATCAACTCTCCCGGGCCCTTTGTTAGGCTCCTGCAAATGCTGCACAGCTCCACTGACTTACAGGAATGGAGAATATCAAAGACTAGAGAGCATTTTCCTGCATTCACAGAATTATCTGTTTGTGACTGCGGTCAGTGTCAGTTGCAAAGAGGTTTTTCACTTGTACCCACACCTTGGAGACACAGGCAGCTGTCTCTCCTACAGCCTTGCTTCTAGTTCTCAAGTCACACATGAGAAACAGCATTTCTTTGATGTATCATTTTAAAACAGTGTATGTTTAAATATTCAGTGTTTACTGGAAGCAGCAGGACCTGCAGTGTGCGATTCAAGCTGAGGACTTCATTACTGCTCAGAGGAAGGGGAAGAAGGAATGTGGTATTTGTAAATATCAGAGCCTAATGACCAACAGCAGGGAGCCCAGCCCTAGCTAAGCCAACCTTGTGTTAGAACAACCAAAGCCTGCTCTTGTGTGTGTTGCTGAGACAGTAGACTGCCAATACCCTGGTAAGCAGGAGGAACATATCCAGCCCCACAGTACCTTCAAGGCATGTGGAGGCATCCTAGTCAGAAAGCAGACTACAATGTAGAGACAAATCTGTTCCACGAGGAGCTAGACTGGGAGTAGGAGGGACAAAACTTTTAGTAGCGTAAAGAAGTCTGGCAGGTCTTATGCAGGTTTGAAGAATTTAACTACTGGATATGCTCCTCAGAATTACTTTGTTCCATTGCCTCTATGAAGCAGTGTTTGACTTACCTGGTATGGTTTTTTTTCCTGGTTAGGTGTAGCCCAGTGAAGTTACCCTAGCTGAAGGGCACGCACCTTCCCCATCACAATGCTGCAGTGGAATTTTCCTCTCAGAACTTACGTCTGTTCAGTGCTGTTCTAACAATACTGGTCCTGCCTGATTAAAACTTGTTTCTCGTCATGTCTGCTGGAGTCTAGCACATTTTAGAGACAAGGGAGCAAGCAATATGGTGTTTCCTTTTAAAGTAAATGCTTTGGGAATCCATTAGCTTGCTTTCTTTGACCTACACCTCCAAAAGCCTGAGCTCCTGCCAATAGAGTAGCTTACATAAATGCTGAGAGTAGAGGTCATACCACTGTTTGCTCTTGCATTAAGTTATTAAAAAAATGTAAGTGTGACTCTGTGCGTGGTCAAGAACTACTTGTGCTGTTTGTAACAAGAGTTATGCTCACTCAGATCAATCTGTGACCAAAACCAATACAACTCCTCTGAAAAACTTCTCACACTTCACGTACCTTTTACACGTACGTAAGCCGACTGTTTCAAATTACAGTAGATGTGCTATTCTTGAGCATGTCTAACTACAGACTCATGTTCTGCTCTTGTTACCATTCTGACACTACTACATATAAAAATGAATGGAAACAAAAGCAGCCCACACCCCAAAATCCCTCCTGCAGCTAGTTCAGCCCAGTGCCAAGGTCTCTTTCTTTCCAGCTTTCCTGCCACAGTAACAATGATATCCAGCATAATAAAGTATTTTTGGCCACATACAGTTTTCTTTTTTACTTCTTTTGTTTTTTCAAATAACAACAGTCGCTCTTAAACAACAAACCCACCACATATGTGAAGGCAAATTTCTCTGATGACTTCCTCCTTTTGTTATTATATGTAGCTACAAGGGCAGTTTATCAGATGTATGGCTTTTAGTTCTCAGTCTGAATTAAAATAATCTACTTAAACTTCCCTGTTTGATTTATATATGGCAGTTAGCGAGAGAACCAGACATCTCTCTCATTAATTTTTTTTGGGGCTTCCACACTTCCATCCATGGGTAAGGAACTAAGGCTGCCTGCAGAATTAAGCTTTGGAAACACTAAGCAAGTGTCCCTTGGTTGAGATGTTTTGTACTGGCTACAGTCAGATGTTCCATGCTGGGGGATGCTGAGGACAGAAACTGAGTTCAAGCCTCCACAAACATCCATGTGCTGCACAGAGGACAGTCTGTGTGGCCCCACTGTACATCTGCTTCTGGCCCTAACGGCTTTTGTCTAGCTAAATGGAGTCCTTGTCCCATCAGCATTTCAACCACAGGAAGTCTTTCAACCAAAGAAGAGTCTTTGAGCTTCCCAGTAGTAAACTACAAGATTCTCAATGAAATTTCTCACCAAGGAAGTACACAGCTACAGGATGCACTCTAGCAGTGGTGATAGCTCCAGGTGCCAGACAGTGAAGAATAAGGAGGATGAGAAGACTGGGAGGACTTCTAGCTGATGTCCCAAAATAACAAGGTATTATTCATCAGACTGTTTTTGACTTTCTATACCCTTCCACATGTCTCAATTTCTTTTTAAGTCCTTGCAGCTCTAGCAGAAGACAATACCATCTTTCCATAAAGCAGAGACATGAGGCTGCTCAGGTGTTTAGCCTCAGGTTTTGGACACCAACCTGGGCCACTTAAGATGTGTGTGCTGCAGCACTCACCACCTTTATTATGGCAATCACGTATTTCAACTTTTAGGCACCTAAAAAGAAACAGGAGCAGTGCATGTTCAGAAATGAATGAAATAGCAAGTATTTAATAGAGAAGCCAAAGGACAGCTTTGGGTACTAGGGGAGCATGTGGCTGCCGTGTTTCTGTTGCTTTTCAACTTTCTGAGATTAAAACTAGATTTTCTCCCTTCTAGCTAGAGAAGTTCATGCAGCCAGAGGTGCCAAATTCAGTATCTGGATCTGTCTAAAAGTCAACAGACAAATGGTACAATTATATTCAATAAGAGAAAATAAAATGCATTTCAAAGCTCCCAGGAACCTTGCACAACCCCTGTGGTTTTTTTTTTCCACTCTACTGCCTTCCCAAGCTTTCCCAAGAGTTTTTTGTAACTGTGAGGAACTTCCTATACAGGCTGAAATAATAGTCAAGAACGAGCTAAGTGTCACTTCCCAAAGTGCTGTTAAGTGTCTAAAAAGCCTGGGGGCTGGAAAGATGTCGCAAAACAGGCAAATAGTACAGATTCGTAACTTAGAAACACATTTTCAAATCTGGTATTTTACTAGCCAACAGCTGAGCCTCACAATAAGGTTTCCCATCAGAGTTCAGAGAGCACTGGGCAAGTTCCCCTTGGCTCTTCCTCTGATGACCCATAACTACCGTGATTAGACAAATGGGTACATAACAGAACACAGTGTAATATAACCACGTAAGAATTTTTTCCTTTTTGAATGGATCAGGCTACAGTTTGCTCAGTCAGCAAGTCTGAATCCCAAAGTCAGCTTTACTAGAGGGTTTACAGTCAGGCTTTGAAGTTAATCCAAAAAAACGTCTCTGCTTCTTCTTGGCCTTTCCACAATGTCTGTCTCTGTCTTTGTCAGCTGTTTGGGAAATTTGGGCTGCTTTATTTACTCAAACATGTCTCATCATTGCACGTCATTTAACTGTTATTTGTTATGGAAGTTTGGGTTTTAAGGTGACAGATTACAACTGTCAAGAGGCAAAGGGGTCAGCTGTTGTCAGTTTAAGTGGAAGAGGAAGGAGTCACTCAATAGGTGACTGATCCTTTCTGGCAACAAAACATACAGGCTGGTCCGTATAACTTCAGTGAGAAACATGGACTATTTCATTCTAGCATTAGCGAACCACTCTGAATCGCATTCTTCTCAGGTTGTCATTAGCACGTCTGTGAGAATACACCATGGCGATGTGTTCTCAGCTTTAACGAACACAAACAATTTCTGCCGTGGATCACCTTGTCTTATCAATACTGTAACACAGTTGAGGGCTGTTGTATGTCACAATTACCCTGCTTTCTTTGTGTATAAAATTTTGCACATTAATTGTATGTGAAAAAGAAAGTCTGAGATGTTACTGTAAAGACAGCAACTTCTTCCCTAAGATTCTTCATAAAACCACGACTGCAGGTCCAGTCTTTTGACTGCATTTAACACTTAGTTTGAAATTGCAGACTTTGGCTGGTTTTTTAGGTATAGTTTAGTTTACTTCTGGAATAACCTTAGGAAGTACAAGTTTATGGATTTACTAATGGATTATAACATTCTTAGGACGCTAATTATGCTCTACCCTCTTCTGTGGTAGTCTCTGTAACTGTTAATTTTAGAAGAGGATGTGAAAAAGAAGCTGAGTGGGAGGAAGGCGACTAGATCCCAACACACAATGCATGCGCTCTCTCTCTCTCTCTGAAATATTTAAGTTTGCATGTCAAGCAGAGGTCACGCTATTGTGGTAGATTTTAGACATAAGTGGAAGGAGGCAACGGTTCTCTGGGGACCACTATTTTTGCTTAGAAAAAAAATCCTGTCGCTTTGAGTTTGCTGAGTCTTTACAAGGCTTGCAGGTTACTACTCAAAGGGAACAGAAAAGTTTCCAAATGATACAGCCCATAAAAAGCCTTGTTTGCTAGCTAGGGTATGTAAGGACAGTAGCATAAGCAAAGATGTTTGTAGGAGTGTTTGCTGTGAGGTCTTGGTATCCAGAATGTCTACAGGATGGCTCATGCTTGCCCCTACCCACAGGCTGCTGTAAGACAGCACCTTACTTTGAGCTCAGTGAGTGGAGAGGTACAGGCATAGCAAGCAGGATTTGTCACGGAGCAAGAAGAAGCTAAAGGGACTACAATGCTGACACTGCTTGCCGTGTTTGCACACACGTTTGTCCCATGGCACAGCCTGGGCACTTCTCCACCATTCCTATCAGAAGGAAAGCAGACAAGCTGTTTCAAATCAGCTGGATAAAGAATCCTCTGAAGATATCTCTCTGTCTTGTTAATAGGTACAGAGTTAGGCAACCAAGCCTTGGCATCTAACTTTCGGATGACTAAAATTAGGTCAGGTGAGTCCCACAGCTCCTACATTAAACATGCCACTGAATTTCATTAAGCTACCCTTGATTTGAACCTAGGTCATGCTAACTAAGCTTAGATTCTAGATTCTGTCTTTAGTAAGAGTCACTAAGAAAAGGAGATTTAATTTCTTCTGTAGGTAGCTTGTTCCAACTGCTACACCATCCTCTGCCGCAACTGAAAACTGTTTCTCATTACCTTTTGTTTGCTCTCTTACAATTTTTTCCTGTTACACTCTAAACTAGACTTAGAAAAAGTTTTATGAGTCTAATTCCCACTAAAATAGCTGCAAATAGCCTAGAAAATTGGCATCTTAGGATCTGTGCAAGGGGTTCGTTCCCAGTAGCTAAGGGAGCTAAGCTTTACCTTTTGCTTGGTGAAAAAGACAGAGAAGCCTCACTGTGGTATTGTTTGCACATTGGTCAAAATTACCTCAGATTGTTCCAGCCAAAGATAATATCTCTGCCGCTGTGCCTGTCTGTATGTGTCAGGAACAGCAAACTAGTGCAGTTAGGAACTCAACTGAACTTAACAGGGACTAGGCAGCATGCAAATGTCAAACAGTCTCTTACTAGAATAAGAAGAGATTGGAATGAAATTTCCATCTTGTTTTCCAACAGATAGGTTTTTTTTCTGTGAGTGCAGATACACTGGCACTTACAAAATGACAGTGCTTACCTACTGGCACTGTCCATGAAAAGCTTTCTAAGACCTTTGCAAAAGCTTACACCAGAAGACACCCACCCCAATTACTCGGATTTGGAAAGACAGAGACACATTCCAGATGTCAAGGTTTGGGCTTCAATTTGAACCAGACCCCATCCTTTCTTCCCACTAGTAGATGACTCACTGGGCCAATCGAACTGCAGTACATCCACCCCAGTCTTTCAAACATATCTCCTAAATATTCGTCCTCTTAAAAGGAAGCAGTGTTTTTGTGTCAAGGGAGCTGGGGAAAGGACACAAAATTGTCTTGGGATTGACTGTGAATAGAAAGAAGATGGACTGACAAAACAGGAATTAATCTACCTAGTGCCTGAGAGAACATCCTTTGTTACTGAGCTAGACAGAGACCACTGTCTCTGAAGCAACGCTAGGTACTTCTGTGCTCTTTTCTGTCACCACTGCTAATAGCTGTTCCAGAAGGAACACAGAATGTGATATTCAGTTCTGACAGGCAGGTAGAAAATTTTCAAGTGGTTTTTCATTAACCACTACCATAGCCCTATACACTGAGCACCCATTGTGGATTTGGAGCCATGATGGCTAGCTGTAGAGCTGGCATTAAACTTTCTGTAAATACTGACTCATTTTCCCCCTTGTCTCTCCATCAAAAAAAGTTTAGTGAGGGAGAATTTCTTGTATTTACTGCACACTTCAAGAAAGGGAAAAATTAACTTAAAAGGCATGAGGAACCTAATTGAAAGCTCCTGTTGTAAGCTGAATGTCCTCAATTCTTCTCTTGCTAGAGTCAGAAATACTGTGGGGATAAATCATTCTTCTTCTACAGCTATAGGGATCAAAGGTTCATGAATTCCTGGCAGAAAAACTGGGCAATTCTAAATTCCTTGAAGAAGGAAGGTGATAATCAGTTTGATCGAGACAGGATTTGCAGATATTTCCTAGTAACAGCAAACTGAATTATCATTTTCTCCATAACTGCCCGATGTCAAAGGTATTGTAACCACACAGCACCACAGACACACGGCCAGCTGTGAGGTAACAGCGCAATCCCACTGCATAGTCAATATAATTCTGATGGAATTGGAAATGCAAGAATTTGCGAAGAGAAATTAATGTTTTCCCTGGCCTGCACTGCCCCTTAGTCTTAGTGGTAAGACACAAGATTGTCACTACGTAAGTGGCATATGTCATATGAGCTCGACACGTGTTACTCTCCCCTAGAAGAACAGAGCATGAACAACGAGGAATTTTCAAGCTGGTCACAGTGTGCACCACACACTGTTTGGCTCCGAGAAAAACCCTTCATTGGGAAGATTGTGATGAATGCAGAACACGTCAGCAAGACTTAAGAGATTATTGATTTGGGTAAGCCAAGGAATAAAGGTATTTAACAAAGAAATGTGTTTTAAAATAATCTTGCACTTCACAGGAAGGATTTAGGACATGAATTTGAGTGACAGTGAGAAACAGAGGGTGAGCAGCATGTGTGCGACTCAAACAGGGACCAGTGAGATGTTGTCTTCAAAGGAAATAGTAACAAAAAGGATTTGCATTTGGCTCATTTGATTGCATCGTTCGTATTTTTCAGTATCTGTTCAAATGAAAGAGGTAGGAGTGTAGAAATGTGCACAGAAACTGATTTTTGTGTGATTACCTCCAGGAACGTTTGGGCCCATAGCCGGGACCTGATTTTCAGCGCCGCACTCTTCCCTCTTTCCAGGTGTCCCACAGTGCAGGAGATCAGGATACACTTCACATTGGTACAGTTCTGTGTACAAAATAAAGGGAAGTCATGCCTATGCTTCAAAATTTATATAATCAAATGCTATATAAACTACCAAAACAAATCAACTTTCTCTAAGAGAGTGAAGTAGACTGACACCAGTAATTTCATCTGATATACATGAGTTACCCCATGAGACATTGTTGAGAACTATAAACCAAGAGGGAATTCTTTTTGCTCTGCCAATGAATACAACCAAGTATCCGTAGTAATGAAAACTAAGAGCAGTAATTTTCAGTAATATCTACCCTGAAGACCTCTTTAAAGGTCTAGGTACTTATCAGTCCTTTGAAACATGTGTTTTCCTGTATCTATCCACCACTTTGTGATTTCAACACTTTCCCCTCCCCTTTTCTCTATGCCTGAAGTCTTTATTTATTTTCCTAGATGTTTCTCTTCTTCTAACTCTCTTGGTTTTCTTACTGATGGTTACATTACATCAGTCAGAACATGTGCTGGGATCCATTAATTGCTGTTCTTGCAACTTGTTGTCCATGAAACGTGCCTGACGAGCAGTGATTCTGGCTCATACACAGAGCTGAATACAAAAGCCAAGCAACGCAACTCTAAACCTTATATTTTGTTGTAGTCTGCCAGAAAAATGTCACAAAAGAAGGCTAACAGCTGACTGGAAGCTACTGAAGGGAATAATCAGAGTTTCATGGGTTAATCACAGAAATTACGCAGTGGTTCAGGTCACAGAAAGGAATAAAGATCTCACAGAAAAATAACTAAAACTCTGTGTAAAAACAAAAATGCATAGATTTATGTATCTACAAATAGCTTTACATGAACAGTTCTGGTTTGATTCATGAGAAAGGCTGAGGTTTTCATTAATTTATACTTTTATAACAATGGATAGAGTCCTTCCCTTACTGATGCGTCACTGACGTTTATGACGCTAGGTCTTGTGACCTCAAAAGTAAAGCTAAGTTTTCACAGGTATCTACCCTCAGGAGAGTGAGAACTGTTGCTCTGCCAAAGCCCATACTTCAGAGCACGAGATGGTGATGCAGGCAACTGATCTGCAAACAACCTTATAGAATCACACAGAATCATTCAGTTTGGAAAAGACTCTTGGGATCATCGAGTCCAACCATCAATCCTACTCTACAAGTTCACTCCTAAACCACGTCCCCAACACTACATCTAAGTGTCTTTTAAACTCATCCAGGGATGGGGATCAACCACCACCTTGGGCAGCCCATTCCAGAGCCTGAGAATGCTGTGTCTCTATAGACTGCCCTCTCCACAAACGTCTCCCTTCTCACATGTTAGGCAGAAGCTGTATGCTTAATCACTGTTTTCTAAATCTGCCTGCAAATGAAACTGTAAACCCTAGAACTTGTGGCTATAAATGTGGTTTTTTAAAAAAATTAATAATTCAAAGAATCTGTTTATTTGGATTGTCATAGTTAAACATCCTCCAATCAGATTTATTTATCTCCCAGGAAGGAGAAGATCTGTTTTCATTAATCCCAGTGGCCAAAAACACATTAACAAAATAAATCATTAGCACACAAAAAAGTCTACTTTTGGCTGACATTTTAGGACCTGAACACATCTTCCTATTTTTCTCAGTAATGTATTCAGCCTGTAGTGATTTCTAGAATGCTGTAACGTTAGAACTAGTGGAAGACAAATTAACAGTTTAATAAACAGTATAAATAGATTAGAGGTTCTCAGACCATTTTTCCTCTCTGTGAAAACCAACGTTTCCGGTGTTTTTTTAAAATACTGTTTTCCTTGTGGATTTGCAGTCTGCAACGCTGAAGGCACACAGAATTTGGACACCTTTCTAACTGACAAATGACATACTTGCTCTTCTATGCCCATCCTGAAAAAGTCCTGCTACACATCCAGTTGTACTGAGTCCCATCCTAATTTGTGTTTATGAAAAACATATTACAGAGCTCATGACAGTGCCAATCTTATACTACTAAGTACTCAGCTAAATACTGTCTGTCAGCATCGAGCAGCTGAAAAATATCTGCTTCATATTTTAATGTGCAGACACAACAGATACTTAAAATCTTTGCTAACCACTTTCAGTTGCTGCAGTAGTTTCTGTGTGGGCAGTACATGAGTCTAATCACTTAGAGAGATAACTGATAATGAAGGTATTAGTGAAGAATGGATTAAGTGTTCTGTGGTATGGATTGGCGTGTCTTCAAAAGCCCAGGCATTTTTCCTTCAGCCACAGCAGAATCAGATTCTTCCCTGGATATTAGGCTGATGAAAGAATTACACAGAAATCAACTGATTATCGTTCAGACTGTGCTCATGTGCAATTTCATTCTTGATAATGTTATGGGATTAATTACCTTAAGATTCTGTCTTATTCCTGTTATGAAAATTGCCAAATTAACTTTCTGAAGTGGCATAATTATTCTATTACTTGAGAATACTTAGCTCTGTGATGTTACCTTTTTCCAACCAAACTCTAGTGCTGCCAGAGAATTCAAACATGAGCTTGCAGTAACCAGCTTAGTAAGAGACTGGAGAGAATGAAAGAAACTATGTCTGAGGTTCCTAAAAATAAAGAGAAAGCTCTGACTGCAGGAGTCCCACGGCTGACTTTAAGGTCAAGTTTGAACACACAGTCTCTAGGCAAGGAGAGCTGATACCTGTGATGCTGAAGTACGCTAAAGACGGGACATCGGGACACTGACAGCAGGAATAGAAAAAACCCCCAGCCCTCTGGAAATACAGCCAAGTCCAAACACTCAGGTACCAGACTTACGAACAGAAGATCTGTTTTCTTGGGAAACAGATCTTGGCTCTTGCCCCAGCACTACGCTGAATAGTAAAAATGTAGTAACTGTCCCATTTTTCTAGCATGTGGCATTGTAAAGGGGAAGAGTCTTTGCACTCCATGTCTATGTGAGTACTTGAGCCATAAATACACTACAAAGTGTCTGTACATCAGAAGCGGTGCTTTACATGAAAATAGTGAGTTCCTCTTTACAAAAAAAGCCAGAACGACAGGAGTCAAGTTAACAAGAAGACATCTACCTTCCAGAAGTCAGAATCTGAAGTATAATTTGTGGGCCTGTTCTCTAAATCTTTGCTGGAATTCCGTGAGTTAAATGTGACACTGCATGACTACAGAGGGCTGCGAACTTGGCACGCGTGGTCGTTAAAATCTGTCCAAAAAAGTTGCTTACCTGTGGCAAGGTGATTTGTCCTGAACAATATTTTAGAGGGAGATATTAAAAACCACTTAGAAGAATATTTAGAAGTCTGCAAACTGAAGTAAAACCAACAGCCACCTCGATACACTGCACCCACAGTCCCAGTTTATAGTTTTTAGACAGCTCACCAATATTTTTGCAGAATTTCTTCTGTGAGGTTCTGCCACTGTGACATCCCTTCTCCTGATGTAATGAGAAATCGTGGAATTATATAAAAAAGCAGCAAGCTCAGGAGTGTCTTGCGGCACAGCAAACTGTGAAGAGAAGAAATACGAATGGCAATGACTTACACAATGATTCGAGCAGATTTGTTCCTCTCTCAGAGGTTTTGTATTTTGTATTAATGCTGTATTTTCAATTTAACAGCACAGTCACGAGAATGTACTGTCTTCAGCTAGGACCATGGTAAGTAATAGCATGGCAAAGTATTGCCCAGTTGCAGGAATTACAGTAGGCAGTATTTTTCCAGTTTATCCTGGTGTCAATTTCATTGCTGTACTTAATTTTGTTAGACCCTTGGGGCCAGGTTCTGATCTCTATAACAGGACCCATTCAAAGTTACTGTGCAGAAATCCTGTCATTACTTGTGCTCAGAATCTCCCTATTGAATTATAACCATTTTACCAGCTTTAGAAAGTAAAAGAAAAATAACAAATCTGAATTCTAACAAGACAGCTTTGGGTCACTATTTATTAGATTTATTTCTGTGAGAACTCAGCTTTGTATAATGCAACAGCTTGGTCATTTTTGATCTCATACTAATATTGAACTTCCTCATCCTTACCTTTACCAATTTTCATTCAACAATTAAAATCTAATTTTGTTATTGCCAATTTGTCTTTAATTTCTACACAGAGCACCTATGTATTTATGGCTTCTTTCTGGAAGCCACAGAGAACAGCTGGTGATCTGTATTATGAATCACTGCAATCAAATATTGTAAAATCACAGTAAAATATGTGTGTTCCTGTGCAACTTGGTCTAGGCGGTCCTTCTCTGGCAGGGGGATTGGACTAGATGATCTTTTGAGGTCCCTCCCAATCCCTAATGATTCTATGATCTACCATATTCGGAAACCATTGCCCATACCTCTATTATTTATAGGCACAGGCTCTATAAAACTACTTCTTGCCATCTGTCTGGGAAAAAACCCCAGCGTGCCAGGCATAATGGCTCAGGCCAGAAGTCCATCTAGCTGATCCCTCTCCTCGTTAGCCCTGCCTTTAAGCAGATGTGGAGGAGTACGAACAGCGAATGAATACACAGTGCTTTCTCCTAATAACTTTCAGCTTCCCCATGTTCTCAGCTCAGGGACTTCCTGATCTGCCTGAAGTTTTTGCTCGCTATTAATCTTCGGACTTCTCTTTTGTGAATTTTTCCAGTTTCCTCTCAAAACCATGCAAACTTTTAACCCTGACTACTTCCTCTGGCATAAAAGTTCCAGACATTTAATACCTGTCACCATGAACTACCACTTCCTTTTGCTTGTTTTGAATCTGACTCTACAGGACTCATTTGATGTTCCAATTCCTGTGCAGTGAAGGCACTGCATTCCTGTCCAGGATCAGGCAGAGACCAGTCAATCCCCACCCACGCTCTTCCTGCCACTGTTGATTCTGGGGATCATATTTGTGCATAGTCACCTGTTTTCTGGATTGAAGCATCCTAATATGCTGAGCTCTTCTGCAAAGCCAATCTGTTTCAGCCATTTTGCTCCTCTTTACACCTTTTGTGAGACTCGTAATTTTATTGTCCTTTCACATCCCTCACTGCCTTCAGAGAAAGACGCAGAAAAGCCCCTAAATAACGCACTCCCACTGCACGCACAGATCGGATTTGTCTTGGTGCAAGAAACAACAGAGCACAAAGTAAACCTTTCTACAAGATAAGAAATTCAGTAATGGGGAGGAATACACTGCTTCGACTGAAACTGAAAAACCTATCATTTCAAAGGGGAAATGCCCAAGCACCCTAAGAGACCTTGGTTCTGATATTCAAGAGGCATATAAGGTCCTTAGCTTAATTCGGAAATTTGAGCCAGGCATCCTGCTGTTTATACATAGAATCACAGAATTGTAGAATCATTAAGGAGAGGAAGGGAACGCGAAAGATCATCTAGTCCAATCCCCCTGCCACAGCAGGATCACTCGAGAAGTTATAGAATCAGAATCACTCTGGGTTGGAAGCTTAGAACACAGTGATTACGGAGGGGGACTGCTGAACTCCTTTTCCTGTACTTGCTACTCGATCTGCCCAGTGGCTTTGAGATGCCAGGCTTGTTGCCAAGAAGGACAAAGGTATTCTAGGGTGTAGTAAGAAGAATGTGGCCAGTAGGTGTAGAGAGGTCATCCCTTTCCCCCGATTCTGCCCTGATGAGGCCACATGTGGAATTACGTGTTCAGTTCCAGGTTCTCCAGTTCAAAAGATACTGGGGACTACTGGAGAGAGTCCAGCGAAGGACAACAAAGGTGACTGAGGGACAGGAACATCTCCGTCACAACGAAAGATTAAGAATGCAGGGACTATTTAACCTAGAAAAGACTGAGAGGAGATGTTACCCATGTCTATAAATACCTGAAGGGTAGTTGTGGGAAGATGGAGCCAGGTTATTTTCAGTAGTGTCCAATGACAGGATAAGGGGCAATGGGCACAAACTTGAACAAAGGAAGGTAAAACTTCTTTACTGTGTACCCACAAAGCACTGAAAAAGGCTGCCCAGGGAGGCTGTGGAGTCTCCTTCTCTGGAGATGTTCAAAACCTGTCTGGATGTGGTCCTGTGTAAAGTGCTCTGGGTAATCCTGCCTTAGCAGATGTTGTTGGACTAGATGTTCTCTAGAGGTCCCTTCCAGCTCCAGCAGTTCTATGAGTCTATGAAATGCAGCAGCCTGGCTTCTACCTCCCCACAGTTTTCTAAAAAGAAGGAGAAATAGGATGGAAAAGACAATAGAAAAAATTCTCAGAAAACATTTTCTATCTTCTGTTGTCTATCACTGACTTCCTTTTTCTTACTCTAGAGAAACTAAGTGAGTGAGTGGAATCTAACCTTTTTCTGGCTTCCTAGGTGAAACACAAAAATCCAGCCATAATATATTTGGAATACATCCATTTTTCTATGTTTTGAAGAACTGTCACTTTAAGCTAAAGACTTATCTTGTAGTTCCAGTGGTCTAGAACAATTCCTTTCACTAGAGAGATGACTCCACTTACTTCCACAGTACGAAACTCAAATCCATCCTGGTATGCAAAGGACATATAGCACTTCTAGCACTTGGAATACAGCTCTACCCACAAGATATTTAACAGGCTACTAGCTAAACTTGAGCAGTGTTGTTTACTCCAGAAGAGTCTGGAATTGGTTATGCTTAATAAACAGGATACCTTGGTTTTGATGGGATAATACATAGAGCTGTGTTTTGCTAAATCTTGCGACTTTGAGCCAAGCCAAGCCAAGCTCTTTTGGGAGCATCTGCCATCACAAACATAGATCTTAAAACAGGCTTTTAGATGCTGGCATATCAACGCTTTACTGAGGAGACCACTACTAGGCTTCCCCTTGTTAGTGTCTCCTCCAAACTCAAATGTCCAGCTTGCTTGTCCTACTTTGAAACTTAAGGCTTCTTGCCAGAGGCATTGGGAGGTTGCTGTGGTAAAATGCAATGTTTGACTTGGAATTGCAAGTTGAGTCTTATTGTGGGTCTGTAAAAAACAGAAGGGGGTTGGAGCTTTCGGTTTTGGATTTCCAGCTCCTCATTCTTCTCCTCCTTCCTGACTTCACTTTTTGTCTGCGTTCGGAGAGGGTACACATTGCTAGGTGCTGAACACAGCAGCTCTCTTGTCCCTGTAACATCGGCAATAGAGTGTGGTACCTTGGGGGTCATCGGAAGGAAGGTTCAGTCTGGATTTCATGGTTTGATGAAATTGAGAGATTTCTTCTCTTGTTCTTGGTCATAGGAACCAGCATTTTAGAAACTGAGGACTGTTGTGGAGGCACATGGAACAGAGAACTGGACTTTAAAATGTCTGCTGACACTGAGGAATATGTGCACGAACGTGATGGACACCACATTTCCACAAACAGCAGGAACGGCTCCCTTTGAGGGGTTGGAGCAGTTTGGCTCAGTTGTGTAATACCATGTGATTAATCTCCTTACGTCTTTGCGTGGGGTTTTTATGTAGAATGAATTCTTTGTGTTGGTTTTTATGTGGGATGAATCAAATGTCTTATTGGTTTTTTCCCCAAACCGAGTTAGTTTTGGTTTTCTCTGCAATTTATAAGTGGTTATTCAAACCCTCCTTGTTCTGTTTTTGTTAGAGCCCATTAACTACATTAATTGGTTAATTTTGTCTTGGGGTTTAAGCCTGTGACACTGATATAAAAGAAGAACCATGCCCATGGAAGGGGAAGCAGCCTGGATGGCAAACAACACCCAAGAATAACAGTTATAAAAAAATTGGAAAAGAATGTTTTCCTTTTTAATGCTGTGATTAAAATAATTAGAGAATAATTTCTAAATAGAAACCCAAACCCCTGTCATGTTCCTGACAAAGCTGCAACTTTTTCGAGATAATATTGATTAAATGATAAATCAAATGCAAACTACATGAAAACTTTTATCAAGGGACGGACAATACATGGAAACTTTAATTTCTGGAGGGTATTCCAGGCAGAATTCCAGTATGTGGCTTCAATTTAAAGGACATTCAGAGTACGTTCTTTGACAAATTAAAATCTTCAAGACTTTAAGACAGGTGAAAAATATATGGGCTTCTAAAATTACATTTTACAGACTCATTGTACTGACTCATACCGTGTTCAATGCAATCATAATACAAAACATGGCGTATGATATCAAAAGTAGGTACCAACCAATGTACTTGCTGCAAGGAAATAGCCCCTGGCAACAAAATGTGCTGAGGACTGACTGGCTAAGAGGCAACTCTACATAAAAAGACCTGGCTTAAGCTGTACATGAGCCAGCAGTGTGCTCTGCAGTAAGGGTCAACAGCATCCTGAGCTGTATGAACAAGAACTCTGAAGAAGTGATTTTTCCCGTCTGCTCAGCACTTATTAGACCATGTGCAGATAAAACGTTAATTTCTGGGGCCTCATCAGAAGACAGAGATTAAGATGCTGGAATGAGTTCAGTGGAGGACTGCCCAGAGATGCTCAGGGATGGAAATCTTTTCTTGTAATTTAGGGCTGAGGGATCAGTGCTTGTTCAGCTAAAATATGAGAAAGCTTTGGTGGAAACTGAAGGAGTCGAAGGGCAAAGATTATCACAGAAATGGAACCAGAATTTCCATAGAGGTGCCTGGTGGGATAATTACAGGCAATCAGCATTAATTGAAATAAGAGAGGTTCAGACTGGATACAGGGAAAAACCTTTTACAGGTGAGGACAATGAACATGCAGAAAAATTTGCCTAGAGTGGTTCTGCAGTCTCTGTCCCTGGATTTTTTAAAGAACGGACTGGACAAAGCCCTGAACAATCCAGCCTGTTCTCTCATCTGACACTGCTTGAACAGGAGGATCAAGGTAATTCCGAGGTTTCCTTGAACCTGAATTAGCCTATAGTCCTAAAAAATCCAAATAGCCATGCAATTTCTGTTATCTGTAAATTATTTGTATTCAACCAACCAAACAAAAAAATTATATCCTTTAAAAACATCTGAAGCTACAATACCCGGTGGCTGGCTGATGTCTATTACATTAACAGTTCTGTCTTTCCATTCAGTGAGACTGCATTACTGTGAATTAAGTATTTTGGCCACATTTAATGGGTTCAGGTCTAAGACCTTTTGATAAACAAACCAGTGCTGGGTTTTCTCAGACTCAGCTGAAGAACTTCATGCATCCCTTTGAGACAACATTACCTTTGGGAGTTCATTGGCCAAGCACTGCTGTACAGAAGACTTTCTGAATTAATTTACTCCTTAAGACACGAGAATTTTCTGGGTCCCATGAGAACTGACAAACTTTGGGCTATTTATTCACAGCCTTGTTAAAAGAGGCTCTCTCAAGGAAAACCCTGCAAATTTCCACTAAGACAATTATCTTGTCTCTAATGCTGTGCTACTGATTCAAAATACCAAGTTTCTTCTGGTAAGAAGAGTACAGAAACCAACTCACACCATGCAACACAACTATCATTCTAGACACACTGATTATTTATATCTTGCTTCTTGCCCAGGACAATGATCTCAGGGTCATTGTGAATAATTCCCCAAAAGCTCCATCTCCTTGTGAAGTGTAGGCAGAAAAAATAAAGTAAAATGCAGACAAAGATGGACATAGTAGGGGCTGACTTACCTTTATTTGCATTGTATTAATAGGAGAACTTGTTTGACAGTGCAGTGGTCCGTGTGTCTGAATATGAAGAATATAAAGAAGAATTTCTTCTCGACTGGACGCAGGCCAACCAACATGGAGAACAGTATTGTTGATGGCACTTGGTCCTATGTTGTGCAGCTGTTAAGTAAATAACATTAGTACTTTCTGAGGTGGTACAGGACAACAAAAATCACAGCAAAACCCACTTAGACATTTCAAATTTCCAATGTCCACAGCATAGGAGTACTTTGTGAAAGATGTATAGATTATTAGTATCATTTATTGATGGACAACCTGTGGCAAGTAGGAAAAAGGGACCTTTCCATGTCAGTCACAAAGCCAATGGCAAATCTGGGAGAAGAACCTTTCTTGTCTGAGTCTCTCTGGATTCAAGAAATCAGACAGACCCTTCCCATTTTTTCCTACACAAGAAAGAGCTGAAATTACCTAAAAACATATAAAAATCCCAAACTCAAACATATTAGCAAAATACACTATATAAATATATACAATGAATCCCAACAAAACATACTTAAAAAGAGTAGCTGAATCTTCAGGACACAGAACAATCACATCTCAGGGTGCAGGAACAGAAAGTACAGCAGCGCTTAAATTACTTCATGTGGGTAAGAACTAAATTTTCAACATTTCCCAGTTAAAATTTTCCCTGAGATAAAACAAGTAACTGATTTCCCTAAAGTAACATCCTGGGGCATTATTCTCTTCTGGAAAAATGATTAAACGATAGAAAAAAACAGAAATAAAAAAATTCTCTTTTAATTGAGTCATCCACATAAAAAAACCTCCAGCAACAATACTATATACTGCAAATATTAAAGTTATTTTCAACAGAACATTTTCTAACAAGTTACATGCATGTCTACAGGTTTTTTCCAGCTAGGTAAATGTTGATGGAAATATTTTTCCTGTGCTAATCCTCACAGGTTTTAATGAGAAACCAATCAAGTAGCTGAAAATATTTGGCATTGATTGCAATGAGCATTAAAGCTCAGTTTTTAATTCTTGCCAAACACACAAAACGTTTATAGATCACTTAAATGTCAAAGACCGGCTCCTAGCATAAACTAGTATCACCTCCACTAACAGATACTGGGATCGCGAACTCCCAGGTAAAATTTGGGCTGTGTGCTGAAGTTAGAATATTTACACTGTGGCTTTGTCTAGTTGCAGATAAAGACAATAAACCAAAATCACAGAGATTTAATGGGAGCAGCATGAAGTGTAATATATTTAATTTTTACCTCATAGATGTGTTCTACTAAAGGACCAAGTTCTTCTTCTTTTGTAGGTTCATCTTTGGGTTCCCAGTTGTGAAGAGGCAAAATAATCGTTGGGGGGTGAGACACTCTGGAACATATAAAATGGGATAAACAAATGACAGTTACCAGTGATCAGATGCTTTACTTCCAGAGAAAAGTGAAGACCACTCTAGAAACTTGAGCTCTTAAGGGCATTTTATTTGGGCATATTCATCAGAATTAGGTGAGATGACCAGTACAAGGCTTCCATAAAGTACCACACAGTCCTTGCAGACTGCTGGGAGTGTGCTTTTAGTTTCATACTTCCTCTGACAGATGGTCCTTTCCAGACAAGGCACTGACTCTTCCTCTGTTTGGAGAGAGGAATGCAGTCTGTTGGGCATATACATCATCCTCGCTGAGGAGGTATTTGAATACATTATTCACTAAAGTATTGTTAGGTAAATAGATGTATTTCCTCATTTCCATTTAAAGGCTGTAGGTGTTTGATGTTCTCCAGCTTCCTACTCTGCAAACTGTGTACTGTGTTGAGCCCTGGAGTCCTCAGCACAAGACAGACATGAATCCGTTGGAAGAAGACTAGCAGATGATCAGAGGGCTGGAGTACCTCTGCTATGAAGAAAGGCTGAGAGAGTTGAAGTTGTTTAGCCTGGAGAAGAGATGGCTCTGTGGAAACCTTACTGTGACCCTTCAGCACTTAAAGAGGGCTTGTAAGAAAGAAGGAGACAGAGTTTTTAGCAAAGCCTGCTGAGACATAACAAGGGTTAATGGTCTAAAACTAAGAAAAGGCAGATATAAACTAGACATAAGAATTACACTTTTCTACTAGAAGGGTGGAAAAACACTGGAACAAGGTGCCAAAAGAGGTAGCAGAAGCCTAATCCCTGGAAATAATCCAGATCAGGTTGGATGGGGCTGTGGGCAACCAGATCTCGTTGGAGATGTCCCTGCTCATTGCAGGCTGGATGGTGTAACTGATACTGGGCACCCTGCTCTAGCATCTGCTTCTAGCAGAAGATGATCTTGAGGGGTCCCTTCCAATCCTTACTATTCTGTGATTCTGTTCCTAGATGGTTTCAAAAGCCCCTTTCAACCTAAAGCAATTTACAATTTTATGATTCTGTATTTATTTAACTGCTGTGACTGTAAATTCCTTATAACATTGTTATTATTCCTTTAAAACACCTTGCAAAGTAGCCACAACGATAATTGGTATATCAAGAAACTGAATTCAGGACTAGAGCCTGAAATAGTGCTGCAGGAGTCTCATTTGCTTTTTAATTTATCAGAGAAGACTTTTAACATTTGAATGATTTATTAAACGAGAATTTTTCCTAGACATTCAGGTGACAATGCTCTGTCAAACAAGAGCAGTGGAAAACAAGATAAAGGAAGTATGTTCTACAGAAAATGCTTATGTGTGAGATGGATTAAGAATTCTACCAGCTGTAAATCCTCCCTGTCCAAGTTTCCTTCCCGAATACCTCATTCCTCCAGTACTCTTTCAGCAGTAGGAACTAATAATTACAGCTATAAACCTCTTACATTTTCATAAATAAAAACGGTAAGAAGAATAATCAAATCTCAGTTATCACAGCAACTGCTCATTGAATAAACTGTCCAAGGAGTTATCTTAAGTTTCTCCTGAAATGTTGAAGATTCCTCCTTTGTTACAGAGGCAGCGTTTGCAGGGGTCCCCTGTGGAAATGTATGTGCACAATTTGATAACCACTTACTTCTCCTCAGTGAAACGTACAATGATTCCCGTCCCACTTCATGCAGCTCTGCGCAGAGCAGTAAGGAAACAGACGTACGCTATTTTCCAGTCCAAATGTGGACACAGCCTCCCATTTTTATCTAGGAAATTGTGAGCACATAGTTCCCTTGGAGCTTTACGCTTTAGCATCGCTGAGTAATTAGCAAAATCTGTCAACAGAGCATTTGGGAATTTTCCTTTGTGTGTGCATGCTAAAGCTAATACGAAAACTAAAAGACTTAAAAGGAAAGTAACTGGAAATCATTTGATGAAGTAATTCCTCTGTAATTAGCACTGCAGGCAGCCATTCAAGCCGCTTTTCCAACTTGTGGGCATGCCCTTTTTAACAGCTGAGGATGTTTTGGCTATTTCTTGGTGCCTATCTACCTGTGACAGGACTTGTCATCAAAAAGATCACACTGAGGCACAAAAATGTAATGGAAAGAAAAAGTTTTCCAAAAAATACAAAATGTTTGTAAGATTCTTCTATGCAAGTTTTGAGCATAAGGCAACTCCTTGAGGTGCATCATACAAGAGACCCCCCCTGCACCAGCCAGGCCTCATAGCCTCACTGTGGGATAAAAGCTGGGCCATGCACCTTCTGTTTTTCCCTTGCAGAACCAAGCTGTAGGCTGTGAAGATGTAAGAATCTGAGACCACAGACAAAAAGCATTTGAGGTAATTATTTGCTTTAAGATTACATCTTGCTGACTCCTGGCATTTTGGACCAGTAATGTTCATGCATATTTTGAATGCACAGACACACAATGAGTTTACTGGAATCCATGTAGGCAGTCCTGCCCTACATAACCTGGTAGCCTTTAGTAGCTGAATCCTGCAAGGCTTGCCAGGGTGAGACTCCTTAGGAATTCTCAGGTGTTCTTGGTAGATAAGTATGTCAAAAGATTCACTACATGGCGTTATTATACGTGGAAACACGCGATTAAAAATTAGTTTTATTGTGAATAGAAATGGTTGCTTACCCTCTGATCTGTACTTGAGCCATAGCACTGATGTTGATATGGAGGTTAACCAAATTGCTGGTGGAATTAATCTTGTTAGAACTGAAAAAAATACGCGCAAGAGTTAAGACAGTTACTTAGCACAAGCCTAGACTGTTATAGATG
>JAOXOE010000506.1:16680014-16708362 GCA_028565055.1 Phoeniculus purpureus | reverse complement strand
TAATGTTTATAAATATGTGAAGGGTGGGTGTCAGGAGGATGGAGCCAGGCTCTGCTCAGTGTCATCTAGTGACAGGATAAGGGGCAATGGGTGTAAGCTGGAACACAGGAGGTTCCACATAAATATCAGAAGGAACTTCTTCATGGTGAGGGTGATAGAGCACTGGAAGGAGCTGAGTCATGGGATCTTATAGAGACAGCAGGTGGAATAACAGGCCCATTGCAAGGTGCCAGTGCTGAGGGGCAGCGTACATTCAGTTCGGCACAGTGCCCCAGTACTGTGCTTCCAGTACAGCTTCCAAATGGGAGCTGGCTCCTCTCCTGCCAGCCTGCAGTGCTGGCAGAACAAACACACATCTGCTGGCACCACTCTGACCTAAGTCCACTTTCTGGGAAGGTAAGAAAATGCATCATCACACAGAACATTCTTGAAAGACACGAAGGTGTTGTGAACATTTCTGTAGCATTTACAGGGTATATGCTGTTCTACCATTACAGCTTTAACTCAAATCCCCATGTGCAACAGCACTGCCTTCAGTCTAAAGCAAATACAGGTTTTGAACCTAAGACTTGCAACCTGAGGCTATCCTGTGGTTCTGCAGTTGTGTTTGTCTTGGAAAATACACAACAAATCACAAGAGGAAGGATATACGAGACATCGCAGGGAGCTGTAAGGAAAGGGGTTGCAAATCCAAGGAGATGGGACCTTTGTGCATGTGGCCTCTGAAAACCAAAAAAATGTCTGTAGATAGTATTTGCTTTCTCTGCACTCCCTTAGGCAAACAAAAATGAGGGCAGAGGGAACGATGAGGGGTTTTTTAAGCTATAGCCCTTGGTTACTAAGGATCAGATACCATTTTAATCAGTTGATCTACTGAGAAAGGGAGCAGAAAGTTTTAGCTTCAGAGTCCTGGAGGAGGTTGCAGATTAGGCAGGAAATCTGCACTGTAAATGGGAATCTGCTGGTTGAAATGTTGAAGTTCTGCTCTTGAGGAAAAAAAAAAAAGCCATCTAAATTGGTTTTCATCTCCAGTTAGAATGAAAAGTTGAGATTCATACTGGCCCATATATACACCAATAATTCACCACAGCTGAATTTTGGGAAGAGCAAAGTGAACTCATCTGAACATTTCATTTGAGTGAAGTCAGAGCATTTTATCTTGGTAAAGGACTTTGTTTCAGCTTTTGATTTGGAAGCTCTTGGACACAGCAAAAGATGGAAGGATCCTTCTTTGGAAGATGTGTCGCTCCCTGAAAAATCTCGCAGAATTTTTCAAGCAATTTGAATCAATGCAGTGATGAGCATTTTCACAGCAATTAAAGACCACTAAGCATTGCAGTAAGGGACGGTACTAAGAGTGGCAGCAGTCACTGCACCTGCCCTCAGCACCTGCAAGGCTACTGGAATGCCTCTTTGCTCTGAAGTTCGGTGAAAAAGAAAATGTTAACAGAGGTAGTGCCTCCATCTCACATGCATGAGACACGATGTGCAGCCTTGCCAGTACTCATTAGCTAAATGCAGTGCTATATTAAAACCAAGCCAAAATAAATTGTCTTGGTATATTAGAATTTTCTTATGTCCTCAGGAAATTGAAAACACAATAAACACACTGCAGCATACTGAGAGTTCCTTGGCTTTTGCACATAGAGAATCTGAATCCAGATTCATGTTTTGAATAGCCAGTTTATAAAGGTGAGAAAATGTCTAATCTTTCCTGTGGTTTCTGCTTTGGGAGCTGGAGTACTCACAAGGTTACCTTGGCAATCAATTATAACCTGATAATTGCACATGAGAGGGGCAATGGCATTTTTAAATCACGTATTTTGTGTTACAGTGTAATAAAATCCATTGGAAAACTGCTGTAATTGTCAGTAATATCATAAATCAGCATAACTAGAAAGACAAGGTTAAAAAAAAAGTTGCTAGTAACTGGACAGTTAACTGTGGCTGGTGATTAGTTTTCGTTTGTAACTAGCAATGTCGCTTAGCCAAGCAGCCGAAACAGAAATGTTACAATAAATAATGATGAATGAAGCATTAATGGAGTGTTACAAGCTGATTAAATGTTATTCAGTGGGAACAAAGAGAGAAAGAACAAGATAAAATGTTGTTGGCTTCAAGGGAAGCAAAGGAAGCAATCTAAGGAACCTGCAAGCAGAGCAGGAACAAGTGAAAGCAAACATTATCTTGGCCTAGGAAGTCCATCACTGATGGCTTTCATGAAAGTAAAATCAGATGCAGATTCTAATATTCATTAATTATTACAGAGGTGATAAAAAATGACTAAATGACTAAATGCAGGAGAAATAAATCTCACAGGTGAGTGGACAAGACAGAGTGGGAACTGTCTGGCACAGCTGACAAAAAGCTAAGTGCACAGAACAAGCAAACATGAAGAGATGGGGTCAATGTGAATAGTGATTAACTGCAACTGAGCTCATAATGGAAACAGATTAATTTCAGGCTCTACAAGAGAATGATGTGAAATGTGCACTCTGTTATCTGATCCAATACAGAGGAGGAGGAGGAGGAGGGCAGTTATTTTAAAGGAGATTCATATGGTTGATAAGGAGGAAGGAAATAACGACAAGTTTAAATTAAGATATGAGAAACCAGGGAGGAACAGAACAACAAACACTGCTGAGGAGATAGACTAGATAACCTTGCAGATCTTCTCTATCTTGTATTTCTTTGACTGTTTGTGAAGACAGTAGGGTCTCAGTAGTGGATATTTTGAATACTGTGTTAATGGCCAACTTCAGCAGACTTGTCCAGCTGCAAATGAGTCTGCCTTTCTGCAAACTCTTTTTGTAATTATAGAACAATAAAGTTAGTAAAATACAGCTCTGAGTTGTGTCAAATCCTAAGAATACTTAAAACACTGGCAATGAGGAGAGGTCTCACATGTGCAGATTCATCAACTTTAAAAGACCATTTGTTTTCTCTCATCTGCATTAGCGCCAGCCAGAGCAATGGGTGATTCTATCTCACGGAAAATGGTTTCCCTCCCTTTAGGCTTTCAATACCCCGTATAGCCCAATGGAGATTGAAGCTCCTGGACTCTCTGGAATTCACTGAGGTGTGGAAGCATGCAAAGCAAACCCTGCCCTTCTGGACCATATGCTCAGAAAGCCATTCTCTCAGTGGTATAAGGTCAGTGATATCACCAAGATGTGTGGCAGTGAAAGCAGTTGGCATCAGCACTACTATGTGTTATTAATGACAATGGCACCTGTAGCTACTGAAACAACTGAAACAACCCACAGCAATTTTCCTTAGTTCTGCTAGCCTCAACATCATAATTGTATAATCAAGTACCATAGATGTCTTTTAATGAAGGAAATCCAGGGAGTGCTTGACCACTGAAGGCCAGCAGATCTGTAGTGGCAGTTTCCTGCAGGAGCCTGTCTCATTTTTGGTTTAAACAACAGACCTTGATGATTTGGAAGTTGTTTTTTTCTGAACCCTTTGGAGAGATGGGTTTTATGCTAACAAACTCCAGACACTGACTCCGGACAATGTTTACTAGTCCCAAGACAAATGAGTGTTCATTAATATTAGCGGTTTCTTTGTGGTGTGTCGACTTGCTGTTCAGTGCTTGCAAACTTCTTAACTCGCAGTCGATACCCACACCCTCCAGTCTATCCCTTCCTTGAACAAATCTCAGTAGCAAGCTGTTTGGAAATGACAGCATCAACTACAGAGAATCTGTGAGAAAACAGTGGGGCTCAGACAAACCTGACTTGTCTGTTGCAGATGATGTGTCTGGCTCTAGCTTTGTAAACAGTATGTACTCTGCTTCCTACCTCTGCGGGAGGGTGTGCGAGACAGTGTGTACAAACACAACGGGAAGAGCCCTCAATACAGACTGTCTTTTAATCAACTCTGTCCCAGAGAGGGAAAGAATAAACATTAGCAAACAATTCTGACTTTACCCTAACCTTTGCAGTGGAATCGTCCTATAATTTATGGTTTGATTTTGTAAAATGACTTTTTATTGAATGAACGAGCTCATGTGTGCATGAAAGGGCTCATCAGTCAAGAACATACGTACACAACTCCTGAAGACCAGGAAGACTAGGTTCCTTTTTCTTTTCACCCCTTTCCCACCCCTCCCCCCAAAAAAAGAGTGATGAAGAATGTCTTGAGTATGAGTTGCAATCCAGACAGAAGTGTAAAAAACCTGCACTTTTTGAGTTTTATGTCACTTTACTACCTTTTTAAAGTTACTTTTTTGGTGTCAGCACTCAGCAGATTTAGGTGAGCTGAAGCATCCATTCTTTTCTTTCTACCCCTTTTTTTTCACCATAGCATCTGGGATGTTAAAACCACAAAACCCCCTTGTGATTTATCAGCCCTAATTGTCTTGCAGTGGGGTTTCACAGAGATCATTAGCACACCCAGACATAATGCAGATGTTTTAGTGATGACATGTCAGCAGAAGGAGTGTATTTCTCTTTTTCTCTTCTCCTTCTTTCTCATTCCTTATCTAATCTCATTCCCCTCAACACGTTTGTCGTTTATATCGGTGTGATGTTTGTGAGTGGGAGTGAAAAGGAAGGAGCAGCTCTCCAAGTACAGCAGGGCTGTGCTGCTGGTGGTGGTGAGCACCCCTTGCCTGGGCTGGTGTCTCAGCTGCCAGGGCAGGAAGGTCTCAGAGGTGGGATGGTTTGTGTACCTTTGTGAAGCCAGCTTGCTTACTGCAAGTTGTCCTCTGCCCACATCGTCATGGCTTAATAGCATACACAGTAGTGTTTGTCAGGGTGGTAGTAACAGGATTAAAAGGATTAGTAGGACTGCCTTGGATTCACACGCAGCTATGCAGCTGTATTTGTGTGTTGCACCTGAGACAACCATCTCAACAACACAATTGAGTAAAACATCTCAACTGCTGTCCTGGCATCATGTCACAGTGGTGAGGCCCTTTCCATGAGGCTGTTCATTTGCAGTCTTCTCTGCAGCACATGTATTAAAGCAAATTAGTATTTCTGAAGATTTTCCTTTAAAACAAGAGAAGTCTTCTAGCCTGAGGGAAAGCAGTAAGTGCTCTGAATTATATTTTCAATCCAGAACTGACTGGATGACTGGACAAGCGAATAAAGAAGAGAGGAAACAAGAGCTTCAGTTTATAAAGAAGCAGGTTTCCCTCCAGCTGCCTGGCAGGGTGTGTTGGGGCACTTCCAAGTCTGAAAAGGTAAAGAGTAACAATTGTGATTGTATCTAGAACTTTAAAATATTTTCTTTAATAAAAAAACCCAAAGGAATAGAAAAGACAAGCAAGATCTCAGATAGCCAGCTTGATAAGAAACATTTCCCAAAGGGAAAACAGTGGAAGTCCTGCCAAATCAGCATCCTCAGTGCTTGTTTATTTATAGTCTTTCTCCTTTTCCCCTCAGACCTGTGCTGCTCGCGATATTTATTTTTTGTCTTGTCATGGCAAATAATTCCGTGGCTGCTTTCCTTTTTAGGAGTAAAGGCCAAACTGTCTAAGAACAATTGCACCCATTTTAAGTCTCAGGGGATCTGCATGCATGGTTAGAACTCTTACCACAATTACAACAGAAACGCCACAGAGATGCTGTGTCGTATCTCCTGTTGTATTTTGTGTGTTTCTTACGTGAGGAAGCAAGAAATGGAGTAAGCTAGAATCAGCTAGTTAGCTCATCAACTTCCAGTGCTCAATTTCCCTTTCCTGGATCATTAAGGAAGCTGTGGAAGATCTTGAGAAGAACTGAAGAGCTCCAAACTATTAAATAAAACTCTATTAAATAAAAGCTACAGCACTGTCAGAAGGCAACTGTCTTTAAAACATCAGATTTGGAAAATAATTTGATTGCAAAGTTGCTTCAGCCAGGCTCAGCATGGCCCCCCCTTGAGTGAACTACTGATTAAATGGACAACATAATTAAAGCTATAATTTAGAAGCAGGAGAACACTGTCAATGGGGTGTTATCACTGAGCTGGTGTATTTATAGGAGGAATCCAGGTTTTAAATCCAGTTCTTGTCAATAAATCCATAGGAAACTTAAGCATTACGTAACAGTAACATACATAAAACATTGATAACACACTCATCCAAAGGAGAGCTGTAAGAAGATGTAGCAGTTGTGTGCTGTAGCTAAATACATTTGGACTCCAAATGAGACATGGCTTGTCAACAGTAAGGACAGCTAAATAGCTGGCAAATCACCTAGCCAGAATATCTGTCAGATGACAGTAACACAGTGTGTAATGAAGTCACAGAATCACACAGAATCACAGAACATTAGGGATTGGAAGGGACCTAGACCAAGTTGCACAGGAACATATCCAAGTGGGTTTTAAATGTCTCCAGAGGAGACTCCACAACCCCCTTGTGCAGCCCATTCCTGTACTCTGTCACCCTCACTGTGAAGAAGTTCCTTCTCATATTTGTGTGGCACCAACTATGTCCCAGCTCACACCCATTGCCCCTTGCCAATCATTAGATGACACTGAGCAAAGCCTGGCTGCATCCTCTTGACACCCACCCTTCACCTATTTATAGACATTAATGAGGTCACCCCTCAGTCTCCTTTTCTCCAAGCTAGAGAGACCCAGCTCCCTCACCCCTTCCTCATAAGGATGCAACTGAACATTCAAAAGCTGCAGCTTAGCACCCAAGCATGAAGAATGGCAGAATCTGAGGCACAGTGTCGCCTTTATTTTAATGATGGCAGACTGTCAGGCTAGTGCTTTCGTGGCTGTCATGTTGAGACATGAGTGAGCAACAAGATCTCCATGTCTCTGTCCTAGCTGTTCCCCAGAGTTTTTCACCATTTCTAAGCACAGTTGTTCCTCCACATTCACTCTGGTGACACACATAACTACCAGAGTAGTTACTGGAGATGGTGCAGGAACAAGTCAAGTACACATGGGAATGTTCGAAAAGTCAGCGGGTAGATGCACCACAGATGTTGCTCGCTTGGAATATTGGTAGTTCTTCTGTTCACAATTATTTCCAAAAATACCCTAAATGCTGATGTAAATAGCAAATTATTTTCTTCATCAATACTTTCACTATGGAATAATTTAGTTCAGTGTTAGACATTTTAGAAAGGAAGGAATAAGTGACTGCTGGAATATCTCAGACAAAAAAGAAGATCCACAAAGGAGAAGGGCATTTTCTCTTCTCTACTGAATGCGTTTGAGAAACAAGTCCAGCTCACTATTTCTCTACAGAACCTTGTCCTGAGTCTCTGGCATGCTTGTGGGAAATGCTAAACAAGAACAGTATGCAGGATATTGTACATTACAAATGCTCCAGGCATCGTGAATGAAAAAAAATATCCATCCTTGAAGATGCTAATGCTTCATAGATTGTTTTTTATCTTCTCTGACTTTTTCTATATTTAGAAACTAAATTTAGAAACTAACAAGCTTAAAAATGGTGTGTAAATGATTCAGAGATAACGGTCCTATAGTAAGCACATTTCTTTGAAATAACTTTGTGACTTTTGCTTAAATAAACATTAAAGGCTTCAAACATTGACCCTTGTTTACAAAAACCGAGTTGTTATTAAGTGGTTAAGTATCTGGGCAAGTTTATTCTTTTTAAAAAAGGATTTTGAATGAAAAACAGATGCAGATTAAATGCTTGAATTTCAGGATAAGAAACCATGTTTTTGTTTAAAAAACATGTAATGACAAACTACCTCAGCTTGAGAAAAGAGTGGTTTTGAAGTGCCCACAGCTTCTCACAAACACATACCAAAATGTGCAAGTTTTGCTCCTTCTCTTATGGTTGTGGCTTCAAGACAAGTAGTTTCTGATGCTCCTGCTGATGTACTTCAGGCTGAGCAAGAAGCACTAATGTAAATCAGCCCCCCTGCTCTCAGCAGGGATGCTGTTGCAGTCTCTCACTGGAATTTGCACTGGGGCTGTGCTCTGTCAACAGCAGCAGTGTGTATCTCTGCTTCCCAAGAAGAGGAGAAAAATGGCTGCATTTTTCTCCTCTTGTCTGTAACTTCCGCATTACAGACATTCCAGTTGTTCCTCTGAGCCGCAGCCGTAACTCTCTCCAGATGTAACCCTTCACTTCTCCCTCTTTATGAGTTTATTTTCCTTGTAAGGAAGAAAAACATAGAGAAGACCTTTGGTGGGTGTAAACCAAACTGAGCAGCACTGGATGTAAAGAATGAAGAAGGCTTTATGCAGCATCTCACTACAGCCAGTGAGCTGAGTCACACACAAAGCCGTGGAAGCGCTAAACCCCATCAGATGCCTTTGCGTAGGTGAAATTCATCCTCTTGCCTAACATTGTGTGACACTCATCGACAAGAAGGGCAGAAGGGACAACCTCGGGCACTACAGGTCTGTCAGCCTGACCTCGGTACTGAGGAAGGTTATGGAACAGTTTATCTTGGAGGTGATCATGCGGCAAGTGGAGGGCAACAGGGGGATCAGGCCTAGCCAACCAGGTTCATGAAGGGCAAGTCCTGTTTAACCTACTTGTTCTCCTTCTATGAGCAGGTGACTCACCTCCTGGATGAGGGAAAACAGTGGATGTTTCCCACAGCATTCTGTTGGAGAAGCTAGCAGATCACGGCTTAGACAGGTGGACTCTTCACTAGGTTAAAAACTGGCTGGATGGCCGAGCCCAGAGAGTTGTGGTGAATGGGGTTAAATCCAGTTAGCGACCAGTCACAACTGGTGTTCCTCAGAGCTCAGTTTTGGGGCCAGTGTTGTTTAACATCTCTATCAATGACCTGGACGAGAAGATCCAGTGCACCCTCAGTAAATTTGCAGATTGACATGAGCGTCAATCTGCTGCAGGATAGGAAGGTGCTGCAGAGGGATCTGCACAGGCTGGAGCAATGGGCTGAGGCCAATGGGGACAGGTCTGGAAAACAGGCCCTACGAAGAGCAGCTGAGGGAACTGGGGTTATTTAGTCTAAGAAAGCTACCTAAAAGGAGGTTGTAGCAAGGTTGGCACCAGTCTCTTATCCAAAATTACTAATGATAGGATGAGAGGAAGTGGCCTCAAGTTGTGTCAGAGGTTTAGAATGGATCTTAGGAAGAAGTTCTTTACTGAGAAAGTGTGTGGGCACTGGAACAGGCTGCCTAGGGAGGTGGTGGAGTCACCATTCCTGGAGGTGTTTAAAAACGAGTAGATCTAGCACTGAATCACAGAATCATAGAATCATTAGGGATTGGAAGCGACCTCGAAAGATCATCTAGTCCAATCCCCCTGCCTCAGCAGGATAACGCAGACCAAGTCACACAAGAACATATCCATGTGGGTTTTAAACATCTCCAAAGAAGGAGACTCCACAACTCCCCTGGGCAGCCCCTTCCAGAGCTCTGTCACCCTCACTGTCAAGAAGTTCCTTCTGATATCTATATGGAACCTCCTATGCTCCAGCTTACACCCATTGCCCCTTGTCCTATCACAAGATGACACTGAGAAGAGCCTGGCTCCATCCTCCTGACACCCACCCTTCACATATTTATAGACATTAATGAGGTCACCCCTCAGTCTCCTCTTCCCCAAGCTAAATAGACCCAGCTCCCTCAGCCTTTCCTCATAAGAGAGGTGTTCCACTTCCTTCATCATCCTCGTTGTTCTGCACTGGACTCCCTCCAGCAGCTCCGTATCCTTCTTGAACTGAGGGGCCCAGAACTGGACAAAATACTTCAGATGTGAAGAACCTCTCTTGATCTCCTAACCACCCCCCTTCTGATCCACCTCAGGGTAGCTGTGGATGGACCTGCCCAAGCCCTCTCTCACACTGGTGCTGTTCACCAGAGAATCAACTGAGCAGTGAGAGGAGCTGCAAGAAGGAAGGGCGTCCCCTGAACAACTTTGGAGTTGTGAGTGACTGAGCAGGACCTCGGAACAAGACAGGGGTTTATTTGCACTTTAGTCAATTGGATGGAGAAATCACAGCAACAGCCTCGATTCAGGTAGTCACTTACCACTCTGTTGTATTGACCCTGCTGAGGTACTGTTGTGCTGTGTGTCCCCATTAATGAAGGAAAAACAATGGGTTTATTTTCTCAAATTGCAGAGTGGGTCTGTTACTCAGAGCTGACCTCTGCCCTCAGGCTGCTGCTCCTTCACCCTTTTGGTAAAATGAGCCCTGAAAGGAAGCTTTGGAAGATGGGGACAGAGGAAGTTTAATTCTCTTGTCTAGGAATAGTTACCGCTAAGAAAACAGCATAAGAGCCGAAAACATGAAAACCTTTACTCATTTTTGAGAAGGCGCAGGAACTGAAGTAAGAGCATGGGAGCATGATAGGACCTTCTGCTGAAGCATGACGGGCACTTGAATCACCAGCACAAACCATCTCAGCATGGAGCCTGCCCATTTGGTATGTATGAGATACAGTGGTTCTCCTCCAAGGACAGCCTGAACTACTGATTCAATAACTCAGCTTTGAAAGAAAAATCTAGACACACATGCAACAGGCAGGGATTATTCCATATTTTATGTCAACACATAAATATCCCACAGAGTACTCGTCTTTCTTTTTAACTCCCCTTCTCTTTTTCATTGGCCTGGTTTATGTTTAGGTTCTTATTAAAAACATGTGAAAGAATCACAAACATGAATTTGGTTGCCAAAAGTTAGGCCCCTAAAACCATGTGTAGGGTTCTACAGCGGCTGGTTTTCTGAGGTGGAGGGCTGCAAGTGTGGCAGAGGAAGGTACTGACCTAGGTGCTCGCGTACAAACGCAGGTGCTTGTTTCGAGCAGTGAAGCTGGAAGATGTTTGGTAGCACATTCAGGGAAGAAATGCAAAAATGGTGAACTTCTGACAAATGCTGAAGTGATTCCATGGCAAGGCTGTGATCATTCCAAGGCACTCACTGGGAATCTCAAACAAAATAGTTACCATTCCAGGCTTCAAGTTCATTTGCTATTGGCAAGGAAACACATTCAGACTGACTATAGGCAAACCCAAGACTGATCTAAGAGAAATTTAGGAGCCTTAGTTCAGCAGAGCAGTCTGTACCACGTACTAGTTGAGGCTGCCAGCCCATGGAGGTATCTAGCCTTAACAGTGCTTCTCCTGCTCGTTCCTCTAGTTGCTCACGCTTTACTGCACATACTCAGAGGTGTAGCAGCATGAGTACTTCATTGACAGAGGTTTTTGCATCTGGGGCAGAATAACTTAGAGTTTGTAGGAGGTCCAAAGCCACTGAGTCTGCTCAGACTCTGCCGCACACTGACAGGATCAAGAAAGGACTGAAGGAGAAAAGGCAGTGCATGTGTAGCAGTCTTTTGGCTACTGCACTCAGCTACAAAGCTGAGGAAGGGAATAATAGACTTTATTCAACCTGTGAGGAGCTGAATAACCATTTATTTCTCCAGAGAAGCATACAGCTGAGTGATGGAGATGTCTGGTAAGAGACATGTGCCTCATTCCTCCCATGGCATTAGAGCCTCTAGCTCAAAAAAGGATGATGGCACTCAAAGGAGAGTGAGCAGCCTTCTGGCACTCAGTGAGAAGGGACCATACCTAAGGTAAGTGAAAGCCTGTGCTTTGGGCCTGCATTTTGTAATGCAAAAGATGCAAACTCACACCTGTGAGCACAGACCGTAACTTTCCAGTCCTAGAACGTCTGCCTGATTGATTAACTGTGGCCAGGCTCTCCCATTCCCTCTCCCACTCCACCATGGGCTACTATGAACCGCAGCACAGCCAAGAGCAGAGCAGGTAACACAGGGATGAGATGAGTTCCTGCTCTCAGCTCTAGCTGCTCACCTCCTCACGCTGCACCCCAGTGCAGGCTCAATGTGGCCTTGGGAAGGATACCTCAGCTCTCAAAAATACAGGTTAAAACTCCCAAGTTTGTGCCACCATTTCATCTTTGGCACCAGGCTAGAGTGTTGCTGGATAGGCTGAAAGGAACTGCTGAACAGCAAACCCACAGCTGTCACTTCCACTGGCTGTATAAGGCATTGGAGTAAGAGGGAAGTTCTGGGTTACCTTGATTGGCCAGATGACTTCTATTTAGGTATTAAAATGCCTAATCCAGGCATCCAGAATGGGAAGTCTGCTTATGGCCCTGGTGTGCCATGACCATTGCTTATTATGCTGTCTGTAGTCACGTCATTGTTTCCGTATGGTTCTTAGGTTATTATATCCATCTGCTGCTCTATCTTTCATATTTGAAGTGCAGGCTTTCTGTGCCACTAATTTGCTCTGAGCTTAGTGCATAGTACAAGCATGCTGGCACCCAAATTCTGTACCTCCCCCACAGCCCCTGGTGGAAACACTCAAGAGTGAAACAAAACAGCTAAGACAGTAGATCACAGAACCAGTGAATCACAGAACATTAGGGAGTGGAAGGGACCTCGAAAGATCATCCAGTCCAATCCCCCCACCACAGCAGGATCAGCAAGTCACACAGGAACATGTCCAGGCAGGTTTTAAACACCTCCAGAGAAGGAGACTCTACAGCCTCCCTGGGCAGCCTGTTGCAGTGCTCTGTCACCCTCACCATGAAGAAGTTCCTTCAGTTCAAGAAAATGCTTCCTTTCTACTTAGAGAAGCAGTGATTTCAGCTGTTTGCCTGCTGGTAACTGCTACTTCAGGTAGCAAAAATTCAAGACTTGAATGAGGAGATTGATTCTCCCATCAGTCCTCTTAGGCTGTAGACATCATTGTTACTATGCTGCAAAGAAAAGACAGTTTTCATGAAAGCCAGCCAAGACAGGGAAATACAGTGTTGACACACTGACTCCACTGCCACACTCTTCTACTCATGGTGGTTTCACAGCAGCTCTGGATGCCATATGAAGTCATCCTGCTAAGTTTAACAAAAGGCCATGTCTTGGCCAAGTGCTATAATGATTCTGACTGCTCAGCTTCAGGCAGGTCTGCTTTTTGCAGAGGGCACCCAGGCATTCAATGCCCCAGTCACTTCACCTTCAACCACTACTTATTTGAGTCAACACCTGAGTGTGGATGTTGCTCAAGTACACACATTTTTCTTCCCCTAAATCCTCTTTGGTGATCCAATTATATTTTTTTGGGTGTATCCGTACTCCTAGGCTATGCATCCCTTCACTTAAAGAGACAAAAAAGGCAATACTCTACCAAATGGTTGAGCGAAGGCAAGACTCTACATTTCAAACTTGTTTCTGAGAAGTTCCAAAGTAATTTGTTGAGTAGCTCTTAAAATTAAATCTAACTTCTAGATACTTCTATGTTCAGAAGAAAAGCACGTGCGATCCCTTTGGTGTTCATGGATCCAAAGCTGAAGTATTTAACATTAATAGCCCTTCCCACCTGAATTGTTCTACAAACAGCTTGGAAAACTATTATTTGTGTGGCATTTCAGTAGCTTTATGTGTGACTGGATTGATGATAATGGGTTAAGCAGACTTTTACAGCTGGCCTGAGAAGAACAAATAGCTTAAATCGCAGGAATCGAAACTACCTTCCTCACTGGTTTGGTTTAACTTTATTTCACCAGTTATGACTGGTGCCTTTAATAAAGCAGGCACAAGCGGCTAAAAAATAACCCTGTATGATTTCACAGGTCTGTGGGGAGAGAAAAAGAGCAGCCACAGTCTTCTCCAACACATGCCCTTGAAATTGCAGGAAATGTTCCCTGCAGGCTGACACTATTCCACACTGACGCAGCGCTGTAAGCTTTTGCTTCAGCCTTCAATAGATAGGAGCGAGCGAGCTGGTTCCCACCTAAAGAGTTGATGATTTGCAGGATGTATCTGGCACTGTTCTTTGGCGGACCAGCTGCAGATAGGGACGTGAGGGATGAAATTATTTGCCTAAAATGACATGAGGTTTGTGGCCAAGCCAAGGAACAGACTGTGTGCCCATGTTCAGCCCAGCAGCCAGGCATAGGGCCATCCCTTGCCTGCCATGCCCCCCAGCTTACACTGGCAAGAGCAGCTGTCCCAGAGGAAGCTGTAGCCCTGGGGTGATGAAGCTGTCAACAAAGCTCCAGGGTGCACATCACCTGGACAGCTTTGGAGATAGGGCCTTGGGCAACGAAGAGGAACAGGCAGAGCTCAGCTAAGGAAAGGTCACTTGGAGAGGGTTTTTTTGAGTTGTGGTCTGCAAGGAACAGGCCAGGAGATTGTTTTGAGGTATGGGGGATGAGTCTGGAAAGAAAAATGGACCAGCAAGAGAAGACCAGAGGTGGTTTATCACCAAGAAGTCACACATGTATGTTGAACAGCAGGATATGAGTGATTTGGGGGATGTCACCCCCAAGGTGATGACACGGGCACTGCAAGCTGCTCCTCATGTAACCAGTCAGCAGCTGTGTGAGAATTACACGGCTGCTGTATCCTGTCTGACAGGACTGGGCTCTGCCCAAACCTCCCTGTGGAGGAAGGTGGGGTAGCCAGGGGTGAGATCAACATTCGGGGGACCTGCGGTGTTGTTTCCTGTGAAGTCAGGAGTGGGTGAAGAGAGCTGTGGAGTTACTTTTGGTGTGGAGTGGGGAGGCCAGGAACATTTACAGCTGAAAGGAGAGGGAAGTGGCCGAGGGTGAGGAAGCCACAGAAGAGAGTGCAGGCATGGAACAGGGAGTCCAAGTACAGAGCCCCTCAGTCCTCTGGCAGCCAGAGAAACACCCCTCCGTGCAAGGTCTACAGCAATGACCTGAGCTGGAGCCAATCTACATATTTCCAGGTGCTGCTCCTCCTCACTGGGGCTCATATCACTCACTGCCATCTCCCCTTCTGCAAAGCTGCTTAGGAGACTCCTTTGAGAGACTAAATTCAGGGGCTGGTAGTTAAAAGCTCACTAGTTCTGAGTGTGCTTGAAAAAGACAACTCACATTTTTTCTTGTACTTCATTCCCATTCCCACAAAAACCAGCTAAACATGATCTGCCCAAGATCAGTATCTGCTTGACACAACATACCAAATGCAGCCATGACACTGCAAAGTCCACAACATGTTCTGCAACACCCTCTTGAGTGTGGAGGAGTCAATGGAGCAGATGTTAAACAAGCAGCACCCAACCGAACACAGCAAGATGCACCGAATATCTTTGAGGAAAAGGGAATACGTCTGAAGGACCAAAAACTCTTATGGTGTCAGGATTTTCCCCTCTTGTGAGGGCAACTGCTCCCTGTGGTGTGTGGAACATTCCCAGTCAGGCGCAGCTGCGACTGGCTGAACTGAGGGAAGAACATGGTTCTTTCCCCTTACTCTGTATTTCTGCCCCATCTATCCGTTAGCAAGTACCTTGTTACATTAAACACAAATACCACCGTTAGCAATATCTAAGTGCTTCATTACTACACATCATTATTAAATGTAGAAATAAAGTAATAGTAAACTTTAAAATCTATCAAGCAAAATATTCATTACAGCCAAATTTAAATAAGATCTCCTTTCACCTCCATTGCTGGTCTAGTTGTGCCTCCTTCACCTGTCAGCAAAAAATTACTCCAGTTCAACTACTTAAAACTGTGTGTAAGGACTAAAGCTGTCTGCATGCAGAGAGCAGCTTTTTAATGTATGTAACAACACCTGACGAATAAAAACAGAAAGCAAAGAATCCCACTTAAGCCCCGCGGTACTTCTGTTACCTTTGGGTAGCACAGCCTGTACTACCAGGGCACAAGATGTTGCACAGACTCAGCAAATGCTGAACGGTCACTATGAAATAGCAGTGAAGCCAGAAGCTGTTCACAGATACTGGAACAAATTCAAGTCTTGTGTCTTTGCCACCTCCTTCCTTTCCTCAGAGACAATGAAGTGAATACAGCCCTTCATTTAAGAATGAGAGGGGTTCACACATAACTCAATAGTACTGTCACAACTGCAGAGATTTCTTTTCCTTTCAGTATCTAATTACTGGGGAAATGGCCTTCCTCAAACTTTGCATGAGCAATGCATCAGTTGGCTACCGTGAAAAAAACAAAACCAGAGCAAAATCTCTGTAGCAGATCATTAGTCTTGTTATCATCTAGGCTCACAACTTCTCATCTGCTGTAGCTAAGGTTTATTTCCAACCCATCCATCTTGCTAATCAACTTTCTTCTTTTTCCTGACCTACTCTGTAGTAACCTGTCTATGTTCAAAGGTTTTATTTCCCCTCTAGAGCCTCCTAGCTCTTTGCTCTAACTCATATGTAGTTAACGTTATCATCCTGCAGTCTCCTTAACTGCTTAATATGAAGTCCCTTTTGCCCAGCCATCCTGCATTTATTCTCGTGGATGTTATGCTTGAAGAGCAGGACTTTTGGGGCATTCTCCTCTAGAAAAACAAGTCTTTCCTAATTCTATGCACTGAGAAAATTCGGTCTTTGTCCTTCTCTAAAGGAAAGAGCCTTTCTGGTCTACTGAGTCCAACTGTGAATGTCTTATCCTACTGCCTACTTTAATGGTGCCATTTACATATGCCTGTCCTCATGTACGGGGCGTACACCAGGGGATGATAGATTCTTGAATCTTTAAAAGCAGTATCTTCTGGTTTTCACAGTGGTTGACATGGGAGTGCTTACTATAACAAAGCCACAACACCCTTGGAAGTATCAAAGACACCTACCTGAGGTATCGCCTGACGTCTCTTCTGTACCTATTCTAAAAGGTAAGTCCAGATATAAGCTTGTGTCTCCTGTGAGACTTTACTGTTACTTGGAACGTATTTTGAAATGAACTTTCCCACCACGGTATTAAAATAATAACAACAACAAAAATGAACCAGTAGGGTTAAAGGAAGAGCCACGAGGTACCATATATACTTAAAAATCTAACATTTCTGGAAAAAAGACAAGATTTGTGGAAACTTTTTGCCACTTTAGAGATTAATGTTCTGTGCTGCTCTTCTAGTGTGATAAATGGGCAGATTGATTCTTCTAGAAAAATGATAACCTTCACGGCCAGGAGACCACGAGAAGGCAGATGTTTGCTTGTACTTTTGCCATACACTCGATTTGGTTGCAATTTATTTGTCTGTGCAGGTATAAAATGTGCCCTCCCCACCCCAGCTTTGCTGTGAGCATTGCTCGGTATTTGGTCTTTACTGTGATGATAAAAGAGGGTGCACCCTGGCCCTCCCTGGGGGAAATCTAAGGTTGATGTTTTGCTCACGTAACTCTGAATATTAATGTGGGCAAACTGCTGAAAAGCTAGCCCCTGCGATTCACTGACCATTTTGCATAGCTTCCTGATTCTGCTCTACAGCTGGTATCCCGAGCTTGCTTCTGGAAAAGCAGTACTGCCTGACACGGTCCAGTTTTGGAAAGAGCTGCTGCGGTCCACTTTTCAAACAACTGCTGAAACAAAGAACAATACACAACAGAATGAAACGTGGTGCTTCAGTTGAGTAACATGACGAAAATGAATGAAACCATCTGAAAAGTGAGCTGAACAACTGCTTCCATTCTTCTTTTCTAAACATCACTGTGTACAGCAGGACAGCACCTTGAATTGTGCTCACATACAACATGCAGGCAGAACAAGAAGAGTCTTTCAATATTGAAAGCATTCCTGCTGTGTCACATCACGGCACCTACATGAGCTAAGTTCAAGACTCTTTACTGTCAAGAGGCAATACCATTATGCTGTGTTTTAATGTGGATCTTTGCCAACAATCATAAATAAAACACTCACTCATAAACAATTGCTAAAGGCAGTGTGTCAGGTGGTATTTCATCAAAAAACCTTTGCTACGATGGAGCACCATAGGCCATGGCCACCAAGGACCTTCTTTCCCCTGCATCTCTCTAGGTGTTATATCTGTTCTCCACAGGGTTTTTAGTTAATGTGTGCTGTGACTATCAAAAGCTCCTTCTCGCTGACAGATGAAAAAATCACAACTAAAAGGTAGAGAAAATCAGTGCCATTTTCAAGAGATGCAGGAAACCTCTAAAAGGTGTCAGGGCAAAAATGTTGAGATAGAAAAGGTGGTAAATGAGTTACAGAATGGCGATGAGAGGAAATTCTTGTGAGCACCCTTGTGGTTTAATGAAAATGGTAAGATGAAATCTGTAAGTCACCACACATGCAATGGTACTGGTCCCTGCTACATAAATTCTGGGATTTTCATTAAACAGAAAATGGTGTTTGATACTTGGTACCCAAAAAGCCTGCTGCACGGATGAAATAACTGGGCAACCATTCTGAAACTGAGCGAGAGGCATGTGAAATAAAGCATTAATGTATCTCTGCTTACCAGACCTCTGTCATAGCAATACACAGTTTTAAAAGGCTTTTAGAAAACATCTTCTAAAACATCTTGTCTTTCTGCCCTCTAGACTACCCCTATATTCTCACCAATGGGCAGCTCACCGCATACATTTGGAAGCATCAGGCCGAATAACTTCTACAGAGAGCTGCATTTAGTAACTCATTACAAGGCTGACGTCACTGAAACGAAAGTTCAGTCGTGTAGGGATGTGGCAGAGGTTATCAAGCAGCCCATTACTAATGTACCGGGGGGAAAGATTATGTCAACTGCCTGCTAGTGCCTGCATCCAGGCTGCAATCTCCCCAGGGGATAAACACTCTTGGCAAGCAGTAAAACCAGAAATCTCTTTTGCAAAGCTGTTTGCAATTTGCAGCCAAAGCTATCCACAGACTCTGGGACCCAAGACTACAGTCCTTGACAGAACATGGCTCCAGACATTTCCATGGGGGGAGTTTAATCTACGAGGATGTAGAAATATAAAACAAAGTATTGCTCAAAGTAACTGTTTGTCAGATCATGTGCCTCTAATTTGGTTTCCAGTGACATTACACAGCTGCAGCCAATGGACCTCAGCCAGGCCCAGCAGTCACTGAAGTTCTTTTTGGTTTAAATTTAGTATCTGAACATGTTTTGCCCATCATTAAAATGGAGAGTAATTGCTCAAAAGTGACCTGTAGATGTTACAACTACAAAGACCTTATTAGGTCACCTGGTCTCATCCTCAGAGCCATGCAGGATTGAAAACACATTTTAATGAATACTGAAGAGAGATGTGTTTGTTTTCTTGGGTTTTTTTCCCCTATTCTTTTTTTTTTCTTTATTGTAATCAGTATATTCAAAAGTTTAAAAAATCACAAATGCCAGTGTAAACATGCTTCAGGTATACAAGTAATACAAAGTATTGCACATACAAAAGTCCTATGTTCAGTATCTCCTTGTGGTGCTATTTCATCAGAGTAGCTGTGCAGATGATGCGAGTGTAATGAACTAGCTGATCTTATTTCAGAAGCTTCTACACACAACAGCTCAATATTTACAAAAGCTAGAAGCTCACTGTCCTTTTCTTGGGAGGATGACTTTGGCTGGAATGTATGGGATAGAGCTGTGCAGGCCTGCTTTGGGGTGGCATTTATCAGCTGATCTCTCTAATCTGCAAGGGATTAGTTTAAAACTATTCGGGGAAAGGGCTTGTTAATTGTTTTCCCCAGGACCAGGATGTGGTCAGGCCATCTCATCCTCAGAAAACAGAAGAAAACAGAAAACACCTTTGTTTTCTGGGGCATGCGTCTCCTCCTCTCATTCAGCCTCACAGGCACACTGCACACTCCACAGAGGTCTTCTTGCAAATCTGCCTTAGACGTGAGAGTGGAAGACACCTGCTCAGGTTTATTAGCTCCTGGCTGGAGGAGTCTGCAGGCAAGAAATGGTGACACTGTGTAATCTGCTGTCAGACTGACTGAAGTGACCGTGTCTCACGGCTAGTCCTGTCCCAAAGTCTTAGGAAGCAGGACAGTTATCCAAAAGGAGTCAAGAAGTGTCAGAATGGAAGAGGCCATTTGCTGATTAAGTTGCTCAGGAAAGGAAAGTGTGGTGTATGTTCCAGAAAACCACCAATCCCTCCTGGAGTTCACACAACAGCAATTTAAGTAATACAATACACTAAGACAATGATGTCACACTCACAGGCAGCACTGGAAGACTCAAGATTTTAGGCACAAGTTTGCACGGAGTGCAGCTCAGAGCTCCTGCTGGGATAAGGATCATCTGCTGACAGGAAAAAAAGAATGAAGCCCCTCTTCTTCAGAATTGTTGACTCTTTAAAAAAATAATCCTGAACGTACAATCTTACTCTTTACCAGAAAATATATTTCCTTCTTTTCATCCATGACTGGGGGCTGGCATCCTTCTCCACAAGACTTTGCTTAAGAAATAATTACAGTCTGCCCTAGACTTTGCTGATGAAGTCAACTCTAGAGATATGTTGCCAGCTTACAGACTGTAAAATAACAGCAATTAAAAAAAGCAAAGGTTTCTTTAGTTGAACACTGTTGGGGTCTATGACACAAGTCAAATGGAAGAATCAAGGGCAGCAGCCACTTCTTTATAGGAGGACATTTCAACAAAGTACAAGGCAATGGCAAAGAAAATGTGCCCTACGCCCAAGCCTTCTTGGTATAGTCAGTGTGGCTGTGATCATTTAAATCAGTATTTTGCAAATGACTGTATCCTGTGTCAGCTGTATAGCTGTCACCCATCAGCAAGACTAGGAGAGGGGACCTGATGCCCTGCTCTATAACTGTGCTTGGATCTAGCTAATCTGGGTGTGATACTGCCAGCTCTGCAGTGGAAGAGATACAACAGGTACTTGTTTCTCTGATGTCTGGTCTTGTACAAAGTTGCATAAACCTTCTGCTTTGGGAAACGTTTTGTAACCAAGAAAGGTGTGTTCTGCGTGCACAAAGGCTTTACTCTCCTACTTGCATGCAAGGTAAACGCATGGTTTCTACATTTCACTTTCTTCTCTCAAAATCAAAATTGATGTATATCAGGTACTTATCCAGAAAAGGTGGAAGAATAAATAGTTGTGCCCCAGCTATAAAGTTCTTTATAGACTGCCTTTGTTTTTCAGAAGTACTTTCACAGTACTGATATATTGCTTGTCTCCCTGAGCCATCACTTCATAAAAGTTCTTATTCTTAGGGAGGTGCCAAAGGTACTCTGCATGATACAGCAGCACTCAGAAGTTTTGTCCTGGTCCATCTTCTAGACAGTAGAGCAATGTAGGCGTTCTCTCCTTGGGAGATTTGGGCTTGTCCTGGAAGCATCTCAGTATACCGCACGTGTTCAGAAGCATCTGATGAAATGCAGACTGACTGGAATATGAGACAAACATTCTGTTCAGTGGTGAGTGCGTTTGTAAGGCAGTGATCAAGCTGCTTTCTTTGGCAATGATAGCCATCATGTGGCATGTTCTTAGAACGTTGCATAGATCAGCTTATGACACCATGTCACTTGTAGGTACAAAGGAAGACTGGTGGAAGAAATCCTTCAGTTAATCCTCATTGTGTTTCTAGTTTCAGGCAGAATTCTGACTTGAACTGTCTCTCTCTTCCTCTACGCATCAGTAGTCTTGTTATTTGTCAGCTGTTCCCTATCAGCCATGTCATCTTGAGGAGGTCTAGCTCTGTCAAAGAAGCCACACTGCAGGAAACAATCAACAGAAACAAAGGCAGTATGGTAAGACAACCACAGGAAGGCTCAGCTGCAGTTTGGTTCTTCATGTGCTCGATCTAAAAGGTCAGATACAATCTATGGCAGGCTGACAGCCATAGAAACTTGTGAAGCACTGGAGCTCTTGTGAAGTTTTTTAATTTCTATTTGGATATTGCCCTGTGGAAATGAAAGTTTTAGGTGCAAGGCAATGAGTTCCAAAGCAGAGTTTTAAAGATTCAAATTATATGAAAGATACCTTTGCAGCAGATGTAAAGTTGATCTGAGTGCTAGTATTGGCAGACTCTAATGAGAACGCCGGTAATTTCAGTTCAGCAAGACATTCAGAAAAGACATTTAGATTAACAAACAGTAAAGATATCAGAGCTGGAGTGTGTGCTGGGAAATGTACACAGGCGACCTAGACTAAAGATCATGAGGATGACATTTCTCTTACCTAACTCGAACTACCTAAAGTTTACCCTTTGGGTCAAAAGGTTGAATATTACGTGGGCTTCACAAGAGGTCAAAGGAAAGTATCACCAAAAGGCAATTCCTGCCAGTCTTCCAAGTATGAGGCATAGCTTGTCGCTAGCCAGATTTGGAAAGTAAGCATAGGCTGGACAACTAAGCCATGAACTTCCAGCGGCTAAAGGTAGATAAGCCATATTCCAACTTAAAATATGATTATTATTTTTTCAGTAGGAACTGAGAGGGTAGAAGAAAACTATGTTGGCTCCCTGTGGTTTCCAGTAGCTTGTCTCCAAACCTGTGAAGGGAGTATAACAACCAACACAGAAGTAAAAAACTTTCAGAACAGAGACTAGAACATACTGATATAAAAGGAAATCTAAAAGCCAGGAGTGTTGCTGTATGCTGACAAAAACTGGAAATTCCTGAACTATTCAGAGAAAACAAAGTCACTTCTTCTTGAACCTAAACATCCTGAAAAAGAGGACCACAGCTCCTGGGAAATGGAGCCAATCTCTGTATGCCCATTTATAATTAGACTTTCATAATAAAGGAGGACATTGAATACAAACTCCCCACATAAAGGTCACTGACGCTAGCAACCCATTTTGATTTTTGTGCCAAAACAAAAAAGACATGCATTGTTCTTTTGCTACAAACTGTTAAAGATAACAAAAATCCAGCCTCTGTTATTATCTCCCAGGGATTTCTTAACGACAAGAGTAACAGTAGTAATGCAACATACCTTCCATAAAGCTAGGGTCAACATAGCTAGTACCAGTAGTCCGAGAAGTATTGCTAGTATTATAACCCATAAAGGGATTACAAAGGAGACATTAGGAGTGGACCAAATGACAGATGTCCTGATCTGAAAAGAATAAAGGAACAAAAATTAAGCAAGTAAAGCAAATCTGACAGCAGAATACAGATTATAATAATTTTCTTCAGTAAGCAGCATTTTGCAGATAAGAAATACTCATTGCTTGGAATTATCCCATGTTGGTTTCACTTAAAAAAGATTCAAGGAGCAAAGTTCAGCCTAGTACAGCCTCGGCAGTACAACTGACTTACGCTGAATTACTCTAAAACAATGGCTGACTTCAGCCCAAATTTATAATCCAAACTATAATGGATACCAGCCACATTATTCTCATTTTAATTTCTACTGACACATCAGTGTACATTTTGTTCCTATGACTTGAGTTTCAGCTGAGCAGTTCACAATTAAACTTCAGCAGGGTGCACTGTCCTTGTGATAAAGTCTAATGCACAGGGTGACGCTGATGTTACGTTCCTTAAAAGAAGCCAAGCACAAGACTGTTTTCTAAAAAATAAGCATGAACACTCTCTCTCATTGTCTGAGGCTCTAGAAAGCAGAAGGCGTGTATAACATGAGTTTTAACTGACTTGGCAAGCTTTTCCTTTTAGACCATTATGACAAAGGCTAATAACGAGCATTCTGTATTTCTCTGCCTGCAGCCACCTATACAAGTAACGTCCTTCTCACTCTCCCTTCCATACCTTGTACCGGATGTATAGTATGCTCTCAGACACTGCTTAGACAGCTCCTTGTTAGTCTCAATATTTGATCTCTCTGAAGTGGGAAGGAATGGGTTTGAGGTTTCCTTATGTCCCTTCAGCTAAAGTTTATTATGTCAAACTTTGCTATTTTATTGCTAGCCTAGGAAGTTATTTCTCTAGGGTTTTTGGTTGGACCTCTCTCACTTACTCCTCATCTCCCTTAAACAGAAAAAGTATGTGACAGATGAAGTTATTTTCTTTGTGACAAAATGAAATTGGTTTGCAAAGCAAACAAGTTCTCAAATGATCATCCTCTTCAGTGCTTGAGGTACAGATCTGCTCTTCTTAAACTTCCTGGCTATTGCCCAGTCCCTGATCTGTATTCCTTATGAATTCTATTTCTCCTTGTATTTTTGTTATTAACTCACTGGTTGATCCACCTGAAATTTAGCACAATGTTAATTTGTTCACTCATGGAGCAGCATTGTAAGATTGAAGACTGGACGCAGCTCTCCGGTTCAAAATTAACTCAATTTCCTTGCCTTCCATTTTTCTCCTTGAACATAGCAAATTTCAGCCTTTCTGCAGTATCTAGCCCTTCCCTCTCCTCTGTCATAATCAGCAGACTTTCCTAGAATGTTCATTCTGTAAGCAGCAGCAGATCTGTGCTGCGGATACTGTCATGCTTAATTGAAAGACAGCTTGTCCTTTCATCAGTGCAGCCAACTGTCCCCTACTCCGACACAGCACTTACAACAGCGGCATACATACTGATGTATGTATTTTTCATGGTATCCCTCACACACATCGTAATTGATCAGGGTAAAATTTTCCATGTGGAACACCAACTGCCTTCTACCAAAGCTTACACCGAGGGTTACACAGAACATTCCGAGACACTGTCCGTCCTTCTTTGGGTTAGGACTTTTACATTGCCCTGAAGATGACTGACTTGCAGTGCTGGCCATAAAGACCTCAGTTCTGCAAACAACTGTGTCGACATGACTGTCTGCCACTGGTGTGTATGGGATAGTCATGCCATTAAAATGAAACATACAAACCAGCCTGCAAAACTGGAGTGCAGCACTGCGTGAGTTAAATGAAGGACATTTGCTCTGTTCTTTAAGAATATACCATCAGTATTTTAAACGTAAAGTGTTAGCTGACCATATACTTTTGACAATTAATTTGAAAAGATTAAAGCATTTATTCCACTTCCATCCTTGCATTGTCTAAAAGAAAACCATACACTTTCAAAAAAAAAAATCTTTGGAAAGTTTTAAGACACAATCAGTGAATTTTTCAGAAGGAGTAAAAATGTTAAGCGCTGCCCAGCTTCACATAAGTATTTCTTCTGGCAAGTGGAACATCAAAAGAGCTTGTGCATATAACACATCAAGCTGTAGGGCTGGCATGCATCCACTGCCATGTCCAGATATGAAACAACATAAAAGCACTTTATTTTTTCAACATTTATAGTTGCCATTACAGGCATTTTTCTGTAAATCATCTACAGCTAATAACAAGCACTATATTGGCTGGAGTAAGGGAACAAAACGCTTATCTGTGCATTTGGTGTATCATCTGACACTTGTTGAGAACAGCAGGCTATCACCTGGGGTAAAGTACTTCACTCTAGGTGAAGGCACCACTATCAAAAGAGTTCTGCACAACACATGTTCCTGGTATGGAACACATGCTGCAAGAAAATAAAAAGAGCCTGAGTGTATCTGTCAGCTAGGAGCCTTTGAACCTTTCTAGATGAATACTGCATTGAGCATCAAACCTTTCCGGTGATATCACGGTTCTCCTGATGTTAGAGGTTGAAGTCACTGAGCCTATAGGACCAAGATCGCATCTTGTGGCTTTCCAGAACAGGTCTCAATTGACCATTCACTGTGTGCTTGTTCAAAACCCACCTCCATGGCTTGTATCCTCTAAACTACATCCAGATTAATCCGTGAACTGTTACGCTGGTTCTCCGCATAAGAAAATATTGTTCCTACTACAACTCAACAGACTGTTATGATGCATAGGATTCAATTTGGAAAAGTTTGTACTGAGCTTACCTTTTAGAATAAGTTGGGCTTTTAAAAGATGAGAATAACGAGCCTTCTAATTTCAGATTACTCTTTCCCCAGAATCAAATTTTGCACTCACGTTTTACCTATTTCTATCAACAACGACTAAATAGAGTGGATTGTTACCATGGTGTTGGACACACCACTAGAAGCAAATGTCTTTAGATTTTGTACTTTGCACTAAAATTTCTTCAAGATTTCTTTACCCCAAACAAGGTAATCAGGCGCTCACTTTGACAGTTTTTGTTGTTTTCTTCTGTGTGAAAAATTCATCCTGACTGGAGTACAGTACTCTGCACTTTAATGCAGTAAGAAGAGGTGTTAAAACTTATTTAGTATCATATATCAACAACTTCCACAGAAAGCTGTGAAACTGTTCCCTTTAGGTATTACTTCAGGAACTTAGACTAGAAACACAGGAAAGACTGATCTCAATATTTTCATCTATAAAAAATTCCGCAGCTGTGATCGGAACGACCATGTGCTTCACACAAAGATATGATTTTCAGTTACTTACTGCTATGCTTCCCTTGGGGAGCTTTGCCGGTTGCACTTTATATGGCATGCTCTTGACTTCGAAGGACACATTGGAAGAGAGAGTATAAAGATCATTCTTTCTCTGAAATTATACAAAAAAAGAAATTATTAGAGATCGTGCTAATACCTAAACTAATGATAAGAAATAAGCAGAAAAAAGATGCAGAGCATTGACTTCCTAAGGCAAATTTGGTTTATTCTGGTAAAGGGTAGAGCACTTCTGGGACCTGCAAGGGTCCAAAAGACAAGCACACAGCAAAACACAAAGCTGAAACATGAAGACTGTGCGTTCAGAAGATGCATACTGTTGTTTCGCCAAACAGAAATTGGAGACAATGGGAAATAGACTGGTGAGTCTGAAGCAGGGGGCAGATTTATTTGGTACCTATGTGTTAAATCCTTGCCTGCGCTCACCAAGTCCAACAACCAATACAGGTACCTTGACAGATTTTAATGACTATGTTGAGACCAGGCTGATAGAGCTCCCGATGGATTCCTCCACAGAGGAATGGCTGTGCCTTTGCATCAAAGGACAACAACAGGAACAAAAATGGGCAGACTTTACTTGAGTGTGCTTGGTTTCACACTGCAGTAGAACTCCAAAACCCTAGAACAACTCACCTTGCTTTTTTACTACATTTTGCCACCTTAGTAGGAATGTATAGCGGTCACTTTTTAACAGGCTGCCCAGTAAAATACTTACATAGCACTCATTAAGCACTGCCACAAACCCAAAGATGTGCAGAGAAATCCAAGTGTACCTGTCTGGCAGCTCTTTGTATTCCATTTGCACTTGCTTGTATTTATAATATATCATTAGATTAGATTAGAACAAGCACTGCCTTCCCTGTTCAGAATGACAGCTCATGCTGTGACTTTTAATTAGTGCTTTCACCTCATTTAGAAGACAGGTAGGTAATGACACGCTACATCTGACCAACTGTGTGTCTCATGGTGTTGTTCTGACCTTGACAATCATCTCCTACTCTGTGCAAACTTTCCAAATGATAGTTAAGTGCTAGTATGTCCACTGGAAAAATATCTGCTGAAATCTGTTGCAAACTGGTGTAAGTACTGCCACATGAAGCCTTTCTTATGTTTAAATTGAATTGCCTATATTTCAATTTGTGTGCCTTCCTATTCTGTTATTGGATAGCACTGAGAAGAGCCTAGCTTTTGTATCCCTTACTCTCTCCTATCAGATGTTTGTACACACTGATAAGATCCCATCTGAGCCTTCTACGTTCTAGACTGATTGGTCCCATCTCTCTCATCATGTCCTTGTATAAGCCCTTAATCACTGTTGCAGTCCTTGGCTGGACTTGCTCCAGTATGTCTGTGTCTTACTTGTCCCAGACAGCCCAGGACTGGACACAGCATTTCAAGAGCAGAGAGGAAGAATCACCTGCCTCGACCTGCTGACAATGCTCTTCTTAACCCATCCCAAAAGGCTCTCACCTTTATTTGCTGCAAGGGCATACACAGTGGGCTCCTGTTCAACTTGGTGTCCACCAGAACCCTGGGATCCTTTGCTAGATAAATGTCTTCCCACTGTTTGTCCCTCAGGCTACACTAGTGCACAGGGTCATTCCTCCTGTGGTACGGGATTCTGTATTTTCCATAGTCACACTTCATGAAGTTCTTACCAACTCACTTCTCCAGTAGGATGAGATCCCTCTGGAGGGCAGTACAACCATCTGGTGTTTCAACCACCCCTTCCACTTTTCTATCATCTGACAACTTGCTGAAAGTCTAGTCTGCCTCATTATCTAAGTCATTAATGACACTAAACAGTAACGGCCCTAGAACTGACCCCTGGGTACAGCATTACCGACAGACCTCCAGCTGGATTTCAAGCTGCTGATGACAGTGCTTTAAGTCTGGAAGTTCAGTCAGTTTTACATATTTCTCCAGAATCATCTCCCATGGAATTCTTCCAAGCAGATCCCTGAAAAAGCTGAAAGTTGCTCTCCTGGTGTTACGTGCTGTAGTTCTGGTATTTGCATTGTCCACTCAGTCTTTGTTTGAAAAAAACCTGTTTTTCTCTTCAAATACATCAATGTTTAGTGGTGATGTGATGCCAGCACATTCACTGCCTTCTGGAACTCATTTGACTGTTCCATATTTTGTTCTTGTCAATATTGAGAGCAGATGAATACTTATCAGAACATCAGGTCTCTCCTTGGGGTTTATATAATGAATCATCAATAAGAAGAAAACTGCCTCAAATGACTACACAGTGATAGCAAAATCAGCTCCTTAACATAGATGAGTCAACAGTGTTTGAAACGAAAGATCATAGAATCAATCAGGGGTTGGAAGGGACCTCAAAAGATCATCCAGTCCAATCCCCCTGCCACAGCAGGATCACCTAGACCAAGTCA
>JAOXOE010000506.1:16664516-16679914 GCA_028565055.1 Phoeniculus purpureus | reverse complement strand
ATATTTATAAACATTAATGAGGTCACCCCTCAGTCTCCTCCAAGCTAAAGAGACCCAGCTCCCTCAGCCTTTCCTCAGAAGGGAGGTGTCCTACTTTCTTCATTATCCTTGTTGGATACGCTGGACACGCTCCAGCAGCTCTGTGTCCTCCTTGAACTGAGGGACCCAGAACTGGACACAATACTCCAGATGTGGTCTCACAAAGGGCAAAGTAGAGGGGGAGAAGAACCTCTCTTGATTTGCTAACCACCCCCCTTCTGATCCACCCCAGGATGCTGTTGGCCCTCTTGGCCACAAGAGCACGTTGCTCGAGTAATCAGTGGATGCAATTTTGGCATGTATGCTTTGTTAGTAAGCCCATTGTTAGAAAAATAGCCCTATCCATAACCTCTGTGACCAAATAGGCCATAGAGAAATCATACTTAAAAAAGCTGTTCAGAACTTAATTATCTACTGACACACATGTACTTATTTAAGGCTGTTTGAAGTCTGTGCCCTAAGTAGCTTCTGAAAGGTTGCATCAAAAGAAGAAAAGATAGAAGTGTCCATTAGTATGCCTTACTCCAGTTTAAGGCAGACAGAATACGTATGATGCTCTATCTACAAGGATGATGAAAGGTGTAGAACACCTCCCTTATGAGGAAAGGTTAAGGAAGCTGGGTCTGTTGAGCTTGGAAAAAAGGAGACTGTGGGGTGACCTCATTAACGTTTGTAAATATGTGAAGGGTGGGTGTCAGGAGGACGGAACCAGGCTCTGCTCAGTGTTATCTAATGGTAGGACAAGGGGCAACGCATGTGAGCTGGAACATAGGAGGTTCCACATAAATATGAGAAGGAACTTCTTCACCGTGAGGGTGACAGAGCACTGGAAGGGGCTGCCCAGGGGGTTGTGGAGTCTCCTTCTCTGGAGACATTTAAAACCCTCCTGCATATGTTCCTGTGAGACTTGGTCTAGGTGATCCTGCTGTGACAGGAAGATTGGACTAGATCTTTCGAGGTCCCTTCATCCCTCATGTGCTGTGATTCTGTGTGACACTTAGAGCTTTTCTACTTAATACTCTAAAGTCCAATGTCTGTTTGACCTTCTAATTTCTCTATCAGATGCTGTTGCACAGGCCTATCTGATTACATTCACCATGCTGCTGCATGGTATTGGTGGGCATTGGGTTCCTCATCAGAGCAGTGATCTGTGCTTGAACCTTTACCACCATGGAGTCCTCTGTGTCCTCCTGCTTCTACATTCCTGTGTCTCTATATAAATCCTTATTATTTCTGGATATGTGTGTTTGATTAGATTTATGAAAGCATTAAAAAAATACAGTAATTTTATTTAGTACATCAGGTTTTTTTTCTAGATGGACTTGCATAAATTGCACTTCTACTTTACTTTTCTTTTTTTAATGTAAACTTCAATATTTTCAAAGGGAAAATAAAACTTTACAGAAACTCTTTTCAACAAGGTGAGGTTTTCTTCTAAGTAAGTTTTCAATTTTTTCTAAAGAGTTCAAAGTGTTTGCTTTAGAAAGATCAAGAAAGTCAAAATGAATATCCTTTGATTTTGCTGCAAGACTTGCAGGAAGCCTTGGAGATTTTTATTAGGAGCTCTGGCACCTTAATTGCATCAGTTTTACATAAATGAAGCTCTGGTTTAATGTTAAGTAAAGTTAAATCATGCTCTGCAGGATTGCTAAGCAGCTTGACTTAAAATTGCTCTTGCCTCTTGATTACCTGATTTTCTTAAGAATTCATCATTTCGCTACTTCCCTAGATGCCATAGGACTTAAACGGCTTATAGAAATGAGCCAAAATTCCCAAATAAAATGAAAACTTCAGTAAAATAGAACAGTAAGTGAGGAGAAAAGGTCCTGACAGGGCAGGTAGAAACAAAAATTTTGATGTGTTCTATGTTCAACTCACAAATCATTCTCTGAGTTAATCAAAGCCTTACAAATAGCAAGAAACAAGAGCCAACCTACATACTTATTTTAAAATAAATATATAACATGGTCATGTTTCATTAACTTCATTACTGTGTTATATTTCATTCCTGTCTCTCCACTGTTTCACCTTTTTCATTAGCTTTCATATATAACATGCCACAGGGCTCTAAAATTCATCTTGAATGCTGCATGAATCACTGTTGGAGATTCAGAGTCTTTGCCGCCATGTGGGGCTGGCACCTTGGTGCCTGCATCACTTAAGCACATTTCTAATCCAAGTATCTCCCACAGGTTTGGAAGAATCCCACTTTTGTTCTCTCTGTATCCCTCTGCACAATATAAGCTTCCCAAGGTAGGAGTTCCATTATTTACTTCTTGCTAACATCTCCTGGACTGCTTAGGTGATGTCCATACAGAGAGGCTGAAAATTTCACTAGATATTGGACAATACAGAAACGTTCTGTTTCCGTGCTGCATTCATGCCCAGTCTTCTCAGAAGACAAGAAGGGAAAAGATGCAACAAGAGTGTTTCATGTAGAAATAGATTTGGCAAATACACCAGCCTGCTGCAGCATCCCTTGAGAGGCTAAACTCATGAGTCTCACTCAGAGCTCCTTGCAGATGTTATTTTCTTCCCTAAACACCGTGTTGAAATCCTACATTTGTGAACTCTAAGTAAGCTATTTTACATTTTCAAAACAAGAAAAGAAATCTCTGTGATTTGATAAATCTTGAGAACTATAACTACAGAGCGACAGTCACAGGCATTGCTCTGCTCAAACGTTTCAGAAAACACCATGCGTGAGTTTCATAAACCCAGCATCACCCGCGAGCCAGCTTAGCAAGAGGGAGCGTTCTGCTGCCAGACTTGAGGGAAAGGCAATATTTTCGGGAGTTCATAACACTGTTGTAAAATGTTAACAACTGAACGGGCTGCCCAAGGGAGGCTGTGGAGTCTCCTTCTCTGGAGGAATTTAAAACCTGCCTGGATGTGTTCCTGTGTGACTTGGTCTAGGTGATCCTGCTCTGGAAGAGGGGCTGGACTAGTTGATCTTTCAAGGTCCCTTCCAGTCCCTAATGTTCTGCGATTCTGTGAACTGTTTCCCAGACTTCTTTTCAGTATACAACATTCAGCCCAGAAATCCTTCCATTTTGTCAAGTATGGTTCAGGTTAAAGGAAGAAAACCTCCTTGAGTGTTGGTAAAACTCAAGTAATGGAAATAGGCTTTTTAAAGCTTTCTTGCGTAATACCTATTGAGTATAAGCATCATTCACTTCACACAGTCGTGTCAAATGTGAAATTCTTTTTGCTGCAATTTGTGTTTCTTAGCCTATGAAAAACTTACACGCACTCAGCCTCCTCCCAATTAAATAATTACATTCCTAAAAAACCAAAGTGATAAATAGTAGTCATCTAATTCCTTGCTGCAATGTAAATCTGAAACGTCAGTCTTTAGTCACCGCTGTGAGCTTATTCATACCCCAGCCCAGGCACGCCTGTGACAGTACCCTAGGAACATCTATCTGCAGAGAACACACAATTATCTGTCATTACGACGACAGCTCTGGAACAGAGATATAATCAATTATAGTAAATTTTGCACCACGAATTGAAGGACTTGACTCCCATTAGCAAACAGGGGAGGAAAGCTCAGCAGGCAGATAACACCTTTTATGCACAGGGATCATATAAATGCCTATTTCACATTTACTTAATCTTGCAAAAGCACTATTAGGAAAACAACCCAAACAAAAAACCTGTTGTTCCTGGAAAATGGATGAGCTTTTTTTTTTGGTATTCAGGTACCCACATGCAGAGTCTGTGTTCAAGAGAATCACAGTATTGTTTTGGTTGGAAAAGGCCTTTAAGATCATTGGGTACAACCAAAAACCTAACTCTATCAAGCCCACCACTAAATCATATCCCTGAGCTTCAGATCTACAACACATCCAGGGACAGTGATTCAGCCACCTCCCTGGGCAGCCTCTTCCTGATGACCCTTTCAATAAAGAAGATTTTCCTAATGTCTAAAACTAAACTTCCCCAGCACAACATCAGGCCATTTTGTCTCATCCTACCACTTGTGAGAAGCCTGAGCAGTCAGGACAGCCTGTTACCTAAACTAGCATACCTGCTGGGTTAGGTTGCAGCCATAAGTACCTCCATGGACAAGTGCTCAGCAGCGCTGCCAAGAGCACCTGTCTCATCCTGTGATGTGTGTTCAATTGAGGATGCCTCAGCACTCACACCTCACACTCTGCACCATGGCCAGCACACAGTGCACACATTCAGGTATTCTTCATAGTACAGTTTTCTACAACTCAGGAGCTGTCATCCTGCTAAACTAGACTGACAATCCAGTATAATCCTCTCAGCCTTTCTGCAGGATTTCACCTTCAGTTGTAGCTTTTGCAGATCTTACCTAACACTCTGTCATCTAGGAAGTGATCTAAAACTAGACTCCTGCATGTGATCTAGCGTTTTTTGCTCGGCTTTGATGCACTTTCTGTCCTGTAGCAGACACGGTGTTTGTACCCCTGATGATTCTAAGAGGCTCATAACTTGTTGGAAAGCCACACATTCACAGATGGATAAACACGTCTCTGCATTTTAATGACAGCCTTTACAAAGCCCCTTGTGGCAATGGGGCAACAGTCAGTTTCATGATGACTTCCTATAGAGCCACAACATGTTTTATATCCATAGACCAACTTCTACTTACTGGAGTGAACCTCTGACAGCACCTCTGGCATACATACAGCTAATGTCCAGTTCTCATCCTACTGCTGCAGAAGTTCTGTATTAATGCAGTTTATTGAAGGCTACTTTAGACAATCTGGGGTTGCCCTTATAATAGCTGGTGAATCCTCAAAATTTTGTCAAGCACCAGTGCCAGATTTTCCATGGTTCCTGTCACTTAGCCACTTCATATTATCCTGCATGATTTAGGGGATCATCTTGAGTTTAAATCTCAAGTTTATTGGCAAAGATCTTACTACCTTCAGGAGCTCTGTGTTGAAACAGTTCAAATAATCAACTAATACCAAGGAAGGCAAGGAAGAAAAAAAAGAGGGGGCCCCACCCACACAGGAAAGACAACAGCAGAGGCCACAGGGCTCAAGAGCTTCTGGTTGCAAGCTCTCTGCTGCTCCTGGACCCCAGCTTTTTGTGCTTCTTGAAGAACTGCAGCTGCTGATACTGTTAATAGGTCAGAGAAAGGAGCAGCTGCAAGAGGGGTAGGAAGGAAGAAGGACTGTGTAGGACCTCCTTACTTGACCCTGCACTTCTGTAGCATAAATCTTTCCTCCTCCTCCCTTGCCATGTTTCCCCCATAAAACACTTGGTTGCTATGGTTTCATGCCGGTGAAGCAAATCACACTGTTAAGGCTTGAGAGTTGTTTCATTTTCAAACCCTAAGGGTTTGCAGTGAGGTAATGGGAAATGAGCTCTGAGAGATCACGGGTGTGACCTTACACATGTGAGGCTTTGGGGCACTCAGGCTCAGGAGCTGGGATTTTAGCCTGCTGAAAGAAGTCCAAACGGAGTCTTGCAAACTATCAGGTGAATGTCATAAAATTAAATGCAATCTTTGCAGGAGGTGCTTTGTCCGAGTTAGATTTCACATCTGCCCATCATAATATCATCCCCGTAAATGTAAAAAATTCAGTGTCCATGTTATTTTGTGTTTAAATGCAAAACGCTAATTAAAAAACCCTATTTTAAAGCCTGGCATTTGTTGACTCATGTGTTACAGAATAAGCTATGAATCCTCAGCACAAAGACTGGCTATAAGAGGAAACCACAATTTCCTACATGGTTAATTTTTTTCCTGAGACCTTATTGCTTATCTAATACAGTTCTCATATAGTTTTAAGTACTACGTTTCCAAAAGAACACGTTGTTTCAATAACTGGTCTCTTTATCGGACGTTTCTCTTTCAAACCAATTCAGAGCTTTCCATTCTAATTTTCCCCAACAACATACAACTGCAGAGGATGTAACTGAACATCTTCATGATCCAAGAGGTAGAACAGATTATTTCATTGCTTTGCTTCAAGAAATGAGTGATTATTTTTATTATTTCAAGTATATTAAGTATATTTTGTGAATGATTTAAAAAGACCTGCAGCCCTTTATGCCAGAATTGTGCTTTGGTGACCCTTTGGGAAGCTGAGGAAAAAGAAGATCCAGTTTGGCTCAAGGCTGTGATCTGCTGGCATCACAGGGCTGTTTGGACAGACCTTGGTCCCAGCTGGGTCAAAGTGCTGCCAACCCTTTGAATGGCTCTTTGACACAGGAAGCTTACTGACAGTATGAGAAGAGCTTGGTTTCAGTAGCTATTGCACAATCCAAGGACAGACCAGGAAAGCTGTATGTGTGTGTGCTATTCATCCCTGACTGTGGGACTGGCTGATGTGCTCTAGCATGGGCTTCAGTTTTCCTTCTCGCAAAAACCACAGAATGTGGCATAAAAAAAGAGTACTGGTAGGACATACATCCACAGGTCACACTGGTAAGAGACTCACCAGTCTGAATGCAGGAACTTCTTCAAGACTCATCGTTCAGACGCTGCATGGGGCCTACAGAGTCCTGCTGTTTCTTCCAAATTCCTCATTTCCCCCAAATCAACAGATTTCAATCAGTCCTTGAAAACACATGCTTTCACCCCAAAGCTGCAGGTCCCAAGGCATGGCCACTACTCTCTGGCTTACCAGTCACTTATCTAGAGGGAAGCTGTCCTGCTCTGCTTAATAAAAACATGCCATGTATCACACACCATTAAAATGAAGTAGAAGGACAAAAGACAGCAAATATAAACAATCCCACAGACCTCCTGCCATCGTAAAATAATTTATGGGGCTTGAGCTAGACTGGCATACTACCCCTGATAAGGTTCCCACTGGCTTACCAGCATCTGTAGTTTCCTTGTCTGTTTGCAGAACTAAAAATCCAGCTGAACTTTATTTGGGCTCTGCTCTTAAGAAGTTCTCAGAGGTGGCCAGCTCTCCTTCACTGAGCACAAAGCTGTGCTCAGCTGTATCAGAGTAGCCCTAATTAAGGTCACTTTAAGCATTTTGGCATTTTACAGAATAATCCCAAAACAAAGTCTAACTATGACCACTTCATTTTTTTCCCTTCTGAAATCTCTTACACAAATTACTATGACATGCATAGGGGAAAAAAAAAACCAACTTCTTGGCTAAGTAAGCTAAAACAGCAAATAAAAAGAGACTACCCACAAAATTTAACATAAAATCTAATATTCTTCTAACCCAAAGCCTGTGATTTTGTGAGACCATGTGAGAAACTACTAGAATTTTTGACTGTTGTCTTATAGGTGGCATGGAATAATACATTTTTTCCAGTGGAGTTTTGTTTCCTTGACTTATGAAATCTTTATAACATTCTTACAGATCTCCTATTCACAAGAATTTTTGTGTGAAGAATGCAAATGATAGGTCTCTAATAAAGTCAAGTCTATAGGATAAAACCTGAATGACCTGAATGGAGGGGTGGCCTCATTAATGTCTATAAATATGGAAGGATGAGTGTCAGGAGGATGGAATCAGGCTCTGCTCAGTGTCATCTAATGAGGGGACAAGGGTCAATGGGTGTAAGCTGGAACATAGGAGGGTCCAGATAAATATGAGAAGGAACTTCCTCAGAGTGAGGGTAACAGAGCACTGGAACAGGCTGCCCAGAGGGGTTGTGGCGTCTCCTTCTCGTGATAAGTTTAAAACCCACCTGGACATGTTCCTGTGCAAATTGGTCTAGGTGATTCTGCTGTAGCAGGGGGATTGGGCTAGATGATCTTTCGAGGTCCCTTCCAGTCCCTAATGTGCTGTGATACTGTGAAAGAGCTAAGGTCTTTCATTACTGTAAAAAGCTCTGAGGAACAGCCCTGAGTCCAAATGAGAAAACTTCAGGCAGTGGGTGGAGAAGTGAGTTTGCACTTACTCCTATGAAAGATACAACAAGACATGGAAAACTCGATGAGAAATAATATAAGGGAGAAGAATGATACAGAAAGAAGATGCTGGTGGCAAACTTGTCCAGCAGCAGAAGCATACCGATATCGCAGTCAGGAATTCAAAGTCACACACAGCAGGGTAACCACCAAGTACATCACATGCTTATGCTGAATTTCTTTTCTGCTTTTTTCCTGACACCACCATTGCAATAGCATTTTTACTCCCATATGGACACAAAATTCATCAAAGGATGTGAGAGCACAAGGTCAGCAGAAAGCGCTTTTATACTTGAGTGGTGCGTGCTTTACACTAAGACACAAGTTCAAAGTCTTCCTCATATACAGTATAACACTGGGCTTTTATGAATGTAGATCTGATGGATACAGTACGTGATGTCCATTACAAAGTCCATATCACAGGAAGGGGCTGCTTTTACTTGAATGCTCTTGCCTAGAACATTTATCTTTGTTTCTCTGTTAAAGTGTTTGGCTGTTCTGAGAAGCTGTACTGCTGAAATTAATTGCTGAGTGCCCAATGCCCGCTGTTGTGGTGTCATTGCACATTTTTCCAGCACTAGCAAGAGTACAATAAGAGTCTGAAAGGAATTTTGTTTCCTTATAAACTTATAAACTTAGAAGCTTGATTAGTTATTCACTCACTGAACTCTGCTGCAAAAATAGGGCTGGATTTGGTGTGCTTTGGATGGGGCGTGAGGGTAACGCATTGGAAACATGTCATTGCAGAGAGCGTTTGCTGTAGCAGAACAGCTCAAGTTGGGAGGTGATACCCACACTACGTAAAGGATCAAGGCAGAGGGAAGTATCTTACAGAACTGATAGAAGTTATAATCAGCCATCTGGATCCAAATAACGAAGGAGTTATCTTCTCAGTAAAACCTCCTGTAATTCAAGTCACGCAAGTTCGAAACAGAGAAAGAATTCTTGCTGCATTCTTAATGAAAACTGGGATATTTTAATGCAGTTACCTGAAAAAAGCAGACTGCAATTTTGAAAGCCTGTGGTGTTAAGTATAAAAGTCAGCATGCAGTGAGCCAGCGACAGACTTTCTTGCTGATAATTCAGTTAAACAATGTAATACTTCCTTGGTTAAGTGTAGCTTGGAATTTTTTCTGTTTGCATCTCTTGAGTCACATAAAAATATATTCTAAGTTAAAATTCAGACTAATTGCAATAATGGCTTTATTTATAAAAGCTGCAGCTTCATTTGCCAGGTTATTTGAGTGCACTGCAGCAAAATAAACAAATATTGAAAGTTCAAACACACCAATAGGAAAACAGACTCTTAACTTTTAAACAAGGGAAATTTGAAAAAAACACAAAAATTAAAATAAACCATCAGAAAAAGGGAGAAGACAGAGGAGAGAGGCAAAAACCAATAAGTCAGGAAAGAGGCAAAACCTGATAACTAATGGATTGAATGTGATGTAATTATAACTTCTCTGATGTAGCAGGCAAGTAACAGCTAGAAATGCCCTCTAACATGACAATATGTAGGAGAGAGAGAGAAAGCAGTTACTGGGCCCAGTGCTGATACCATCCAGTGCTAGAACTTATGAGAAAGACCATGGACACCTCCTGGGGTGTTCTAGCCTCGTCCCAGCTACATGCTAGCTTCATCTGTCCCTGGCTCTTGGCTGCATCACTTGTGGTCACTGAGAAGTACCTGACTTTGAACCGTGTAGTCTTACACAAAATCACTGCTGAAGAGCAGTCAGGAGACTCCAAGGGATTGTTTCACAGTTTGACACAAATAGTGACATGCACCGTGGAAAGGTACAGACACTCATGGAACCTAAAATCACAGGGCCAAAGCTATTCTCAGTGTAGCTGTATTGGCACTAATGAAGTTACATCTGGGATGAATTTGGCCCTTAGCCTGTGAAAATGGAAACCTTATGACAATCCATTGCCAAGTTAATGACAATGCTGAGCAGTAAGTAATTTTCCAGTAGGTTCTAATACACAGCGGTAAGAAATTGTTTTCCTTTTTTATTGGCTGCCAGCCCTGTTTAATCAGTCTGCTGGAAGGTGGGAAGTGTCCAGAAATCCTAGATGCTCCTTGAACACATTTTTCAAGGTTAGAAAATCTGACTATGTGTGCACCTGCAACACAACAGCAGAGCGACCTCCCCTGACCTATCCGCATTGCACAGCAGTATCTGGCCTCAACATCTGCCGTTTCCAAAGGGCTAAGGTTGGTGGAGAAAGCAAAACTGATGTCCTGACAGTAGAGTGGAAAGGGATGGCTCCCCAATGCAGTATTACTTGAATGAAACATGGCTGAAGAACAACTCTCAGGAGAGAGAGGAAAGGTCAGTAAGAGAGTTCCAGTGGAACACTGCCTTTGCCTGAGAAGGCAATGCCTTGTAGAAAACCTCACCCTGGCAAGTAAGACAGGTAGAGAAACACCTCTTTCTGATTCAGTTCTATTTTACCCCACACTCAAGAGCAACAAGAAATGCAGAACTGGCTTGGCAGAAGGTCTGTGTGGGACACAGGTGTGTTCATGGGTAGTCAACCCATGCCCTAAATTCTTCTCTTTGGTTGGAAGAGGATGCCATGTCAGAAGCCTGCCAATGAAATTATGTTTACTCCGACTTCAAAATACTGCAAGATTCATTGTGTTGCTGTACAAAAATGCCAGGGGAAGAATAAAATACTAATTTAAAAAAATATTTAATAGAAAATTCCCAAATATTCATGAAAAAAGAAACTTAAAAAAAAGGTAATATAAAAAAATCCATAGAAAAGAGCATTTCATTTTTAACCTCTTTCCTATCACTGAAAACAGCAGCCTCTGTCTCTTGCACCAACACAGGAAATTCAGCTGGAGCATCAAAAACCTGTAGTATGTGGTGCTGCTTCACACTAACAATGCTCACATTAGATATTAGATTCACAGCAGTCATCATGCCTATAAAAAACTTCAATGGCAGTAATAGCTCTAAAGATCTCAAACAACATAATGAATTATAAACCATTCTAGTCTTTGGCAGCCACAGTGAACCTTTCCAGGTGTTCTTTAGCCAAATCGCTTAAGCAGCGTCCATGTCTCTCTACAAACAATGTTCCATTTGCTGGTTTATAGTTTCCTGTCCTTTGCCCTCTTTAAAATGTGAGATTCAAACCTGCTGCTTCTTAATCTTCAGGAATCTCTTCCTGACCCTTATGAACTTCTAGAAAATGTCAGTGAAAGGACTGCAGATGTGCCTCTCCTAAAAACTTATGGATATACTTTATCTGGACTTTAGGATCTGCCTGCTTTTAGTGCATCTAGAATTTTTATAACTGATACTGCTGTTACCTCTAACACGTGGGCAGAATCTCACCCTCCCTTTCCTTTCTGCAGACTGCTACAAATGAGCTGTTTAACAACTGTTCTCCTTCGTATCACCGAATATGTATTCCTCACCATCACTTTCCTTTGACCCTCTAATTATCCTTTGTCTGATGTGTATACATATATGGTCATTAAACATTGATCACTCTAGCCACATATAAACTCCAGAACTGGACAGTTGTAAGAGATTATTCTATGTGGAACCAAAGTCACTTATCTGAATTGTTTGCAGATGTGATCTCACAGATGCCTCCTAGTGCAATGGGAGCATTGGTTACTGTGACCCACAGCCTTCCACCGCTCACTGGAGGGTGACCACTGTTGTCAGTATTAGTCAGCCTTGGCCTCACCAACTAAGCAGCACAATAACCAAACTATCCAAAGCAGGCAAAAGGATCATTTGATGAAGTAAACAAGAACACCTATTTTCTATTCCTTTAGGAAAAGCAAAAGAACCAATGCTTATTCTTCAGTACAGAACCAATGCTTATTCTTCAGTACACTGTTGGTTTGAGAACTCCATCAGTGATGACTTCTTCACTTCACATTGTTTTTTTCTATATGATTTCGATATGACTCTGGAAGAGCTGCCAGTGCCCTAGATGACAGTGCTCACTAGATGACTCCAGTAGTGTCAATGGGAATGTGGTTATTGGTTCTTTGCTTTCAAAAAGGCCTGACATAGTTTCCTCAACATCTTCCTGGAATTTTACCGCTTGGGTTTCCATGCAAAATAGAAAGTATTTTGCATTTACTAGTACAATTTCTTGTTTTTTCCAAACATTTTGCCTGTTCCATGACTATAACAACATTCCATGTCCCATGAGGACGGAGAAAATGTGATCAATAAACCCATTGCAATGTCAGGTATTCCTTACGTTGCTTAACACTTCACACATGCCGGAAGCTGCCTAAAATTTTGTCTATTTTTTAGACATATCTTGAGATACTCTTAGTACATAGATATAGTAGGTATGTTTAGTAGACAGTACATATATTTAGTACATATATCATAGTAGATTTATTTAGTACATACTATAGAAATGAAGTAAAAACTAATGATCATCAAGTAAGATAATTTCAGCTCATGGGATGTTAATTGGTACAGTAACAAACCAGACATTGCCAATGTGAAACAGCCCAACTGTGGCATCTCATGTACAGCTAAGCAACAGACGCAGGGGTAATGCTGTTCTTCTGAAACAACTGGCATTTACATGGAAAATTTAGCTTTCAGATATTCATTAGGTATAAGATGGGATGGAATGTCACCATATCTTTTCATTTCCCCTATCTCTTCCAGAACGGTTCTTGTCTAAGTTGCCGCTATATTGGTTTTGCATAGCAGTTACAGTAGCCTTGCTATTTGCTAACTAACCTGGTCTACATATCAAGGAAAAAGTTATTTTACAGATACTAAAATGTAGTAAAGTCAACAGACTCTAAAAGATTCTAACAGATTTTAACAGATTCTAAAAGAATCTGTCATTCCTGAGTCTTATTGATTTCCTGCAGCTTGTCAAATCTGGCATTCATAAAGCAAGCCAGAAATTTTTCCATAGTAAAAAAACTGGTTGTAACCTATCGGATAAGCGTAATTGCCACCAGAAACCACACACCACTGATGCCTATCACTTCAAGGTGGCTATTTTGCTCTGACAAGTGTCATACTAAGCTTTCAACCTCTCAGAAACCCTCAATTTTGTTTATAAATGACAAATATGAACTGTGTTTATATAGCAAGTATTAAAACAGTGAATACTAAAGATTTTAAATATTAAAATATTTTAAATAGTAAGACTATGAAATGTTATTTCTATGGATCAACTGGACACCCAGTAGTTGTGCTGTAGGGCTAGTGCACCATTATTTTCACTACTTAAAATTATTGATTTATTGCATCCAGAGAAATGAAGACAAACATGCAGTGGTATTAGGGTCTCTGACCCTTGCATCCTCTCATGCTTAGTGCCGAAGAACCATGTGGGACCAGAAAGGCCTCAGCAAGAAGTTAGTGTTGCTACCACAAAGTGGCATGAAGCTACTGGGGTGCTGGTGTGAGCAATTCACAGTCACAGGGTGAAGACATGAGTTTTAGGACTGCAGTTACTTTAAAGCTTCTGTGAAAGGTATGTTTGTAGGCTTTCCAAGAGAGACATATTTGAAGGAGATTTTGTGGTTCTGAGATTACACAGGTGGTACAGATTTCCTTGAGGAAAATGTAGTAGAGTTAACTCCCAACAAATAGCCAAGCAGAGAGTCTGTAGTGCTAGTACTCCCCACCCCTCACCCCAGGGAACTTTATCAAGAATAAACCTGGTAGAAGACAGCGAAAATAGCAATTGTCAGGCAACATAAGAAGGACTCAGACCTGTTGAAATGGGTCCAGAGAAAGGCTGGTCAGGTAAGACTGGAATGCCTCCACTGTGAGGGCAGGCTGAAGTATTTAGCCTGGTTTCTCCAGGCTCTGGAGAGACCTTATAGCAGTCTTCCACTATCTAAAGGGGCCTACAGGAAAGCCAGGGAGGGACTTTTCACAAGAACATGTAGCAATAAGATGAGGGGTAATGGCTTAAAACTGAAAGAGGGCAGATTTATATTAGCTCTTAGGAAGAAACTCCTCCCTGTGAGGATGTTGAGGCACTGGAACAGGTTGCCCAAGGTGGTTGTGGCTGTTCCATCCCTGGAGGCCAGGCTGGATGGGGCTTTAACCAACCTAATCTGGTGAGAGGTGTCCCTGCCCATGGCAGAGGGGGTTGTAACTAGATAAACAGATATTTAAGGTACCTTCGAAGCCAGACCATTCTATGATTCCAGGACGCGCTGGCTCTGGTGCCACTGACGCTGGAAGTGGGTCACAAGAACTTCTCCATGGTGGCGGTTCCTCAGGCTGAACTTTGCAGTTACTGGTTCATTAAGTCCCCCTACAAAGCGGTTTGTCACAGCGCTGACAAGCCAAAGCAGCCGCGCCCGCCTCACGAACGCCGCGGCCCAGGGCGGGCACCGGCCGAGGCCCTCTCGCGCCTCGCAGAGCGACCGCGCAGCGGGAGGCCGCCGGGGGGCGCTGCGCCACAGGCTACCGCCGAGCCCGGCGCTCCCCGAGGCAGCTCGAAGCCGCCGGATCGGGGCCAGGCGGCGGGCTCTGGGCTCACCGCAGAGCGGTTCCGGCGCCTCGTCGCCTCCTCAGGGCGCAGGTGGCTCTGGGCTCCCTTGCAGGCTCAGGACAGCCGCTCTGGCGCTCCAGTGGGGCCGTGCGCTGAGCTGCGCGTCCCGTGCGGTGCCCCTGGGGATCGATCCCCGGCTGGCCCTTAGCCCGGCACCGTGAGAGGTGTGTGGCAGAGTGTGGGCAAGGGCGAGCTTGGGGCAGGAGGGGCAGCTCTGAGCCTGGGGCAGGCACCCACTTTATTAGCCCACCATAAATATCTTTGTTTACTTTTGTTTTACTTCAGCGTGTTTTGTCTGGCTTATTCATTGCGAAAACAAATACTCGAATATTCTGCCAGCTCTTGTCAACGCTGCTGCTTGTCCGTGATGACACAGCACTACCCAACACGTCCTTGAGCCAGTGAAGTGGCCCCTGACTGAGGTCCTGTTCCCCTTCCAGCTCTGGCTCCACAGCTGATTAAAGCAATTGCAGTATAAAATGGAGGGTGGGATAATTTGTGCTATCGATCCCATTCATCCCAGAGAAACTGCATTTGGTCCCAAATAGGGAATTCTGATTTTCCTGACCTAGGTAGAGTTGTCCCTGTGTAGGAAGGTTGGACTAGATGACCTCTAGAGGTCCTTTCCAGCCTGAAACATTCAATGATTTTACTGTGCTCTTTGGTGTTTCTAATCTTCAGGTAGTTCTGCCATGTCTTTACTTTCAGCTGTGCCAAGGAAACGCTGACTGGCACTTGTTGTGTCCAGACCTGGGTCCCTCAGTTCAAGAGGGACACAGAACTGCTGAAGAGAGTCCAGCGCAGAGCCACAAAGATGACAAAGGGAGTAGAACACCTCCCTTATGAGGAAAAGCTGAGGGAGTTGGGTCTCTCTAGCTTGGAGCAGACTGAGGGGTGACTTCATTAATGTTTATAAATATGTGAAGGGTGGGTGTCAGGAGGATGGAGCCAGGCTCTGCTC
>JAOXOE010000506.1:16636995-16664416 GCA_028565055.1 Phoeniculus purpureus | reverse complement strand
GGCCTTCCAGTATCTGAGAGGGGCCTACAAAAAGGCTGGGGAGGGACTATTTAGGATATCAGGTAGCGACAGGACTAAGGGGAATGGAGCAAAGCTGGAGCTGGGTAGATATAGACTGGATGTGAGGAGGAAGTTCTTCACCGTGAGAGCCTGGAATGGGTTGCCCAGGGAGGTGGTTGAGGCCCTGTCCCTGGAGGTGTTTACGGCCAGGCTGGATGAGGCTCTGGCCAGCCTGAACTAGGGTGAGATGTCCCTGCCCATGGCAGGGGGGTTGGACTAGATGATCTTACAAGGTCTCTTCCAATCCCTAATGATTCTATGATTAATCAAATGTCTGGAAAAATGAACAGTGTTCCACAAGAGTTTCAGTATATCAGGTTCTCTTCCTTCAACAACTGATTTTTAAAGTACTTTTACTAGCTTAATATTGCAAAGCCTGCTGCAGTTATAACTCAATAGCTTGCAGCTATAAGTAAACTTGAAATTAATCCCATTAGAAGCTCGTGTTCCTGCTGCTATAGGCTGCTTCAAGCATGTGTATTTTTAATTTTCACATAGACTGCTAACAAAAATATTTACACTGAGTGAGTTTAAAGTCATAGCTCCCTCTAAAAAGTTGTAACTAGCAGCATACTAACGAATTAAACAACTATCCTGTAAAAACAAAGGAAATCTTAACTTTGAAGAAAACAATCTTCATATTGAAATTCTAATAATAAGGAAAAAAGTAACAGTTCACACACACAGGATCTCTGCAGAACAATGAAAATAAAGATCTTATTTCAAAGATCTGTGCTTCTGGCTCCTGTAAATCATGCATACGGGACCTTGACTTCAGCACTATACACTGCAATGAACTGAGCTGCAAGAATACTCAGAGTACTAGCAGTAAAGTTAAAAAAAGAGCAAGTATATTGCTGTGTTTCAGTGTGTCTGTCAACATTATTAAAACAAGTAGCTTTTTTAACTACTCTAATATTTGTACAGGTCAGCATGCTACTCAGCAGGTTTCAGAACATGCCCAGAGGACAATTCAGAGGGAAGCAAAGAGAGCAACTATTGCTCCGATCCTGAGCTGATGCCACCCATTCTGCAAACAATACAGTGCCTGGACAAGTTTATTGCCTTGCTGCCAACCAGTATGTTCCTGTTCTCATCTGCCTCACCCCCTGCAGACTGTCCCTCCTGCTTCCAGAGCTCCTGAACCCATTTATTTCCCCAGCAGAACTCAAACAGAAACAAGGAACAACCACAAACACTCCCTAGCAGACTTTTCTGCCAGTCTGCAGTAAAAGGACTCCATGCCTTTGAAGACATGAGACAGACTACAGGGACAGACGGAAGGGTAGCATAAGGAGTAAAAACTGCTTATCTCTCAAACACCCTAATCTAGGAGACATCAATGCCCAAGTGAAGTCACTAAGGAAAGCAAGGCAATTATCTGGAGGAAAACAGGAATTGCTCTGGCTGACAGTTCAGAGGGGAGTGACCAGACAATATCAGTGCACTAATTATGCCCAATTGTACATTCACAGTCAGCTGACAAAAGTCACTCTACCAGAATACTGTGCAAAGTGCCCAGTACTGCCCTCCATATTTATTTGGTATTTCAACAGGCCAAAGCACATCACTCCCTCTCAAGCCATTTGGGAATTGACTCAGGTAGTAACTCACCCATTACCCTGCAACTAGGGGAAACACTTGCAAGCACTGCATTTCACAGTTAACTGGAGCTCAAAGTAAGGATGAAGCTCTGTTTGAAATACCATGCAGGGTACAGAGTACCTGAGGTAAGAACAAAAAACTGTACTGATAGAGACAGAGAGTCACAGCTGAAAACATCTCAAATCATCCGGCAGTACATATTTCCAGGTTCCATAGTGCCAGCACTCACTGCTCTAATGCCCTCTTTTCATCTACTATGGGCAAATAAATTTTGAAGAAATTCTTTTCACCTTTCTTTGAGCAATGGGGTGGCATCACATTTTCAGGTAATAGCCATCTCCTCTGAGCAATAACTTTTGAAGCACTTAACTTGCTAAACATTGTGCCCTAAGTCTTACAGTTCTACAAACATTAATCCTGCATCAACCAGCACTGCAGCAGTGAAGTCCTTGCTTTCCATACTAGTTCCTCTGAGCCCTTTCCTCTGCAAGAGCATTTGTGTAATACCCAGGGAGTCCAACTGAAAAGTGATCCAGGTGAAGACTGGATTGGTGCAATACAAGGGATTTCAGCTGGATAACTTCCTTGGTCTGGTTTACCACATTGCTACACAAAAACCATTAAGAGAAAACAAAGGTAAGAGTAGACAATACTGCTTAATCCAGAATAAATCAACTCTTAGGAATACAAAACTAATTAAAAAAAATTTTTAAAATTGTAGACAAGCCCAAACAACTCTGAAAGCCTTCTTGCTTGTTTCTGAAGCGCTTTTTTGTTTATTTACTCTTGGGAATGAAACACTTAGGCTCATAAACATAATGCTACAAAGAAAAGTGGTTTAGACATGTAAATAGACAAAACTCTTGTTTGTGTCTTGAGAAATACAAGATAACTGAGCTAGATAATCCAAGAGTGTGTTCCTTCACATTGCTTATCACACAGTATATATTCAGTAGCATTAAGGCCGAGCCAGAGGGCAACATTATGCTGATGAAACCTTATAGTTAACAGCATCTAAGGGAGGATTTATCAGACTACATGGGCATAGTGTTGTCTAGGCTGCCATGCTAGACGGTGGAAATCCACACAGCACAATTCATCTGACCAAACTTGCTTACTCCAATTGACAGCAATGACAGAGGCTCCATTGTCTGGAAATATTGGATCTTCATGCCTGTAAGACTGTGGATGATTAGCTAATATGTAGACACTTGCAGACTGCAGACACCTGAATTAAGTGACATGGCTCCTACTCTGGATGACAATTTCATATCCCTCTTACATGAAGTCTTACGCTCACAGATCAAGTACATTCTGAGAGGTGAGATCTTCAGATCTTTCATTTTTCATAACTGTTTGTACTATGGTGGAGAGCAAGAGAGCTGGACAAAACTGCAGAAGTACTAATTTCCTCCCAGCAACAGTCCAACAACAGCATTTACTTTAATTTTATGTTGCTTTATTGTCAAGCAAGTCCCATATCATCATCTGAGATATAGTTCCTGTATTAGAATACACTCTTGCTCATCCAGGATGAAAGACACTTTTTTCAGTAATGACAACCACAAGTGTGGGATGAAAGAGGGAGCTCCCAACACTACTATCATTTCTGTTAATCATTGCATGAAGAAGAAAGGTCTCTATTTTCTTTAAAAATGCAGGAGTACCTCATGCCCCTACCTCTTCTTTATCTCAGCATTTGTGGACTGTCAAGGTAAGCCCCCCTTTACTGCTAAGCATTGCTACTGTACTATTCACGCTTACCACACCGTATAGTAGCTCTCAGCACTTCTGCAGCTAGAACTTAAGAAAACTGGGAGCATTTTGCATCTTACTGGACGCAGATCCTTTACTGTCCCCAAGTCAAATAGGATGCTGCTACTTCCTTCCCCTTAGCTTTCCCATCCCATACTCCATTTCCTCCCTGCTAACTGCAGCTGATCCTATGTCTCCTCAAAGTCAGGTTCCCACAGCACAGAGAAGTCAAGGATGGCCTCTACAAGAGTTACCCCAAGTCCAAAGCTTGTGGGGCACTCCCACTACTTGTTAGGTTTTCAAACCCTAGTATGCCTTCACAGTGCAGTACAGGCAGTGACAGCTCACAGAACTGCAAAAGCTGCAAAGCAAGGACAATTAAAATACAGTTCGCGTTGGATTCCCTGCCCACACAGAATGCTTCTCTTCAAACATTATAACCACAGCAGTTCCACTTAAATATATCAAATCCCCAAGTAGCTACTGAGTGAGCCAAATTTACAGACTGTACTGTATATAAATAGTTTTTTCCTTCAGGTAGTCTCAAAACCTGTTGCTCTTCAAGCTACCAGAAAAGTGATGTGGGTATATCCAAACTACAACACTGGCATTACACATGAAATGAAAACACAGTTCTACATTACAATATACTACAGTACTACTTTCAAAGCCTCACCATTAAGTCAAATGTGATTCTGTCTCAACATTTTAAAGTGAAAGATTTAATGCATTTATTAAAAGAAACAAGAAATTATAGTATAGTCCCATTCTTACGGCTCTGTATAAACAAATATATGCATATCTTTCCAGATAATAGTTTGTTATAAGCCTGAGTATAAAGTTCATTACTCATGCAAAACAAGCCAGGTATTACATTAAGTGAAAATTTAATGTAAACCAGTTTACAAGAAAATGTTTCTGGTACTTCTGAAGGAAAAAAAAAAAAACAAAACCAAATGCAATCCTCACTTCTCTTTACTATACACCTGAAAAAACTATTATTAGCATGCATTTAATGTTATTAAACACATTTGTTCTGATAAACACAACCCTTTACACAGGCTTCTTGCCTTCCCTATTTGTGCTCCCTGACAGCTAAATTGTAACATCACTGAGACCCATAGGAGAGGCAGAACACTGACAGTGGAGGACTCTCAGAAGTTGTCTTTTTTCATATCTAAAGGCAGAATTGATACATAATGGACCAAAGGGAAATTAATCCTACATAAAATGCAGCTTTCATTGAGTGATAAGGTAATAACAAGGTAACAAATACTGAAAGTGCTTTTATATTTCAAGTTGCAGGTATTTTGAAGAGATTATTTAGTTTGCATTCAGCTGACTGTAAAAATAACAATTGCACTAAATGACAGGATCAAGGTACATGACACAATTGTATTGATCACACGTACCAGAGTAACTGAGATACGTGGATCATTCCCAACCACCGTACTATCCAAAAGCAGAACTTCAGCAAGGTTGCTCTGAAATGCCATTAAGGCTGAACCACCAAGCTGCCAGGTACATACCTATACTGACATAACCTACACATCAAGTTTCCTTGCCATGCATTTTCCTCTCAGTTTTCTTTACAGACCAAGATAGCAGCTAGTCATTGCTCTCAGGACAGTAAAAAAAACACTTATTTGAAGTTTGTGTTAGCAGAAGGCAGACCACCATTTCTGCTCCTCCAAGCACCAAAACCATTGGAGATTTCTTGAGTTTTCCAACAAAGCTAAAAGTATAACCCTTCTTCCTCTCAAAACACCAATACGTATACCCAGGCTTCTGTTAAATTAACAAGCACATGGTAAAATTGCATTTCACTGCTATCAGAAACCTCTCCTGTAGAGAGGTGTGTGCAATTTGAAACCAGTCACTTGGCCAGAAGTTGGCAAAGAAAGCAGGTATCCCTTAAAATTTCATGAACCAGGTTCTAGTATCAAGCAGTAAGATGAGTCAGTGGGAGCTTTAAATAAAAAAAAAAAAAAGACAAAAGAGGGGAGTGAAGGAGAAGATTATTTCAACCACTGTGTTTAGTAACGGCAATTAGCACTGTCTCAAGATACATTATGTTATAATTCATAATTTTTGGTTCAAGACATTAATTAAAACCCATACTGACTGCAGCACATAGCAGTCATACGGTACTTAGGCACTGCAACACAGCATTCTAGGATTCCTCTTTAAAAAGCCTACTCAGCACCATCCATGAATGAATCATCCTCATCATCTACTTTGAAGCAAACTTTATAAGCAACAAAAGAAAGCCACCCCCTTCCCAATCTACGCTGCTTTTTTCCTACATTCTCTCTAGGTTAGTATTACCTCTTCATATAACCCTTAAATGTCTATTTTCCAAGGCTCCCTAAGTTTAAAAGATAACTGTTAGTATGAAGACTAACAGTGAGTCTGTATTCAGACAAATCACCAGTTTCCAACAGGAATGCAGCTTACACATTGGTTTACTTTGTTTTAATAAAATTTCCATATACTCATTTCAGCATTCAAACTGATTTAAGTTTCAGAACTGACCAACAGAACAATTAAAAAACCCAAAACTAATGAAACCACTGCCAAAACATGTCAAAACCATAATTTAGTCTTAATCTGAAACATTTACCAAGTTTAACTATTTGAGAAGTTAAAGACAAAACCTTACCAGTCCCTTCATGAACTTCTAACAACCTCACTGCTGGGAGTCTGAGCAAAAGTGAAAAACTAGTCTGCGTGGACTTAACTGTTTTAAAGCAAAGAAGTTACTGAAACTGAAGAGGGTACCTTTGTGACCTTCAGAGGCCACAACAGATGCAAATAATGAATCAAATAAGGTAACAGCATGCAAAGTCATCCAATTTTCTAAATAGGGTGCTAACTGCAGAGCTTAATTACCAGTTTAATTACTTTCCATATTCAAAAATTATGCAATCAGTCCGGCTGAACAGAATTTAAAGTGGAGTGGCTGAACATAGGGCTGAGAACAGAAAAACAGAAAAATGCCCAATGCAAAGTATTGCTTTGCAACCCTTTCTTAGCTTGAACACTGATGACAAATGTCACCTCCAAACAGCTCCAAATCCAGGACCAATTTATCTGGTCTGTTAACACAGACACCTTAACTGAGTTTTATCTAGCCTCCTGTAACCTGTCCAATATTAAATACTGCAGCTGAAGCAATTGCTCCTAGATCCTCTGGCTTTCCACCTCTAGTCCAATCCCTTTTTTCACTAGTCACTCTTCCCAGCCACAAAGGGAAAGTCAGTCATATGCAAACATGTCTGAACCTTGACAATGGCCCTTCTACAGAGCTACAACTATCACCACAGTGCTAAAAGTGCAGGAGAGAAAAACAGTTGGTTTAGGTTTTAAGACCATTTAGCACTTACTGTGTTCAATACACAAACAAGCAGGAGCCTGGTCCTAAAACTCTTTACCCCAGAAGATATGCACACCTCACGATTAGGAACTTACTCAAGGAAACAAGCTGGCATCACATAAATTTCATAAGATTAACTCTACATACTCACAAATGTATGTGTCCAAAGAGTAACAACAGGGCTCATAATCACATTTTGAAAAATTATGCTATCTATGAAAACTCAGACATTCTTACATGGAACATAAAATCAGAACATTCTATTTGGAGAGAATAATTGCTATTACTTAAACAAACAGTTATCAAGCTTGATGTGAATGTAGCAGCTATACAGACAACTTCACACAGAATGAACTGAGATTGACAACAGAGGTTGAGATCAATAGGGCAGTTGAAAGGCATTAATTTTACTAATGCCTCACCGCTCTGATCACATATATGAAAAAAATTCCATATGATACAGAAATCAAAACAGATTTTTATATTAGCTTGTAATTAGAAGCACTAGCTCAATATAGTCCCAAGCTTACTGGCCTTTGAGATATAGTACTGCTTATTCCAGAACGGCTATTGGCTTGTCCTTTAAAAAAAAAGATGAACCAGGCATTACATTTGATGTTAGATTTGCTGGAGTGGGAGGTTTTTGTACAAGATACCACTATCTTTCAAATACTTTGTATGAGAGCACAGGCCCACTTAGATCCTACTCAGTATACCACAAATACGACCACAAAAGAGTTCAAAAAGGTTACTATTAATGTTTTCCTTCTTATGGTGACCATTGCTTCATGATTCTTACTGACTCACCAAACAGGAAAGCTTAGAGGAAACAGGAACTGAAAGGATTTGGTAGTGAAGTGGGCATCAAGCCTATTTTTCCAAGTAACAAGTGATATGACCAGAAGAAATGGCACCCAGTTGAGCCAAGGCAGGTTTAAGTTGGATATTAGGCATAATTTCTTCAGAGAGAGGGCTTTTAACCATTGGAGCAGGCTGCTCAGGGCACCAATCCTGCAGGTACTTATGAAATGTGTGGAAATGGTGCTTAGGGACATGGTTTAGTGGTAACTTGGTGGTGCTGAGCTAGTGGTTAGACTTGATGATCTTAAAAGTCTCTTCTGTTCTGTGATTCTATGATTCCAAAGTAATTCTATGATTGTTGGACATAAGCATGTCCTTCACATGGGGTCCTTCCAGCACAATGCAACAGGAAGAACTCTGCCAACCCACTGCCAGGAAGACTAAGCCTTTCATCTCTCATCCCAGATGACACATGTAGCCACTCAACAACACATCCCACAAGGCTAACACTGACCATGGGAGGCACAGCATATTTTGTAATCTTAGATAGACAAGTTCGGTGTTCCCTAACATAGCTGCGGCCCCGGCAGGTACCAAGCTGCCGCATAATCCCTGTTGGAGCTCAGTGGGAGAAGGCTGGTGGAGGGGTTGTCTTTCCATCATTAAAGGCAAGGAGGGCAAGCGGGGCATGGGGGAGCGTCTCCCCTAGGCGAGTTTCCACAAGGCTGACAGGCAGGTGCACCTCGCCGCCGAGGGGCCACCTCACTAGGGCAGGCACCTGCGAGGATCAGGGCAGAGCCGCACACCAAAGGACCCTGGCCCGGCCCAGACACTGTTCCAGGTACTGCGGGAGCCACCGCGGCCTCCCACTGGGGGCCTCGGGCACTGCTCCGCGGCGACTGCGGCTCCCGCCCGGCCGGGCAGCCTCTCCCGGTGCTGCCGAGGGGCTCTGCGCCCGCCCTGCGCCGTGACAGGCCCCCACCGGGCCGGGGTAGCCCCGTTGCCGAACAAAAGGCCCGGGCACGTCCCGAGGCGTTGGGCCATGCCGCGCCGCCAGCGCGGGGGGCGAACCCATAGCCTGGCGACCCTGCACGGCCCGGGCAGGGCCTGAGGCCACCAGTGCCTCCCGGCCTCTTCTGCTAGGACCCTGTGGGGAGGGGGCACTGGAGTTGAGGGATGCGGTGCAACAGGGAGTGAGGGAAGGGGCTGCACAAAGCGACCGGCGGCAGTCCTCATCCCTCCGTTAACAAAAGCTCCCCCGCCGCGGGGCTCCTTCACTACCCCGGCCCGCGGCGGGGGCTGCAGCAGGCGACAATCCCGCAGCTGGCGGGAACCAGGAGAGGTCTCGCATCGTCGCCTCATCACCCCTCTGTCAAATCTTTGGGTTCAGCTCCTCCCCGCCCCCCAACTTTAGGCAGTGCAGCCTCCCCCCGCCGCCTTGGGGGCCGCGGACAAAGCGGGTTGGTCCCGCCACCCTCCCCGCACCGACCTTGAGCCGCCTCGGTCGCCCCTAAGGTTTTGGTCACCGCCTTCCACACGTTGCAACCCAGCAGGCAGAGAAGAAGCGCCGCCGACCTGCTCATTTCCACCCGCCGCCGCCAGCCGCCGCCAGGGAAGGAACCACCGCCGGAGCCGCTGCCCGGAGGAGGAGGAGAAAGAGCCGCATCAGGGGCCGGCCCGCTCCGCGCCTCCCTCCGCGCTGCCGCGCGCTGCCCCTCCTGCTTCCTCCGCCCGCTGCATTGTCGTCCCGCCGCTGCGCCCCGGGGAAGAAGAGGAAGAAGCGCCCCGCGGCCCTGGCTGCGAGTCTGGGGGTGGTTTTTAAAAATTCCTCCCCACTTCCCTCCGCTCCCCGTTATTTCCCTCCCAGCCCTCGGTGGGCGCTGCCGGCAGCTCCCGCTCCTCACCCCTCCGCGGCGCCCCTTGCCCCGGCCGTACAGCGCCCCCTGGCGGCCGCACACCGCCCACACCCCTCGCGACCCGCCGCGGGGCAAGCGGCCGCCGCAGACGCTAGCAACGGCGGGTCCTAGCTGCTGGTAGGGCCGGGCCCGGGACCTCGCCCAGTGCCGATGCCCAGCGGTATCGGCTGCCGCCCCAGAGCAACGCGTGGTCCCCACGGGCAACCCCATCCCCGCCAGGTAGGGCCACAACTACCTGCCCTGGGGCCGGGTCCCGCCCGGCCGCACGCGCCGCCCTCCCTCAGCGGCTGCAAAATGGCCTCCTAACCGCCAGCCGCGGCAGGGATGCGGTGGCTCATAAAGGCCGCGCCGAGGTTTGCGGGGCTACAGGGACCCTTGCGGCTCAGCCGCCACGCATGGCCCCGGCCGGCTGTTGTACTTAAAGCGACTGGGAGTTTTTTTGAAAAATGAAGGGAGCCGCAGCGCGACAGCAACCGCATCCATCTGCCGGCCCGTCTACAACATTGTTTCACGAACACGACGGCGAGCTGTGCGAGAAGGGCGAATTCCGCGGAAGACGGGCTGAATGGCGCGGAAGACGGGGATCAGGCAGGGCTGGGCCAGAGGCCCCGCCAGGGGCTTGCCAGTCTCAGGCTCCGGGGACCGGGCAGTGCGGGACGCCTCCCGCTGCTGCACCGCACAGAGCACGGCAGAGCCCGCGCTGTGGAAGCTGCAGCAAGGCCAAGGGACACTGTCCCTGGGGGCTTCCGTGCTGGTACATTTTGCATCGTCCCTAACAGCATCTCGGTGTACTTTTCTGCGGGCCAGCGGAGGCAGAACACAAGGCGACACAGCACTCACTCCTCCCTTCCCTGGTTCTGCTGAGCATTATGCTTCCTAGGGGAGGGAGAACAGGCGCTCCTCAAGTTTCGTCCAGCACAGAGATTGCTGCTGCAGACAGATACTGTGGCAAGTCTTTACACAGCTGTGCAAAGCAAAGCCTCTGCTCCGCTGCTCACAGATTTCCCATGACCTGCTCCCAGACACTGCCAAACTGCAGTTTTCCCTCTAAGAATTAGGTTTGTATACTCAGAAGGTTAATCTTTGCAGAGGTGTTCTGAAGTTTTGGGTTTTATTTCTGATGCCTATGTTCAAATAAAATCTGCCATAAAAATGCATCACCTTATACATTTCTTTTTAGAAAGCAGTACAGTTTTACTTTGTCACTTCAGTGTGTGACCAGAGTAGGTATATCACAGGCTACAAGTTGTTCCTCTTAGGAATTTTCTGAACTTCTTGTGCCCCAGAAGTGTTTAAAACTTCTTTTCTAGTTCCTTTTTAGAGATAATCCAATTGATCACAATATATTTTACTCTGCTTTTATCATCAAGTAGTTCACATACATTTTCTGAGAGCTGATAAATATGGTGTACATGCCTTTTTGTCCTGACAGTGGGGAGGATTTGTTTCGAAAGCACAATCCTGGAAGAAAAGTAGGTACAAAAAGGCTATTCATTTCACAGAGGAGACCAAATGAGTCAATACAAATCATCTGATCTTACTCCTACTTATCATAGAACAGATATTTCAATATTATAAACTCATGTCACGTCTAAGCAGTTACCATATACCAAATGTGGTCAAAAGAGTCCAGTGGATTTATGACAAAACTGGTCAAAGTTGCGCTGCTGTTAGTGACTGTAAACCAACTCCTTCCTAAAGAAAGAAGGTTGTACAGGTGCTAAATAATCAGACATCATATAGTATCTTTTCTGAGATCCCATTTCCCTTTCTCTGGATATCCGTGGAGTTAAACTAGCATAAAGCGAGCTCATAACTAGAATCTTATATAAAATCTGTTTCTGTCTATATAAGGAAAGCTGGAGCCATTGTTACAAACAGGAGTATGTATTTTCTTGGATAAAGTTTTATTTCACAGTAAACAGCTACCAAAGTCCTTGCAACATCAGTGGATAACACATTGTTATCCAAACTGGCAGAAAATAATCTAAACCAGGACACACGTAATTATTTGGGCTGGAAAAAAAACCCTAAGGGATACTGCATGGAGAAATACGATACTGCACTGAATTTTGTCTTGATTTTGTACTTAAATGGCTTCCTACTTTCTTACATAGGCCTTCCCTTTATTCATCCTCCACAAAATCAGAAAATTTTACTTTATCACTAATAAGCAAAAGTCTGTTTAAAGATTCAATTTTGGCAGTATTTGCTCACTTGATGCATTATGTAATGGATTTGCAGTTCAAGCGAAGGACATTTTCTTACTCATACTCCAAAGCTACAGCCATGTGGAAGGTTAACTTTTGAACGCTGCCTTCTTCCTTCAAAGAAGAAAGAATACTGCTCAGGACTTCATTGGGTTGGTTGTCTCATAGCTTTCAGGCTTTATTTGGCCTGGGAAATAGAGCCTACCTGTATGGAATCCCTGATTAAGGGGTGCTATCATGACATCTACCATTACACAAAAGCCAACTAGACATGAAGAAAGGGCTTTTCTGGAAATGTTTGTTCACAAATCCCTTACTTTCATGCTAGGTTTAAGTTAGTATCTAGACTTTGATACTACAATATCCCATCTAACAATAATGTGGTAGGGAATGAAAGGGAACTCCACAATTTTTTCATCATATTCTCAAAAGTATTTTGACCTACCAGAGTAAGACGATCCTCAGTAGGCTATGCAGATTTTGAGAACACAAGCTGTATATAATACCACACACTTCCTGCATGAGCCCTTTTAATTGCAGTCCAGATATACTTGCAGATGATGCAAGACACACAGGGCCTGTCTCCTTCCCAAATAAGCTAAATTTATATGTATAATTATATGGTAGCTTTCTCATAAATGCACCCATTCGTGTCACAAAACTGAGCTACGCCTTCAAATAGCTTCTCTTGAAATGATCTATCCCATGCTTCAGTTAGCACTGAAGTATCTACCACTGACATATTAGCAATGCCATTGATTCCTGGATGAATGCTCTCTGTGACACATGGAATAGCCAATTTGAATTAGCCAATTCAAATCCTCTTCAAACTTAAGCAAATATTAGTTACACTCCTGTCACTTTTTCGTGCCCTGTTTGCTGATACCCGTTGGCTAGACACAAGACAATTCACTGCAGCCTGATTAAACACCAAAGGAGAGGTGTCAGTAAATAATACTCATCAATTGGATTGTTGAGGCCATACCTTTAGTGCTGTGTCCAGCTCTGTGCTTTTGTCACTATGAGGATGACTGAGACTGAGCACTGGCCCAGGTTACCCAAATAGACAGTGGAGACTCCATCTGTGGAGATGCTCAAAATCCATCTGGACATGGCCCTGAGACACCGGTTCTATATTGCCTTGCTTGAGCAGGGGCATTGGACTAGATGACCTCTGGAGGTGCTTTCCAACCTCAACGCTTCTGTGATTCTATTCAGAAAGAATACTTGAGCAGTAGCACTCCAGCTATGGTGGGAACTAGATGGCTGGGCCTATTCCTGTCCCAAAGTAGGAAAGGAAATTTTTCCTTTTCTATTTGTCCAGTCCATGCTGAGGCTACACAATGTACAAACAATGTAAATTATGTTTTCAGTTGTACTAACAAATTTCCAAATAGTCGTCCATTCAAGCAATGCGTACTACCGTACTTACAACAGGATTAGCTCTTAATGCTCCAGTAGCTGGCAAAGGACTGGGGGACAGTGGAAGATCTGAAGCAGGGATGAAAGGATGACTGAAGAGTTAGCAGACTTTGGCAGAGTGGAAGGAAGAGTGAAGGAAAGGCTGTGTGAAATATGAGGCTCTTTGGGGGATATTAACATCTGTGAGCTTGTGCCTCTCCTCCCAGCATGATCTTAGGAGGTGAGCAGATCCCTGCTGTCTTCTTTCCCAGATACCTTGTCTCTCTTAGCAGAAAGAGCAGTCTTTGCTCCTCCCAATGGGGACAACACATGAAGGTGAAGAGCAGGATCAGGGCTGAAAGCAGTGAATGAGGAGAGAAGCACTGGGGAAGAAGCAAGATAGTAATGATTCTCACTACCAGTAGATCACAGACTTCCCTCAAAGTGGCCAGTGTCCCTTCCCTTTGCAAGTCTGTCTCTGTGCATAGCTACTAAAACTAAGGTCCACTTCTGAGAGCAGTGAGCTCTGCTTGACCGCTTTGGGAGGTGAGCTGTGAGGAAACATCTGTCCCCTACTGGGGTAATTCACAGCTCCTGTGGATTGCTGCCCTGAGCAGCTGCCTACCTGAAAAATCAGTTTTCTTTGTTGATGCTGTCTGTGCAAAGGCTCCTTAGAATAGCTGAGGCACAGTGTTTGTATTTCCCTGAAGACTGAAACAATCAGCTAAATAATATTCAAGTTGTCTTGGAAGAAGAAAAGGCCTGGACTGATCTCAAGGACTCTAAGGAGTCTAGGGCAGAAGTCTGCAAAAAACCCCCCAACTCCATTTACTGTTTCTCATTTCCCAGAGGGAAATATGCAAGTTCAGAAATACAATACAGTAATCTGTCATTTTTTTGAAGCAACCCATACTGCTGCTAGAAAAAAATTAGGTGGAAGCATAAGATGAAAAAGGTTTCCTGTCATTAGCCCACCAGTCCAATGTGGAAATGCCAGTCCTGGTACCTAGCTATTTCCCAGTGGTAACGTGTCTTGGCAGGAGAGACATGGATAGTTCAGTTTGTAGCCACTGAGTTAGGGCAGAATATATTCAAGTGTTCAGCAGCTGCAAGTCTCTCTGTAAAACTTGGTGAGATGCTAAAAATCCAGATATGGGACTATGATCAAACCAATGTTCTATAAATGAAGCTTTATAAGAGCGGAGGACAGGCCAGAGAGGGGATATGGCCTTGTGGACAGCTTACTAACAACAAACAAGTAAGAACCTACTAGCATTGGGCTGAGGCTAAAGGGATGCCGCTTAGTTGAAAGACAAAACATTAAGATAATCCAAAACTACAACATTGACAACAAAATCACAGTCTCAGTGTCTGTCCACAGATGTTCTAAAACAGCTATGATTTGCTTTAACGTCTGCCAGTTCCTGTTCCTACACAAACACACACTTTAGTCTTGCTTAATGACAGGAGGCTAATTGTGTCCTAATCTAAAGACTCAGCTGTCACACACCTGAAAATGTAGCACCATGTGTAACACATCACGTGCATACCCACACCACATTGTTTTCCTTACTCTTCACTGCGTTAGTTTCAAATTTTCAGTATCCTTACTTCTAAACGTGCAGTTAAACACTAGACACCGCACCTCCTTCCATCCCCAAGCGGGATTCTTTCCCACATTTTGTGACTGGCAAGGGTCTCTTTTTAAACTTCAAGTAGTTCTGTTTTCCAGTTTTTTCCTGCATTTCTGTAAGCTGAATTTAAAACAAAGAACAAATATCTGGAGTCTCAGATTAACTTGTGACTCTGAGAGCTAAGGTTTTAGTAAGAATGTCAACTTAACAAAATTCTCAATAAAATAAGGTGACTATTATTCAAACAAAGGGTTGTTTGAAGGTTAATACAGCTTGAAAATCCTTATTTTCTTCCCTTTTCTGCTTTTTATGGCTCCATTTATCTGAAGGGATGACTCCATCATTCGAATATGAGCTAGGAGCACTTTCTCTGGAGAAAGCTTACGTTAAACTCTGCTGGACACTACTTAATTGTTGGAATTGTCACAAAGGTCTTCTAAAGCAATAAAAAAATACGACAAATTTAAATAAACCGAGTATCCTTGTGCTAAATCAAAGGATGGCAAACATAAGCTTTCTGAAGTGTCATTTTGGTGTAATGTCTTACTAAAACCACTGTCTTCTCTAAAGTTCTTAATGGCTTTTGACTACATTTAAGAGCCTCCATTCTCTATTTAATCGCCTTGATGAAACACACTCAAAGCAAGATTAGATTAGAGTTCTCAGCGCTGAGTCACACCATTACTCTCAGTCATCTCCTTCCATGCCACTGCAGTAGTACAGTTCTTCTGGAAGTTGATGGAGATATAGACACCCGCCCAGGCACAGCTCTATTCTGTGAATTTGTGAGTGCCTGTGCTTCTCTGTGCCTCCTAATGGCAGTTCATTCTGGCCTTTTCTTTTGAGTCAGCAGAAGTAAAATGCAAGAGAGTCTTGCTTAATGGCCTTGAGCTGTCATTAAGAAGCTCTGTACTGATTTTAGTCCTTTTGGGAAAAAAAAAAACCACTCCAAACCAAACCACTTTATAAATCAATACAAAACTGGCAAACAGTGTTCTCAGAATCCATAATCTTAGCACTCTTTTAAAAACTGAATTCCACTGAATTTCTCCAGTCAGTTGTGTCAATCATCTTCCCAGTTCTCTCCTTCCTCCCATCTACCTGTTACCTCTGCATGAAGACTTCCCTCTCACTCAGGACACTTCACTCATTCAGGTACTGCCTACATTACCAAAATCTCATTTATCCTTCTATTCCAACTTCTTTGTTACTTCAACCTTTTAGCTTCATGCATACCAGCTTTATAATTAGAAATTATAACCTCAAAAACCTTGTCCTTTCTTTTATTATTTAAAAATGGCTGTTTATTCTCATCCATTCTTCTAAACAGCACTTTAGAATGGGTTTTTTTGACTGATCATTTATGCAGCAGCTTAGAAATAACTCACAGTTATTGGTAATTTACAGACAGAGATTAATTTGTAATCCTGGAACCTCTGTAAAGTATAACTTCCCAGGGTCTAACTTTGACTAATTCTGACATTAAAAACATTTCAGATATTCATTTCACCATACCATGCCCCTAGTCCCCTAGTGGAAATAATTTGTGGAGTATTTTCATTTTCTCTACCTAGTTAAAACTGAAATACTGAGATAATTATTGATAGTTTTTCTCAAATGAATGGTCTGCTGCATCTGACAGCCACACACATCCCATCACAGCTTAGTAATCGCTTAGACAGCTACAGCTGTGCCAGCAAATGCAACTAGTTTCTTAGCTCCCTAGGGCCCAGCTTTGAATTAGCTAGTGCTAAACTGTGTCCCTCCCAACACAATTAGCATGATGCATGTTTCAACCATTTTTCCCCTTCTGTCACTAAACTCAAGTTCATTTTTAATGCCTACAAGCTTGTATAGAATTTGCTACTGAGTTGTTTCATGTGACACATAAGCATTACATTCTACAATATTACTAAGTGGAAACTGCTTGGATTTTTTATGTGTGTTTATGCTTATAAATGGCCCTGATGGTCTATCTGCTCTTACTCCGAGTCTTATGATTTCCAGAGCTCATTGTCTCAGGAAGGATCTTGGTGTGCTTCTGCTTTTTCCTTGTCCTGCCATCTCCCATCATTTTGCAAGTAACCAGAAGCCAAGCCCAACGCCCTTAAGATTTTGCCATTCCCTCCTACTTTTATGGATGGAAGTCAAGATTGTCACAGTCATGTTATTTTCAGGTTGTGCTCAAAGCCCCTGACTGTGCCTGTTCTCCATGCACAGCACAGAGGAGGAATTGATGGAAATCAGAGTGCGTGTGAAGGCAAGGGTCAAAGGTGCATCTTGCAGGGAAGGAGTGAAGGCTATGTCAGAAATCTGTTCCTGGAAGAAGGACACCAAAGGACTGGTGAACAATAAAAGTGTTTCTGTCAACGAGGGGAAGCAGAGATGACAGTGTTCTCTATGCCAGAGTTTAGGGGAGAATTATCTTGGTCCTTACTTTAGTGAGAAGCAGGTAACAGCTCTTTCACTCTGCATTTGAAATACAAACGATAGAACTGAAAATGAAAGGAGTCCACCTGAAGACTAAAAATTAAAAGGCAATTAATTACTATATTTAAATACTCATTTTTCTTGTGGTGTTTTGGTTTTTTGTGTTTTTTTTGTTGCCCACTGCTTTTCTTTTCTGAGTGCACTGAGACTGTACATTTGAAGTAATCTAGTTTCAGCCAAGAAATTAATTACCGTACTGGCAAATATTTATACAATTGCACCAGGGCTTTTCCAGGTCAAGTTTTCTTACCTTCCCTTGTACTTCCATACTTACTAGAAACGCACTGTATGCACTGTTCTCTCCTTTGCATTTTGCCCCTATGCTTACCCAGAGCACGAGATATTTATGGCTGAATGATCTGTTCATTAGAACTGCAATAGTTTTCACTGTAAGTTTGCACCGTACTTGATATATACAGTATATCGTACTGACTGAAGCACAAATGCAGAACCCATCACTGACTGACTACTAATTAAGCCTGACACCTGTGATGTTGACTACAAATGTCCCAGAATTGGGCATTTGTGGAAATTTTTATTAAATGACATACAGGAGATAGAAACTGACACAACTGCTGTCGTATCTGAGAACCATCTCTTCTTATTCTTTTGGGGGACTGTCTGTCTGAAGCAGATGCTGCCAGCATATTTCCAAGGGAGGGGAGTGTGAATGAGAGAAGCAGCATCTGCAGGTGGTTTTGCCTGAATGATTCATCATCTGGAAAAGACAGAGCTTAAGTAGCATGTAAGATAAACACAGTGACATGTGGAACACTGAACTGATGGGCAGGACTGTGTTATTTGTCTCATGAGTGACTAAGACCAGGCATCGGAGTTCATCACAAATGTAACTGCTTGGGAGGGACTAATTTCATGAGTACTTAGAAACACACTGAGGCTTCTCAAGAGGTATAAGCCTCAGGAGATGGAGGCTGAAGCAAAGTGAAACTGTTTTTGTATCTGGCATTCTTCAGAAGAACCGATGTGGGCAGGACGGTCTCTGAGAGGCAAAGTGAATAGTTGCCAGTCAGAGCAGACTCTTGGGAACAACAAAATGATGCTGTCACTGAAGTGGGGATTAGCCATTTCTAGGGAAGACAGCAAACTTCTGGCTTTCCCAGGCCTTCCCCTGAGCTCTGCCTGATCTGTTGATGTTTCCCACCATGCTGACACACCATATGCCTGCTCTGAAAATGGAGTAACCCATTTGATCTCACACTGAACCCTGTGCTGCTTCCTGAGGAATATTCACAGCCCACTGAACACTCCTACACACCATGCTGCTCCAGGAGCAGCCCTCCAGCTGAATGTGTGCCTTCCGTAAAGGGAAAAAACCAGCGTTGGTGTCAGCCCTTGCAACCAACACAGAGAAAACAACTGAAGGCAAGACAATATGTGGCCATATGTTGGGAAGACAGGGTAAAGATTAATAGGACATCTAATTTTTTTTTTTTTCTTCCCCAGGAAAGAGGAAACTTAGGAGACTGCTGAGGGTGGGATTGAGGAATAGTGTCCACAGATAAAAGCCAGGCTATTCCTGCAGTGCAGGTCTCAAGGACACAAGGACCACTCAGCTTCTCTCACAACACTAGTACACTGCAAAAGAACAATATGGGAGACAGGAGTATATTGAGTTCCCTCATTGACAGAGATGGTACTGCCATCAGAGAGAGCACAGAACCAGTGTGTCATAAAACTGAGATATAGGCTGTTTCTGCTTTCAACTGAAAACATGGTGGCAACTAAAAGAGACCTTATTGCAATGTGCATTGAAGAGCATGACGAACATAACTTTTCTGGGAAAACTTAGAAAATGAGATGTGAACTCATTACCTGTCTCCTGTGATGCTGTGATTTAATCTATCTGGAGAAAATGAAGACTAAAATTAGTGCATCCCATATTTGCAGAGAGCGGGAGGTGCTCCAGAAGCCTTGTGTTTGGCCTGGTTGCAGCAACATTATTTCAGTGTGAGTATGATGCAGACAAGTCCCAAGACCTATGCTGTCCACACGTGCACTGAGTTTGTCTGTGTCTGTTTCAGACCAGCTTAACACGTGCCAGCCTGCTTTTGAAACACGCTCACTTTGGGTTGAAGTACCTCAGTACCTCTGACTGCCAGGCATAGTGTTCTCTGGAATGTTTAAACACACAATTTCCATTAAAATTAGGGACTTATGATTGTCATAACCTACATAAACACTACTGAAATTTTGACTATAGGAAACTGGAACTCTTCAGGCTTAACCACATGGGCATGCCCATGCGAGTGGATACACACAAGCTATTGGAAATGGAAACCCGGTATTGCCAACAAGGGAGCTGTGTGGCTCAAGCATGCTTTTCTTGTATTTTCTTTCCCATGGAAAGCGTTTGATAATGTGCTTGCAATGTCACTGTGGAATGCTGTCCTTTTTCAATCCGTATGTATATCACAGTATCACAGAACATTAGGGATTGGAAGGGACCTCGAAAGATCATCTAGTCCAATCCCCCTGCCAGAGCAGGACCACCTATATATTGTTAATGCATCCATAGATACACATATATCAAGACACACAAATACAGTCTATATATGTGTGCACATGACTGTATGCGTGCATGCCACTGGTAGACCTATATTCATTCCTTGTTCACTTTAAAGTCTGTGAGATTAATCTAATTCGTTTTAAATTACTGTCATTTAAAAATACCTTCATTGTATGTCAAAGGCAAACACACATGCATTCAGCAGAAACATCTTGACCAAAAATCACATTGCTGAAGTCTTACAGTCTGAACACGTTGCTCGTGTTCTTACTTCACAGTCACTAAGGTTTGCTTCAGAATAGAGTCATGATGTTAAACGCAAAGCATGGTGGTTACTGAAGTCCAGGCTAATAAGCCCTGCTGGGAAAATTAGTATGGTGTCCCTGCTATTGCCATTGAGACACATTAAATTAAGAGAAAGCAAGCAGGAAAACAGAAGTAGAAAGGACCAGACAGACAAAGATTAAGTGTAGGAACTGGGAAAGTGGAGAGGGTGATTGCAGGGAGTTCTGGCTACAAAAATGTTTGGCACATCCGATTCATATTCTCTAACATAACAATCCCAGCTGGCCTTAACTCTGATGGAATGGCTTTGCTTCAGAACTATATACCTCCTTTGTATTACATAAGGCATGAGTCTAATCAAGGAAGAGAGAGAATTTGTCTGATCTGAATGATGTGGTCTTTGGTCACATTGTTTTTCTTACTGAATCCAGGAAACAATATGAGACCCCTCCTGTATCCAGCTGAACACCTGTATATTCCCTTGGCTGTGGTGAAAGATGACAGCACACTAGGTAATGTGTCTGCATTCTTGTTCAGTGGGAGTAAGTTGTTATCGCACTATTTATTGTGTCTACAGTGACAGACGTGCATAGCACCCTCAACAGTAAATCAAAGGTGCCTGGCCTCAAACACCTCAGTCACCTAAGTTGCTGCACAGAGACATCAAAGTGAAACACAGGGGTAACACTCGTGCAGAATGTAACACCTTATTCTCCACTGCTGTAAACTGGCCCAACTCCATCAACACAGAGTTCAGGCTGTGGAGTCAGCCTGAAGTGGAAAGGATGTCTCTGAGCACCAGTGTGTGTCTTCATACACAATGCACAGACATTTGCACCAACACAGGATAGAAATGAAATTCTGTGCTCCGATGAGTATTTTGGAAAGACTCCTTTGCAGATGTGTAGATACTGCACAAACTACACATCATGATTGTTGTTAACGATCTCCTACTTCTACACAGCTTTGGCTCCACCAGCCTAATCCTCTCATTCTGACATGGTTTACAGGAGTATCAGACCAGAAGGATTCAATAACATAGGAAAAGCTGAGATCACATTTTCACTATTAGTAACCTTGCCAGTAAAAACTTCCATTTGCTAGAGAGAGACAGAGATTCTACACAGCCTCTTAAGAGAGCAGCTGGTCTAAATGCAAGGTGACCTTGAAAGGTTAGAAAATGATCAACTTATTTTATAAAGCGTATGAACAGAAATAATCCCTTTTAAGCTAAGAAATTTGACATCAGTTTAACTCTTTCATAAGTATGAAAATGCCTTGCTAAGAAATAATTTTCAGTTTATATAGTTGAATTCAAGAAGACATACTGAGCAGTGACAGCTTATTCCTAGCAAATGTGCTCTGAGCTCAGCACGAAGTGTGTGTCCTCCACAACATAATACCTTTCATTACTGAGCTCTTTACATGAGTGTAGATAGCTGAATACCTTGGAAGAGTCATCAAAGATCATTTACACAGTATTTCTAAGTATTTCATTGCCATGAGTAAAAGTGCAGGAAAAAAAAGCATGTTTTAATCCTTTAAGTGCAACATTAGTAAGTGTTACATACTCTAATGTCACCAGTTTTTCATTATTTGTAAGTGAAAGCAAAATTATGTTTGAACAACCTGTACCTGTATTTTTTCCCAGCAGTAACTCAATGTTATTGAAAAAACCTAAAGTATTTTACCCTGATTTTTTTTCTGTTTCATGATTCTTCCAGACTCTTGCATTTAGCTGTCCTTGCCCTGTTCCAGGCATGCGTAACAACATGTGACAAGCTCTGGCTCAGTGCAAGAAGTTTAATGTGTGGTTTAAAATTTGAAAATCCAAGTCGGTCTGATTGGAAACCTCTGTTAGTAGTTCAGGCAGTTGATCAGTAGATGGTGGTGGTGCACTGTCACCTGATGCTGTTAGCCAAGGTCAGTACCTAGCTGTTGAAAGCAATTTTATCTTCGGGCTACCAGTAACAGTCTTGGAAATGACTGGTTTTTGATGTAAGAGCACATTAGGAAGCGAGATGTGCTAAATATCTGGCTCTTATGAATGATGGGAAAGTAATATTTTCTTCCCCTAGATTTTCGGGAGATTTCTAAATTCCCTTTTCCAGCATCCTGCACTTTGTCTTTACTTTGTGGGAAGCTTCTGCGGTACACTTTAGCTTAGTTTAATCAAAACTAAAGAAGCAAGGATTAATATTATAAAGAGTGGGAAGGTACCTAATGCAATTGTCAAACTGCAGGAATCCTGCTGATAATGTTATTTGCCACTTCCTCTCCTGTAAAGTGGCCCAGAGGTACCGACCTCGAGGTGAAGAAGGAAGCAAAGGAGCTGTTTTCAGCCTCCTCCCAGGAAAGTATGATGGAGACAAGGAGCAGTGGGGACATCATTCACCTGTTTTAAAGCAGTTGGTTCGTGTACATGATTCTAAGGTGCTTTTATCTCAGTAGCTTGATCTGTCTTCACTGCTATGGGTATTTTAGGGGTTCCTCCTAGGGATATATATGGCATAATGTTGCATTTTGTTTGGCATGATGATGGACTGTATTGATCTTGGGGCCTCTACCAACAGTGGAAGAGGTTAGGTCTCGGACCAGGACTGCAAATAAGTGGATTAGAAATGCTTTCTCTGAGCAGTACAGGTGCTGAAGCTTTATATCAGGATCTCTGATGACAATGACGTGCTGCAAGCGGTGTCAAAATATTGTGGACTAGGGGCCACAAAAGAGGGGCAGATCAAATTTCCAGTTGAACTTGTTTGCCACCCACTGGCCAGGCTGCAGATTTACCCATTGTTGCAATGGGAACCTGCAGCTTGTAGTTACAAGCATTCACACATGACAGATTATTAGGATGTGGTAGTATAGCTTAACAGCTTAACAGTAATATATGAGTATTTCTAGACTTCTGCTTACAGTTTTAAATGTAATGACTTCAAAATGAGATGGACAGGACAATACTACCAGGGTTCACGTATGCTATCAAAAGCAGTTCTTTTTCAGTTCCTAGGACGCACTAAGAACAGGGAGACAGAGACTGCCTATATGACAGTTTATGTACATAAAAAATCAAAGTTCAAAAGGTGATTTCTTTTGGTCTACGCAAAGCTGAACTAGTAGCTGAGAACAGGGTGAGGAAGCTGATCCAAAGTGTTCCTTTTCATCAGTTATCTGGTGTCAGAAAAGAGTACTGAAGGGAGAAGTCCAGAGGACTTGGCAGAAAGCATATTCCCACAGTCCTTGTTTCTACTCAGTTTTGTTTTCAGTCCTATCTTCACCCAGAAACAGAACCACTTAGTGCAGGTGGATGGGTTTTTGCCTCATCTCAAAAGTACTAGTAAAAGTTGGGCAGTGAACCACAGACAAATATGCCCCAAGCTAGCAGGCCAGCAACAAGACATGACCTTTTCAGATTTTCCCACCATGAGTCAGATTCTTGTGTTTTCCCCTCTCCTCGCTCCCTACTGCACTGTAATTTTTCTGTCACCTAGAAAACATAACAAAGCTTGTTTAAAAATGTAATATCAAGAGTAATTCCCATGGGGAACATTTTAGATTGAAAGCTGGTAAGAATTTATTGCTCAGTAAGTTAAACTTGATAATCTGACATTTCTGAGGGCAATGGCTATGTAAATGCATCTTTATACTGTCTCTGGGGTCCCACTGAAAACAAACCCCACAATTCCCACATGGTAATGATATCGCCTTTATATGACTGAGCACAGAAAATGGAAAACTATAAAAATAATCTTTTATGAGCAGTTTCTTCTTTATGAGGTCCTGAAAAAATGCCCTCTGCTTCAAGAGGAAACAAAGCAGTGAGTGAGAAATTTAAATAAATTTTTCATGGTACTTTCAAATATTAAAAAGGGAACAGAATAAAATTCAAAGGAATTCAGAAACTCATCTCTAATTGCCCAGACATGATTAATTCTGCACTACAAAGATGTCAGTGCAGAAACATTATCCATGTCAGAAAAAATGAAATCTTAAGAAAAAATTAATATCGTAAAGAAAAATCATACCACAGCTTGCTCTGTAACGCTTAGTCATTAGTGAAGTCATTTAGTACAGCCATTTGATCATGCAGCATAATTGAAATCATAAGCTAGCCATAGTCATGACAGTTCTTGATTGATGTTGTTGTTAATCTTATAGTCCAGTGGGTTTCAATCTTAGTTTCATGAACTGTTGGTAAACTGTGCCTAGAACCGCTGCGTGGAGTCACAGAATCACAGATTTAGATAGATTGAATAGTACTGGTCCCAGTACTGACCCTTGGGGGACTCCACTAGATACAGGCCTCCAACTAGACTCTGTCCTATTGTCCACTACTCTCTAGCTTCTATCCTGCAGCCAATTCATGATGCACCTCGCCACCTGATCATCTAGTCCACACTGCCTCAGTTTGGCTGTGAGGATGCTATGTGAGACTGTGTCAAATGCCTTGCTGAAGTCAAGAGAGACCACATCCACTGCTCTGCCATCATTTGTACTAAGTTTCTGTAAATCCAAAGCACTGTTGAACGTTTACCACAGAAAGCTCTGCCCGAAAACTATAAAAGGAGAAAAAGAACAAGGAAAACAAAGAAAGATCTGGATAGTGCCAGATTGCAACCCTCCTCCACGCTCAGCCACTTACATGTTCTCCTTGGATGGACTCAGCATTGGGGGAAAAAAGTACTGCTCCAAAATGAAAACAAGTCTGGAGTTTGGCTGAGTCTGCACAGCTTCTAACCAGACATCATCAGTGAAATCATTCAGTAAGTAAAATTATGAGAATCTGAAATACATGTAGGTAGTAGGTGTCAGCACACAGAGCACAAGGCTTTACTGTAGGAAGTCACACAGAAACATTGCTAAATACCTTGGTGTTAAAAGAAAGTGCAGGAAAAATTAGGTCAGAGCTTCAGTGACATGCTGTTTCTAATACAGACATTGTTTTGCTCACTTGTTAGGTCATGTTAAAGGAAAATGAAAACCTGCCCACCAGGGCCATGGGGATAAGCATAACAGGAGGACAAACAAAGCAACCTCTGCAGTGCTGCCTAAAAACATGAGTTCTTCCAGACAATACCAAAAAGGCTTTTAGGACTGCTGTATTTGCTAATTAGAAAAGAGTGAAGAAAACCCTGTACTCGTAATGGTCCCAAGTCACAACCATCACCATGAGAACATAAAGGACAAAGTAATACTAGTGTGGTATTTGCATTTACGTCACACACCACACAATATTGTAGAATAAGAGCATTTCTATTCAGGAAACTTACTGAAACCCACTTCTCCATCATGATTCTGTCATCTCAAGCTTAAGTGCAAGTGATTTAATCAAGAACTCATTAATATTCCACAAGTCTGCAGAGGCAGAACGAGAGAGAGCATCTGAAAGTGCAGGAGTTAAGAAACTTGCCTGTCAAGACAGTGCACATCCTTGTGGGTGACTGAAAGGAACAAACCCCTGAGCTCTAGAAATGGTTTGGCAGAGCAAACCTTTGCCTGGATTAGAAACCCATTCAAGAGCCCAGCCACCTGGTCTGCTGTACATTTTCAAACCACTGTACAACATGCAGCACATCTTAAGCATTTTGCTGCACTAATGCTACTTTCCACCCTTGGGGACAAGTTCTCAGTTTGACTGTATTCTTTCTGACAGTTTTCCCGTCATGTTAGATGATGATGGTTTGGGCTGAGTCACAGCAACAGCCCAACTGCAGAACAGGAGCAGCCCTTCCCCATGCACCACACAGAGCACTAGCAGAGGAAGATAAAGAGGACACAGCTGTCTGACTTGCTTGGGGGACAGCTCTCAAGTAGTGCAGAATTCAAAAAAACAAAAATGGGAGGGAGGGAAAAAGAATCCGCACACAAAAACCACTTCTGGTCAACACAACAAACCAGTAGCAAGATATCTAAGCGGATAGTCCCATTTTCATAAAGCAACCTGAAGCTGTACATATAATACTCACTATTTTAATAAGGAAATTGCTGAAAGTTTCCTGAAGTGATTCAACCCTAGTAAGCATCAAAATCAGTATTTATGTAGGCAGTGTGTAGCTCAAACTCTACAATGCAACAAGGTGTAATGAAGAAAAGAAGTATCATTAGAACTTGGTTATTGCTCATAAACTGTGTCTGAGATCACCAGGAGGTACTAGTTTAGATCTCACTAAATTAAAAGAAAAAAAGGTGCTTGTGTTAGTGGATACTGCTGTAGAAAATTAGAGTTATGACAAATTATTGCAACCTTACTAAAAAATACATCTAAACCTAGACTAGATTTTTCACTCTCACTCTGAATGGGAGAAAAACAGGGGTGGGAGGGCTGGTTCCAGAAGAAATTAAATATATCTAAAATAAGATGAAATGACAACATCTGTCAATTTTTATATAGACCAAAAATAAACAAGAGATACTATCAGCATAAAAATAAATATTTTAAGAATATTTTAAGATCCTGAATGATCCCAGGATAAAATTCAGAGTTTGAAATTGGAAAGTGTAGCTTGCTAATCAGTCAAAGAATAGTAATATATACATATGTGTGTGTGTGTGTTTGTGCATATAGATATGAAAATACTACAAAGATGGCTACAACATTAGCATATAATACACATTCACATTTTAGATACAAGACTACTTTGCCTTGAAGGTCTCTTTGCTTACCTGAAAACAAGCACTTGAAATGCTGAGCTATGGCTTTAAGATTCCTGGTTTCTCTCCCCATCAGACTTCATGTATGACATCAAGGCAATCACAAGCCTCAAACCCAACAATGGCAAAACTCACCTTTCTCTGAACTTCAGTGAAATTTGAACACTTAAATACCAGGGACAACTTATTGTTCCATTACATTATGCTCAAGTGCAATGGAAAAAGTGCTTCTTTGCAGTAAATCTTTTAGGTTTTATATTATCATTAAAGTAATATGCTTTACTTCTAAATTAACCACAGCTTAATCTATAAATATCTACCAGCCCACGGTGTGATACTATCATCTCTATACTATGGACTCAGCTTTCATATGGGACTCAGCTTTCAATTTTCATCATTTATGTTCATTTACACACCCTGAAAAGCTGGTCTACAGATTTTCTTTGATACTTTGGTTGTATGGGAATTTTCTGTGTTCAAGATTGAAGGATGAAACATGATGTTCTTCAAGATTTGGGTACAATCAGCATGGCTTCACCAAGGGCAAATCCTGCCTGACCAACCTAGTGGCCTTCTATGAACAGGTCACAACATTAATGGATGAGGGGCGAGCAGTTCATGTCATTTACCTGCACCTGAGCAAAGCCTTTGATACTGTCCCACACCACATTCTGGTCTCCAAGCTGGTGGAACATGGGTTTGATGGGTGG
>JAOXOE010000506.1:16562505-16636895 GCA_028565055.1 Phoeniculus purpureus | reverse complement strand
AGGCTCAGGGCACTGCCAGCAGAGTCTGTCTGGTTCCTCCAGTAACGGCTTGGGAATACGGGAGGAGATGTGAGGTGCTCTAGCTGCGGTCCGCACCGCGCGGGGGGCGGGGGCCGCCGGGGCTGCCCGGCAGTGAAGGGCCGGGGCGGGGCCGGGAGGCTGGCGGCTGGGCAGCCCCGGAGCGCGGTTTGCTGGCGCCGCGTGTTTCCTTATCGCACCGCCAAGGTGCCGCTGGCAGACGCTGCTGAGGCCGTCGAGGTGATCCCCCTGCACGGCCCTGGCCACCGACGCTGGCACCGTTGGTTGTTTTGCCGAAGATTTCTGTTATTTCTGCAATCTCTATGCTAAAAAAAAAACCACCCACCTGGAGTCGAATGGTAAATACTGGAAGCCAAGAAAACGAATAAAGAGTACCTTGTATTAACTGTTTAAACTCTCGTGGTTTCCAGGGTCAGATCAACATTCCTGGATGAGATTCAGAATTTTTTAGTGCTTGGTTTGGCAGTGCTGCCAGGCATCACATTAAGCTGTGAGAACAGTGTGCAGCAGCTGTGATTTCTCCTTATCCCCACTGCCCTCTTGAAAGTCACTTAGTGTAAGGAAGATACTGCTTCCTCCTATTTTGATTTGAGGTGGTGATTTGGGTTTATTTTTACTATCTTTGATTTAATGCAGTGTAAAGTTTCGCTCTATCAGATACTGCAGGTATCTTACTTGCCAAGATGTCACTGGCCAAACAAAGTCCTAGATGTCCCTCCAGGTGTGCCCTTCCTGACACACTCTGAACCTCTGTGTATTGAGCACTAGCCGTTGTTGACCACTGTGTGCTACTGCACTTGGTCCTTTTAAACGTGCAAGTTTGAATAAAGCCAGACAGTCACAGACAGATTTTCCCCCAAGCAGCCAGGCATAATCCAGACCTGTTTATCTGCCTAGCAATATGGATTAATTAGCTCCCAGTGAGCACTGATATATAATACTGCATTCAGACTACTGGCATCATCTCCTTAGACTGTGTGTTCTGAGTATTAAACATGGCAAAAGAAAAGTACCTGGAATTTTCATGCAGTCACCTTTACATACCCCACTGAAATATTCACAGCATTTCTAATTTAAAATGTAGTTGATACTGCAAGTAGTAATAATAAACAGCTGTGTGTGAACTTTTTGTAGTCTGGTAATTTGAAAGCAAAACGGATCCGCTTTCAAAATTAGCTAATAGTGTTTTCTGTTTTCCTATGAAATACGTTTAGACTTTGCTTCATACAAATGCCTAATGGAACTACCTCACAACAATTTTTGTTACTGAATGAGATGCCAGGGTGAGAGACCAGAGATTTAAATTTCACTGAACAACTACACCAAACCACACCTATACAGAACATGTAGAAATTGTTAGGGAATTAAATGAGCTGGTGATCCCACGTGTTGCACACTTGTATCCACATGAAATCATATCTCTGATCTTTATGGTGTGTCTCACCCACCTTACATCTTTGCAGCCTCCCACTGCAGAGCGCACATAGTGCCTGTTTCCCACAGCCCACTTGATGCTGGCCTTTGTCAGCTGCAGCGTTCAAACCAGGAGACAAGCACTCTCGGAACAGCCCATTTTTCTGCTGCACTCTCACACTGAACTGCTTTTGCTGAATTCTGTTTTAAAGTGAAGTTCCTACTGTACCTCTTCTATTTTACATCTCACCTTTCGCACTGAAGAATCTACTTCTCCATCCCGTTGCCTGCATTGGCAAAGGCTGTGGGCTACATGGCATTAACAAAAGGATTAGACATTTACATGTATAGTGAAAACATACCATAGCATTAAAAAAATGCCTTATGCTTAAGGGTATAAACGATAAAGATAGGAAGACTTTTATATTATCACTACCAGAGATTTCTTCTTCAGTCTTCTGAAGCATGATGTTTTTGATGGTTCTTGGAAGCAGGATACAAGACTTAAACACAAGTTCAAACTGGTTCCAGCACTGCAAGTCCTCTCTTCCTAGGGCCCCGGCCCCAAAAGGTAAAAAAGAAATAAACCATGTTTTTACTTCAAATATATTTAATACTCAGAACTGACTATTGAGTAATTATTGTTACAAATACATACACAATTTGCATTTCTATGTCTGGGGGGGTTTTGTAACTCTTTCAGACCCTTCTCAAACTATTTATGTGAATCTGTTTCTACTGGTGACAGATTTATTGACAAAGACTGTGCTGACACTGGTGCTGCAGGAGCTCTGACCAATACTCAGCAATTACTTCTGCATGTCCAATCTCCAATCCAATTAACTCCTGTCAGCTCCTAAACCAGTTCTCCCATCAGCCTTTTATAGATCCCCTTATCAATGCTCCTGCTGTTTCCTCCTCTTCGCAGGGAGACTGCAGGCACAACCAAGATGCTTTCTTCTCCTGATTCTGGATTAAAGGAGTGACAGACACACGAATCCTTCTCTATTTCTTGACAATTTTAGTATTTTTCCAAAATGAATGTTTTCAAAGTTATCTTTTTGTTTGTTTCTAACAGTTCTTCATCCTCAAAAAAGGGACTGGTTTCTGGGACAGAGGCACATTTTTTCCTGTCAGAGTTAAGAGGCTACAAATGCTCTCAGAGCATTTGTAACAGACTAGAACTATCAGATTGCTCCCACATGCCCTGTTTGTCCTACAGTATTTAACATTCTTAGCCTGAAATTGAGTTCAGAAACCTTGAGAGTATTGAGTAGAATTGTTTTCAAAGTTCAGTCTAGAGAAGGAAACTATCCCCAAACTGATGGTACATCTATCAAATATTTGTTACCTTTCCAATTAGCATAAACCACTTTTATTTGGAAAGGTGTTCTTCCACTCTTGGGAGATCACCGAATCAACAGAATCGAGGCTGGAAAAGACCTCTGAGATCATCAAGTCCATTGCAGTCTAAAGACAAGCAGACCTTGGATGATAATACTATTTTAGGACTAAAGGAATTTTCTGTTTGGAGACAACCTGTTTGAGTACAATTTGTTGATACTTAAGGGTAGATGCTGTATTTCCCATATTTCCATGACAGGCTACAGAAAATAACTTCCAACATTCTGCAGGTTGCTTCAGCTAGAGGTATCCCATTAACTCAGAAATCAAATGAATGGGTAACGCCAATAAAGGTTCTGCTTACCTTCAGTGTGGTTAGTAATGGAGTTGTTCAGGATGCACTCTTATTGCATGATTCCACTGAATCAACAAGTGTCTCAGAGACACAATATCTTCCCCATGAAGGAAATGGGAAATCAGACTCTATTATAGCTCTTCTGTTTCTTTGCAAAATTCTATGTAAGAATTTACCCTTCAGAATTATAGAATTGTTTGCAAAAGAAAAGCCTTTGTCATATTTTGCAACAACTCCAGAGTAAATTCCTTAAAATATAGACGAGGTTAGACAAGATTTAATCACAAAATTTAGACGTCAGGTCTAGGCTAGTTGGCAAGTGTGAATAAATCTCCCACAGGCACAGCTGAAACTCAGCATCAAGCATGGTTTTGACCCTGTAACGTCAGACCACAAGGACAATTAAGTTAATTAATATAAGCCTTTATGAGAGCTTATGCCAGTTCTACCAGCCAGGCTAGGTGAGCAACCTTTACTTTGGCATTGCCTGGTATTGAAATGCTGGAACTAGAACTTAAGCCAGCTTTTATGTTGAATGCGTTTATATACATAAATTATATACTCACACACATACCTGTACTGAGATGCAGGTGGCTGAATTCAAGGAATAAAAGACCAATCCAGTTCTTAAAACTCTCCATTCCTTATATGGAGGACTGTGGCTATCATGTTCTGCTTCCCTCATTGCTACTGTGTTGATAGAGGGTTATGAGGTGTTCAGCTGAATGCAGAGCTAATGGCATAGACACAAAAGAGCAAACAGGCTGAGAAAGCTCACCAACACCTAAAAGTAGCTTTACTGAAATGCCCTTAGGGTCACTTTGGATGTCTCACTAGCACAAAACTGAAGATGGAATCAAGGGTGTTTGGTTTATAAAAGTCAAGACCATTAGCCTGCCATCACATTCAGGGGCAGGGGACATGCTGAGAAAGAGCTTGCCCCAAGCATGTAGGTAAGAGCACCTACGTGGGCAAATCTCCTGCTATGTTACTTTGCTTTCATGCAGATTTTCATGAGTTTGAGATGTGGTTCTGGCCTCTTCTTTTATTGATGGAAAACTTCCATAAGAAATGTGTAAGGAACAGCATCTCCCTGGAGCAGCTTGTGGTGCACATGCCACAGTTAGAGAACTCCAGCATAACAGTAGGACAATAAAGGATTTTTACTCAGGAAGAGATTAGGACCAACACTGCTGGGAGTGTACTGGTGAAAATCTGTTAAAAGCTGAGGAGTAGATAGTCCTATTTTAAACTCCTTAGAACAACTGTATCACCAAACCCTTTAAATAAAAACAATGTTGGTAACACCTTTTAAAATAATTTCTCCCAGCTTTGATCACCATCATGTCTTGCAGCAGGACCAGGCATTCCTTTGGAAGTGGGATTTCTCTTCCCACTGCAGTAATACAAACATCATTTCCCACCCTTCTAATCTAAAATTGGCAGCACCATTTCTCCTGGAGATACAGGAGTCTGTATCTCCACTCATGTGAACACAAAGTCCTCATCTGCAGAATAACAAAAATAAACTGTAAACAAGTGTTTCATTTATACCACCCTGTTGTCATTGCATTTGCCTTCCCTGCAGCCATACAGTTCCAAAGCATAAGAGATATTTAATGATTAAATATAATAACAGGCACTGTTTATTCCTAGAAGGAAAGCATATCAATAAAACAAGAAGTACTTGAGTTAAGAGATAATAGACTAGGCACTACTTTCCAAGTTAATAGCCTGCGAATACCTGAGGATTACTGCTAAGAAGAACCAGATATCTTTCTGATAGTACTGTCAAATAGAAGACAGTACCTGGTGTCAGTTTGCCAGCTGGAATTACACAAGTAACATTAAAAAATGCTCCTCTGGTCTGACAAGGGCACTTGGCTGCTGTCTACTCATCTACCTGAAGCTCCAATTCTCAGTAGTTTGCAGCCTGGAAGTAAAAAATATCATACATGTATTAAAAAAACATGAATATACGATGAAAATATCATATGCATCCATCTCACTACATAGAATGTGTCATTATACACACTATTAAAATATAGGATAATACTAAACACTATCACTTATATATTATAAAGTTAGCATTGAACCTGCCAGCATACATTTGTCTGTAAGCAGAGGAACAGCAGAAGAATAATAATTGAGTTGCTCTCATTTTTCTCAACCTTGGAAAGAATCAGTAGTTAAATTGTTTTAATTTTAATCTAAAACCAAGGTGCTGTTCATGAGGTGAGGAAAAACAGGTACATTTACACTTGAACACACTACAACACCATCGGTGGTGATGTATTTTGATGTGAATAGAGACATTGTAAGTGGAACACTGCTCCAGCTAAGATGCTGGGCAAGGTCTCTCAAGCTGACAGCTTGGACTGACAGCAGGGCCATGAAACAACTGATGATCTAGTGCCTGCTGCCTACTGGTGTGACTTAAGTTATAAACTTGTATTATGCTGAAATTATTATATTTGAATTATTGCTATACTGAAATGATGAACGGTGTGTTATACACAGCACGTCTGCAGAAACAGCTCACCACCAGGTGGCAGGTATTCCAACACTGACTGAAAAAGCAGAGACTGGAAAAAGCCTTTCGCTTGTGCATCTAGGAAAAGCAAACTGAGGTTCTTCCCATTTGACCAAGTCCAAGAACATACTGGATGGATACTACCATAACCAAGGTTACAGCCTATTGATAGTGGTGCTATGTTACAACAAGCTTTAATTCTCAGATGAATTCTCATTAGTAAATACACCCCCCACTTTAGTTACTCACTAAAGGCCTTTCTAGAGAAACTGTAAATAGCTACTCCAAGACTTGCTCATTTACCCCTGCACTGTTCTATAGGTTAAACCCTACACGAGACATGTAACTTCTTATCAATTTCAAACATGTTGATTTAGAGTCATGAAATAAAATTGGTCTTCCAGAGTGCTCACAGACAGAATGAAAACACTACCAAGGCATTTAAAGAGTGCATAATTCACTCCACTAAATCTACTCAGTTCTTCCTTGAAGAAGAGATCAAGAGCCAAATGGTGGGGTTCTATTTAAGCTGTTCAGCTCAGTACAGCAACTTGTATATATGTACAACCTGATAGACTGTAAATGCTCTGAGGCAGGAACCAGTTTGTTCCTGATGCAAAGACCTATTCAAGTTATACTTTTCCTTTACGTTTTATAACCCTTATTGGTACTTGCTTCACTGTGCAACTGCAAAATACAAGCAACAACAGTTCTTCATATTTTATCAATGTATATTTCTCAGTATGTTTTTGAAAATTAAAACACAGACCTTGTCACTAGATTGTAAGATTTAGGCAAAGTGTGTACAAAGAACACAATCTGATCTCAATCCATTACCTAATCTGCATGACTCTGTTCCAATTTCATGTAATCCACGGTTCAGATGTGTTGCATATACTGAGAATTACATTTCAAACTATAGATTCTGCTCAATCAAACTATTACAAGGCTGGTGATATCACTGCAACTAAAAATGCTATGAAAATATTTACAAAATACCTACATTGTGTTTGTTCACAAATATTTGGTGTATTAGGACCAAAAAATAACCAAACCATCAAAGTATGTGTTTTGAACATAAACTCAACACAATTAAAGAAACAAGCCACTGCAATTTAATATCAACAATCTCACTTTACAATATAGTAACGATGGAGACTTTGCAAAGGAATCTGTAAGAGAATGCAATTAAAAATGACAGATTTAAAAGCTGAAAATTAAATAGCACAGTAATTTCAGTATGCAGAAATTTTAACCAGAATGTTTACTTGATGTAGCCTTCTGATGAATAAGTGACACCATATTACCAGCACTTACTGACATCTGCTAAATACTATTCCTTTAAATAAGTATCTTTCTGCTCAGAGGCTGTGCACAGACTGACAATAAGTTAACCAGACCTCAGAGCCAGTTCACATGTAGTCATCAGCAAAACCCCAAAACAGAACAGGAAAGGATTTAGAATGCATGTGATGAGTAAAACATAACTTACTATAATCTGGTGATTTCCATATGCAGTGCACTTCACAAATATTACTTTAGAACTCTTTTACAACATATACCACTTCCAAACAAGAATCAAAGCAAAACAGAGGTGATGTGGCTTTGTGGATGGAGAGAAACACTGGTCTGGGAACTGGGAAACAGTGATTCAGTTCCTGATTTGAGACTAGACTCCCAGGTCAGACATTCAGCAAGACTGAAATTACAACACTTGCCTCTTTAAGAAAACCTTGAAATCTACTGAAAAAAAGAGCAATGAATCTGAGTCAAGGCTTATTATTAAAAATTAAATAGTAACTATATAGCACTTTCTCTAATAACTTCAGAGATTCCATAATAATTACTTTATTAAGCATGACTGCTGCCACTGCTGCATAAAAATACTTGAATGAAACATGATAAACTGATGGTATGTGTAGAATTCTAGAAGAGTGGAAGTCACACACTTCCCCTTCTTTGAACCCAATTCACGAAGAAGTGCGAAGTGTGCAATAAGTGTGAGTACCCACAGACATCTCAGAAAGAAAACTGGTCCCACAGGAAGCAAGTACTGAGTGACGTTCATGAGAACTGCAGAGAAAAGCGTGTTAGTAAATCACACAGGCAGGCATATACTCAGCAAAAGTGAAACAAACGTATTTTTCTTATTAAATGACATAAAATAGTGTGATGATCACCAACAGAGGGAGAAAAATCAACATAGATATTTTTTGCAGTTTATTTTCAATTATAATTTTTGGAAAACCAAGCAGCTCTGTATGAGAGAAAGCACAGAAGAGTCATTCTGGCACTTTTGGATAGTACATCATTATTTACTTTTTTTTTTTTTTCCAAAATTTTCTAGACACATTCAGTCCACTTGCTCGGTCTATAGTCCATTTTATATGAGCACGATTGGCTCATACGATTCCAGAGAAAACTAACAATATATACAGTCAATGAAACTATCCTCTTGGCTACTCTGGACCCTTTAAAATGTCTTCTAAGTCTATCCTGACTAAACAGAATCCACAATATACATGATAGCTACACTGTATGGAAATGAGAAATGCTTAGCACAAAATGGGACTCTTGGCATGCAGCTTAAAAGAAAAGGTAGATGTTCAGAAGTTTATAAAATCCCAAATGGGGTCAATTAAAAGGAGTTAGCAAAAGAAGGGACTGTTCATTGTTACTGTAAAAAAGGCACTTTGAGTAAATGGGACCAGAATTGGAGGAATCTTAGTCAACACAAAGTTCAGTTTGGTTTCATAAAAAGGCTTCAATGCTAAGGGATGCTACTCAAGTTTCCTGCAGTTTTACATTAAAATAAATTGCTGAGTAGTTTATAATAAAGGACATAAAATGTTTACAACCAACTTGTAAAATTAAGAAAAGCATAGTATAAGCAAAATATTACTAGAAGCAGCAATGCATAGCCTTTCATTGAGATAATGCACAATTTTGGACACCACGTGTCAATCTCTTGTTTTAAGATACTTTCAGTAGCATTATCAACATAAAATTGGCCTATGAAACAAAGCTTTTCCAGCTCCCATTCATAAGGAGATTGAGGTCATAAACCAACCAAAACAACTTGTCAGTATTTTCAACATCCTGGATGACCAATATCAAGTATATGGAATAACAATCACACTCTTTGTTCAGCTATCTCACCGGAGGCAGCCATTGAATCAGAGGAATGATTTTAATTATTTTCTAACATTTACACAGTAATGCATTTAATTTCTTTCAAACGTTGCTCACCACAGTTTGTTTTTCTCTTTTCTCTCCACAACAAAAAAAAAAAATCATAAAAATCAAAAATCAAGCACTTCCACAGAAAGAATATTTGGCAATTTTAAACTCCACTGAGTGGTGGATTTTCACAATAGCTCACTTTAGGTTGAAAGTCATTAGTGGTCTTTCCTCTCGTTTCTGCCAAGGACTCTTTTTATCTTCACCTTGGTCATCTTCCTCATCCTCCTCGTCATCTTGTACTGATGTTCCATGTTCAGGACTAGTTAATGGCTCTGGTTTGGTATCCACAGTTCTTGTCTCCTCCTGCAGGCTAGGTAGCTGCACACCACTTCTCTTACTAGTGCCTTCTAGTAGGCATCGTAGAGCATTGTCCTCAGGGCTGCAGACTGCTGTTCCACACTCACTGCCACTTTGGTCCATATCATCCAAGTACACAAGTTGTGTGTAAGCTGTGCTATCTGAAACCTTACGCTCTCTCTGCTGGTGCTCTTGCACTGGTGGGTGACTCTGTGGCGCAGACAAATGATCTCCTCTTCCCTTTCGGGCAGATTTTGGTTCATTCATGTCAACACCAGAGTCCAAACTGGCATCGTTACTCCCATTCCTACCAGCTCTTTGGAGATCAATGTATGAATGCCTAACGTGGGCATTTGAACGTCCATCTAGAGAAACAAACCATGCTCGAGGGTGAGGCAATGGCTTTCCACCTCCTAATTCCATCAAAGCCTTTTCTGTGAGAAGCTGCACTTCATTATTCATTTGAGCCAGGGAGGCATCATTAAGCGAGGCAGGAATGGAAATAGACTCAGACATGGAAGCATTCTGTTGACTCCACTCAGCTGCACCTGCGTCTTGCAAATGCTGCTGAGATATTGCTTGGGATGCTAACTGTTGGGGTTGCAGCTGCTGTGGGGGGTGCGGAAAAAGCCGTGCATGATGGTTAGGAAGCTCAGTCTGAAGTCTTTCTATATCTATCTGCTGGTCAGCTGGGACAACCAGTGGCTGGCTAACAAAAGGGTGTTCTCCTGGCAATTTCATGTAGTGACCAGGGATGACCAACGCAGGCAAAACTTTTCTGTAAACGCTGTCATTGACTTGGTCAACAGAATTGCAGCAGATTAACTGACCTGGTCGAGGGAAAGATGTAGGTCTTTCAAGGTGATCAACTGAACGAGACATCATACAATCAGTAGGTCTGCAGTCCAGTAGCTCTTTTTCAGGGGCTGAAGGTGTGGGGTATATCTGTTCATGAATATTGTATTTACTTCCAGTGGCAATATGGTTCATAGATACTTGAATTTCTCTCTCTTGCTTTTCAAATAAAGGCTGAGACAGCATAGCATTGTAACTTCTCCTATACTCATCTTTGATAGGGGACTCATAGCCTTCAGCTGTTTCTGTAGATTTTCTTGTCTTTAAAGGAAAACTATCTGCTGATTTATGGTAGCCTTTTCTTAGAGACCCACTGGGAGTCAGGTCATCCAAGGAAATTCTACTCTTGTCTTTCTCCTTGTCAGACAACAGTTCCTCCCGGGAGCTAAACTCCTGCGAAGTACTGAATGAATGTTTGAGCATAGGTGTATGCATATCTGCTTCCCCACTAGGTGATACCATCTCCATGTGGACAGCACTGATTAATTCCTTTGCACCTGAGTTTTCAGTGTGTCCATTGCTAGCAACAGACAATCCACCGGGGAACTCTGATTCACGACGTGAAAATATTAAATTTATATGGGACATTGAGGTTGCTTGATCCTTCTTAGAAGTGTCCAAGGCTGTAGAAAGTTGCAGTTTCTTATGATGCTGACGTGGTCTTAAACATTTTCTTCTATAAAAGCCGGTAACGAAAAAGAAGTTACACATTATGACTGTTGTACACAGAAACAAGAGCAGCAAGTGTGTCTCAGTGGGAGATTTTAAGCAGTGATTAGTATTAGGGGAATTGAACTTTTATTACATAATCTAACAATTAAAAGCTTATCCCAGCAGCAAAGATAAAATTAAAGAGTAACTAAAGTCAATTGGGAAATATCTCAAGCACCACTTAAGAACTGGAACAAATGCCACTCATTAATATACACTTGCTGATAAAAGTTTAACATTCATTGTAATCTAAGACTACTAGGTCACTTGCAAATCCATAACATACAATTACAGAGATCTTGGACCCATGCACATGTTTGGTAGGAGGTTTGAGAACATCTCACAGGTGGTTTTAGAAAATCTCACAAGTTATGCTTACAAGCACAACTACAGGTGCGTGTGATTCACTCAGCTACTAAAGGCAGGCTTTGTACATGCTGCATGTAACCAGAAACATGAGAAATTGATCTCACTGTTTCTTCACGTGCTTGCTTGCCTTTCTTTTTCCTCCCAAAGTAAAATGTGTTGATACAGAAGCTTTTAATTTAATGAGCACAAAAAAGCTTTTATCTTCAACGTGAAGTAAGAAACCAGGATGGTGATGCTTACCTGCAATAATACAAAAGCAGACACAGCAAGACTAGAAGTATGAGAGCCATCCCTCCTAAAATTGCCAAAAGAAACATTGTGTGATAGCTGGTAATGTCATGTGTTACCACGGGACCTGAAAGGCCAAAAAAGAGAATTTTAACCTGTAACAACTTGCAAACAGGAAGAGAAACGACACTTAAAAAAAGAGAGGGAACACTTCCCTTGTTATCAGTTGCTAAGTGAGCAACACTGCCACTCACAGCTCTGGTGCCTACTAAGCAGATCATGTCTGGAGAAGGGAGCAAGCTGCAGAGAAAGCATGTGCTGATTTTCGTGACTGCAAGTCCAAACAGATCACTCTGTGGAAAAGGAGTTAGTTTCCATGGGAGCATGCATCAGTGAATGCTGCCTTCCAGGTCCTGACGCTGACACTGCACCAAAGCATTCACCACTGGAAAAAAGCCATCAGAGCGTCTTCCAGCACTATAATGCATGTAGCAGCAACAACTTCTCTTAACAACATTCCATGTGCTTTGCACTACACAATACAGTAGTACAGTGTAGTACAGGATTCATTGGAAGATGTGTTGGTGTTCTGAAGTCTAGATCAAGCCAAGCCAAGCAGACCTTCAGTAGCTTTAAAAACCAGGCCACTAGTGAAGCAGTGTCGTAACTCCAGATGACAGTAATGCTTAGTAAATTCTCTAAGACCCGAAAGAATACACACATGTGGACAGCATCTGTTCACAATTATGTATGTGTAACTCTGAGTTTGTAAAATCTTTATCATGCTTTTGGAATAAAGGCTCAACATTTCTTCTGCAGGCAAGGAAGTACAGCGCAGAGTAACACGCGTGTACTGTGAAGCAAACTTGGCCAACACTAAGGTCTAGGTCACGAGGTTTGCAAAACCTCATCTGTGGATTCTGAGTGCTCCGTAGAGCCACTGCTAGGAATACAAAGAACATTTTTGAAGTTGATTTTTTTGAAGAAAGCAAATAAATGTAATGAGGAGACAAAATAAGCAAGGAGACATTAACCTGAATAAAAATAATGTCAAGTATATTGCATTTGGGAAATCTAAGTTCTGTCCCACCACTGACTTTGCATAATTGATTGATACTGTCGTTTCTGGACACTAAGCAAAAAAAAAGGAAATAAATCACTTCAATTTTTCATTTAAAGGTTGTTCGCATTGCAGTAAAGTCTTAGCAACCCAGATCTAACTCTCAGAAAGAAGGAAAAAACCAAGTAGAAATTCTGCTATACGAGTGGAACTACAAGAACAACTAAGCCCTCTCCTGTCAGAGTTACAGGCACAATTTGGTGACTTAGTGTAACTTTCTTGCAGTCTTGGACAGAGTTGCACCGGGAAACACTTGGCTCAGAGCAGGTGCGTTTTCTCAAAGGATAATTAATTTGTAAAATTCAGTATGACAGCTTATAGCTTATTCCAATCTGCACCTACTCCAAACTCTGTTTTGCAGTGAATCAGCTGGTATTCTAGTAGCTTCATTTAACACAGTATCAGATAAAAGGCCTGCATATCATGAAACAACTTCACGGCACATACAAAAACTTTAAGAACAGTCCTCGTGTCAGAGTTTCTTTTGCTGGTCAGACATAGTTTATGTAGCTTGCACAGCCAAGGCAAGGATGTTTTTGTTTCTACTGTACTTGGTTTTTATCCAGAGAACCTAACAAAGAAAATCTGTAAGAGGAGAAGCAGCCTTTTCTTTGATTGATTTGCTTTATTGAACACAGAGCTATCTCTGATTATTTCTTGTTGAAGAACTTAGAAATCTGAGGCAGCAACAGCCAGAAAAAAAGAGCAAGCTGCAACAATATTAATCTCCACAGACATAGAAGTACATATAGCACCTAGTTCAAAGTGGTTTTCTTTAGTTATTCTTTATTTTCTTTAAAGTTACTCCAAAGAGGCTTGCAGATGGCAACCAGTCAGTTCATCTACCAATGCCATTCTGCTAAAACACTTCCTAGAACTTCCATACTGTTATGCATGGTGTAAATTAATCAGTCACCAGGATAACGTAAAGTGTAAGTCAGGGCAAAACAGGCATCCTCAGCATAAAAAAAGTTGTAATCAATCAATGCATTAGTACACACCTAACCCAAGATGATGTTGGTCTTAAGTGCATCCATTTCTTTGGTAGTCTCTGCACAGAAACTCCACAACATGTATTTTTCTAACTGCTGGGAGACCAACCCATCAGTATTGTCGCTCCTGTCATTTTCTAGCAGTGGCTTTACCAGGCAGGGGTGTCATAAATGCATCAAAGCAGAAATGCTTTTAAAAAGTTTCTCATTAAAGTGACACTTAGAGCACAAGGGTTGCCCCCCTCAATCCCCAAAAGATTTTAGCCCTTTGCTTTTATATTTCTGTTTTCTAATAATCCATTATTGATCAAGTGGTGGCATCTCAGATGAGGTAATTCTGAAAAATATAAACATTATATATGAATAAATAAATAATCAATGCTGTGAGTATCAGTAAAATGCAATTCCACCTTACCTGGGATAGTAGGTGACATAGCTGCAACCCAGTAGCCCAGCTGAGGTGCAATATAAGTCCAAGTCAACTGATTTCCTTCTTGTTGTACAAGGCCCAAACTACTCTTCAGCCACGTCCCTGTAGATGTGAAATTGTAAGAAGGTGTCATGGATGTACTACTACTTTCCTCTGCAAATGAGTGGAAGAGCAAGCAGTACTAAAACTGGTCAATGTGCTGCAGGAGCTGTGTGCGCTGCTGTGAAGTGGGAGTGCCTGTTTGTCACGAGTGCTCGATAGCTCCCACAAGCACTCAACTCTGTGGTCTTCACAGAAGCTCTGTATGTAAGAAACACCTAAGAATAAATGTTCATAAAAGGTTAAAAGAAAATAATTACTGTCATATTAGAGTTCTCTTTTTTGAAGGATAAAGGATATCCTCTTGAAGCTGCTAATACGTAGACAGTCCACTTAAAAGCTTTATTTCAAGAGATATCATGTCTGCCAGACCCCATGTGAGTTCCACACACCACCTTTCTATCAGCTCTGGCTACCATCTTACAGAAGACTGAAGAAAATACTTCCTCTGAATGCTGGTTTTCCTACATGGAAAACAAGCTTCTGAATGTTACTGAATGCCAATCAATGTAGCATTAAGTTAATGACTTTGACTCAGCAATGTTAGTCATTCAGAATGACTGACACACAGCAATACTGTTTGGTAATGGATGATGCATATTTTAAAACATATTTTTTCAAAGAAAATCTGATAGATTTTTTTGCAATTATCAAATGATCATTTAAAGTAAACAAGTTTGACCATTTTAAATCAATGCTTTTCAGTTCACGTAACTCTTAAGTGGTTCCGAGTGACAATCTGCACTAGTTGAGAGCTGTTGTACATTCAGAAGATAAATTTTATTGCAAGAATCAGACTAATAAAAACTGTTTACAACTGTATCAGCTGCCCTTCCATAATTCATTAAGACCCCTGATTCTGGGACTGGAGGATTAAAAACTCACTCTAGTTTCTGTTATGTTAAGTGCCCAGTATGGCCTGTGGAGTGCTCTTGTATTTATCCTCTTTGAAATAAACACAGAATGGCTGGTATTGACACTGGGAGCAGGCACTGGGAAGCCACCCCTAGCACCAAGCAGCATTTCCCAAAGCTGCAGTCCTGGCCTGGGTGCTGTAATAGATGGCAAAAACTCACTAAGCAGATCCTTCACCACCAGTACAGATGATCTGTGTGAGGCGATCTCCACTTCTGTAGTGCAGCTCTGTGTTTCATGCAAAGTGTCAGGAACAGAACACCCCACTTCTCTTACTCAGCTTCAAATCCTCAATTTAAAAGCAAATTGCATCTTGCACTTGTGATTCCCTTGCCTTTAAATAGTTTCCTGCATGATATTCCCAAAATGGCGTTTTTCATCAGATGCCACTCAGGACTAAGCATGAGCATTTGTGGATGGCAGGTGTCTGAACACTTGTCACTGACTGCAGAACACCCAGAAGAGATGTTGCTGTTATTTTGCTTTTTTTTATACCATTGAGATTCTGATGGCTTCTTGTGTGTGCCTTCGATGATTCATCTGGGCCGACCCTGTACATACGAGGATGGCTCTTCTGTGTATTTATTTTCTACTACCAATTTTTCCTATGTAAGTACACCATGAAAATCCACCGCATTTGGCTTATAATAAATCCATCTGAATATAGTGAAAGCTTGAGGGGATTTCTAGAACTAGGTGACTATGATTGCCAGACAATGATTCTGTATATGCAAACAAACTGAATTTGTGGGCAACAAGGGAAAGGAATTGCTGATGTCATTTTCATGCACTTTTGGGGAAGATGTTGCACAAACAACCCTGAACCACAGGGTGAAAAATAGCTCACAGGGTCAAAACTGCTTCTACCTTGCACCTAAAATGTCATTTTGAAAGGAAAACCCTGTAAGCTTAACATTTGTCAGTTGTTTTCTGCCAGGTTCAGACAACGAGAATATTCACCAACTATTCAAATATGCAACTATGTGAAGATCAAAACCTTAAGACTAAAGAGATGCACAAGTGCTAATAAAAGAATGGAAGCACAGAGGTGCTGATTTCACCATGCTTCCCATATGTCTCTTACCATGTCTAGGTCCTTTCAATTAACACACAAACAGAATGCATATGTATGCAATTTAGTTTGTGGTCCATTCTTACAGCTATCTTCTTGAGCAGAAGCTATTATTGAATCCTTCACTAGGGGGAACTTGTGTCCAGCTAGCCTTATTCACGTTACACTGCATTCTAACCAGCACAATCCTCCTGATGCCTCTTTAGAAGCCTTTTGCTCAGTAATACCCTGCTTGCATAATGCATAATGCAGCAATCAAGAAGCTAACAGAGGCTGCACTCTTATCACTGCAAGCAGAGCTCAGCAGCCAAACAAGAAGCAGCTCAGATTGCTCATGTTTTAGCAGTGAAAGGAATCCCTGTGTTTGTGACGGAAGCGAACAATAAAGCTTACTGCCTAAGGTCAGTCAGGCTTCACGTTTGTCTTCTGCTCATTTTGGTCACCCATTTTAGGCAACCACTGAATATGCTCCAGGAAATGTATTGGTCTGTATATCAGGGAAAAATGTAATTCCCTGTCTTTGTTATGGACTGTTAAGAATAACAGGTATTACTGAAATTAATGAGTACAACTTGGTAGGATGAAACCCACAACTGGAGGAAGGAGGCGCAGAGGTGTTGCCTTCTATCTTAAAATTCATAGAGTGTGAAGTGATACCACTAAAGATCAAGTTGAAAGCATATGGGTATGGATTAGCGACTGAGGTAACATGGGGAACCTCATGGTTGGAGTCTACTGCAGGCTGCCTGATCAAGTGTACTGATGAAGACTTCTTACTCCACCTCCAGAAGGCATCACAGTCACAGGCTCTCACCTTGCTGGGGGATTTCAACCACATGGACATCTGCTGGAAAAATAGAGGGACACATTGCACCATTCTTTAAAAAGGGTAGAAAGGAGGATTCTGGGAGCTACTGACCTGTCAGCCTCACCTTTGCGCCTGAGAAAATCATGGAACATATCCTCCTAAAAGATGTACAAGGCACATAGGGGACAAGGAGGTGATTCAAGACATCCAACATGGCTTCACCAAGGGTAGTCCTACCTGACCAATCTAGAGGCTGCATCAGTGGACAGGGGAAGATCAACACATGCCACCTATCTGGACTTCTGCAAGGCTTTTGACACCATGCCCCAAAATATCCTTCTCTTTAAGTTGGAGAAATATGGATTAGATGGGTGGTCTGTTTAGGTGGATAAGGAATTGGTTGGAGGGTTTCACCTAGAGGGTTGCTGTCAATGGCTTGATGTCCAGATGGAGATCAGTGGCAAGTGTTGTCCTTCAGGGGTCTGTGTTGGGATCAGTGCTCTTCAATATCTTAATCAATGGCATAGACAGTGGCATTGAGTGCACCCTCAGCAAGTTTGCAGATGACACCAAGGTGAGTGGTGTAGTCAATATGCCTGAGGGATGGGATGTCCAGAGTAAACTAGACAAGCTGGAGAAGTGGGCCCAAGTCAGCCTCATGGGGCTCAACAAGGCCAAGCATATAAGGTTCTGCACCTGTACCAGGGCAATCCTCATTATCAAAACAGGCTGCAGGATGAGGTGCTACAGAGCAGCCCTACAGAGAGGGACCTGGAGGTGTTGGTGGGCGAAAAGCTGGACATGTGCCATTGGTGTGCATTTGCAGCCCAGAAGGCCAATCACTCTGGTGAGTCCTCACCTGGAGTACTGTGTCCAGCTGTGAAGCCCTCAACACAAGAAGGGTGTGGACTTGTTGGTGCAGGTGGAGAGGAAGGCCTTGAAAATGCTCCTAGTGTTTCAAGCTGCCTTGAGTAAGCAAGAGCTCATTGCTGTGCAGCCTTGAGAATGAATTCCCTACCTCATCCCAGATTCTTCCTTGAAGCAGGAAACTGGATGTTTTCCTGCACTAAAAAACTAGTTAATTTCCCTCTGTGTCCTCACGTATTTGCTTTTGTAAGCAAGAGTGGAGACTGAGGAGCAGCACTTAAAGAACTTCTTCCGTTTTTTCTATCCTTTTCTATCCACTGATCTGCAAATGGAACAAGGGAAAGCAGCACTCATTTTATGCAGGCAAGATTACAGCTGCAAGGGAACTAAGCAAAAGGATTTACGAGATTTTACCTCCCTGTACGGCTAAGTGTTATGATAGTTTAATATGTTATTCTCCAAATATCCTGCAACCATCTACTTCCTTCTCCCTCATCCCCCCAAGTCAGCACGATCAACTACCTTCACTGCTTATTAAGTTTATATGCAACGTGCAATAACTGTCAAGTAACAAGCAATATGGGATCATAAATAAAAAGGAGTACAAATGACTGGATGTAACTGAGCTGATAATTTTTGTTCAAGACTGATTGTGTAGTTCCAAAGAAAACATGTCAATACATCTCTGGAGCAGAAACAGCAAGTTCATTATGGTTTGTAAGCGCTGCATGATTCGGGCCAATTTGCCATTAATTCTTAAAGAGTATCTGGTGCTTCATGGAAAACTTCCATACAGAGAGACATTCCTGGTTAAAGATCACTTTTACATTTCTCTTCCTCTTTCCTCTATTAGTGCTCAATGGAGCCAACATGCTGATCCGGGATTCAAGTCAGGGGAGCTGTCTCCTGGCTCAAACTACTAATGGGAGGAGTAGAACCATGAAGTTTCTTAACTGTTTCCTCACCAAAATAGTATTTAGTGTTATTGACTTTTTGGAATAAATTGTGTGATTTAACATATTTATTCCTAAAAGCTTTGAAAACAGCTACCCAGACCTCCTTTGTATATGTAACTCAAAGGCAAGGTAAGACAACTACCATCGTTAACGCTACAAGGAATACAAAAATTAAAGCACTTTGCAAGAAATACAGATAAAAAACCCAATCAGATCAAGAAAGCTGAGCTCCATCTAACAGCAAAAACAACTAACTGTCAGAAACAAGTCAAAGATTTCAGCAGAGCAACAGAAATAAACTCTGCTAGAGAAGCATCTAAACACTTTACAGTAACTTTGATTCTGATACATACAGATATTTATCTCAGGCAGCTTTTAGGACTTCCCAGTGGGGGCAAAAGGGGATTATGATGAGTAAATTCGACAGCAAAAGGCTTACACATTAAATCTTTTGAACACACACTCTGCACTAAAAAAGCCTATTTGTGATTTAATTTATTTCTAAACCAGATTGAAATGGCACTTTCAGCAAGGAGAGCGTCCAGATGGGCAGCTATTGCAGAAAAGCCATTACAGAACAGCTCTTCTAGATTATTTCCCTGCACCATTGGGTCATCGCATGTACTGCCCAGAAAAGAGAAGTTCTATTGTCTTCAAGGACACTAAATATTCAGTGTGACAGCTTGCTGGATCCGGGCAAGAGGAAGGGGTGTGGTTTTGTAGCCTAAATGCATAGTATCTCTGAATAAGACATTATTTCCATTTTTTAAACCTAGGCTGTATTATTTTGTATTCATCTGTAGTGAGATTCAGGGTACTGCACGTCTCTCTCTGTCTTCCATGTGTTTGACCACACATGCTGCTCCTACAGGCCTATGTGAGGCAGGACTGGGCTTTGTTCAGGTAGGACTACAACACAAGACCATCTGCTCTAGAGAGACACATAAGAAAGAAGACAAATTCACCTCTTTTGTGCTGGCGGCAAGAGGACTTTGTACACTGGTTCTCCAGCCCAAACTCAGGTCCCTGGGAGGAAGAGTAACACTTCAGATTTAACTTTCTGAGCTCACCATTTGACAGTCTCCCAGTTCTTTACTGCTGCATTGACTATGACTGTGTACTCTTCCTGTCTCTGACCAAAGCAGTTCTGGTAAATGATTGCCAGAGGACTGTGCTGGAGCCAGTAGCTCCCCCTAAGGACAGTCATATAGTCTAAATATTGCTAGTGTTTAAATACGTTCTAGCTATGGCGGGGTTTTTTTCCATAAATTCCTACTAAAAGCTCATATGTAAAAGTCACTTATTCCATTGATCAAATGCTGTTTGCTTTTTATTTTATGTAGATCCTGGTGACAGGATCATCCTCAAGCTGGGAACCAAAATTATGCTATTTACAGCATGAATTATTTCCCTTCAATAGGTTTGACAAATAAGAGGATTTAATTAGCCAGTAAGTAAGCATAATTCCATTATATTAATTTTTTAGTCACAAGATTATCTTCCCTGGACAAAAGAGGTTTCTTAAAAAAAGAAGGATAATTTTAAATATACTACCTAATAGCACAGGTGTTTTAAGTAAATGTTCCTTAATGAGAAGTGCCTTGCACAGATTTCCTCTGTGTTGTCTACAGTGTCTTTGTAACACTGTCCTGCTTAGGCAGTGATTCACAGTTAAATGGAGATATACCTGTCAAAAGGAATGAGGAAGGTTGTTATCAGGCAATGTGGGACAGCAAAGGATATTCAAAACATAGAAACTGTGTTTCTAGCAGTAATGGATTCAGACACTTTAAACAGCAATGTTATTAGGGAGAGATAATCAAGGGCAAGTTTGTGAAAATAACTTCCTAAAGCATGTTCTGGCATGCACATTTGTAGCTTTTTATTCTACCAGTTGAAAGCTGCTTATCAGATTTCTTCTTCCAACTGAAAACCACCTCTAATCTGCATCAGCATGGCAAGTTTTACTACAAAAGGATGAGGGGTTATTCTATTTTTCTCATTTTCTAAAAAGCTAAAAGCCACTGAAATTTAGAAGTCGAAAAACTCCTTCTTGAATGTCAAGAGAAATTACTCTCCTTGCCTCCCTCCCCCCAATACACATAGGTTTAAAAATTCATAGTATTTAAGTTAATATTACAATTTTGGTTTTGGAGTTGCTAGGCAACATAAAAAAATATATGTCCCTGCTCTGAGCTCATACCTTCACTATTCTTCCACTCTCGCAGAATTTGTTACACAAGCCTTCCTGGGCTAAGTCCTGCTGCAATTCTAGCAGCACCACCAGTACCTGGTGTACGGTAAGGCAAATGCTTTTGACATCATACCTTAAAGATTTCTGCAAGGGAGCCTAACAGTTCAATTCATTACCAGTATCAGAAAAGGTCTGTAGTTTTTGCCACCTCTACCCATTTTCCCCTTTAAATCACATGTCAATCGTTTAACAAGAGAAGATGCCAGCTTTCATCATTTTAATTATGTCTGGGCAGAAGACACAGCATATTGTTGAGAGAACTTCTTGCATTGCTTTGGTCCCCTCAGCATTTTCATTCTAGGATGCCAGAACAGAAGAGACTTATTAAACAAAATTACTTCCATATGTAATTACTGGCTAATAATTCTATTTCAAAAGGGAAATCTTAGTTATACTTGCTGGACTATCAACCCTAGTTACTGGCAAATGTGAAAGACACTGCCTTTAAGATTCACTACCACATTATTAAACACATTCAGTCAGTTACTGACAAAATTATTAAAACAAGTAATAAATGAAAGCACAAGGCAATTCAAAACACTGCATGCCATTTCCTTCATTCATCCTCACATCACACTCGCATTCAGTTTCTACTTTTCAAGCTGGAAGTAGAAGCAGGCACTGACATTAGATCTACCAACCCAAGGCCACAGAGATAGGATGTCCCAGGTCCTCCTCCACCTTTTCCATACTCACCCAGGCACTTCACACTCCTGTTCTATGCACTCCTGTCTGTATTTCCACCAATCTCCAAGTTCTCTCCAACTCACGCAGTTGCACAAGCAAAACAGTCTTTTCTCAACTGACATTCTGATGTCCACCTCTTCCCACTTTCTACTGTGTGTCTTCTGTAGGTGGAGCTACAGGGCCATCTATATGATTATTGTGGTTTAACCCCAGCCAGCGACTAAGCACCACACAGTTGCTCATTCACCACCATCCCCAGCAACATCCTCACCTTGGTGGGACAGCGGAGAGTAAAACTGAGAAAACTTACTGCCTGAGATAAAGACAACTTAATAGGTAAAGATAAAACTGCACACACAAGCAAAACAAAACAAGGAATTGATTCACTGCTTCTCATCATCAGTCAAGTGTTCAGCCATATCCTGAAAAGTCTTGTCTCCATCACCACAGAACATTAGGGATTGGAAGGGACCTCAAAAGATCATCTTGTCCAATCCCCCTGCCAGAGCAGTAAAGTGTAATGGTTATCTGAGAAGATAAATGGCATCTTCCTTCTTTTCCCAGCTTTATATTCTGAGCACAATGTAGTACTGTGTGGAATATCCCTGTGGTCAGCTGGAGTCAGCTGTCCTGGCTGTGTCCCCTCACAACCTCTTGTGCACCCCTAGCCTACTTGCTGGTAGAGTGGGGTGAGAAGCAGAGGACTTGATTCTGTGTAATCACTGCTCAGCAGTAACTAAAACATCCATGTGTTAACTTTCAGCACAAATCCAAAACACAGACCCATACTCTCTACTATGGAGAGAATTAACTCCATCCCAGCCAAATGCAGCACAACGACACAGTGCACAGTCTTTCACTAAAGCCTTTTCTCAGCAGCCACACAATTTGTTTCCAGTTTTATTTCCTTGACTACGTAACAGTAGGTTATTTGCAGGTATCACTACAGTTTGATATCAACCTTATTCCATCAACACCCTCTTAAACTGTGCCATTATGCCATAGCACGTCTGCTTTGCCACAAATGCAATTCAGATGGTATATGAGGTGGATGTAAGGCACGTTATCATTTTAAAAACAACATAAAAACTGATAAACTAGCACCACTGCCTCCTGTGATCCACTACACCTCTCCAGAGGAATTGCGAGAGTGAGAACATACCTTGGTGAACTACAAAGTGAAGCATCAGAGGAAGAGCTGCTTTTCCTTTCAATGCTGAGGTCTGTCTATAACTGCAATTATATCTGCACCTATTATGCAGACATGGTACACAGCAAAAAGCTGGGTTTAGGATCTGCCATTTCTATGGCAACACACAGATTTCTCTGAGAGCAGTTAGTTAAAAAAAATCTTTATTCTTCAGTGTATTTAGTCTTTCAGAATAATTTAACCTTCACAGCAGAGACAAAAAAAGGCAGTCAAATTGTCAAGGAACTTGTAAACTACAGAAAAAGTGTAACAATGAACTTTGTGGAATCTTGGTTTTCTCCTTGCAATTTGGAAAGAAATCTTCCTTTTACTGGTGACTCTGATCTAGAACCAAGTGTTCTGGATCTGATTATATCAAATTGAAGTGTCACATGCAAAAAATCCAGTGAAAGCCACAGAGAAATTGCATGAAGTCCCAGACCATGTGCAAAGCTGCTTGTATCTAAGTGCAGGTCACCTATCCAAGGATCAGCATCAGATCAAGCAACAGACTGCAAACATTTTTATTAGATGTCACGCAGTGTATGAATGTGATGGCAATCAGAAGTTAACCACAATCCCAACAATAAGGAATAGATTTTATGTTTTTACTATGAAAACAGAAGTCAGTCTTTTCTGTGGGTGAATTATTGTTGCTACAGCATGGGCAGCTTAAATCAGAGACTTCTAAAAATAATCTTATTTACAAATAATGTGCAGTGAACAAGACAGGTAGATGTACATTAACTTACTGGCATTTCTGCCTGACTGTCTGCAGTTGCCCTCTCCCTATAAACAATACACAACCAAGTATTTCACTTCCAAGAAAGACAACAAAATCATATCTCAATCGAATCAAAGTAGGCACCAACACTGTTTATACATAAGTATAGCCTCATTACTTCTCAGCACAGAAAACATTATCTTTATTTTGCTGAGGAAAGAATTTGGGAAATTCTGACTCCACAAAATCAACAGAAATTTTACCACTGAAGGCAGGACATCACCCAGAACCAGTAAGTACCAGACTTTCAAATGCATTTAGGAATCTATTATGGCATTAAATGCAATCAGAAAGCACTGATCAAGCACAGAAGAGTACATAAAGTAATCGTGCTTTATAACGCTATAAAAAAAGCTCCCCAAGAAGCTGTATTCTGCCATCACTTTACATTAATACATGGTTGAGTTTTCAGGCACTGGGGAAACATCCTTCCCTGCACAGAAGACAGTAATTTAAAGACAATGAGGTCACATCAAAGATGCACACCACGTGTTTGGGGAGAAGGAAGAACAGAGAAACAATACTCTGAACTTCATGTATGCATAGTGCTCAAGAATAACATCTTTTAAGGAAGAGGAGCATAAGGGTGGAGGTTTCATCTCTTCATGCCAGAGTCCTTTGCCATATAATGGTGAAAATATTACACTATTTGGTTGGCTTTATAAACTAGCAGATGCATAGGCATTGTCCCTTAAGAATAAATCATTGCCATATGAGGCACCCTGGAATATTTCATAGGGTTTTTAAGTCACTCATACACAGCGCTAGAGATACCTAGGTGCAACATAATGCCTCCATACTATGGGGATGAAACAGAGGACTTAAAAGGGAGAACACTGGTCTACAGTTTTGCTCACTGAATCCAATTTAAAATCAGACACCTTGGCATGAAGCATAAAAATTTAAATGGGGGCTGAGAATACAGCTGAGCAGGTGCTGTGTTATTCACTCCAGTTGGTGGGAGCTGGAAATGAATGATACAGGAGGTGTAACACATCATTTCTACTGGGATCTGTACTATTCATTTCTGACTGAAAAGGATAAGGAGAGAAAGAAATCTTGGACAGAAATTTAATGTCCAAGGATAGAGAGATCAATTCTATTGCTGTAGATCCTACTGACATCAAGACAAATATACAGGAAGTGTCTGTGTATGGATAAAGAAACAATTTTTTCCAGCCCATTCAGATTTTAAGAAAATCAAGACAATCCTGGGGGAAAAAAACCCAACCCAACACCACAAAAGTTGGGCAAACATGATTATAAAAACAAGAATCCATACCTCTTTACATTCAAACCTTTATGTGTGTACTGTGAAATAAAGACACTCTTTAACTCGTTTTGTGATGAAAAATTTCATTCAGAACAGCATAAAAAAGATGCTGCAGATTGTCTCATTTTGATGTAATCCTGCTTCTTCTGCCTATGTGTTTCAGTGTCAGTGGAGCTACACTCAGTCTTAAGTAGACTTCGCTGCTTCTTTCCTGTTGCCCAGTTCTCTCTCTCAAGGACAGAAACTGTGGTCATGAAAACACAGACTGCTTATACTAAACATTCTGAAAAGCCATTAATTATTTTTGGCTACCTTAATATGCAAATATGAATAATTTCTACAGAAACTATGAAAATATTTGCACTTCCAATCAGATGCCACTGGGTTTATGTTAGGAATTCATGAGCTTAGCAAAACGCAAGAGATTCTAAGGAGCAAAAGACATTTCTAGTACTTCTGTCCCTTCTCCTTTATTTGAAAGTGAAAAGTAATTCTGCTTTTTAGAGCAGAAACGATATTTCATCCAGTAGTGATGACAACCACACGGATTCTAAACAAAAACAATGGCTTGCACGAACAAGCATCCATTCTACGCTAATACACTCGAGAGAAGAGCTGCACTGCTGCCTAGCAATACAGTCAAAACTTCGCATTTCTAGCATCTAGTCAATTTTCAGATACAGGAGTGAAAATTTGCACCACTGAAAATCTGACAAGAACAGACCACAACATAACTTGAACTGAAAAAAAAGCAGCTCTTGAAATGAATGACAAAAATCAGAATAATGAGGTCCGAGATCCTATCCTGACAAGGCACAGATCTGGCAGTACAAATGGCTTACTACAGCTTTTTTGCCAGTTAAGGATTTCTCCAGCATGAAGCCATCCCAGCTATCATCATTACTCCTCCCTTCACTGCCCAAGAACAACACAGGGATGTTGGAAATGACAGGGTACCACCATGTTCATGCTACATATGGATAGTTTGATAGCCCTTAGGTGCTAATGGAGCCTCACATAAGAGACTGGCTGCTCTACTTATTAAATTAGGCTACTCTAATTTAAATTGGTTGAGATGTGGCCAAAATTCTGCTAGAACTGGCATGCTGCAGTCAGGGCTGAAATGCATCTTTGTTCAACATCTTTAGCTGCACAGAAAGATGCTTATTTCAGCTGAAGTGTGAGCTGGAGCCTAAACATAATGCCTTCAATGCCGCCTTCTCCATGGCTTTGTGGAGCTAAGTGGCCTGACAGAGACATATTTTTGGTTAATGGTACTCATGCCTTCCTCTCCTAATAATACATGTGTTCCAGCAGTTTGTCACAAATCGAACAAAGTAGGGTTTGTCTCAAGACTAGAAGCCTCAAGCCTGTAACACTATAACTAACCCATGTATTTATTGCTAATACTTATTGCACACAATAAGGTATTTAGCTCTTTACACACAGAAGTAAAAAACAGTCCATAAGCAAGAGAGAGTTCTTGTGGCTCCACCAAAGGGGCATTGAAGTTTGGCCATAAACAAGAAAGCTCCATAATCAAAATCAGAACCATTTTACTGGTGTGAGTAACTAGCAATGACACATGCTACAAGTATAACACACTAAACAGGAAGGAGTAAGTACACAGAAAGTAAGCGTGAGTCAGTCTTCCCTGTCTGTTTTTGAACAAGTGAAAACAAAATAATTTCTAGAACCATAGTTTCAGGAAGAATGTAGTGAAATGTAATGCCAGGGCACCACAAGAGAAGTTCCATTTCCACAGTTAAGGGAGACTCCAATATATTCATCACATTCTTTTTCTATTATTGAATTTTATATCGTATTCAAATTCATTCTTCATGAAACCCTACTTCTTTACTTTCCCCCCCTTCCCCAAAACCCAACTACTCACAAAAGATTACAGGCATGCTGTTTGAAAATACATCACCTTTGTCAGCAAACAGAGGCAGGAAGGAAGCAAGAATGTTATTTCTCCCTTCACTACTCTCTTCCCCTCTCCCTCCCCTTCCTTCCTCCAACACAGTGATTTCATGCTCATTGCTCTCTTTCTGGATGTGATCATAACCTGGCTCAAAACATTTGCTCAAGACAGTTGTATAGACAATCTCACCAACTGTCTATAAATTTCTGCTTCTTTTTTCTTCCTAACAGCATCTACCTTCCTCATGTTCTATTCTTCCTTTTTCACTTCTTTTTCTTAACAACAATCTGGTACATTTTCAGAAGGTACAGTGCAATATCTGAAGGGGAATCACCAGGACAAGACATATGGATCCTTTAATCCTTCATGCTTTGAATGTACAAAGTAGACCAGCATGGTATACTACCTAGCACCGAAAAAAAACCCAAGCCAAAAGGACAGAGAGTCTAAACCACATATTTCTGGACAAATGCCTGTTTGCAATAGCAAGTGTTATCCTGTAATGTCAGAAACACTGCATTTTACAGCTCACATAGTCATTGCGTCCTTTTAAAATATTTCTTGACTTTTCCCTGTTGGTTTTTTAAAAAAAATAATGTACATGTACTTTCCTTTTAGATACTATGAGTCAATCGCCAAGTGATTTACAAAAGAAGTCAGCATTACGTTTCCTGCCTGACAGGCAAGAAACTGAGCTAGAGACAAGGTCACATAGCTGGCTGCTGGCAAAGATAAGGCTAGTTTCCATTGCTCCAGTCTTACAATTGGAAGCCACAGTGAATGTCTCTCTGCTTCTCAGTCTGTGGGTGAAATCAAGTCCTGTCAGATAGCTTTAACTTACAGTATTTAATCACTGGAAAAAAAATGATCTAGAAGCGGCACACAATGCCAGTCAAGTATATCTGCGTAGATACTACACGATCAGTGAAACGCTGTCTCTCTCCTTTTAGGCAGAAAACACATTTCTATCTACAGCAATGAAGACCTGATTATGTTAACATAATGTGGCAAGACATTAGTTTCAGACAAATGAAGCCATCTAGGGAATCACAATGAGATGTCACCTACCAAATTTTTGGTCAAATCTCCATGCTGGAACATGTGCATTGTGCTTCAAGTTGCTGTTTGTTGGCAGAGGCACTGTTACGTAGATGGGACCGTTCACAGGGATTGGAGTCCCATCACTGTTGAGGAGATGAACACTGACTGCAGTGACAGGGGTGAGGTCATACCTAGTGCTGTTTCCTACAGGAAGAACGAAGGAACATTGTGACTATAGAATTTCCCAGAATTCTGGTGATATACCCATATGGTTCAACCCTGTAGTAGTATACCAAAGAGACGGGTAGTAGTAAACCTCCCCGTCTTACAAAACTCATAATAACAAGAACATAGACAAACATGCTTCTATACAACCACAAGTAACTTTCTATGTGGCTTATTTAATACAGCATCCACTAAAGACACATTTTGTCCAGATTTCAAGGTGAATGTCACTGTTGCACAAGGGGCAAACAAGCTGCTCTCATCTAATCTAAATGGAGAGGCAGAAGCCCATCTTCCAAAAGGGTTAAAGTGCTGAGAAAACAGACACTGTGAAGATGGCCATATAAGAGAGCGATCGAGCTAACTCAGAGACAAAACTAAAAAGTAAGATGTGGAAATTCATCTAGGTGGTAGGCTGCCAGCCTACCCAAGTACAGGTATACTATAGACTCTAATCATATTATAGGATAATGTCTAATTGTAGACACTGATCCCTTACATGCTGAAAATATAAGACAGAGATAAGAAGAGGGAATTGGAGGGGCAAAACTTGTTCCTTTATTTCTTACGCCGCTGCCTCTGTCGCACATCTGTAACTTCTGTCAGGTTCATGTTTGTCTCCAGGTCATCAGACTTGGGCCTCCAGGTTTGTTAGGCTGGTGCAAGAGGAGTAAATTCCTGCTTCGAGACAGGTTCAGCTATGCTTGTGCCATTCTCATAAATGAGTGTCTAACAGCCTCAAGCAATTGATTCTACAGCTTAGACCAACCTCACCACAAGAAGGATATAGATTATTTTTTAAATTTTAGGAAAAAACTGAACAAGAACTCCAATGGCATCCTCAAGTTAAAAATCTCTTTTGTTCCTTCACATCAGTATCTACTCTTGTATGTACATGTGCAACATGTTTGGAGACATGGAGACTAAATGACAAGTGTAACAAACTTTTCTAACCTCCCAAGGCCAAGCAGTCTTTATCTTTGCTATTCATCAGCCCTATTCAAGGGAGAGTGGACCCTGCTCTCCTGCTTACTGGAACAGCATAGTGGTAGGGTGGTTGAACAAATCACACAAATTTTAAAGCATCTTTGCTGGAGTGGGGAATGGAAAAATGATACGGTCAAAAGTAAATTCCCGAACCAGTGCAGAATCAGAACAAAACCGAAGTAGTGTGGTTACCTGTTCCATTTCCATCTAATCCCTGCAAATAAGGAAAACTGTCCACTTCCCAAGGTGAACTAGCTGCGGTCAGATACGCTGTCAAATCACTGTAGCTTGTGTTCTCTGGTAATTTCACAGATCTTCTCTGAAAGTGAACTTGTGGCTGAGTTCGTGCACCTAGAAAAATTAAATGTGAATTTATATCCAAAGCGGGAAGAAGAGTTAGGTGTTCATAATTACGGAAGCACACTTACAGTGTTTTTCACTATAAATTGCATTAGCTTGCGAAGGACAGAGACATCAGAAGGCTATTATGAAATAGGAGGAAAGGTGGTATTTTTGTATTTATTTTGCAATTGCCATTACTTTCCATAGTTATTACAGAGAAAAGCTGTGCAGGCACCCAAAATCAGAAGCCTTTCTGACTATGTTATTTCCTTGGACCACCTCCAATTTCATTACATGCTTCTTTTAATGAGTATAACTGAAATGAAAATGAAATTAAGAGGTAAAGGCATATGAAAAGTTAGACAAGCAATCCAGTTCACCATATTTGTTTAAATTTTGTTTCTCCTGAAACATCAAGATAAATGTAGTTTATATCCTTTAAAGTGATTTTTCTAAGAGATAAGTTGTGTAATTTCTGTACTTAATGTTTACAAAGCTTTGGCATGTTAGCTGTCTCTAGTACTGAGGTAATAGTCACTTTTTGTCTTTAAATCACTGGATAAAAAAATTTGCTTGACAAAGCTTGGGTTAAAAGTTGCCTCATATTTCCCATGCAAAGAACACATCTAAAAGGAACCAGATTACTTGGTACGTAGCATTTCTCTTTTCCTCTGTCTTGTACCGTTTCGGTGGGGTTTTTTTCAAGATTGCTAAGCGTTAATTGAAGGGTCTTTCCTGCAGCATGATTTAAGATCATTTCTTGTCCTATGGCATTTCATGTCTCATTTAAATCCCAGTTGATAAAGCCAATAGTCTTCTTCAGTGGATGCTTACAGTGTTTAGCACCACACAGCAAGAGTCCGTCTGCCAAGTTTGTGTGTGCAACATGCAAATTAATTTTTAAATCAAAAGCTATTGTGTTCTCAGGGCTTATTTTGCATACTCGGAACACTCCTCACACAGCACAAAATCAAGAGGCAAGCAGGTTTTTTTCTTAACTCCTGTTTAACTACGCAGTCCAAACACGGCAACTCAAAACAACGTGCTTTTTTATCCCTGTTAGTCTCTGGCAACACTTTCAGGTTACATGTAACTTCACTGAGAGAAAGATTAAAGAACTTGACTCACAACTCCTGAGCTTTGTAACTGCCAATGTCATTAATCAGGAGCCTGGAATCTTTTCCTGCATTATTTTCTAGTAGGAGCTCTAGCTATGAGAAAACACAAAATAATGCAGAACAAAAGTACTGGCCAACAAAAATTCTAATGTAGTGTAGGCAAGGATTTCCAAAGAGCAGACCATTACTTAGCTATCAGTTCTTCCATAATTCTGCATGGAAAAAGCCGTGAAACAACTTTTCTAATTTCTGAAACACTTAAGTACTTATAGCAGGCTCTCAAGACTGGCAGTATCGTTAAGTGTTTAAGATAATCAGTTAAACAATGCCCGTGTGAAACAGGAAGAAATCTTATTTACCCAATTTCTAGGCTTGAATGGAAAACAACATAAAATTCTAAATAAACAGACTCAGGACCTCTCCTGAGTGCTATGCAATACCGCGGTAGTTTGCTGCACCTCAGGGACAGATCTCCTCAAGTACTCAGGAATCTCTGACTGCATTGCTGAGCCAGCTCCTACAGCCCATAGGGATAAGCATCAACAATAACAAAACAGAAAAAACCATAACAAAGAAACCATCATTAAGATTATGCTAATAATTAGATGTAAAATTGTAGGATTTTCTGCTAACCCTCTGGCTAAGACTAATTATTCAAGGTTGATTAGAACCAGTATTGTATTTCCAAAGATCCAAAATAATTAAGAATCAAACTAACTGTTGTTGACTGTAACACAGTAGTTTCTATGGAACATCTAGGGTTTTCTATAAAAGAAAAACCAAACAAACAGGTTGGTTGCTTTGTAGCACTGGGAAAGCCATGAGCTTATAAATTTTAACTAGATAGGGAGGACTCAGAATGTCAACCTCAGTTTCTTGAATCCAAGAGGCAAACAAAGAGCTCACTATGGCTGCGTCCCAAACCTGGCAGGAAACCCGGGCAGCAATCAACTCATATGCATTTTGTAAGGTAGAAGAAACATCTTCCTCTGTAGAGGAAGACAGCATATACACAAAATAGATCAGTGCAGAGTAGTTAGCACATCCTAGATTAACAAGCTCCTTGATATTGACATGACACTCTGACTCTCCCCTCTGCTCCTCAGCAGAGCCTCCCAAACTCGGCAAGAGACTTCAAAGGGAAAGAAGACCAGGAGCAACCAGACGAAGGCTTAGGAGGGAAGCAGCTACAAAAGCTTTTGATTTCTATCACCTGAAGATAACCCAATGCACTTCTTTAGCAGAGATCACATAGGTTTTTAAAGGCATATGTTTGAGAATAGACTTACTGAGGTTACTGTAAGTGGTATAATGGAGAGGGAGACTTGTGCTAACCAGACTTTTTCCAACAAGTCAACACTTATCACTGGGAGAGGATTATTATGGCTTCTATTACCAAAGATGCCTAGTTTTGACTCATAAAACACAAATAAAATCCAACACATTCAAGTATAAAATTGGCATAAAAGTGGTTCTCTCCAGTTGGTAATTGCCATGAAGTAGAAGACTACTGAGCACTTATTTTCTCTTGTTTAAACATCCTCTTGTTGGCACATCAGCCATGATTCAAGTGCTGTCAACTTCAGTTTGACAGAGCCCCTGTAAGGCATGCTGGATGTCTAACACATGGCACCACATTGGAATTTGAGCTTCAAAGTATGTGAAGTAACATCTCAAATATCACTAATTCATGTTCTGACTCCCCTTATGTCAGAAGCATATAGGAGGTGTTCACACAGTTCCCATTCACTGAATGCCAAAGTTCAGCTTGTCTGTGCTGGTATTAAATACCTTAGATGACCCAGGGGCTGGCAAATTCCATCCCTTGCAATTACTGACAGAACACAGCAGTGGATTGTAATGCCATCATGAAAATGAAGCTGGCTGCATCAACTCAGACAAACATCTCAATTGCATAATAAGTAATTTGCTTGATTAATTATTCAAAAGTGACTGGTAACTTACTGTACCAGACAGGACTTTCTTTCTCTTTGAATGGTGCTTCAAACACCAGTGTTCCTAGTCTGTTCATGGTACAATGGGTTGCATTTTGCCCCCCTTTTTTGCAGTAGGGTAAGGTAACTCTTGATCTGCTTTTTTGAAGTGGTGCAAAGTTACTGGAAAATAAACTGGAGATGTAACAGAGGAAAACTAGATCATAAGAATTTCAGATTGAGACTAGGGAGGCTCCATACAAACGCTGGTACAACATCTAGGCTGTCTTTCATTTAGGTTTCATCACAAGACAATGCCAAGAAAAGGAGCGTGGGCTGGTTCCATTAAATAGATTTTACTGGGAAAGACTTAGTTCAAATCCCAACTCTTAGAATTCTCCAAGTACCACATTCTTCCTTTTCCCTCTTCCTCTGCTATGCCAACAGAACCAGTTATATTATTCTAATTTCAATATATATGGAATGCCCTTGATCAGTTCCCTGAAGGCAGTGAGATTATCTAGAAAGTATTTATAAGCATCACATAAATGCTTACAGATGTTAACTGTCTCTCTAGCCCTTCAACATCTACAGCTTTTTATAAGAAAGGAAGCTGTAAACATCAACATATTTTTTCAAAATTAATTGCATTAAATTAGCACATTTGCATGAGAATAAGAGTATTTAATACACCTTGCTAGTAGAATACTGTTGGTAAATGTTCCATGTTTTGTTTAATGAAATTCCTTGTAGTTTAACACCGTCCATCTAATCTACCCCATTATAATGTCAGCTCTCAAACTAGAATATGTATGACAGCCCTGCAGTTCTCCAGCTGCTTCTGAGTATTCCATTAGCTACCCAATTTGTCTAGTGCTTTCTGAGGTCCAGTCATATCTAGAGCTATCATTAATGAAAAGTCTATTGTGTCTGGATGGTTTCTAATGGTTAAGAAAAGATGTCAGGAAGGCATAATCATATTACATCTCTCAGATAAAACACCATTATATTGAAATATTATTTATTAACTATCTGGTAGTTTAAAATTATGGACATCATATTACACATGAGTAAGATACAGTTTATGCACAATAAGAGTGATCACAGGAAGGATGACCCCTTGTTTTGGCTCTTCAAACCTTTAAAAGCTTCCATTCTTTTGTTAACAGACTTAGCTATCACATCAGCTGGGCTATGTTGAGTCAGATTGCTAAGCCAGATGAACATTTTATTCTTTACAGTGCAATTCAGAAGAACCAGTGCTCCTCTGACTGACACTAGAGTTGCTTTAACTGCTGTGTTTGGCCTCACGAAAAGGTGATTTGAACTTTATTCTTCTGATACAGTAGGTTTCATCGTGTAGTATGTGTGTTTGCAGGCAATCTGATAAGGGGTCCACAGGAAAGAAAAGCAAGTTTAAACAGGGGAAAGAACAATGCAGACAGGAGAATTTTGCTATACCCTTCATTTCTAAGGCATTCACAATAGGAAACCAGAAGCAAAATAAAACCAGGAAATTCTTAACAACATGAACATGAAAAAATGTTTATTGCGAGGATGGTAAATTGAGGTTAGAAGAAAAAACTTCTAACAGATAGTGAAATACATTTAATATTCACCTCTCACATGGCACAACTTGTTTATTGACAAGTGACTCAAATTCCCTATTAACAGCAGCTAGAGATTAATTCGGTTATTGATCAGTTTGGCAAAACCACTCCACAGGGGAGCACAACTTGGAAAAATCAGAAGAATCGCATGAAGTACCGCTCTAATTCATGGGACAGAGGTCAGAAATTATCAGACTGTCAGACTATTTGCTTACTGTCACTCAAATTTCAATTCCCATTTCCAAAAACCAGCATACCTTGAAATCCTGAGACTATCTGGACTACATCATCATAGACCATTAGGGTAGCTGAGCGTTCAGGAAGAAGGCCAAGACTCAGCGAAGAAAACACTGTGGAAGAAAAGTGGTTTAAGTGGAACATGTGAATTCTTATAAACACAATCCAACATTAGCAGCACTTACTTCTAATTCTTGCAAATGCAGGCCATCCAAACTATTAAAATCATATTGCGTACGTGCATCTTCTAAGCCACAGAAATTGTCTGGGTAATTTTTATGGAACTAAACAACATGTTCTATGCTTTTACTCCTGCAAGTCATGCCCTGCAGCTCTATGAACAGAAGAGTGCAGGGTAAAGCAGGGTTTTGGGTTATAATTCTCAGCTCCATAGTAAAACTTATCATTACATAAAGAGGAGTGAAACTCTAACTTGGTGTGACTGATTTATTTTTCTGTGGAATGGCTGTATTTCTTAACTCAGAAAGATTTTAATAAAACTTAACTTTCAAGTACATGAGATGCTTACATAAAAAGTCACACAGAAAGGGAAAGTATGATGAATATATCTGAATAATTTGCTCTAAAATACAGCGTGTCCCTACTGAGTCACCACCTACACTACAGGAGTGCTATACATAGCAGAACTAATGCCTTTCTACCAGTGATGCAAAAGGGGACAGATGAATGGTATTTGCTGCAAGAAATCTGCCTGCGAGAACCACTTCCTTTAACACTAGACACTGACATTCCTTACAGAGGACTGTGTCCATACACACACACCCCCCTTTGGAGAGTGAAGAACATTATACAATTTCATCACAAGTTTTTCAGACCCAGAAGGCCAGAAATATATATGCAATTAGCCACCAAGCACATCTGACTTCTGAGCCCATGAAAAGCAGACCTACCTGCAATCTATATGGAAGGCTTTCCAAGATGGAAGAGACTAATGCAGAATACTGACTTTAATAATTTGTCAGCATCTCATATTTGCACCTGTAACATCCTCATCCAACTCTGAGGTGATCAGAAGCTGAGCAAGACAGTTCCACAAGTGATTAATAAAAAGTAAAGCTTCATACATTTCTCATTTTCTGGAGCTTCATATATTTGCACTACATTAGTATTTATTGCTTACTCCAAGAGACCATATTGATGTTAGCTACTAATAGAATCATAGAATGTATTGGCATGGAAGGGACCTCCCAAGGTCATCTAGTCCAACAAGCAGGGACATCTCTAACTAGACCATATTGCCCAGAGCCCCATTAAGCCTCACTTTGAATGTCTCCAGGAACAGTATCTCCACCACCTCTCTAGGCAACCTATTCTAGTGACCCATCAGTCTCATGTTAAAGAAGTTTTTCCTCAGGTCCAGCCTCAATCTACCATCTTCTATCTTAAAACCATTACCCCATATCCTATCATTACACACCCTTGTGAACAGTTCTTCCTCAGCTTTCTTACAGGCCTCTTTCAGACATGAGGTCACTTAAGGTCTCCCTGAAGTCTTCCCTCTTCAGACTGAACAACCCCAACTCTCTCAGCCTGTCCTCATAAGAGAGGTGCTCCAGCCCTCTGATAATTTTTATGTCCCTCTTCTGGACACGCTCCAACAGGTCCACATCCCTCTTGTTTTGAGGGGCTCCAGAACTGGACACAACACTCCAGGTGCAGAGAGAATGTATAATATTTCTATTTAAGAAATATATTCTCCTGTTTTAGGCCAGAAATTTTTGTTTTTGTGACAAATAAAGGAAAAGAAACTGTAAGAAACATATTGATAATACCCACTGTCTCAAACACTGTCTTAACAACATGTACAAACATAAAAAAACTCCAAAAATCATGTTATTTTAAGTGCAGCTGAGGATCTTCTTTCCAATGCTCTGCACGTGAAACAGACGTATATCAAGCAACATGAGTAAGAAAGCCTGGCGTAAGTAGTACTAGTCATCACTCCACTAAGTCAATTCGTATGAAGAAAGCTAATATAATTTGGACACTCATTTGGTTGCTTAATATGATAAATCACGCCAACAACTTCTCCCATGTATACCAAGGTACAATGCATACATAACCTCTAAATTCCTCTTGGGCTTTTCTGCACAACCCTTTCTCAGCATGACAAAAGCAGAAAGTTTTTAAGGCCAGAAGGATGACTGTGATGATGCAGTCTCACTCCTGTATAACTACAGCCTTCCCTGAATTAACTGGTGCTTCAAATCCAACAGGTGACTTAAACTAGAGAACACGTAGAAAAACGATCAGATGTTCTTTTAAAGGTGTTCACTGATGAAGAACACAACATCAGTGTTCTAGTAAATAATGATGATGGCAGTTGAACTGTCTTTTTACCCATCAAAAATCCATTCTTCCAGCCATTCGATTTTTTATACACGCTCACCACACAGAATTCTCTCTTACCTGTTTCCTGTTCTCTGTGTGGTTACTATGATCAAATTACTCCATCAACTTTCTCTCTGGTTAAGCAAATAAATTAAGGACTTCCAGGTCTTTCCCTATAAGCCATATTGTCCAACCCTGCAGTTTTAAATACTCTCCTTGAAATGTGCATCCATAACTAGACAAATATTTCGCTGAGTGGCTGTACCAAGAACGAGCTCTGAAATACCCCACCATGCTGTCTCACCTAACAAGCAGGTTATTTTACAGCTAAGGGTCAGATTATTCTGCTTTCTTGCACTGCTGCACTGGAAAGTTATTTTCAACCATTCACCTACCATGACTCGTGTCTTCTGCAGTCATGGCTTTCCAGATAAGCAGTGTCAAAAAATACCACAAGTATCCTCTGCTCCTAGAAATACATTTCACTGTGCTGAATACTGTGGTTTGCTTTGACTGACCCTACTACCAGGTAATCTGACCTCTGCTGCGTCAGCAACTCCCCTCTCTTCACTGCACACTCTGCTCCAAAAATGTCCTCTTAAATACATGGACTACCAGTCACACTTCTTTTTCTTCCAGATTACTTACAAAGAAAAATCTATGTGTAGCTAAGAGCAGAGAGATGAACATCTTCCATCATGAACACTTCAGCAACTCAGCTGATGTTAAATTAATGAACTGTTAATAAGTGGAGTCACGGCTCTGCTGATAAATAGTTGAATGGAAAAAAGAGATCTTAATCTTTTTCTCCCACCATTTATCATTATATAAATAAATAATCCTCCTGCTTAAGTGGTAAATATTTTGGTAATATAAGAAGTAATCATTTTGGTTAATATAAGAAAAGTTCCTTTCTGCAAAACTATGAGAAAAGAAAACCCTTGATGCTTGCTCCTCAGAATCAACTTTCAATATGCTGCCTGTTCCAGATCATGCACCCCAGATCAAAAGCAAACAACCAAAAAACCGTATATAGTTTTCAAAATTTCCATATTAAGCTGGTTACAAGCATGGTGTGCATTTAAATAAGGGCACTTAAATTAAATGGCTAAGTAAACAGTTATTGGAAAGATTTTTAAAGACTATAGGCATTTTAGTCAGTACAGAAAATAATCACCTAAGTAGCTTGGGCCTGAACTTTTATAACATGTCCCTTTTAAGGAGTAATTCAAAGACTAAACCTATTAATTCTACACACAGTGTTATCATGTTGCAACTTGTTTCTTTAATCACTGAAACGATCAAGTTCAAGGTAGAGAAAGCAAAACAAAGGATTCTACTCCCAATTAAATCAATGGCAAACTATCTATCAGTTTCAGTGTGGGAAGATCAGATGTGAAAGGTATCTATTTACTGAGTGAAGCTCATATTTCAGCCATGGAAAGGAAGATTTTGTAGAAACTGTATACAATTACGGCTCTTTAAACATCACTGACTTACCAAAACAATAATGCCATGTTTGATTCCCTTCCCTTAAAATCAATATTTAAAAAAAGCAACCAGCAAAGAATCTAACCAAACAAACTCTAGGGCCATGGAAGCATGAAGTTGCATCAAAAGATCTAGAGTCAGAATTATATGAGATACGAGGCAGGAGAAGGTTCAGGCAAGCAAAGGCTGTTGCATGCTTCAATCATTTATGATGGTTTCTTAAGGAAGTACATGAAGTATGCTGAGGGAGCTGCACTTCACTATATTTAAACAGGGGAAAAAATCAAGCATAGAATCATAGAATCATCGGGGATTGGAAGGGACCTCAAAAGATCCAGTCCAATCCCCCTGCCACAGAGGATCACCTAGACCAAGTCGCACAGGAACACATCCAGGAGGGTTTTAAATGTCTCCAGATAGGGAGACTCCACAACCCCCATGGGCAGCCTGTTTCAGTGCTCCGTCACCCTCACTCTGAAGAAGTTCCTTCTGATATTTATATTGAACCTCCTATGTTCCAGCTCACACCCACTGCCCCTTGTCCTATCACCAGATGGCATTGAGAACAGCCTAGCTCCATCCTCCTGACACCTACCCCTCACATATTTATAGACATTAATGGGGTCACCCTGCAGTCTCCTCCAGGCTGAAGTGACCCAGCTCCCTCAGCCTTTCCTCATCAGGGAGGTGTCCTACTTCCTTTATCATCCTCATTGCTCTACACTGGACACCCTCCAGTGTCCTTCTTGAACCGAGTGGCCCAGAACTGGACACAACATTCCAGATGTGGTCTCACTAGGGCAGAGTAGAGGGGGAGAAGAACCTCTCTCGGTCTGCTAACCAGAGCAATTATGGTTGGAAGGGACCTCTAGAGGTCAGTCTACTTCAACTAAATAGGGGGTGTATTCAGGTGAGTTTTGAGTATCTTTAAAGATGGAGGTTTCACAACCTTTCTATGCAACCTATTCCAGTCTTTGCCTACTGCTGTAAAGATTGTTCCATTTGATTTACTTGAAACTCTCCTTGCTACAATTCATTTCAGTTGCTGCTTCTTTCACTATGCAACTAAAAGCCTGGCTTCATCTTTGCTACAGCTCCATTAAGTAGCTGGAAAATTTGTCAGAATACAGTAGAGGAACTGTGGAAGAAATCAGTCTATCTTATCTGAAACAAGCAAATGCAGCAAAGTAAACACCTTGTTGTAATGTCTAAAGCATAATTCTGAGTTTAAAAAGATTAAAGTTGCTTTCCCCATCTGGAAATACATTTGTTGGTTGACCTTGCAACACAGTCCTTATGTTAGTATTAATAAATGAAATAACTCAAGGCATGGGATTGAGCACTGCCCCATGATCATTTATACTATTTAAATATTAGTAGACTTAAAGCTGGCATGGCTCTGGTCTATGCTAATGATCAATTATGAAGTGATACTTCAGTGTTATCTGGGTATCATACAAGACTGGGACCATTCCCAAAGTATTTGGACCCTAACTGTGGCTCAGAATTAGAGGAAAGACAAACTGGGAAAAGTTGGGGATGTGACCTTCATCTTAGTGTAACAACTCAAGGTCTGAAAGTACCCTTGATCTGTTCTATTTAGCAGTACAGAAACAGTCTTCATGACTCAGTTTCCCATCCTGTACAACTAATGTAATGCCTCCCACTTTCCCTAATACATTGAGGCATTCTGATAAAAACTAATGAGCCAGTGTGCTTTTAGATCACTTGTTTGCCTGTGGAAGAAACAAATTATTCTGATTAAGTCAGAAAAGTCCTTACACCAGGGTAACATAACTGCAGATTAAAACCATCCCACGGACACAGCCAAGAACTGACAGGACATTTTTGCACACTGCAGTCTAAAGTGCAACAGCTGTTGCTACATCTAGGCAGAAAAATGAATGAGTACATCACAGATGCCGAAACAAAGTACTTGGCCGCAGAGTTTCCATAAAGAAAAGATCTGGAATCAACTTGTATTTTCTGTGGAGTTGCAAAAGCACCAATACTTGTTCATAAATTGAGGTAGCACTGTATGGAGGACAGGCAACAGGAGAGTAAATCTTTGGACAGCCCTGATGCCACGGTTCAACTGAAAAGTTTGCTTTTGGAAACACACAGATGTTCTTCCCACCCAGGACTGTGAACAAATCATACAAAACTGTGTGACTTCCTTTAGGTGCAAAACCTTACCTCAGAACAAAAATAAAGATCTCTTACCAGGCAATCTTACAGGTTTCCATGGTGCAGAATTTGGCACATAGGCATTTTTACTAGCAGTCACTATCAGCTGATTGCCCAACTTATACTGAAACTTGAGGAAGGCAGTGCCATCTGCTCCTGAGGTTCCAGATGCAATGCAGATCTGGTTGGTAAAAATCTCAATGAAGGCTTCAGTTATTGGCTGATGTGTGCTGGCATCACTTACATGGACCTTCAGTGTTACTTCTGTAATGACAAACAACCACAGCAATTATCGTCCAACATGCTTCTGCAGGAAGCAGCAGTTAGAACATGCTAGCATACCAACGACCAAAAAGACACTGGGCTCAGTGCTCTTGACACTTTGGTGCCAAGCATGACTTCTTGTTGTGGCCTGCAGTTCTCCATTTCAGGTGGTTATTCTTTAGAGACACTGCAGATTCTGCCACAAGCCAGAAGAGATTGTGCATTATTGCCTTGCTGCCATGGAAGCATCTCTATTCAACCTATGACCCACATGCACCAGAGGCATTGCTTCAGATGGGCAACACATCACTCTCACACACAAAAGCATCATAATTCTAAATAATAGAATCACTCAGGTTGGAAAAGACTCTTGAGATCATCAAGTCCAACATTGACCCTACTCTACCATGTTCACCTTCAGACCAGATCTCTAAGCACTACATAAAATGACCTTTAAACTCATATGGGGATGGTGACTCAACCGCCTACGCGGGCACCCTGTTCCAATGCCTGACTACTCTTACAGTAAAAAACATCTTCCTAATGTCCAGCCTAAACCTCTTGTAGCTTGAGGCCCTTCTCTCTTGTTCTACCACTAACTACCTGTGAGAAGAGACCAGCACCTACATTTCTACAGGTAACTGAAGAAGGTAACAAGGTCTCCCCTCAGCCACCTCTTCCTCAGACTAAACAGCTTCTCTCTGACTAAAACGTGCGTGCTATCAAGCATTGTGTGTTAGTCATGGACAGCACCGCATCATAACTCTCTAAGGTCCCTGCCTTGCAGTGCTTTAGCCAGCCTTCTCTAGCAGCCACAGGGAGAGAGAAAGGCTGGAAGCAGGCTGTGTTCCCTCACCTCTTCCCCAAAATGTGTCTCACTTTGTGTAGCAAAGGAATGGAGGAAATCTGCTATGACAGAATCCCAAGAAGAAAGTGGATGATAGAGTTACAGTCAGAGACTTTGAATCCTGGTGGGAGAGGCTATCCCAGCTAGCACAGGGCTTCCCTGATTATCTCTAACCAAGATGCTGAAATGCCACAGGATCAGTGCAGGACAAACATGATCATAGAATGGCTTAGGCTGGACGGGACCTCAGAGATCATCTAGTTCCAAACCCCCTGCCAGGGGCGGAACCAAACCTCTCACTAGACCAGGTTGCCCAGAGCTCCATCCGACTGGGCCTAACCACATTCAGGGAGGGGGCATCCACAACTTCACTGCACAACCTGTTCCAGGGCCCCACCACCCTCATAATGAGGAATTTCTTCCTAAATTCTAATAAAAATCTACCCTTTTGGAATTTGGAGCCATTTTCCCATGTCCTATGTAAAAAGTCCCTCTCCAGCTTTCCCATAGGTCCTCTTTAGGTACTTGAAGGCTGCTATATGGTGCTCCTGGAGCCTTCTCCAGGCTGAATAGACCTAATTCACTCAGCCTGTCCTCATAGAAGAGGTGCTCCAACCCTGTGGTCATCCTTGTGGATGCACACTGTGAACAGTGGGGAAGAGAGGAACATCTTTCTCTTGCTCTCTAGCTGTTTTCCTCAAGGGGCAAAATTCTCATGACCCCAAGTGATATCTACTTGTCAGTCCTGACTCTACAATCCCAAAACACAGCTGGTAGGTGTGAGAAGCAAAGTGATGGTTAAGGTATTTGAGAGAACCATACATCTTGTAGACATGCAGTGAGACGTTAACATGATGGACTGTATTTTCCTTAAGTAATTTTCTGTTTTTCCAGAAACTAATTACTTGTTTTAATGCTTCCAGATGTACAGCATTTGCCCACTCTGCAGCACTCCTATGACTAAACCATGCATTGGGTCACCAGGCTTTTGTTACATAAAGTGTAGTGGCTTGTGCAAGACAGTCCCTCTGGAAGACATTCCTCTGTATCTACAATTATTTTTCTGCCCCTCCAACAGTTTCTCTGCCTCATGCTCTGAAGTAGCAGCTGTTGCCCTTCTTCAGTAACGATGACTTAAATGCAATGCTGTGTGGAAAAGACCCAGCAACGGTTCCACCCAGCCAATCCTCTGAATTTTTCATTTACAGTCACCTTGATCTTCCAAGAAGTACCTATCTCCTGCTTTTCTTTCCCACTCTCCCCCTTCCATTTTTCTCACCCTCATCTTTGGAAATTCTGTTGTTCTTGTTTGAAGTACCTATCTCACCTTACTCCATTCCCCAAGGCAACAGAAGATTATTTTGCAAACTCCCTTTCTGTGTCAGGGGAATTCAGCAGCTAACAAGCACTCCACATACAACCCATTTCTTCACGTGCCGCCCAGAAGAGAGCAAGGCCTCCTTCTTCCTATACATAGGCACACACATATACTTAAAAACTATGCATATACTTAAAAACTATGCATTATTTTCTATGGAACAGTACTGGAGATACAGTTGTGTTGTATTACTACCGTGTGTAAGGATGTTAAGAACTTCTTTAGGTGAAAGCCCTAAGCCAGCAAGACATAACACAAAGAAAAACAACAAAGAACTTACAATCTCTGTTGTGAATTTCAACACTGAAGTGACACAACTGATTACGCTGAGAAACATACATTTTAAAAAGATGCCAGGATCTAGTACAAAAATATCAGCACCTCTGTCCTAAGGGCATTTCAGTCAGAAATATATCAGGCCCTTGTATAATGAATACTACAGTACAGAAAATCTAAGTGTATCAAGCAGCCCTGAACAAAAAAATCCATTAGAGCAACTCATCATCATCACAGCCCTCGCTTTAGAATTTGGCAGTGCAGAATGCTGATTTAAAGGGGATCAGCATGAAATACATTCTAGCTATTAAAAATTCTGGACTTGTTCCCACTTTTGCATTTAGTAGTCAAAGAAAGCAATGTATATTGAAAAATAGTGTCCATACACCAGTGTACACCACTGTCTCTTAGAAACCTTCCCTTAAACACCAAGCAACTTGTGAAGTCTTGTTCAGGTGAAAGGTAGCCATGTTTATCAAAGGAAGAACATGCATGTATTTATGTACTTACAAACATGAGGACAAGACACAATATAAGCTTTTATTTTCTAAATATGCTGGGACAAAATACTTCAAGCCAAAAGCAGATAGCTGTGCTGTTAATGTTTCCCACTTTGAATTGCCTAGCAAAGAATGCCGCAAAACAGATGCGGTTAAGAATAATGGGTCATGTATTAAAAAAAAGGGATGAGCTGAACATTGTGGTTAGCAATTTCAGTACAAGAAAGTTTAGGCTTTTCTAAAACAGCCACACAAAACAAGGAACCAAGGAGCTCTGGAATATTAAATACTAATCAAGGAAGATGATAATAAAACAAGAGAAGTATCAAATCTATTTAATTCCTTACAGATATCTATCAAATGCTATCAAAATATCTTGGAAATTCTAGCATAGAGACTACTGCTTAAAATCATCAAGATACAAAGAGTGATAAAATTTTCAGCAAACAGAAGAGCTAACCATGGGTATCTCCAGTAGAAAAGTCCTTTATCCTTCACTCTATAGCTATATAAGGGCTACTGTTTGCATCTTCCTCTCTTCTTGATAAGGAAGGATAAAGGTTTCCAAAATCCTGTTTCCAAACAGAAACTTCAAAGGTCGTGACCGAAGATGTAAGATTGGCATTGCTGAAAAGCAACAGAGTGGAACTGTTGATCCAAATCGTAGTCCTAGATCTGATACAGGCCTTTCCCCCCCTTTTTTTCTGTCTTTTCTTTTTTTAGTTCTTCTTCAATATTTAGACTTTTTCTTTTCCTGAGAAGATCCCAGCAGCCTGAACAACCCTAACTCCTTTTCATATGTTATCTTCCCTGACATATGTGTGAAATGTATACAAGTTACTTAAGGGCTTTCTCCCACACAACAGCTCCTTTTAATTCCTATCTAGTGCAGTAGTGAAGGCAGGAACACTAAATCTGCACTACCACAGCAATTTCCACAAAACCAGAATGATTACAATCTCTAAAGTGGAAAGAAATTGTTGAAGAAAACCCCCTCTCGATCAATGAGAGGGATGAGAACAACCTATGAAAAGAAAACTTGTAGCTATACAGTAAGTTTCAGAATTGGCAGGAGATACTCAGGTGCTTTTTGAAGAACAGGAACACTGAAGGGCAAGAACAGAGCAGAGTAAAGACAGGAAGCAATCCAACATCAGTCTGACCTAAAATTAACAGGGAAGCCTTAGACCAAAACAGTAGGTACACTAAAATAAGTTTTGAATTAGAAAAAACTCCTTAGTAGGCATCATTAGCTAAGGAACCGAGTCCTTAAAATACCTAACAAACTTGGTACTCTCAGCAGAACAGTGGGGATAAAGCAGATACAAGAGATAAACCCACAGGCAAAGTTATCCTGTCTGGATGGGCAAAAAGACTAAAAGTGCAGCTAGGAACCGGCCACTCACAAAGGCTAAAGAGTGCAAGCCATCTGGGAAATCAGTTTGACTTCAAGCATCCCAAAGCAACATGGGAAAAGGTTAGTAGAAAACAGCAAATGCAGGGTTATCTCTACAGTTATAATTTGGGGAAGTGAAACAAGATAAAAAAACTGTAGCCCCTACATGTTAGCATTCCAGTCCAGAATCCCATCTTTCTCCTTATTCTGATTTTTGCTATTTTACTAAGTTTAACCTTTCTCTGAGGAATCCTTCCTGTGCCATTTGCTTTATGGACCATACAGTTTGCTTTGAAATACAGGTAAACTTAAGACAACTCTTTCTGCAGTCACAACTGCTCTCAGACGCACACCTTGCTCTTTATACTGCTGTGACCTCTGAGTTAAGGAACAGTTTCCTTCAGAATCTGTATCATCAGTGCTGTCTTCTCCTGAAACTCCTGAAAAGTGAAAAGCACTGCCTATTTGTTGGGTTTAAGTCAGGGTTTGGTTTTCTGGGGTCTGTTTGTCTGTTTTTTAATTTTAAGTAAGTTAGTGATTTTACACAGGAAGAAGAGTCTTGTGTGATCTGAGAGAGGGCGCACTGTCAGATCTCAAATACTGAACTAATCAGAGAAAAGTCGTAACAGAGATTAGAAGTCAAAGATCACAATCTTATTTAGATCCCAATCCTGCAATTTGGTTTCTGAGCACACACCCCTCTGCCAGGCAGACTCCCTCTGATGTCTGTTGGATACATGATCTCTTTTGGGAACAGGCTGACACAGGCAGACGTTATCACTTATCTTTTTCCTCTGGGGGTCCCCCATCCATGGACAATGTCAGGATATTACCAAAGAAAGATATTTAAATTATCTAGGTTCTGATTAGAGAAAGCAAACTTCCTGCTCATTTAAAAAATGCCATTAAGAACTTTATTTAAAATTGTGTCCTCTGCTCTGATTGAGCTTACTGGCAGTATGCCTTGTTTTGAATCCTACATGCCAAACGGATAAGCCTTTCTGCCTCTTAACCTTCGTCCATGTGTGAGGTCACCCCTCAGCCAAACAATAGGATTTTCATTTATCTAAATGAAAACATTTTCCTAGAAAAAGGAGTGTTTCCCATTCCCTGACTACAGATGCCAACTCCAGCATTTTTGTACTATCATGTCTTTCTCATGTACTGCATTAAGAAGGCTACCAACAACCATGCTTCAAAACAGTAGTGGAGAAAGCTCAAATGAAGAAAAAGGAAATTGGTATGTAAAAACACTCCAGAAGCACACAGAATGTGGTCTTGATTATGTCATCACCTGAAAAGTAAGTTCATGAATATCACCTCAGATGACAAACCAGGCATGCTTGTAGATTCACAGCAAAGATAATAACATCCTCTTCAAAACAGGCTGTGGTCAGGTATGGAAAACCAGTGGTGCTGCATTGCCTTCCTTTCCACCACAGGTGACCAAGATTTCAACTGGGCTGAGCATCTGCCACTGATTTCCAGGGAATCCAGCCATACAGCGGGTGGGATACAGGAGATCTACTTCTGCTCACTACCTGTTGTGCTGGTTCAAAATTGTGGCAGTTTATCTTGAAACCTGCAAGCCAAAACTGCAAGCTTAATTTATGCACTTTCTGAGGAATGGAGGGCATGTGAACCAGCAGAAGGGGTCTGGAGTTTCGGTTTGAGGTTTCTGGCCCCTCCTTCACTTCTCATCTGTCTTTCGGAGAGGACGCACACGGCACTGAGTGCTGAACTTGGCAGCCATCTTGCCTTGGAAATGTGGCAAACACAGTGAGTGTGATACCTTGGAGAACATCAGAAAGAAGGTTCTGTCTAGATTCCATGGTTTGCTGAAATGGAGAGAGTTATTCCCTTGTTCTTGGCCACAGGAATCATCATTTTTGAAATGCAGCACTGACATGGAAGCATATGGAACAGAGAGCTGGACTTTAAAACGCCTGATGGTGCTGAGTTAGTGTTGGGTTTTGCCTGCAATTCATAAATAGTTCATTTTTGTCCTCCCCAAATCCTCATGTATTGTTTTTATTTCAGTCTATTAGCACCTTAGCTAAAGCGTTGGTTAATTTTGTCTTCAGGGTTTTTTAACCCATGACATCTGTTGAACACTTGAGATTAGACCAGGGCTGCTGGCATCAGGCAGAAAGATCCCTACTTCTGTCCACATTGCTGGTCAGAACTCTAGTACCACAGAACAGGAAAAACAGGTTCTCATGTTCAGACTTGAAGTAGAGGGGTTTAGAAAAAAGCCACATAACAATTCAGGAAACAGGGAAGCAGCATTGTGACTGGTCTTCTGAAGAACACAACTTCTGGAGTTACTGCAGGAGAAGACTGAATCACTATGTACTACAGGGAAACTGCAACAAAACAAGTTAGATGTGGACCTTTACATCTGCTAACAGACATACAGTAAGACCCAAAATCTGAACACTGAACTTAAGCAGATTTCTGTCATTTACGACCAACAAGAGAACAGTTCACTAGATGGTAGACTTGCTCATGCTGATGAGCTACAGAAAGATTTATTTTCTTTTTGGAACCTTAGTTTTTGTTCCAGGATTTTAATTAGGCTTACAATTAATGTTTAATTCTTGAGTGAAGAGATTTAATGTTCGATTCTAGAGCATTTATAAAGGCAACCAAAATTGTTATCTGCAGTGATTACTTTTAGCACTGGATTTCCTAAACACTTTTTTTCCTTACAGGTAATGAGGAAGACTACTGGTATGGTCCTCTATAGACTCTGAGCACTTGCAGTGCTATGTCAAGCATTAAGTCTCACACTTTGGAAGTAATGTTTCCCCTAATATACAGCTGAATGTGATTTGGGTTTTTTTTCTGTTATTCCTCTCCCTTGCTCTTCTTCAGGAACAGTGGAGATCAAATGGAATGAGAGCTGCTTAGTCCGGTCTCTTAGCTGGCACAGAGAAGCCCCTCTGTGATACCAGACTAATGCATCTTGCTTACCACATCTAACAGGACAAGAAGAATCCAGGGTTGTGGAGGGGGCTGCTCTCAGGTGGCACTTGAGGCTTTTTTGCTCTTCTCTGCAGCAGTTTGATTAATCTGCATTTCCCATCTAACATTCCTTGCCACTGCAAGTGCCTTAGGCATTGCTGGCACTGTGGTTGGTTCCTTTAGTACACAAGAAGACTGAAATGATTTATCTTTAAAATAATCAGACTCAATCCTCAATATTAATATAAAGCACAGTGCTCTGTGCTATGGAGGTTACAGAGCTGCCCTACGTGACTCTTCAGGTTTAAAATCTATTAAACAAAGCATCTGGAAACTAAACTGAGATTAATTTAGTCAATCTCAAAATGCATTATCTTCTAGTGAGAATGCATGCAGATTTTAATAAAATGCCGCACAATGCTACTCTAGTATTAGAAGAATTTATGCCATCTCCAATGACAACCAGGCTATTACACAACGATGTAATCAAGAGGGAGGGAGGGGTAGTTAAAGGATAATAAAATACAGACATCAATCACGCAACTGTCCAACATGTGAAAGAGGATTTGCATATCCTGACCTGCTAGAGCCTAGAGCATTACCACCAAAATTAATTTCTCGGAAAAAATGTAGGAATTTTCTTTAATTAAAAAAAGTGAGCATTATACGCATAATGCTCAGATGAGACTCTGATACCCCATTGTTAAGTGATTAAACAAGCATTTATAATTAACTTGAAACTCACACAGCTATGAAACTCATGAATAGCAATAGTTGCATTACCAGGTCTGCCTTTGATCTCTACAGGAACTGTGCATGACACAAACTAATTTCATTTCCAAACCTTGTCTTTTAGACATGGATCTATATAAAAATACTGTCATGGAACACAGACAGAGGCTGAGTTTCAAAGCTTTAGCTTGCCACACACATAATTCATTCTTTACAAGACATGAAAAAGTAATCCCTGCTTAAAACCCTCTCTTTTTCCCTAATAGAATCCTTTGAAACTCTGTTTGGAGATCAATATGGAATGAAAAGTTAATGCACTGATATTTTTCAGTTGCTCAGCAACCGAAGTTCTCCACTGACTCAAACAAGGCTACAGTTGATTTTGCAACACCATCTCCGAGAACATCACCACACTGAGCTCAGCTGCTGCACAAGCTTGCAGGGATTTTAAAACAACTTTTACCATACTACACCACCTATCTAGTCTGAGGGACAGCAGAAAGGGAAATCTTGGATTTGCTTAGCCATGAATGGAAGCACTACATTTTCTTGGGACCACATTTTCCTAAACTTATTAATAATGGTATGCTTCTGGCAAGAACAATTTAAAGCAGATGTAGTCTATATTTAAGTGAACCACTGTATATACAGGAGCAAGGAGACAAGCACTTTTTCTTATCATAGAATCATTAGGGAGTGGAAGGGACCACCTGATCATCCAGTTCCAACCGCCCCCCCCCCCCGCCATGGGCAGGGACTCTACTTATTTCCAAAGCCTGTTGTGAAAGCAAAGCTAGATGTCAATCTGGAACAGAGTAATTTTACTTGTCCTTTTTTTTTTTTTAGACAAACCACTAACAATTCAAACAAACTCAAACTGAACAGACTCCATTGCAGTTCTGTAGTATAGACTTTCATGTCAGTATTCAACTGACATAAGCTAATACCAGTAACAGAGGCAAATTCTCACACTAGTTTTATCTAGGCACTTGCCCATTCTCTTTTTTCAAATAACTAGTCAATTTACATTCACTTCATCCCTGCTGGTAGACAGAAAAACTAAGCACAGGTAAAGCTACACATGGTAACCTCATAGCTCTAGCCAGCCAGCCTGAGCAGAGAGTTCTGCTGGGTGATGAGCTACTCAGCTACTGCAGAGCAAAACCACGAGTATCTATTCCCTTCCCTCCTCCATGGTCTGACTGTGGACTCCTGCTGCTCCCTGACCCAGCGCAGCACCAGCCTAACAAAGCAAGTGGATTGTTGCCAAGTTATCAGGTTGAAGTGCTGAAGCAACACAGCCCCAGTGCCAAAATCAGCAGAAGAGGCAGGTGTAGGGGTGGAGAGGCATGAAGTCTTCTGGCCAAGTGCAACACTGGTAGAGGAAAAGAATCGGGACCACCCCTGCTGGTGCACGGTCAATCAGGTCAGTTTAGCCATACCACTGAACCACAAACCAAGAGTCTTCAGAGTAACTGACTTCCAAAGTCACTTTGGAAGGCTACCTTTCCCCCTTCTGATACTAGGCAAGCTCTAGGACAGTATTTGATGTGAACAGTTGTGGTACACCTTTATTCTGTGTTACTCCTAGATCCCAAGTAACTTCCCGACTATGGCACCTTTACCACCACCTACCAGCAGCTCAGCAGTAAAACCTACTGGTTCCATAAGGACAGGACATTGCCTCATAACGCCAGGGAAGGGTGTTGCTTGGAGCAGTGAGGACTTTCACACAGGCAGTGTTCAGCATTTACAACCACTCTTGAACACCCAAAAAAATTCTACAGCCACAGCTGGCATTTGTGTCAGGATAGAAGGTTACTGTTGGTTCTTCCTAACCCTAAAAAGCATACTTTCATTAAACATCTCTACAAGACAGTTGCTGTCTCGTTTTTTCTTCACTATAGCACTAGAATTAATTACCCCTCAACCCATCTATAAGTTAAACGTTCTTATTCTCCATATAATTTAAACGTTCTTATTATATTTCCAAATTTGAGATTTTTTGCTGTTCAAACCAATGTTTATACTTCCTCATTTGGAAGGACTAAGAAACTAATTAAGCTGTGATCTAGGTCTTCTAGATAATAAACAAAGACTTTAAATAGGATCCATTACAGTTTCCTTTATCCTAACGTTGTAAAGCATCCCTAGTTTGACACACAGCCATTTGCCATTACCCTTTGTTCACTCTTTCCTCCAATCTCAGCCACCCAGAAGCAGCATTCTCATCCAAGTTAATTAATTTTTCAATTAGTATTTTGAACCAGGCTGCCTTACTGTCTGTGTTTCAGCTGTGATGACTGTGTATACATGCAGAACATAACAACTGACTCAGCAACCAAAACCTGCTTCACTTTAAATTATTGTAACAGCTATGGTGATCTCAGTTCTTGTCAGGGGATTAATTTTACAACTGTTAGGGTTTCATGAGAAACAAAATGTCTAATCAGACTAAAATTGTGAATTTAAAAAACCCACTTTCTGTCCCCCTGCATAAATCAAGTTATTAGCTCTTCCACAAATTCACAATCCTAATACAGTTACACTACAGTTACAACATTCTTCTTACAGACTCATTCTATACAAAACTCACAAAAGTGACAACTACCAGTATTTTGATAACTCTACTAATTCAGCTTATATTGCCTTCCATGACAGGGAAGAACACTGGAGCACACCTTTGTATCTCTTGGTCACCTCATAGCTCTGATTCCTAATGGTGCTCACTTACAGTCCCATGACTACCACTGTAGTCACGATGCAAAGGTTTTCAATCTGGAGTTCAATCCTTTAAGGCTTTGGGATATGTACAAGTGACCTGCATGTTCATTTAGGTTGTATAAATGCCTACCTAAGTGGAGCTGAAGGGGATGACACTCTGCTGAATGACTTGAGGTTCACAAAACAAAATGTGAAACCCAAGGAGCCACAGCAGAAATGTATAATCAAACAAATCATACATTTATCATAAAGAGGACAAATGTGTCCTCTTTAAAGATAAGTCTGAATGTAAAATGCTGTGACTAGCCAATAAATGGTGGGAGAAGGCTGACAGGAGATGGGCAAGGCAAACATGCCCTAAAGCTCAGGGAATAATGCAGGATGTGATGAACCACAGCTGTTGCACACAGAACTGACTTCATCTCAACACAAATGGGACCCGTGGGTAGCCTTTGTTTTAGATGAACAGCTATGTCAGTTGAATGTATCAACTGACTGTATCACAGTTGAGTAGATCCAACCTTTCTCATTAAGTGAGAATGTCCTCTAGACCATACATGCCTGAGCCCGACACAAAGAATGAAATGTGAACAACTAATAACCGAAATAAATTTGAAGAGAGGCTTGAGCAGGTTTCAATCAGTCCACACATTCCTTCTCAGTAGCTGCTGATGCTCAGCGCTGTGACAATAAGAGTACTATAGAGACCAGCAATAAGTACCATTCACTGGTGTTGTGGTTGAACTGTTATTGCCATTGCTGTATTTCCTAAGTGCAAATATACTGAAATCACAATGCCAATGTATCGCTGTGCTACGTCAAAAAACTTACATAACATTAAATATCTTCAGATAACTACATTAATATTAAACATTATACACGCCACATGCAGCTCACCTACAAAAGTCTAGTCAGAGAGTGCAGGATGCTGACAAATTGTGGTATTATTTACTAGTTTGTCCATTTGACATCAGAGAGGGTTTATTGCTTACACTCTGGCAGAAAGCCATTTTAGATATTTATAGCTGTGAACATCACTCTGTCAAGCAGAGATCTCTCCCTCAGCAGAGAATCCCTCAAATTCTTTCTTCTGTTTCTTATACTCATGCTGCAAAACACATCTGTTTAAAAGCAACACTATAATGAAGGGCTGCCAGCATTGTTATTTTGACAAACACGTCCACTTTCCCATGAACAAGCAGATACACAGAACTCCAAACTCCAAACATTCCAGCAGTCCTTGGCGCAGACAGCAACATGGGTTATTTTGTAGGTCATTTAGTCTATGCATTAACCAAGCACTGTAAAGTATTACACTGGTTTAAAGAAACAGCTGCATGTTTGGAAAGTGATCTACTGCATATGAACAGTGTTTAAAGGGGAAGCAGGAGGGAGGAATCACTAAGCAACCAAATCATACGTATGACCAACTTATACACAGAAGCTGAATTAAAGGATTGTGCTGGGGGAATCTGCTATGGTGAAAATGAAAAAGTACACACACAAATCTGGTAATTATGTTCTAAAAGGGCAAAGCATGCTCATTGTGCTGCACCTAAGACAAATATAAGGTTAGCAGATGAAAGGTTCATGTATGTTATGCACACATACAAATATATACACGTGATAAACGAAACTGAAAACACAAGGTACAACTAATCACACTAAAAATGACAGCATTTACTTTAAAGATTCAAGTCCACAGCGCTGCCTTGAAACCTATTCTAGAGAGTTTATAGATGCTTTCCTGAAGTTAGGAAAATACGTCTTCTTTACAGGGATATAATATCTTTTTGTTTGTTTGCAACTGATCTTGTTCTCATGCTTACAAAGGAACTTGCAAGGAAATAACAGTACACAGCAGCTAGTCAGTATTTTAAAAGAATGGGTGGGCCCAATCAATTAAAAACCTATTCTACTGTATTAAATCATATATACAATTCCAAGAAGTGCTGCTAATTACCTTGTAAATACATAAAGAAGAGATTCATAAAGAAAGAGAGTTCTGTAATTTAATGGCTTCAGAAAAACTATATATATCAATTTTCAGCAATACATTGAGTATAATTTCTTGCTACGCATGATTTTATCAGACATCCATCTCTCTAAATTATTATATACTTACTTTTAGGGTTCAGCTAATTACAACATGTCCTGAGATTTGGGAAATTAAATACTACACACAAAAATAAGGTATACTTCCCGCTTTGCCGAGCATCTGTTTCCAATCACTGCTTTACATGTTAGGCCATGGGAAAAAACCCTAAATCTGTAAGCCAATGGGGGGTGTGGGGTGTGCATACATACACTCACAAGCCCAGCAAGCAGTTTTACAGGAAAGATGATGTATTTATTTCAACAACTGGTCTAATAATCCAAGTGGCCAGTTGTTCTCTTGAGGTTACAAAATTACTTAAAACGACAGCAGATTGCAATTATTGCTCAAAGCCAGCCTGAATTCCCAGGCAGCCCTGTATTAGCACAACAGCATGACAGAGACTTATAGCCATCAGCTGGTAGGGTATGATATGAATGGTTTCAGAGAACATTGAAAATAGAGAGCAGTACTCATCCGGCAGGAACTGGATTATCTACACCAAAAATGCTGACAATCAGCTGAGTTGTCACAGATGTTTACAATGCGGACTTTGGGTCCACAGCTCCAGAACAGTGTCAGCCAATGTAGCACATCGAAACAGTGATGGTTCTGATTCTGCATAGTTGCAACAACATTATACTGGAGCATTAATCTTCTCTATCCACATAGATGTGGATATAGTGTAGAAAAGAAAAAGTAACTTCAAATTAAATTATCTTGAACGGCAACATAACACAGCACATCCACAGACTCAAGTTTCTCCCAACATGGCTGAGTTATGCTAATTCCAAGATTTTCAATGACAGCAAAAAGGGATTTTAACTTCAGCTTTGGACCACTCAATCAGTTACTCCCACTTGAGTGGGTAGTTGAAGTGCTAAGAACTGGAGTTGACACATGGATGATTCCTTTTTCCTGTGAGAGACTGCCAATGTCCAGATTCCCATGGCGGAGTGTGGAGAAAATTACTCCTCTAGCTTGCTTTCCCAGAAGCAAGCAACCTTGAGAGGGAGAGTCTGGATTGGATTGTGACAGGTGTTTGCTGCAGGGAGGAAGTTGTTGATGCAGCACCACAATATAAAAGGGAGAGAGCTTGCAGAGGCCCCCTGGGGAGAGAGACTTGCCTTCTCCCTCTCTGTGAACAGGCTGCTGCAGACAATGGATCTGACCTGGATAATGATGTGGACTGTAAGTTTAATGGATGTTTTCTGTAACGGATTCAGCTGGGTTTTCCTTTGGTTATGGACTTTCTCGATATCTTTCGATTTTCTGTCAGGATATTTTTGGTCAGAGGTATTCTCCTTTATCTCCATGGTGATGGGTTATGCAAGCTTATCCTTACTCTATGCTAGAACCAATGATAAACTGTGCTTTCTGCTCATGGCTGTACTCCTTGGGCTGTGTTACACACTTGTCAAAACAGTAGTTAAAGAAAAATTGTGGCAGGTAACAAACATTAATAGTTAATGTGACTGAAACAACCTTTAATGTGTGAACTTTAAGTTCATCTTTCTAGCCGTAAAATTAATATTAAAATAGGGCTTAAATTGTTTTGTGGCTATATTCATGTGGACCACAACATCTGTGGGATCATAAGTAGCACATAACATGCAAGACAATCAATCAGCTAGGTACAGACATAGTACATACATACCCATTTATATTGTGGCAAGTCTTCCTTTACCTGCAGTATCAAAGCCAAACAAAATACATTTTGTGCTAAATGTCTGTTTATAAAGAAAGCATTGCTGTCTACTTTGGAGGCTGCTTTTGAAATTCTCTTTTGTTACTGTCATGTTAAAAGTGCAGTGAGGTGGATGGAATTTCTTAAAATCTCTTTTGAATGAGGAATCTCAGCAAATATATTTTCTAGAGCCACTGTGCCAATTCCAGGTAAAAAGGAATTTTAGAAAAATCAGATAAGTCCCTGTGAAGTGTAATGAGTGGAATTTCATGATTCATGTCCACAACTCGGACAAGATAACAAGATGTGTTTAGTACTGCAGATATGAAATTACAGAGTTTGTCAAACACTTTGCTTTGTATTTAGGTATCTTTGCTCTGCTGTTTGCATACTCCAAAATTTCATTTACTGATACATGGTTCTTCAAGATGAAAAAGATGAAGCTCTGTTAGAGATAGATTCAGTCAAGTGATTAAATTTAAACACTCGAAATAAATGCATTTACATTAGAGCAAAGTACCATTTAATTTTATTTAAACAGCAGGGATATCAATTACAGCAATTACATTTAAAGAGCAGTCCTGCTACAGTTAACAGAAAGAAAAAAGAAAGAACAAAGGACTTACATTTTGCCTCTTTGCAAAAAACTGCAGGCAGCCCATGCCAAGTTTCACATGAGATTGTATCAATCTGCTGAGAAAAGTAAGTTTCTAAAGTTCATCCTACAAAGTGCACAGAAATTCAAAATGGCTTTTTAAATTGAGACTGCTCATTTTCAATAGCTTCATTTCAACTCTTGTTAATTTGCTCCCAAAGAGTCCTCTTGAAAATACGCATCCTCTTTAGATTGTTTACTTCGGTGACAGCACACATGCTGATTTCAGCAAGTGTGGCAGCTCAATTCTGGGTTACTGCTTTTCCCAAATTAATCAAATCCAGAGTTAGAAGCCTACAAAATTATGGAGCACAATATTTAGAGTATTTGGAACATGGTATGACCCTTAAGTTCAGAGCAGCAGGAAGGGCCCTTGGTACACCAGAGTCCTAGAGCTTCCACATCCAAGGTGAGGAAGCAAGTTCCAGCAGACTCTCAACAAAACCAGCATCGTCCTCTCGTTTTGTGCGAGTTGTCCTAACTATTCTTGCATATTGCTCGTTTGCAAGAAAGCAATCACCTACCAGATCCTTTGTTTTCCATGGCAGTGTTGCTCTGTTCACTCTGTAGAAGGCCCTTAAATACATAGGGCCTTAAAAAAAGTGGTAAACTGACATTTTTAGTGTTACAGATTTCAAAGATTATTTTGATAGGATCCATAAAAGCAAAAAGGCTAAACGCTACTGCTGAATTTTGAAAAACATCCATTAAGATGGCAGTGGGGCTGCTATTTGGTCTGAGGTTCTTAAGAACCTGATACTCGCAGACTCCAGTAAAAGGAGCTCCAAGAAAGGAGCTACGAGAAAGGAAAATAATGTAATAGCAGAATGTAATGAAAATAGAGCAGCATCTAGCTTTTGCATGACGTAAAGGCTATATAAAAATTCATTATAACAATTTGTTAGCTTGCAGGGGACCTATGTGGTGTTATGTGTTCACTGGGACTTTCACTTCTTATTAAGGTAAAAAAGGATGACTGAATGCATCCTTGTGGAGGGAAAAGGCCTTTGGGCTTAGCTGAGGTAGGGTGAAAGGAACAGACTTTATCATCACAGGAAGAGACATCTATCACAGCTGGGAGCCCACTGGGCTACCTGCCCTGTCTGTCAGCTTGGCTGTAACAGCAGGGGATAGGAAAACATTGGAAGTGGTGGATATTCTCAATCCACTGCAAGAAGGAAATGCTTATAGGAAAGTCATAGGTCTGCAGATGCTGTCCCTACATCTTGCTGGATTACTAAAAAAAATTCTCCCTGAATACTGGACTCTCCCTCTTTTATAAGCCCTTATCACATTCCAGTAATTTGCATCAGCTCTAAGCTGTTGCAATTTGCTCTTACTTGGACTTGCCTTAACATTGATCAAGAAATGTAAAAATAAGCAGATGCAGAAAAATTTTTCCTTGGTGCAGTAGTGAGAACACCTAGACCATGTCACAGACCCTGGTCACTGATACATCCATTGCTCCACTTAAAGCTCCTTACCTGCAAAATTCTTCAGGACCAGTGTATGAGGAAGCAGAGGCACCTGCACAGCTACATTCCCCACAGACAGCAAAGAGCATCTGGGTCTCCTCGGTGCTCTGATGTGGGATTGCTCCATCCCCCATAGCTGGGCCTACACACTTCTCTTCCAGCACGTCCATCTCGGATACTGCCAACATCTGCTTTGGGCCAGAACACCTTGACCTTTTCACACTCATTTCCCCTTTCTCTTTGGGATGATTTGCTAGGTTTTATTTATTACAGCAGCTGGCTGTTCAAGTTTAAGATCCTCCTACACATGTGGGGTTTTTATATGCAAAGTATCATCTCCCCCTGGATGTAGGAGTTACAATAAAATAAACCCTAACAAAAAACCCTGAGTCTTTCAAGCTGCTCCCTCTAATTTGCACTGGACTACATTACTGCTGTGTTCCAAGATGCTTTGGTCCAAGGGCTGTTTACAGACATCTGCTGTGGAGCCAGGCTGCAGAACAAGGGCAGCTCCACACAGCAGCATACTTGCCTGCCCACGGGTTTTTCTGGCTTCTTCCCTTCCCAGCCACCACCCTCACCCTACCCTCTCAAGGCTGTTGCCTAGCTGGTAAGGAAGCGAGGTGTAAAGGGGAGTAAAAAAGTAATCTGAGGCACTGCTTACTCTCTTCACAACAGTCAAGACAGGCACTAAGATACAAACACTTCTCTACCCACACACTGTGCTCTGATGCTGCTCAGGGACTGCAGAAATATTACATCCCTCTCTACCTCCACTCCCTCCCCCAGAAGGACAGAGTGAATCACACAAGCTCTGACTTCACATCCTGCAAGCACCAAAACCAGCTGCAGGGTATCAGGGCTGAGTGGAAGATATGTTTATCAATCAGTGTGCCCTTAAATCACCTGACTTGTGCAAAAAACCAACTCCAGTCCTCTGCTATGGAGACTTGGGGAAATTTCTTGGCTCCTGGGTCTATATGCATTGCATCAAAATACTCCAGTCCAGCGCTGGGAGGAGACCTAGGAGTACGCCATCCCTTCTGACTTCTCCAAATTGCTGTCCACAAGATGGAATTTTGGAAGGAGCTGTAACCCATCTGGGTCCCACCCAACCAGAACAGTAAAACACACAGTGGACTCGTCTCCCTCTGAAGCTTTGGAATAGTTTGTGACAGCACTTAGCGTCCAGGACACCTGCTGCTTCTGTTAAAAGCGAAATAGAAAAGATTGATACGGGCTTGACACTTTGTAAACTGCGTAGTAACAACATGAAACTATTTCTTCATTATGCTGAAGGGGCATAGACTCCCTGGCAAGTATGTTCACAATGTCTCTTTTATTCAACATTAGTTCAAGAGGGCTTGCAATGGGGTGAGTGGGTTGAGGAAGACAATCTCTTTGCAAGAATAAGCAGGGATCTAGCGACGCAATAATTGCTGCCTTGACTTTTCACTGCAGAACTCCTGATGTGCTTGTTTCAGAAGCAAACTCTCACGCTGCTTTGTTGACACTGCACACAGGAACCATCATGTGGGAGAGCTGGAAACAGATTTCCTTGCATTACTGAAACCCAGAGACCCAGCAATCAATAGGGAACCAAGAACCACCTTGTGGATTCAGCACACTCAAGTCCCAAAGACAAAGTTTGAGTCTCTTCTTCCTCAACTTTACTACAAACACACCCAGCCCCCCATGAAAAATACACTGAATTGTGGTAGTGGCTTAGACTGAGTTATTTCTGATCAGCAGTTATTATGTGATTTGTGGGCAAAGATGAGCTGCTATCACTCTTTTAAAAAAGTGCAAAGAAACCAAGATCATAATAAAGGAGTTATTCTGCATTTATCATAAACAGAAACAAATATTTGTGCAAACTTTTTCAACGAATCTGCCTTAGGAGCACACGGAGCCCTAAGTTACACTGCAAAACCAGGCAAAAGGAAAAAGTCATCCTGAAGCCAAGGACATAGTAGACAAGAAAAACAGTTTTCACTTTTCCTTTGAAGAGATCACTGCTTTTTTGGCAGGGGCTTAGGATGACTGGAAGTACTTGCGCAGTACCTCAGTAGAAAACAAAAGCTGCTACTGGAGCTTGGGCACAAAGATGCTGCTACCTTTTTTCACTTAGAACAGTAGTGGAGTACAAAGAATGGCAGTGCAGATCACTGAGGTGCCTAGTTATCCTTTTATTTTTTTAATTCTAATGGATTTGCAACTTTTTGACAAGTGTACAAAAAGAGTTTTTAATTTTGCATTACAAACTTTCAGAGTCAGTAGCTTGACAGCTTGTGAAACAGGTAACAGGTTGCTGACTTTTTGTAATGCAGAAAATTCAACCTGTGAGCAATCCTTTAAAAGCAGTAGTTTCCTCCCAAAAGAGGTCACCATTGCTGCAGCAAGGAAAAGGCAACAGTTCACCACAGCAGGGCATGCAATAAAAGCACTTGCTGTAAAGCAATGTGCTTTTGTCACACTCCATGCCACAGGCAGAGTAAAATTTGGCCACCACAGGAATTCAACCCATTTTATTAGTATACACCCTCTTAGTTTACAGCTATTAGTGATGCTACAACATTGCCTAGCTTAACATTATATTTTCATGGAGAAAGAGAAAAGAATATTTAATGAGTCACTTATTAAAGGAAACGATTACATGGGAAGTCAGCGATTTCCTTTTTCCTAGACAAGGTAGAACTGAAATATCTGAGGATTAGAGTATCACTTGATTTCGCTGCCTCAGTTTATTCTTTTAGTTAGGAGATTACTTTCCACAAAAATCTTTGTGGATTTTATGCACTATACATCTTTAATAGAGGTACTGGCTTAGATGTATAAAGGAGAGTGAGAATTAACTTCCTTGCAGTTAAATCAAGAAACTACAGTTTCTACTTCACATGGGCTTTGTTTCAGGGCTAAAACACTTCATCATATTGGCATTAATACAGAACTAAGAAACCCAACCAGAAAAGCCTTAATCATTGTGATTTTTCAACAAACTCTAGTTCCATGCCAGTTGGTCTGATAGTCGTTTAATTGTAAGTGGCAAGTAAAAACTTACTCTAACTGACATTTTGAGGACTGGAAGGTTCTCAGTACTGTAGCTCAAAGCCAGGAATATTTATTTATTCAGGACCATCTAAACACAATTTGCTTATTAAAGTATGTCACACCTCAGGATTAATCCAACAACATGGCATGGCTGTTTGAATCACATGGTTTGTGCATTGCACATCCACTGATAAGAAATTGCCTCAACATAAAATCCCACAGTGACAGAGCCAGAAGCAGAATTCTGAAGATTTACCTCTCTCCCTGGCCAACCAGAGACAATGCACAGAGGGAAAGACATTGCCCTGAACAGGACAACTGTACCACAATGGTCTTCAGCAACACTCCAGGTCTACTGAGACTCTCCTCCATGACCACAGCTCCTCAGCTGCTCTGGAGGTTTCATCACCAGAAGAAAGCAACAATGCAGGACTGCTACTCCTTGGCATCTGACTTGCCTTTAATATCATTTATCTTATTCTAACTTTTTCTCTTTGCAGATCAAAAGTGCTACAATTATCAGCTAAAGCTCTAGAAGTGTAAAAATCCTGCACTGGAGCCATAACAAGGGAATTTTATATCAGCTGGTTTAGGCTGCCAGAAGCATTCAAACCAAACATATCCAGGGAAGGTCAACATTTATCCAGTGACAATGCAATGATTATTTTGGTACTTCAGTTTGCAAGCACATCAAATGCCCTTACTAGCTTAAAGTTTATAAGGAAAAACATTTAATAAAGATTTATGCAGAAAAATCACATGGCAATTGGAAGAGGGGAGGGGAAAAAAGTTTGTAGTCTTGCAGTCAAACTGTCTCTCTGAGAATTACTTGGTAAGCAAAGGGGAAAGGGAGACTGATTAGCAAAGCAGCATTCCCTTTAGTTGACTTCAGCTCAGCTGTATTCATTTATTTAACAGATGTCAGACAGCAAACCATTATTTGTCAGTTTAGAGCAATTTCACAAAGCACTCTTTAACCCTCAGTGGTATTCTCTCCCTTTGCTTTCTTTCCACTACAAAGTTGCTGTTAATCAGCCCATTATCAATACTGATACCTCTATGAGCGTTCAGAGGTTACACTGAGGCAGTGAAATTGAGATTCTAGTTTTCAAATGGTCCAGTTCCAGCTTTCCTAGATTCTTTATTAAGCCAACCAACAAACATGTTAACAACAAAGAGGCCTGCCTACAAAATTAGGACCCCACACACTTAATAAGCTCTCCTTTTCTTTTAGTTACACCTAGAATAGTGTTGGGGAGTTAGTCAAAATGTCCCAAATATTGCAATCATGTTTTTTGCCAAATTGTTCACTGCACTTAAAAGATAAAGCAAAGTGGATGCTGTACAATTTCATATAGATAGACACACTCTGCTCAAATTGTTCTGCAATAAATAACCTTATTTTAAACTACAATGAAAGAGCAGTCTTGTTGAAAGGTGTCCTTTAAGAAAATAGAGGGAAGGCATAGCATGGAAAAGACATAACACTAAAGCAGCCTGGAAACTGGTTTAAAAAGCAATCTGTTTTTCCTCCATGCTTAGCAGTGAACATTATTGTCATTAAGCCACTTTGTAAAATCAATTGGATTCCATTTCTCCTTGGAGTGCTTTCATTCCTGATGCCTCCTCCAAGACCTTTTCAATAATGACTGCATTTGCACTTCAGTTTGACATTTGAGTTAACACATGTATTAAATGTTTGTTGAAGGTAAAAGTATCACCTTAATTACAGCCAATTTTCCCCTCCCCAAAAAGCCCAACCACAAGTCAGAGCTGTAACACTCCATTAGTTTACCACAGCACTGGAAACAAAGGATAGTAGTGGGCAAGCTTTCAAAATACAGATTGCTCTACTGTGAGAGTCCTCCTGTTTTCAATCTGTTACAGCTAAATGCATGTGCTTATTAAAAGCATGTTTTGCACAAACAGGGCTTAAAGAGCAATGAAATGTTCACTTTCAAATGAATTTAATATGGTAGCTCACAAGTCAACATGATACGAGGAAGTGAAAAGGCAATATGGTGATACAAAAGCAACACCATTTACCTGCCAAGAATAACAAATCAAACCCACATTGTCTAACTGTACTTTTAAAAAAAATACACTGTATATAATCTTTCACATCCAGTCAACTTAAATTGGATCACTACCTCGGTTTTTGTGGGCTTCTCAAAAAAGTTTCTTTAAGGCTGTTAGCTGAATTAAGCATTATGATAAATGACCAAAGCTTACACAATTTTGGTAAATATTTAGGAAAGTTATTGGATGGATGCCTTCAGTTAGACATTCTACATATGTAGAAAAGGCTTGCTCAACACATTAGGCTGCATTTATAAGCTACACAGTACATGGGACTTCAGAAAACCTACTTTTGTAACAGGAAAAATTTTTCAGTCTTCAGAAAATGCCTTCAGTGATCTGCATGAACATTTGACTGAAGCAATACTTTTTCTGGATATACAACACACAGGAATACTGTAGCTCTCAGACTCTTACCCCTCCTCTGCCTTTGTGGATTGGAGAAAGGAACAAAAGGAAAGAATGTACAGAGTTTCCTTCTCCTGAGGACAGAAATCTCCCCTCTTGGCATGTACCAGTGGAAAACTGCACTGACACGACTATCACATGGAAGCAAAGCAGACAGGATTGAGGTATAATTCAATTACTTCCCCATTTTTTAAAGTGGTCAGATTTTTAATCCAAGATACTGATGACAGGCATGTATAAACCCAACTGGATTTTAAGCAAAACCCTGTATTCAGCTATTCTGAGTTCCTTCTGCAACAGCACAGGATACCCAGTTTGAGACACCAGATGAGGCAACAGACACTAGAGAAAGGATGAACCTCAAGGAAATGAACCACTACAACGGTTCTTTGAAGAAAGTTTGGTTAGAAAGATCTAGAGGGTCTGCAGGTCTGTCAATTCAGCCCTTGCCTCACTCTGTATCTTATCAAAGCTACCTGAATAGAGTCATACTACCTGGATAGGAGAATAACTCAATTAACAATGTTAATATTCATGGCTACTTTAAGTAAAATCTTAGTAGTCTTTTAATAGCCTCATGATCCTACAAAGTGATTCTCTGACTTTACAAGATGTAATGCTATGAGGAGAGCACTACACCTTAGATTCAGAAATGCTGGTTATTAGTTATACCAATACCCAGCTTGTTAAGGGGGAAATCTGCTATGAATATTGATGCATAATGACCTTCCTGAGGTTCTAGGTGGGATTCCAACTCAGTCTAAAGATTCTTCATTTTTTCCAGATAGAAAGATCTATTTCCTCTCTCTGATGTCAAACTATATGCTATTTTTCCCTACTTCTTAGCAATATCAGTTACATTAAAAAAGCAAAGCCAAGCTCTCCCTTGGTTTTACTAAAATTGATGCCTCCCTTGTGTTGTTTCTATCAAGAAAATCCAATTTTTATACTTTAGACTTGTATATATTAACAAGTGGCTAGATGGGTCTCAGTATCACTGCAATATACATAGCATAGCCCACCAGACCTGCAAAAGAGCCAAGAGAATGCAAGGATGAGCTGATGAACAGTCATTACAATTAACTTCAGTAGCTTTCAATTCACATCTTTGTCCAGTTGTCAGATAAAGAAGACCCTGAAAAATTATCTGGTGGGCTGCACCTTTGCTGAACTAGAGATAAAAACACATCACTAGTCGTCACATTCCACTCTGTAGATTCATGTCCCTGTTATGAGTCATGATAGTTGTTTTAATGACTCTAAATAGCAACTGTTTGATATTTCATATCCTAATAACCTTGCCAGTGAATGTATCTTTATTAGTTCAGAAAGAGCACAAAATGAACATGTTTGCTGGTCTAAGGAGACAACTGGGCATTCCAGTTACCAAACTAGAGGAAGATTGTAACCTCTTGAGCCATACAACATTTGAAAAGAGTTTTTTCCTCAAGATAAGAAAACCGTTCCCCAAATGGTTCCAGGAGTGTATGCAGTCAAGTTCAATGTAAGTCATTGTCAAGTGTGTTAAGTTACATCTCCACAGCAAAAGCAGTATCTAGAATGGAGTACGAATAACCATCAGCCTTTCCAACCAACCACTTAAAAACAGATACATATCTAACAGACCAGCTGTTCCATATTTGTCAAGATATTAACAAAACTGCTACAAAATATTGGAAGTAAACCAACCCCACTACTGAATGAACTTTTGGAAAAATAGGACACTGTTGTCCTCAACAAAACAAACATTTGTCAATTATGCGACTAGTAGAACAGGGTACAGTGTCCTTTAACTGACAATATGCACAGCAAAGAATTGACTAATCCATTGATTTCTGTTTGTGTGTTTGAGATGGGTTGTAGCCACACAAATGTAGGGTCATCCAGACCCAGAGGGAAGGTACCATTCACCTGAGAGATCCTCTGTGACAGAACTAAGTCACTGCTCTGACTAAAACAAAGTATCAATGCCCGGAAATGAGGCTGACCCACTAGAATGTGCCTTCAGGCAGTTTCAGTGGGGTTCCTTATGACAGCCTTAAATATTACTTTACAGATCAGGGTCTCTCCTGATCTGTGTATATATAGCCTGAACTGAAACTAGTGATCCTATAAAATGTTTTACAGTGTCACTACTGACATAATTAAACCTATTGACTTGATTAAATCATTATATTGACACTACCAAAAGCCATACGGCCCTTTATGCTTTTAGACACTCAAAGTACACAATTACTACCAAGTAATGCACAGTACTTCATTGTGGTGGTCCGGATTTAAGCAAATCAGACTACACCAACAGATATTTTTAAAAAAACACTCATAAAGAATGGAAATTGAATTTGCACACCAGATCAGGCCTCTACTGTATCTAACACAGTATCTGCCTTAAGCATTGCCTTGATATCATGGATTAGCAAGGAAGTCACAAAGTCAGTCTAATGAAAAAAAAAAGTTGTGTAATCTATCCACACAAAAGTGAAAGAGTATAAAAATAATGTCATAACTTCTGGAGCTTGTTCAAGGTTGTAAGTCTGCAAGCAGTCCAAGGAACAATTAAGAACAATGCCAAAGTATTCTCAACAAGCACCACAAGTGAGCGAAGTTTAGAAATACAACAGATAATGGTATCATGACAGATGGGGCTCCGTCTGTCAAGCACATGTATTTGATATAGAAATTTTAAAAGGACTGTTGGGGGAAATTATTTTCCAGTGGGCACAAGAAGAAACCTTCTTCAGATATGGTACCAGAAGTGACTTACTAGGGTACAGTTGCACTTAAGGAGTTTTGTAGAGAAAAACTCCATAGGCCTTTGATTCCCTCCACCTCTCTGTATATATGGGCTTCTTAACAGACCCCAGTTTACATACCTTACTAATAAGAGGAAATTTGTTTTTAACCCAGAGCAAGCCACTGATAGTGCTACCAGTAGAACGAAATAGTGGTACAGGTGACAGATAAATGATTTGAGTCAAGAAATGTGAAGCTGTACCCCCATTTTCATGCATGCAGGAATATCAGTATATTCACTTTTCTTACGCAGATTTACGAGTGTGTTACGAATACTTACATAGTTTATTTAAAGCTTCAACCTTTACCACTTTAATCACACAAGTCTTTTACACTACAAATGAGCATAATCTTTTCAGTGTTTCTATTCTTTCCACTTGTTCTTGGTAGGAATGTTTAAAATTAGAATAAAAAAATCTTGTGGGTTGTCAAATCCAGGCCTCTGTCACCACAAGAAACTAAAAAAAAACCTGAAGCTTTTCAAGTTCTAGCTTAAAAAGTTAATTACACATCTTCCACCCCTGCACAGCTGAGTACTGTGCCAGAACCCCAGTCCTCAGTGGCTACACTTCTTTTACTGTATATTTTTCTGAAAGCCAAACTGTCAAGTGTTGTTTCCTGTAACAGGTCCTTCCTGTATCTACAATCATCTCTCTTCATTTTGCCAAGTCCCTTTCTTTTTGTTCTACACTAATTAAGGCACGCTGCCTCTTTCTGTCTCAAAAGGTATTTTCAAACGTTTGAACTTATATTTTCAAAATAAGAAACAGAACTCCAAACTTCCAAGAAGGTGCCTCCAATGTCTTTACAAAAGTATTAATCTCTTTTCTGCTGAGAACTCTTCACTCAACATATTCTGCAGTCACATCTGCTTTTTCCATAGCAGAATCACTTTCGTGATTCATTAAACACCTTGCGCTTGAACAGTTCTCTTGGATGTGTTTCCTCCCCTGTAACTTACAACTGATGAGCCTCCAACTTAGAAACTCTTGTTAATGGTCCCAAAATAAACAAATTCCTCCTGTAATGTGGTTGTCTCTTGTAAGACACTTTTTCAGTTATAAAAAAATTAAAATTTTATAAATGTTATGTCTGCAGTCTACCTAGAGCCCAAATCAGGGATATCACTAGGATGCTCCCTAACCTGGTGAGATCAGCTGACTACTACCCACTGCTGATCTCCAGACAGGTGGGTGTTCTGGATTTGGTGAAATCATGTTTGCTTATGGTATTCCTGCATCTAACTCTCTTATAGCATACAAGGAGTAAACTTGCCTCAGCTGCAGGGATGTTTACTTTTGCCTCCTGCACTGTGTGCAGGGCAGGGGGGTGGAGGTCAGTGTGTGGTGTGGAATTGAAGGGGAGAGGTGGCTGCCGCAGGGGACAGGTTGAGCAGGTGGAGTGGGCCAGACAGATTTTGGGGTCCTTAATTGGGGACGGGGACAGGGTATTCCTTTTCCCCTGTTTTTGGTACTCCCTCCCTGTTTGTGTGTCTTGGGAATCTGGTTTCAGTTTCGTTTTGCAGCCTGTCTGGAACATTTGTGGAGTTGGCAGGGCCCCTGCTGATGCGGCCATGCGGTCAGTCTCCATCTTGAATCTCGCATGCGGCTGGGGCCACGTGGCCGTCGCTGCCACCTTAGAAAACACTGATCTGCAGAAAGAGAGACTGTTTGCCCTTTCTACCACTGAGAAAAGCTGGGGATGCTTGAGTATTGAGGAGAGAAGGAGCCTTAAGAGTGGCATCTGAGAATTCCTTCATGCTTAGCTGAAGAAAGCAGAAGGACTCAAGAATCTTTAAACCTTGGGCATGGAAGACAGAGACTGGGTCCTGTTTGAAAGCATGTCTCCTGCATCACAGGATGCAGTTCAGGTGCTGAGGAATCAGGCCTGCTTGATCAGTGTTTTCCTAGAGAAAGCTGTGCTGAAGAACTTAAGAGATGGCCAGTCTAGACAGCCAAGGGTACCGGTGTCTGCAGACAACAATGGTGACACATGAATAATAGAAAGGGTTGTGGTACCCATCTCTGCCTGACTGACATGTTCTTTCCTCACGTCTCTAATGTAAAAAAATCAAGGATCGATACAATAGTAATCTCCCATTGTATTCTTCTCAGAATATGTGATGGCATCTACGACACAGTTTCTAGTCTGTGTGCACTAACTTGCTTAACCTTTTCTTCTTTTCTGTATACAGTTATTGAGTCAATAAACCCTTTTCCACTTTCCCTAAGCTATCCATTGTCTGGCAAATTCTATCCGAAATCTCGAGACCTAACTGCTTTGTTTTCATTTCCTTTATCTTTAATTGTGGTCCTGAACCCACCACACTCTGAAAACAACATGCAATCACTTTTCACACCTGAATGGAGAAATGGGACAGCATACTTTACTTTCAGCTAGCAAGTCTTTGCTTTCCATGTTCTGCAGTTAACAGTCATCCCAACTCCAGGCTGAAAGCAAATGAGACAAGGTAGTAGTCCTATTAAACTGAAGAGGTGTGGGGAATAAAGCCTAAAAATAAAAGTTGCAGTAGCCTAAAAATCAAACACAGGCTATTGCTGATGTCCGTAACAGCTTTCTGAAAGTCAAATAAACACAGATAACAGGCAAGGAATCCTGCAGCTTATGTAATACACAAAAGCTTAAAACTATTACTAATAGTGCTCCAAAGACTACAAATGGCCCTCGAGGAAACAAATAAATAAATAATTAGACAGAAATCATAAGCTGCATTTATTCTGGCATAAGACCTGTACATTTCTTAGGATTAAATACCTGTCTTTCTATTAAAAACATCCACGTCTGTTCACGTTGGGTTTAAAACATGAAGAGAAGACACTTGCTAGATTAACACACTTGCTATCATGTTTTAACTCTTTAAAGAGGCACACAATAAAGAGTTAGCATCTGATTCTCATCAGTTCACAACACAGTCCAACTTTCTTTTCCTAAAAAACTTATTTAGGTTTATTCCTTACTCACAATATAAACCAAGACAGAAAGTAAAGTGTTAAAGCTGTTTGGCAGCTGTTAAACTCCTCTGGCTTTTATAATTTTCAAAGCAAGTCAGTTCCTCCAACCTCAAACTTTTTAAGACACCCAAGCAGAGGAATGTCATAGCATGATCATCTGCCCTCAGTACAATAGTCCAAGACATGACAGAGCAGAGGAACAACTCCTCCTCCTCCTCCAAATCTGTCACATGTAATAAATTATGGTGTAGCCAGGAGCTGACTGAGACCAGACAGACAAAAAAATCAGAATTAAAAGAGTGTGTAGATTCAGACATGACCTATATAGAAGTGATGGGTTAGACCAAAGAAAGCCATACAATTTCTTAGAGGGAGAAGATATGCAGAGAGGACTGACAAGGACAGAGGCAAATGGCACTTTGTTGTGAAAGAGACAGGAGCATAAAATCTTGAGCACTCTTATTAATAAGGAGGAGTCTGAGGCAGTACTCAAGTGTACAGTGCACTGGTTTCTTGACCAGATCCAAGCTCAGCATTGCAAGACCTGATGAGCAAGCACCATACAGCAGAGATTATCTTTGAATAAAATAACTAAGACTCAAGTTTTTGTAAAATTAAGAAAAAGAAATGCTTATGTTTATAATTATTCAAATAAATGCCCTTCCCCACATCCCCATTAGCTCCTCCCCCTGCACCTATGAAAGATGTCTATTCCATCATGCAGCTATCATGTGTTACTACATCAAGCCCCTATACTTGAGCAAAACAAACCCCCTTAAAGCAGAGAAACCTGAGGCGGATAGGAAAGCTAACATTTAAAGAAAGATGAACTGCTACTCCATCATTTCATAACCTTGCGCTACATTTATTTCCTCTAAAAGTATCCACTTCCATCAACCTCAAGCTGTCAGCGAGAACTAATGAACAGTAAACTACCCTCCAGGTCCTACTCAGTGTTGTAGGAGAGTAGCTCTGAAGCAGTCCTGAGCATGTCTGCCTTTGACAAATAAGGGTTGACACATCCTTCTCGTACTGATTTCGAACAACCAGCTGAAATGAGTAGGACAGAGATGGGTACCTTTCACTTCTGCACTGTTTTCTTTTTCCAACTATTTGTATTTTTATATGACTGGGGTTTTTTTTGTTTCTACTTTATTTGCCTTTCCCTACTGCACAGCTTACAGCATGAGAAAGCATTGCAAAGAACAACTTTGGCTATTTAACTTCCCATCAATGGAAAAAACCACAACTTGACAAGTTGCAGCTTAGCAGAACCCCAGTCACAAACTGGTGCCATCATGCACTACTGCTATTTACAGACATGTAATAGTCAAGCAAGAAGTTTGTGGCTGTAGGCTGTGCAAGTCCAGCATCTGCCTCCTGCAAACACTGAAAGCAAAACAATGAGACATTTGTTTCAAGCTCACACAGCAAGACAAAAACAACTGCACAGCAGACACTGTTCTGAACATAAGGTGGTAAGATTTCTTTATTTTATTTCCCCCAAGTGAGTTTACAAAATGTTGATACAAATCATCTTTTTATTTGCATTAACGTACAGATCCAGATGACCTTGATGTGGAGTTACTCAAAAACAAACATTAGTAGGGCTGGGTTGAGTGTGGAGAAGCACAACCTGCTCACTCCTGTATGTTCTGCCACACCAGCTCACACTGAAGCAGCTGTAGTTTAGGATCCTCAGCTGGTAGAAAACTAATAAAACAGACATTCTAAATTTGGATGTAGTGTGCCAAGAATACAAGAGACTGGCCAACACCACAACAGTTAGTGGTCACGAAATCCTGCCATGACTGCCAAACTAACCAAGCTTTACTTGAGTAGGAAAAAACACACAGAAATAGAGTTCCAGCTACAGACCCATTTACACACATCCCTGTTGGTAACACAGGTCAGTTAAATGCCTTATTCCACCTATGGACGAAGCACTTCTCTCTAGGAAACTCTGAGCAACTAAATCCTTCTGAATCACTTCTGATGCAGATTAAGAAACTGGGAGAAGAGTAAGACATAAGGGGGAAAGTATTTCAGAAGGTGAAATGCAGTGTATTTCAAGCAACTGGAAAGACAGGTTGAAATTGTGCAGCCCAGACAGCCAACCATATCCTGGGCTGTATCAAAAGCCAAGGGAGACAGTTCATCCCCTCTGCTCTTGTGATACCTCACCTGGAGTACTGTGTCCAGTTCTGGAGTCCTTAGTACAACACAGACATAAAACTGTTGGAGTGAGTCCACAGGAGGGCCACAAGGACTATCAGAGGGCTGGAACACCTCTCTTATGAGGAGAGATTGTAGGAACCTGGGACTGTTATGACAGTTAGCAGCCTGTCACAAGTGGTGTTCCTCAGGGCTCAGTATTTAATGTCTTTATTGATGATCTCAATACGGACACGGAGTGTCCTTATTGAGCTACTAGAATGAAAGAAAAAAAAATATAAGAAATACAGGTTTAAGACTTATAAATCCACTTTTTCTAAGAAAGTTGAAAACTTGCAGGAACTCCTGATAACAGTATGCAAATACTGTGAAAACTACCAGAATAAAACCAAAACAACAGAAGTCAGATTAAACAGATTGTTTAAAAATCTTGAACAACAAATTAATTCACATGACTTATATCTGCTAGCAAAGGCTTCTTTCAAACCTATTGCTAAGAACAAGAACACATCTGTACATGTTTGCAAGCCAAAGCTTCTTTGAACAAAGCAAAAAGAAGCAAATGAGCAGAAAAGATGATGCAACTTTTGGCATTATTGAAATCGCCACAGCAATCCAAGGACAAAATTGAAGCCAAGTATCCTGGATAACACATTAATTTCATAGAATAATGACTGCTTACAAAGGACAATCGCTGTAGGTTATTCAAAGAACAAAACATCATGCCATAACACACAACTGAAAATGGTGGAAAATTCATGACAGTTTTACTGCTGTGAGGTAAGCTTTGATTCATACCATATGGCCTTACAAGACAAGCATGTGTGCACGTCTGCACATGTGTGCACAAACACTGAGGTCTCCAATCCACAACTATCCCAGTATCTATCCCAGTTTTCTATCAGGAGAAGTAAGAGAAAAGTATTCTGTTTAACAATAAATTCATAGTTTTGAGTCACTCAGGAAAGCCAGTCATATTGACTCATTATTTTATCTCAGAAACCTGGTAATTAACACAGATAAGTAAAGATGTGAATATAATACCTAGCATCAATATAATAAGTAGCTACCTTCGTATTTCTTTTCCTTACAAAGCTGAAAATTACCCTAAAACCTAACAAACCAAATCATACTGGTATCTGAATAATTCATTACAAGGACAAAGACCAACAGACCTAGCATTAAGATATCTTCTTCTCCCCTTGTCCGTTTACCATACATAGAATAAAACATACAATATTTCTATTTCCCCCTCAGGGAAAGAGGTCTAGTGAATGCAATACACAGCTATTTCATAAAATCATGTATAGTCAGTCTGGGTTTAAAATACATTAAAAAACCCAAAATCAAATATAATATGAAAACAGAGAACTATATTTACAAGTTCAATTAGTTTCCAGCAAACTTTTTCCAAAAAAAAAATCAATATTTATCTGCATTGCCTCAGTCTTTGAATTACAGTAATTGGTGTTTTTTTTATGTAACTACAAACAAGTACTGACTGTGCAACAGCATCTGCTTAAGACCATTAAATGATATGATGTTAAGCAACATCAGACTTGCAGGTATGTTTGAAATGGTTTGTTTACATGGCCACTATTAAAAATGTAGGCTGTGTACTGGCAGATTGACATTAAGTTAAAAATCTCAACTCAGTGGAGAAGGGAACGTGAGGGAAAGAGCATGAGGAAAAGGAAGCTTTTTAGAACTTGTAGCTTTTTCTCTCCTTGCTTTCACTGCTTTTTTTAAGATTTACTCCTCCCCCTGAAATCAAGCATGCCATCCATTTGGGGAACAAGGGTCTGTGCACCTACTTACACAAAATCCTCAAATTTGAACACCAGTGTAGCAGTTGGGAGCTGTCTGCCCTCTCAGGAGGCAGAAAGCCAGTCCAGATTGCTGATGCACTACGGTACTGTGCAGCACCTTCCTGGCTTTACCCTTTACGCTCATGTAAGCATGACAAAAACTCCCCCAGAAATGCATGGAATGGCAAGAAAAGGGCGACTAAAAGTTATTTCACAAAGATCCAAGAAGAACCTACTGTGACAGAGTATAAGCAAATTTGGCAGAAGAGAGAATGGCATGAATTAAGATCTGACTCCTGTGTGCCTTTAGGTCACTTCCCATCCCTGACCTAGACAGTCTATCATCTCGGTCATTGTACTGTCTCTTTACCTCTGACCTTATCTTCTACACAATAGAGGTATCTTCCTCATTCTAAAACTCAAGAGTAAGCAACAAGCGTTTCTTCTCTGGGGAAGACACATCCCTGTATTAATAATAAATTTCATCATACCTTTAAGATGCTAGAAGAGTAACTCAGCCAAGAGAACACACTACTCCTGGGAAATGTATGCATTTCCTTCAAAGCCTTTGGCCTGCAAAAGGCTGTTCTGAATTTTAGCAGGATTTAGAATAATTGAGGCTGTACTTTTCTATCTCCACAAAGACATGACAAAACGTAAGCAACAATCAGCCTGGCTACTCAATACTGTCAGATGCTGTTTGGTTATGGTCAGCACCCACACGTACGTACCAAAGCCCTTTTATGACAGACTGTTTAGTGTCTATCCTTACTAGCTGTTAATCTTTACAGCAGTAGGCAGTACGACATAAAGTAATGGTATGTTGTACTGCACACAGTTACAGTATGCAATAACTGCCCCACATCAGCATAATTACAGAGCAAATGTAAAGCAGTATTTCCTTTCTCCAATTCAATTCAGACTTTCTTGGAAATGCTAGATTTTATAAGGCACAGTTTTGTAAGGCACAGGCTTGAAGATTAAACACTATCTGGAGGGCAGAAATACCCAAGAGAGCTTGGCCACAACAATTTGCACTTCAGTATTTTCCACTGTGCAATTAGTCTAGGTGCAAAAGAAGATGACACTTGATCGTTCTGAGTGGCAAACCGATGCAAGACTTACTACTGGAATGTATCAGATATTAAAAAACATCCTTTTTTTTTTTTGCAATCATCCATGGTAAACAAAGATTCTCTACTGCTCTGAAGGAGTCCACAGGGCTACCACTTATTTATAGCAGTTTGATCTTAAGAACTTACATGCAGTCTTTTTCTTCACTGCAGAAGGATTTATGAAAGTACCTAGCATTCACTTAAAAGCATGTATTAACTTGCACACGAGCATAACAATTCCTTTTCTAAAACACCACCACAAAAACTGCTCTAGTTCTGTTACTTGGCCCCTCACCCCCTCAAAACGTGAGAATTTTTTCTGTACAGGTTAGTTTGTGGCATGACACTGCTTTGATCCCCTTTCTAATCACAACATCTGATGAACTGGCTTGCTCAGCTATTTTGGCAGCAATAGTACACCACACTTTAAAATAAAAAAGTTTTAAGAAGAAAGTTACTGAAAGATTAACTACATACTCACAGGTAAAATTACTAATTAAAGCAAGATATCTGGCAAGATTGAAGACATAGCTAAAGGGTGCCAAGTTTTCACTGAAGTAAAGCTTCACAGGTAGCAAGCAGCTATTCATATCTGATCTAAAGAAGGAAGTCTTTATCTAATCCAGCTGAAGTGCCTCTATGCAAATGCACAGAGCTTGGGCAACAAACAGGATGAATGAAGGGCCACTGTGCTGCTGGGATGCCATGACAT
>JAOXOE010000506.1:16530497-16562405 GCA_028565055.1 Phoeniculus purpureus | reverse complement strand
AGGATAGAAGCCAGAGAGTAGTGGTCAATGGGACAGAGTCTAGTTGGAGGCCTGTATCTAGTGGAGTCCCCCAAGGGCCAGTACTGGGACCAGTCTTATTCAATCTATTCATTAAGGACTTGGATGAGAGTGCACTGTCAGCAGTTTTGCTGATGACAGCCCAGCAGACTGTGCTGCCATTCAGGAGGACCTGGACAGGCTGGAGAGCTGGGCAGGGAGAAATTTAATGAACTATAACAAACACAGTGTAGAGTCTGGCATCTGGGCAAGAACAACCCCGGGTACCAGTATAGGTTGGGGACTGACCTGTTGGAGAAAGGGCTGATGAAGCACTGGAACAGGCTGCCCAGGGAGGTTGTGGAATTGTCTTCTCTAGAGATCTGGATGTGTTTCTGTGTGACTTGATCTAGGTGATCTTGCTGTGGTGGTGGGGGATTGGACTAGATTATCTTCCAAGGTCCCTTCCAATCCCTAATGTTCTGTGACACACAGGCACTTTTCCTAGTCCTGTCAGTTGTCTCATGACTATCCAAAGGCTGCCACTCCACAGTTGTACATGAATGCTATCCATGTGCCTACTGGAGTAACTAGGAAGCCTTTGAGAATCACCTCTGACTTCTCTTGATTAGGAATCTGAACTGCTCTTCACTCAGTGAGTTTGGCTATGTAACAATGAAGATGCTGCTAGCTTAGGAGGGAGCTGGTGAAGAGTAACTGGAGCAGGAGCATAGAGACTTAGTGAGTTCCCAGGATGCGTAATCCAGCCTGCCTTCAGGTCTTGTTGGTCTGGACTGGATAATTGGATCTAGAACAATTGCCCCCTCTCTGCTTTCGTTTGTCTCATCTAGAGATGAGCATGGTCCAGGGGACACAAGAGTGAAAGACCCCATCTGAGCTTTCTGGAGGCCTGTAGAGGATTTCCTTCTTTCACTGAAACTGTAGCAGAGTCTGTCCTCCTGTCAGACAAACACGAGGAATGGACCAAAGAATGAAACTTTAAAAATCCTAAATTAATTCAGGAACTTTGAGCTTGTTCCACGTTGTGATCCTGGTTTGGGGCTAGTTTTTTGTCACATTATACTGCTACAGTGCAGTTGCACAACGGTGAAAACTGGATGGTCCTTCAACTTGTGGAGCTTGGGTTTTGATTATTTTATTGGGTTTTAAATCTGTAATGCTTGCAGCTGTTTTTGCTCAGCATCAGAAGCGCCTCTTTTCACTGGTGTTGCCGTCCCACCTGCTGGGAGGGGGTTTATTTATTAAAAAAAAGGCAGCAGAGCTTGTACCTTGCAGATGATTTGTTAAGGATTATCACAGCACTAGTGTGAGGAGGGTGATAGTTGCCAGTATCACTTTGAGATATTGTTTCTTTTCTGCATTTCCCTGAGAATGTTTTGGTAATGACGCTGACAGCAAGCATACAGTATTTGAACTCATGTTTACCTCTTCCCATCACAGCTTGGCCATCAAAACAAAGAAGAGCCTCAGGATGTCTGTAACTCAGCAAGGGATGGCAACACTTCATAAAGCAAAGAAGATCACTGTAAAAACATCCCTAGACAACCCCTTTGTTTTTCAGTGGAAAACCATAGATGGAGAAGATATGATCTTTATACTACAGACCTTGGAAGAAAGGATTAGACATACTGGACTTAAAAAGATTGAGACCGCACGAAAGAAAAAACGCTCCCTAACAAAAAAAACATTGGAAGGAAAGTGTGATGCTAGCAACAGTGAACTCCCTAAAAAGGAAGCAGAAGGCCTTCAACCAAAACCAGGATGGACTGACATAAGTATCAGAAGACAGCTCGCTATTGGAGTGAATGAAGTTACAAAAGCTTTAGAAAAAAATGAACTTCTTCTCTTGCTAGTGTGCAAGTCTGCAAAACCTGCCGTGATCACATCACATCTTATTCAACTGAGCGCAAGCCGAGCCACACCAGCAGGCCAGGTTCCACGTCTTAGCGAAACAGTTGCACCAGTTCTTGGCTTAACGTCCATTTTAGCATTAGGCTTCAGAAAGGCATCTGATAAATTTACTGAAGCAATAGAAGCAATAATTCCAAAGATACCCCCCTTGGAAGTGCCGTGGTTTCAGTACAGAACTGAAGAATCCGAGGGTTGTGCACATACAGATTCATCAGAAAATGAGGAAACTGAGCGGCTTGCAGAGGTGCCGGTGAATGAGCCCATGAGCCAGAAGAGGAAGCGTACGGAGAACAACCAGTTCGATCTTTCAAAAGTAATTTTGCAGCCTTTGAAAATAAAGAAAGTTGTTCCAAATCCAAATAAGATAAAGAAACCACCTCGCAAAAAGAAAAAGGCTTTCTCATTGTAACAGATGTCAGTTTGGTTCTTCTTATCGAGCTGTTTTTAGTGCAGTACAGAGTAAAGCTTGGACCAAACGGTTTTGTTTGGCTTTACAATGTAGAATGCTTGAATGCAAGGTGAACTACTTGCATTCAGTGTGAGGCACTTTCTGCTGTAATAAAGAATATTGCTCCAACTCAGACGTGAGTCTTTACCTGGGGGTAAATTGTACTTGCTGTTGGAGATCAGGGTAGGAGTCAGTAATGATGATGCTGAAGTAATTTCAGACATAATAAGCCCATCTTTAGAATTAATGCAAAGCGTTAGATTAACTTCGTATTTTTATACAGATGAACCTGCTGCAAGCAGAACAGAATTTGGGTGAAGTATACTTATTCCAACAAATCAATACCAAAAGTGAAAGTTTATTTAAACAAAGGTCCATGCCGGTATAACTCATTTAAAGCTGGTTCAATGCTCATTTCAAGTAAACAGCTGTAACAGCACAAGCGGATTTCCCTTTTCAACTTCCGCAGTTTGCTCAACTAGAAATGGGTTTTGGGCACAAATGTGCACTGATTTGGCTTCCATCTAATACCTGGCATCCGCTATGCTGAAGGAAAAAACTTTATTTGCAAATACAGAACAAAACCAAAGTACTGCTGCATTTGGAAAAAAGACTTCTGTACACAAACCATTAACACGCATCCCGTGAGAAAATGTAAACTAACGGAAACTCAGTCTGATTTCTAAATGGAGGCTAGGATTGTTTCCCAGGAAATGGACGTAAGCCATGTAACTGCTGTTGATAAAGTCGAGGACAGCTAGAACCGCTACAAGACTGAAACATAACCACGCAATTAGTGAGTTTGCTGTAGTTTTACTGGGCACTACAGATGGTTTCCTAATGAGACGGTTGTGTTGTAGAAAGGTAAGGGAGCTGTACTGATGTTCAAACAATAAGAGTCAGCAGGCAAGGAATTTACTCGGCACTCTTATGGTTTAAGCAGAAGGCAGTACAGTTTGGTAGAAGAAAGCATGAAATACCTTAACTGAGATACTCTGTTGCTCCTTAAAGATGGAATTTACATATCGTAGTTTTCCAAGCACTGCTAATCCAGACTTGCAGTGCCCTGGGACAGACAAGCATCTTGTATTTATTTAGAAGTTCATGATCTCAACTATAAAGGGAGGCAGTAGCAGTGATTCTGTAGTCGTGCTTCTCAAAGTTCAAACAAAACTAAGACATGAAATGCCAGAATTTTTGCTTTCCCTGGCTGAGAGTAGCAAGACGAGGTGAGAGCTTTTTTTGCTTTGCTTCATAGTCCATACATGTCCTTCTTTTTTTCATTTTTTGGATGCATAAAAATTGGAAGGCATGCTAGCACTAGTGTAGTTAAGTCCCATGCTGTCTAACTGTAATATTTAAATCCTACCCTTAAACAAAGTGTGAGGATTAACTTTGGTAAAAAACATAAGCACAGCAATCATTTGTCATGCACTTGGCTACCTGCTCAGGCCTACAGCTCTTGTCAGGGATTAGTGTCCCTTCTGCAGACAAAAAGTTACTGTGAGAAAGAAATTATAGATATTTGAAAAGACTGGTGGGAAAGGTGGCACTTAAGTTTGCAAGTGTTTGTGAAACCGATAGGGTTTTAGGAGGCTTAGCTGGTAGCTGTTCATAGCAAGCCTACTGCACAGACAGGTTCATCTTCAGACACAGCAGAACAGTCTCTCTTATGCTCCTGATAGTAGTACCCACATGAATAATAACCTTAAGTGTCTGCTTAGGAAAGCAAGAGTTGGTTGCCACAATTTCTGCCTCCTGAGTAGCTATCTTACTGTATGCGTACAGGATGGGACTCCCACGATTCACATCCTCTGGGTGCCATGATACTTCACCAAAGCACCTGAGGTGAAGAATACAGCTAGCTAAAAGGTTTGAGTGCTCAGAGACAGAAGAGACCATGCTGGATTACACAACTGCTAGGTGATACACACTGGTTCATCAGTAACTCCCCAGGAACAGCCTTAACACTCAGGCTCAGATGCCCACTTTCCTCATGCTCTCTGAGCCCTTAAGTTTTCTTTCAGCTACAGCACTGCACAACTTTTACAGGGGCATGACTTGGCCCTCATTCCCCTCAGTCAACATGCAGCATGAGCCAAAAGACAGGAAGAGTTTACCCCACAGATTTAGAAGCAAATGACACTGTTTTGCCAGAAGACAACACAAGAGTGCCCAAACTCTTGCCTTCATGTGCAGTGATCCCAAGGCTCGGGCAGAAAGCCAGGCTGCAGAAAACTCAGGTTCAAGTCTGTCCTCTACCTGAACATACTTGGTTGCATTATGGCCTCAATGGGTTTCCAAACAATAGGGCAGGGGAGGATTTGCCTTCTGATTTCAGAGAAAAGAGAACACATCTGCCTGATATTCTTCTGCTTAGGTTTTCTTTTGAGTGAAGGGAAGGCAGAGAAATGACAGCTGGCATTCAAGTCCACCCATCTGCATAAAGGAGAGCTGGGCTGTGATCATTTCTTTGCAAGAAAGTACCTTAGCCACAAGGACACAGCTATGTCCCGCTGTCCTACCTCATGTTAGGCAGCAGCTGCGCACAGATTGCAGAGGCTCACTCTTTAGAGCTGAAGCAGAATGCACAGAGCCCCTTGCTGAATTTCCTTCTAATCCCAGCAGGCTTGAATTCAAACACACAGCCAGGAAGGCACCTTCCTGCCATTTGGGAAGTAAAACCTTAAGCCTTCAATGGACTTCAGATTAAATCCTCCTTTTACCTCAGATACAACTGCCACGGACTACATTTTGAGGCACTTAATTCTGCTCAGGCCTCACACCGGGAGTCCAAGCTCCCTTTGCACCATCTGTTCTGATTGCTGCTAGCAGACAGGTAGCAGAGCTGCCAAAGTTGTAAAGCCCAACTGCACCATTAGACATCTGAAAGATCTCCTTTGAAGCCCTTTTAAATTCATGAGGTCCCGAGCTGGTGCACACCCAGGGGCAGAAGAAGCCACATTCAATCCCTCCCTTTGTTTGAAGGAAGTCAAATGCTTTAATTACAGAGCTAGAACGCAGTAAGCGAAAATACCACTGTCTCCAGGGCAGAATCCTCTCACCACAATTCACCACGAAAAAGAAATGAAACCATAACCTGTCCACACATTGGAGAAGGAGCAGGAAGAAAGAAAAAACCCATTGCTGTACGGAGGTGGGTAGGACTAGCAGTTACGAAGAACAGACAAATTTATCTTCACTGAAACTCATGTTTTCAGGTACAGAACTGAACTTTGAGCAAAATCTGCTGTCAGAATTACAGGCATGTTTAAAAGGAAAGCTTAGACTTTCATGAGATATTCAAGTCACATTCAAAAGACGCTCACAGCTCAGAGGCTTTACTACCACAATTTGGCACTTTTCAAGATAGAAGTTTCTTACTGCAGATCTTCTCAGAGCTTATGTTACTGCAGCATCCGTGAGCTGAAAGAACTGCTCTCCTGTCTAGCTCTGATGTTATGCTGGAATGCATATAAAGTGCTTCAGAAGCTGCTCTGGTTGCTGTGCGTTCATGAGGGAATTAAAACAGCTCCCTCCAACAACAAAGATCAGCTCTCCTACACTTCAGGAAGCACAGTACTGAGACTTCCAAGGACAGAGGGTAGAGCATTTCTCTTCTGCCTACCAGCCGCATACACAGCAAAACTTCTTGTTCCAAAGATAAAAACACTACTAGGAACAATTTATGAATACATATTTACACAAGATACTCTGCATTAGAATTACAGACTTCATAGGAAATCAAAGTAGACAAAGGAATATGTGCAATTTCGCAGAAGCATTGAAAACATTCAAACTATAAATATCCTGATAGCACTACTAAAATTCTTAGTTTTACACACAGGCTGATGTTGTTCTACTGAGGAAAAACTAAGGTTTTGTGCCACAACTGTAAATTAAGTACAGTAATGTATTATCATTCCGGCAACATAGGTAACACCTGCACTGAACAGTGCGATACTGTTAAATCAATCCACTGATCTATTGAAGATCAAAGTACAAATCTGTATTTTTTTATTGATTTGGCAGCGTTGCTTATGGAGAAACAAATGCACCAGTTAAACCAGTACATTGTCATACTGCTCCAGTTATAAAAACACCCAGGACTTTCATAGAGCTACAAACGTCTTGTACTTCATGATTTTCCTCCAAATGATGATATCCACATGAAGTAAATAAGCAAAGATACTCAAGTTTGTATCCTTCATTCTGTTACACTGACAAACATACACCACCACTTAATAAATAGAAATGCAGCAGTTCATCCACATAATAGCAAATATTTTTGTACCCTAAATCCACCACTGAAGTTCAGTTTGTACAAAACAGTCTTTTCTACAGAGTGGAAAAAAAATACCTTCTTCTCATCAAGGTGCAAGCTAAGCTTTGAAACTTAAATGAATGTGCTTTTTTTTTTCATGGACAACAAGAGTTTCATGGACCTTCTGATCTATCAGAAAATGCGTAAATTTGGTCACAACATGGATGTCTTCAGTGTTTACGTTTAATGGACTATTTCAGAATCACTGACGTTGTGCTTTTACTCCTCTTGAACAATACCGTTCCAAGAGTTATGGAGATCAAATTAACTCAAACAATGGCCTCAGAGTTCTAGAAACATAAGGATCCTCATTGTAACACAAGACCAACCTAAAAAAAGAAAAATACAGTATTTTAGTTCCAGTATGGCAATAAATCTAATCATCATTAGTCTTCTGCACCTCAGTTATGGACCTTAAATATGACCAATTGGAAAAGTTACTTTAAAACTTGTGCTCATTTTGGCCAGCATAGATTCATGCACCATTATACCTAACGGAAATCAGAAGCTGCTTTTCATTCCCTTACCTTTTCAGATTCCATGCCAGGACACCTCCAGTTGTACAAATAATACTGCAAATTTCCGTCTCCAATCCCAAACTTGAGTTTTTCCAGGAATGTTTTGTTCTCCATTAAGTCTAGTGCATTGAACACATCAAATCCTTTCTGGCAACAGCAACAAAATTTTTAATTTTACTTTTTAAAGTGTGAAATGATGTACAAATGATACTTTACACAGTGGCATACAATAGCCAAGAGATTAGGCTAATTAAGTAGAAAAAAAAGACAGGGGAATAAATCTTGCCTTTTAATTAGCTACACACACAAAGAAATCTTCCTACTGAAAAGTGAAGTATAAAGGCACAACTTTGCTTGAAGATTTTCTCCAAAAGGGTAGGAAGTTTGAAGCCACTTTCAGAGCTAAAGGCCTGAATACTCCCTAAAATATTATCCATCATTTTAACCTGGATACATGTTTTTAACAGTCACATCCAGTGTTGTGAGATGCACGGCGCCTATTCCAGCCAAAGCCACATAAACACAGCTTATAGTGTTTTTCAGCCATTGTTCTTCAGACAGAATTCTGTTAATGACAAACATACTTTGATGACTTGGTCCTTTTCTGAAATCTCAGCATCTTTACAACTCCAGCCCTTCACATGTGACTCTGCCCACTACTCACACACCCTCTACCAATTCCTCTTTTCATCAGCCTCCCAAATTCACCACTCAAAGAGCCATTTCGTTTCAGGACAGACACATGGCCAAATTAATCTCAGCGTTTTGCACAGAAACCCTAGTCAAATCCCAACTCACTGTGAACTCTTAACAAACAGCATAAAAACAAGGTCAGTTAAACCACTGCAGTGATAAACATCATGTACAGAATAGCCAAATTTGCTTGGGGGTCTGGATAGAAAAGTCCATTTATTTGCAAGTTAACTGCAGGGCAGTCTGACCTAAGATCCTGAAGTCTTAGCAGCAAAGTCATTGCAGCCTCTGGAATTTCTGCATGCAAAGACAAGTTAAGCAATTAAGCATTCAAAATCCAAATAAATGAATCGACGAAAGTAGTTTTAATTCAGTACACTTCAGCAGGTGTGTGTCTCTTCCGAGAGATATAAAAAAGTTACTGTTCAAAGAAACCTGCTCCACCGCTTTGCTAAACCATTAGAGACAAAGCCTTGAGGCTGTTCAGGCACCATTCAGTAACAGCCAATACACTGCTGTGCTGGCAGCCCTGTTTTTAGTCTTAAATACAAAGCGCAGCACCATATGGGCTGCTAGCAGAAAGTTAACTCCACTCCAGCCAGACCCAGCACATCCCTGAACAAAAAGCTATGAACAGGACTGTGTTTAACATTTCACTTCCCTTGCCCCTCTCATCATCTGAAAGCTGGAGTGCTAGATCTGCAAATATAATTAAGCATCTAGTGATACAGACAGGCCAAGCAGATGCTATAGTAATCTACAGGCAGCTCAATCCCAGTACTCTATGACAATCCACTTAGAAAGAAAGGATTGCACATCACATTCAGAGAGAAATGTAGACAAGGAAGGTGCAGAGCCATGTAGTTAGACCACTAACTGCTTCCTTACCAGTTGTGAACAGGCAGCACTCTTCTCCCTGTGCCACACTTAAAATGGAGAGACTTACTCCTTTTCCCACTTTGGCTTTTGAGAATAAGCAGAGCAGTACTAGTATCTTTAGTAACTTCTGAAAATTATGCTAGCCACTTTCCCTTCCAATTCTGTCTCAACTTTCTTTGATACTATTCTGAAGCCTGACAATTGGGTTCCATCTACCTCGTGACTATCTGGAAGTTTTGCTTGCCAAATAATTATTCAATTCAATACTGCTTATAGGTCAACAAACCTCAGCAAGCAGTTCATATCACAGATACCAGCTCAGCTGCAGGGCTGAGAGAGAGAAGTTCACAGTATCACAGAATCATTAGGGATTGGAAGGGACTCCAAAAGATCATCTAGTCCAATCCCCCTACCACAGCAGGATCACCTACACCAAGTCACACAGAAACATCCAGGTGGGTTTTAAACATCTCAAGAGAAGGAGACTCCACAACCCCCCAGGCAGCCCCTTCCATGACTCTGTCACCCTCACTGTAAAGATGTTCCTTCTCACAGAATCATTAGGGATTGGAAGGGACCTCAAAAGATCACCTAGTCCAATCCCCCCCACTACAGCAGGATCACCTAGACCAAGTTGCACAGGAACACACCCAGGCAAGTTTTAAACATCTCCAGAGAAGGAGACTCATATTGATGTGGAACCTCCTATGTTCCAGCTTACACCCATTGCCTCCTGTCCTATCACTAGAAGACACTGAGAAGAGCCTGGCTCCATCCTCCTCACACCCACCCTTCACATACTTATAAACATGAATGAGGTCACCCCTCAGTCTCCTTTTCTCCAAGCTAAAGAGACCCAGCTCTCTCAGCCTTTCCTCATTAGGGAAGTTGAGAACTATACAGATGTTTTCATGCAGCCTGAAGTCTGAGAACCAGGAAACATATGCGCGTGCTCTGCAGCGTGCTGGGAATGGTTACCACGGACTGGATGAACCTTGTGTATTGTCAGAGCTGAACAGGTCTCTGAGAACTCCTTCAGAGCACTGGGATGCATATCACCTGCACAGTTCCCTACCACAGACTATTCTGCCATCAGTGTCTGCACTGCACTCCCACAAAACCCTAATGAGTAAGTGCTGAGGGTTAGTTTTAACTCAGACAGCACTCATCTTCAAGGGAAACTCTTTTAGAGATATCCTTCATTCCTCTGGTACTTAGTGATACAATCATCAGTGTGTTCTTGGATGTCAACAAAGTTAGATGTATTGCAAACACTTAATCTTCAAGCATTTTTCATTCCTTAGCACGTAAAAACGTGAAAAGGGAAAACAAGCACAGTGTTTTATAGTTTTATATATATATATATACTGCATATGTCTCACCAACTGCACTCTGTGCTGTAGACCGTAAAAGAAAGCAGAATTCAATGGCATAGATAAATTGCTGCCAATTCTTGCCTTGCCACCAGTCCTAAGAAAATGTTTGTGAAGGAAGCAGAAGAAAACCAGCCCCATAACTTACCACTTTAGCTATAATGAGTGCATCATTCATTAAGTCCAAGAGAGGGGTCTCTGTATGAATATTGTAAAAGGAATAGGCAGCTTTGAGGCTTTTATGAACAGGATGATGCATCACCGTTGAAGGTAACGTGTAGAAACTCAGGAAGTCTGTTAAAGTACCATTTGAGCCCTAAAAAGCAAGAAAAGGATCTTAAATGAGTGCTCCCGTCTTACTGTCAATGCGGCTAGCCTGGCAGTTCTACAGAAAGTAGGAAAATAAATGGGGCACAGTTTTGCACACCCTAACTATTATGGTATAACAAGTACACTTGGCTGAGATCTGAAGAAACTGAATTCGTGACCAAGGATGTATCTGTACAGAAAAGCAAGACTGAGGCCTGAAATGGTCACTTCAGGGAAGGAAAAAGAAACATTCCTATTTTTGCCAAAGTGATTCAGTTTCACTGCCAAGCTTAGCATGCTCTAAACAAAGCTAACAAAGCACACTTCCATCAAAGGTCTAGACATTTTTTTCCAACTGGTATAGTTTTTTACATCTGATACAGTTCATACTGACAAATAATCTCAGCTTTCTAAAAAGGAAACAACATTCTGTGCTGGTATACAAAGCACAATTAAACCAGCTCCACTGATTATTAATCAACTAGCACAGTCCATGTGCTAGACAAGAGTGCTAAATCACACTGAAATTCTAGTATGACCAGCAGTAATCCAAACCTGGTACTGATGCAGAATTGAGTATCCTATGGAAACTTCGTAGTATCTCTTGCACCCAGTGAAGTTTAAACATTTTCAGGAATGTAGATTAGCAGGAAATAATTACTACATGGGTCATGACTGACACGCTGAGCACAAAAACTATCCAGATTTTCTTGCTTCCTATTCCATTCAGGTCTGCTGGTATCTCCAAGAAGATAAGGCAAAGGAGACATGAAACTGTTCTGGTTTGTTTGCTTTATTTTTGAATGACTGGTGCCCACTATTTTGACCTCAATGAAGAGACTCACCATGGATCTTTAAACTGATAGTACTTCTACAGTAAAAATTAAATCCATTAAGTTGAACCCATCACATGCAAAAAAGTTGCTGTGTTAGTGGAGGTACAGGTTCTGTAGCAGACATTAAACTAACAATAAATAACAAAACTTGGTAATTTACTCACTAAATTCACTAAGGAGGATGAAAATATTAAGTCAGGAATTATACAGAGTATTTTATGGTTTTAGCTCTACATATTACACAGATGACTTTCAAACCTGAGACTAACTTCTCCACGTCACACAGGCCTTGAGATCTTAAGGACCACCAAACCTACATTGTCTAGTGTGAAAAACTAATTCAAGAGACAGAGTAAAACAAGCAAGTGAAGACTCTGCTGGTCAGTTAAAATGGCATGGTCAATGGCACACACTGGTGTCTGTGGACTCTTCTGTAGGCTTCAACTCACCCACAAAGCCAACAATCAACCCAGGGAGCTGGAGTGGAGAATTACCGGGGAAGACAGGGTGGAGAAAGAAGGAGGAACAATAAATTACATTAGACCCTCTGCAAAGTAAGTGGAAACCTAAGCTTGGACAATAACCACTGATGAGCACGACCTCTCATCTCCAGAAGCAGTACACTTGTAAATTCAACTGAGACTCTTGTGCAAATTCAGGTTGGAGGGAGGGAGTGAGAGAGCAGAGTGGGAAGAGTAAGCGATAGGAACAGAAGATGCACTCCCCATCTTGTTACTGGACAAAGATTGTAATTTTCACGATAACTGAACTCATTAGCTGACAGTAACTTAAGACAGTACCAAGAGATGTTAATTTTTACTTATCTGTTGTACAATTTTTGCTACTGCCTGCATTTCCAACACTTCATTCTTCAAAGTGGCATTCACCTACACGTTCATTAAGTAGTTAGAACATGTTTTACCTCTACTACGTAAGTGTCAATAATATGATCTCGAGGCAGGAACCAGTGGGCGACCTCTTCTTCATCCATCACAGGAGCAAGATTAAACTGTTTCAAGTATGTGTTGATTAATTCTTGTACTGCCTTAGTATCTTTTTGTTCCATGGGTCTCAAGCCTGAAGTCTTTGTGGCCTATTTGTAACAAAAGAAAGATACACGTTAAGATGTTGAAAGGAAACGTGCATATTCAGCCAAGGCTGAAAGCAGGCTGCAGAGCCTCTCCACTTGCTCTAATACATTCATTATTAGCCTACTTTAGCTCAGCCTTAATTCATTATGCTATTTTACAAATGGCTTTCCATCAGAGTTCCCGCTCTTCTAATTATTTAGACAAGTCTGGGGCTCTTCAACCTTTATATTTCATTATTGAAACAATTTCATTTCTCCAGGGAAGGATACAGACTGCCAACAGCACACACTCCACACATTTTGTATTTTTAAGTTTTTTAGGTCAAGTCTTTATTTATCTTTTTCTAAAATACTTAGGGCCTAATGGCCCTAAAAAAAGAAAAAAAAACCATCAAGAAGCTTGTCTATCGTAAGTTAATCTTCAGACAATAACACTTGATTCAAGCTTATGAAAATCAAGCCATAAAGTTGGCTTTAATTTCAGTTTAATTGGAAATTATTTAACAACAAAAACTCCCCATCAATTCTTAACACTTGCAAACGCCCTTAGTAACTTAACTTTCTATACAGTCACAACTGCTATTCTATTAATAAAAAAGCTTTCTCTGAAATTAAAAATCCACAGTATTTCAATACAGTTATTTATATGACTTTAAACATCAGAAGAAGAAAACATTGCTTTCCAATAGAGGAAAGGGGATTAAAGTTTTCTCCTCAGCTTTTGTTAACTGAGTATCTCCTTTCAGGAAGGCTAAGGCTGTTCTCTTTAGAGCTCATTTACTCTGCTTCACCTGTTTCTGAGGTGCATACTTGGGCACGTATCATGTTAATCACAGCCAAGTCAATTGCATAAGCAGCCAGGTAGAGACTTGATTACTGGAAGCCTGAAATTAGTGCAACTGATGATGCTCTGCTCAGAAGGTATTATTCTGGGGGAGGTATTTTTTCACATACTCTGGGAATCAGCAGCCAGATGAAAGATCAAGGTGTGTTTTGCCACAGCTCTGGCCTGTGCATTCTAGTTTAGTCTTCCTGCTTTCCTGAACAGCCTGGGACTATGGTTTGCCTTTACAACAGCACTTCATCTAGATTTTTAAATGCCTTGACTCCATAAGGGTATTCACCTGACTCATCAACATGACATTTCCTATGAGATATTTCATTCATAACCTCCTTAAGAAGAACTGCATCTTGAAAGGTTAATTTTGTCTCCCTCTTCTTCTACAGCCATACACTGAGGCAGGATGGGAAGAATAGCAGCTGAGCGGGAACACCTTTGTTGCCCAGCAATGCTCAGAATGGCTCAGGAGTGAGGGAAAAGTGTACAGAACTAGGCTAAAACGTGTTTCTCTGCTCCATATATCCAGCTGTATTTGGTATACATTCATGTGAGTAACCTGGCTCAGGATATTCATCAGTCTGGAAAAGATGTACAAACATGCTCCTCTGCTTATTCTAAACACAGCCAAAATCTACCTCTTCCTAAAAACTTCTTGCTCAAGCAATTAAACACTAGAACCCTCCAATTTTAAAATATATGTCTATAGGCACATGCACAGGCTGCAAACACAGCCTTCAGTGAGGGTGGTGTTCTAATTCAGACTATTCAGTGATTGGAAATGATTAATTCGTCTTAAAAGGAGACGAGTTCCCAGTGGCAAAATGATATTCCACAAATGCTAAGAGGTAAAACCGCAAGAAACAGTGTTTAATGGTGAGGGAAGGCACAGTGCGGCCTGAATGAATGTTATTTGTGTGACAGCACTGCTGATGGCAACAGCCTGAAACTGACGATAAAAATCTGCAACAGCACTTAAACCCTTTATTTGGAAAAAAAAGGTCCACAAAAACCCCAAAGCACGCAACCTAAGGAGGAAACATTAGCACAAAGATTAAACCTTTCTTTTCCCTGGGAAAGCTCCTGAGTGCAAGGTAAAATCATAGAAAGAGCTGAGGCAAGTGTATTCCTGCATCCCTTAATTTTAGAAGTTTATTTGCAAAGCACATATCTTCTGTGTGCACATCTCTGTACCATATGTTTTGTCTTAGCTATATTTTATGAATGAGGTATGGTGTATTCATTGTTTTCCATAATTTGCTCTTCTGGGGAAATCTGGGGTTTATGATAAAAGAAGATGATCAGGGTGCAATCGCTGTTGTTTCCGATTCTCTGTAGTTACACTTCTTGTACTGTAAGTAAGATCCTTACTCTTTAATCTATTCTTTTCCTGTAGTGTTTCCATGAGAAACACTACTGGAGTTGCCACCAAAACCTATATTTGAAGTTGTCTACTGCACATTTTTAGACTGTTAACAATGTCTTCAAGATTTGATGGAAGCTATGTTTAGCTCTCTGATATTAAAACCTAATTAATTTGCTTATTAATTCTTAAACTCTGAAAACCGCTGCCCTGCTCACAAGGGAGAAGCTGCTTGTGCATGCACAGGTAGCAGGCAGGCAGCATAGGAAATTACTCTCTCTGACAGCAGCAAGAGTTCAGACCAAGCTACGGCACAAGCTTTATAGTGGGGAATGCTTAGTGTATTCCTCAAATATATAACTAGTAAGAGAATAAGCTGCATAAAACTAAATATAGCCAACAGACACAGTTCTCCAGTGTCAGATCAATCCTTGCAAAGGACTATGGGTGAGGAAAAAAGTTTTGCTTTTTCTTTTTTAAAAAAGGGAGGGCTTGTTTAGATAAAAAAAAAAGTTTCCTGATACGGCACAGGTAACAGTTCTTCTGCAACCCCTCCACACAGAAGGGTAGCCTTTACAGGCAAAGAGGTTGTTTCCAACCATCGGTCTTAGACTGGCTTCTATAGGCTATTAATTATAGCAATAACATTTTTGAATAGCCCATCTCAGACTACTTGCAGTGTAATGGAAATGCATCCTAAGGCTTTCTGCCAGCCAAACTACTAGATGCAAACACGAGAGAAACTACTGTTAACTAACTTAGGTATGCCAGAAAGTTGTTTATTCTAGACCAGACAAATAAGCAATGCACAACATACTAACGGGGCTTCTGCTGAGACTGCTCACTGCAGAAGGAGGCTCTCAGACAGCAGAGAAAAAGCTGTGAGTTACAGTGGAATCAACAATCCCACTGTACTCAAGACAACTTTCTGATGGATTTCCCTGAGAATTTTAATACATTAACTGTTAATTTTCTGTTCCAGGAATCTTTTATCAGATTAATCATACCAAGTCTCACGCATCTTCAACTCGATCCCACATGTTTTTGAAGTCAACGATTCTGGTTTTCTCTGTTTAAGGCTTCTCCATACACAGATCTACATTCCCAGCACTAGTCTCTTCTGTTTAGTATAGCATTTAAGGTCTTTTTCATCAGCCAGAGATTATTTTTTTTTAAGGTTCTGCACGCACTGCCTTTCCACAGAAAAGCCTGTGCTGCCAGAGACAGATGGAAGGTTATTTTGGGCCTAAAAATAACTGTGGGGATTCTCTAGAAGTTATACTGCTTACATCGGGAAGTCTGTAGAGCTTCATTGTTCTTTGTAGAGTCATGTTTCTACTCAAATGTGAAAATTTCACCTCCACCAATTTTCTGGGATTCAGTGATCGATGCCAATACCTGGAAATACAGTTAATAATGAGATTATATAGCACTTCAAGTGTCAGCATCATTTGCATATACCTCCTACTTTCTTGATCGCTCCTTCTCCTCTCCAAATTTGTTTCTAAGCTAGCGTGTACTGTGTCTCTATGAAGCCTGAGCAACAACAGGTAAGGAAAAATGCTACCTCATGTAAAATAGCTTTTAAACAGGCCCGCTACCATGGTATTTTGAACCTAAGGAAATGCTGTTTTATTACTGGATGAACAATCACAGGGATAAACAATTCAGTACTTGCCACAGCCCTGACAATCTGACCACACTTACATGGTAATACTTATTTTCTTGTATGGACAGGATTGTCTGCTCATGTTTGTTGAATGAGATCTCCTCTTCCTACGAGACCAATGTGCAACAGAACATCCCTAGTCAGTCTAACAAAGCACACAGCATGACTTTTTTCCCCCCATCTTTCCTTACAGAAACTTACAGGACCTTCGGTGTTGACAGGTATGAACATAATTTCAGATTAGAAAGTACCCTGGCCTCCCGAAGGATAGCAGCTGAACTAATACTGCAGGAACTCAACCTTTGTTAGCGGAAATCCATTCCAAGCAAATGACATTACACTGATTACATACAACTCTTCTCACATGACCGCTTTCCCCTCTCATCAATGACAATCAGGTCTGCCGTTCTCCAGGAAAGTATTTCAAAAATGAAAACAACACAATTCCCAGAAATGCTCTGCCATCTTTTGCAGGTGACCAGCTCCACAGGGACGTGTCCCAGTAAAGAAACAGCAATCGAAAAACAAAAGGTACATAATCTTGTCATTGCTGCCATGGCTTCCATCAGAAGGTCAACAGAAACATCTATTGGTCTATTTAAGGCATGATAAATAAAACTGAAATTAGATTTTAGTCTGAGATGTTTTATCCAAGGAACTGGGAAGGAAAGAAAAATTTAAAAACAATTACACAAAAACTCCACCTTGACACTCATTCAGGCCTTCAGGCTCATCAAACCTGTAACGTCTAATTTCTTCAGATTTTATGCTTTTATTGTTTCTGGCCAATTACATAAAATGGTCTGTAAAATTATGCTACAGGAACCAATATTTTAATGAACATCACACCTAAGTTACCTGCAAGTGGCCACAGGTTTGGGGAGTACCACTCCAGCAGTGTAAACAGCCTGAAAAATTCCTTCCAGGTTTACTCTTCTGGTTATTTCCCGAATCAGTACAGGTGCTACCCGTTTAGACCTCAGCTTCTTATGGACACACAGAAAATTGATTTCTACCATTTTCTTCACACTAAAAGGACAGTAAATAGTGGAAAAGTTAAAAAACAGTTGCACATGGTGTATTTTCATTTGCACAGCTACAGTCTTCCATGTTGTGACAGGAGAATTTGAAGTAAAACCAGTCACAGCTTGCAGGCAAGTCTAAGGTGCTTGCAACACTCCTTTTACAGAGCACTACTGAGGCTCAAGCAACTGCCATACTTTAAGATGTAGAACAGCACGGTCTCAAGCTACATGGTATCATTTATACTTTGTGATTGTCAGCATATGAAGACCTAGCCAAAGAAGTCCAGCTGACTGATTATCATTTAAATACTTACAAGTAGGGTCAGAAAATTCTATGTTGTTATCTCCATCATTCACCAATAAGAGAATTCCTTAAATATGTATTCCTAGTCTTCATTGTAAGGAGCCTACCAGCATTTTTTGGGGGCAGAGTAGAAAAATGAAAAAGAGGGGAAAAAAGTCTCTGCTAGACAGGATCCTTCTGACTTTATGATCAATGAACCTCCTCCTTTTTCAGTTCACTGCAGCAACAGATACGAGTTTAAGATCTGTCTCATGGTAAAGAAGTAATGATGTGTTTTACCTGTCATAAATACGAATATTTGCAGGGATGGCACTTATGAATCCTACGAGTTTTTTGTTTGAAGACACTCTAACCCCACAGTGCCATTGGGGTAACCAGCCTGGAGGACGCAGCGCCCTAGAATTGATGACAAAATTAACTACAAATTATTGCCTGCGAAGATGTAATAAAAATGCCCCTCTTTGTACTCCAGCCAGAATGCAGAACTTGCTACTCACCACAGAAGAAATTCAGGTGAATAGTCAAACCTAAACATATTATCATCATCTTCTACGTAATTCTCATTTAACAGTGTGTATAACTCCTTCAGCTGAAAACACACACACAAAAAATCAAAATATTTATCCACATGCGTCAATGGGAATGACAATGATTTTAGATACGTATAAAAATTGTTCTACTTACAACTTCAGCATTGCTAAGATCTAACGTGTCCCACATAAAACCTTGTGGCAAAGAATATGGCTCTAGGCGGACATTGTCCTTATCTGGTTCAATTGCACCATGTGAAGTTATAACTTCGTCTTTTGAGGGAGAAGGAGGGGGGAAAAAAAGAGAAAAAACCAGAAGAAGAACAGTTACATTGCTAGCTTTCCTGACAGTTCTTAAAACAGCACTTAACTCACATCACGTGTTTTCTCCTAATTATGTGATAGAAACATGAGGCTTTTTTTAAAATGCTGGACCAAATGCTTACATTACTTCTCATTCCCACAGATTGCATGCACAGTAATGACTAGCACATGCAAATACCCACAGATATGCACAGAACTACTCTACCTCTGTTGATTCCCAGCATTTCATAACACAGGGCACCAATTTCTCAGCACATGCACAGCCAACAGCCAGCCACGAGATCCATGGTATCATCAAGAGAAGCACGTTGTACTCACAGCTAATAAGCTAAGGCTCAGATCCTGTTTACCACTGACTTGAACAGACCTGAACTCAACAGGATTACTCAGGAGCAGTGGCATGGCAAAGCCAGGGCATTTAAGGAATGCTGGTGAAATGTGACATTTGTCTCAGAAATCCTACATGAAAGTATACGTTCTTGTCCTGTCTTACTTCACAACTCCAGTCCCTCAGTATACGACTATAAACAGGAGCTATTCATCTTCCATGGAGCAGCATCCTAAATTCATAGAATCACAGAATCATTCAGGTTGGAAAAGATCTTTAAGATGCCAGTAGCATTGCATGCTGTTATTTTCACACAAGTGCAGGAGCTGGCACTTGGCCTTGTTCAACCTCATACAACTGGCCTCAGCTCACTGATCCAGCCTTACAAATCACCCTGAAGAACTACCCTCAGGCAGATCAACATTTCCACCCAACTTGGTGTCATCTGCAAACTTACTGTCCACTTAATCCCCTCATCCAGATAATTGATAAAGATATTAAAGAGAACAGACTCCAAATATTGAGCCCTGAACACCACTTGTGACCAGCCACCAACTGAATTTAATTCCATTAAAAATCTTTGGTCATGACCATCAAGTCAGTTTTTCACCCAAGCCACGAACAGCCACTTTCTCCGGGAGAACAGCATCAAAGGCTTTACTTAAGGCTAGGTAGACAATATCCACAGCTTCCCCTTCATCCACTAGGTGGGTGACCTGGTGGGGGATTTCCTTCTTGATGGATATCCAGTCTTTCTGGACTTCTTCACCCTTCAGGACTGCCTCCCAAGGGACTCTATCAACCAGGTTCCTTAACAGAGAACAAAGTCTGCCCTCTGAAAGTCTGAGGCAGCACTTCTGCTCACCTCTCCTGACTTCTCTGAGAACTGGAAACTTAGCCCAAACAGTCTAAAACTATTACAATATGCACAAGTCCTTCTCTGCTTACAACTAACAGTAGTGCAAGCTCTCTAGCTGGCTCACTCACAAGCTATGTCAGGAAGTTCTCCTCTACACAATCCAAGAACCTCCTAGACTGTTTTGTTTCTGCCATATGTTCAGCAGATACCTGGTAAATTGAAGTCCCCCACAAGAACAAGGTCTATAGATTGTGAGACTTATCCTAGCTGCTTACAAAATATTTTGTCTACCTCTTCATCCTGCTTGGGTGGTCTATAGTAGGAGTCCCACAGTGATAACTGCCTGGTTGGTCTTTCCCTTGATTCTTACACATAATCACTCAACCCTATTGCCACCACTATTGAGCTTTTCCTTTTCAGTACAAACTTTCCCCAAACAAAGCACAATCTTGACAGATAGCTAATGACTTGATGCCCATTTTGGAAGGTCATCATTACTAGCATCTTTATGCAAATTCTGGAAAACATCAATAAACGTTACTGCCACTACATGGCAGATTTGACCTAACTGAAGGACCTATTGCTAGCAAGCTTAATTAGAAAGCAGAAAGATTCTGAAGTTAATTTAATGTAAAGATCCTTACAGCTATTTATTGCATCAACAGATTTGTTTTCCCACATCAACATATGCAGCATATCAAGACTTGCCAATATGTTCATTCAGCAGACAAAGGAAAAGGTTAAAAAGAGTAATCAATCAATGAGATCAAGAAACAATTCATAAACACTGTTGAAAAAAACCTCTGCAACCAAAATCAACAAAGCATATTTCTACTGAATAGCACTAACAAATGATTTTGAGTGTTGATGGATTGGTCCTTGAGGCTAACAAGTGACAAGGCTCTCATCCCTTTAGAAACTGTGTGAGATGCATTGAATAACCTGAACTGAGGTCCTGGAACTGCTGCACAGACACTTGAACTTGCCCTGAAAAAGCTTAATTAGGGCCAAAGTATTTTTTTCTTTACATGACAACTTACTTTAGGGTCTTCCTTTAGGCAGGACTAATGTGATAATTACTATGACTTGTTTACAGAGGTATCCGGATAGAGTTTGTATGCAGAAGAGACAGGGCAAGTCATTTCAATCTAGTGGAAGATGTTGCATCCAAGGACTCTGCTCATGACTTCTCTATGCAAAAAAGTCAAGGAGAAATGAGATCTCTGTGGATTAAGCTATAGAAATGGATTAATGTGTAATGCTGCCCTGTGAAGGGAAAGAGAGCAGAGTGTTCATGTGCTTTAGGCTCTACAGTATTACCGCTTATTCTACACCAGTCTACAGTATAATGGAGAGAAACCTGCAGAGCAGAACAAAGAGCTATTGTGCTGGCACTGCTTTACTTGCAAGGTTCCCAGGTTTCACTGGCTCTGAAGAAACACAACTGCTTAACTTGCAGATACTTTAAAGAAGATTCAGAAAAAACAAGAAAGTCAGCAACTATGTTTCCAACAAAGACTAAAATTTTACCAATTGTATTATCAGCGATCAATAAGTATAAAGTTATCAGACATCTCACGTGGTACCAAGAATAGAGATTGAACTATGAGAAAGTATGTCTTCAGGGCAGCGTACATTGTACAGGAAGCATGCAAACACACAGCAGCAACTGTTCATGCACGAAAAAAAGCATCATTAACCACTTAATGCTGCATGAAAACAGTGTCATGAGAGTCATTATTTCTGTGCCAGCAAATCTATAAACAAAAATCTAAGAAAAAAATAAATAAAATCTAAGTTTACTCTCTGCCACAACTTAATTCTCCCTGAAGGAGAAAAAGACTTCTGTTATTCAAGAGTTCAGACCTAAACTATACAAAAGCATGCTACCTCAATCGCAGCTCCCATTTATAGAGAGAATATCAGAATGAGATTTGACTAGCACCGTGTTTTGTTATGTATCACTCAGAGGGTGGGAGGAGTATCAAGAATTTCATATTAACTACACAAAAGATTAAGGGTCTGTACTCTACACAATCCAACCTCACATCCACTTCAGAGAACATCCAGCACAGCTGGCACACATTCTTTTAGTCATCTGTAAGACAGATCTCACACTCAGATCCAGCTGAACTTACTAAGTTTAGGGACAGGTTGTGTATCCCAAAACTGGTATTTACGTTTGGCAGCCTCATCAATATTCTTCGCTGGGCCTTGGCATGCAGAAAGCAGCTCCATCGCTCTCTGGATATCCTGAAGTTTCTGCATTGGAATGGCTGGATTCTGCACACAAACAGAAGAGGAAGGTTACTGAGTACATTCAATTTGAACCATTTGTACAAACATGTTTATTTTACCACTAAAATAAATTCTTTCATGTACACTTCTTGTCATGGTTAGTTTAGGTATAACCTTTGGAGGCCTGAGAACAGAAAGTTAAGTGGGCAACAGAGAAGCAACTTCACAAAATGCTTAGAACTATTAAGTAGCTCTTGCATTTAACCACAAAACTTCAGTGTTTTTAACACAAACACTACAGCATTAAGGCAAGACACCAGTATCACCAGAAAATCTCTTATATGCCACTCCCACCTGGTGTACAATAAAAGAGCAAAAATCAGACCAGCTTAAATAGCTAACAATCTAAAGACAGCATTGGCAGACACCATTGGCACACACAGAAACGTTGAAGTTGTACTTTACAACAAAATAAACCACAGTATTTCTGTTCAAGTGTACTGTATCACTACAAATATCCAGCTTCAAACATTAGTTAAATGGTATCTGCCTTCTATTTGTTCATAGTTACTAAAATATAGTGTATGTACCCTTATGCACTGTTCCACATGTGGGAATTAACTACCTTGACACTACACACAAACTGTGCCACACTCACAACATAGTTATTTCAAATGACAGCAGCAGACAGACACAAACCAACTTGCCACTTAAAAGCTGAAAAATCTTTACAGAAAATGTATGTGAAAAGCATACAACCTAAGGCTAAGCTGAGCTTGGTAGGCCCAGTTTACTCGACAAATCTTACAGGATGAACAGTACTACTGGTACAACAGTGTAAATTTCTTCACATTAGTCTGAAAAAGCAAATATAGCTACTTCAGCATGTTCAACAGTCCATAAACTTTATCATCGTACTGTTATAAACTTGGGTTCTCAGGCTCAGATTTCTCTTGAGACAAAGGCTGTACATTAAAAAGCCATCACGTCATATTATGCACCATTCATTCAGAAACACGGTAGTCAAAAGCACACAGATGATGCTATTTTGTCACAAAGTCCACAGAGGCTGTAATAGCCCTTCACGTAAGTTTGCATTCTTATATACAGTATGGGCCTTTCAGATGGCAAAAAGTGTCTGTCTGTATCTCCATATTGGAGATTACCATGTTTTAAGTAAGATGACATGCTGCTTGTTTTTCCAAATGATCCTGTGTAGCATGGCAGTTCCATTATCCCTCCTGCTGCTGATGCTTGCCATGAGCATTATGCTATACAAGTTACTGCAACTGCACTACACCAAGGTAGATGTTGGACAAACTAAAGGCAATTCACCAAACAAGATCTATTTAAAAGCATTATCACTGCAGACTAAGATTCCCTGCAAAGCTGTCACTAGCCTGAATTCTAACTGCTGGAAAAGAAGGACAAAACACCTCCTCCTCAAAGCACATCACTGTGGTGGTGATGGCAACTCTCCAGCAGCTTACTTTACACAGCCTGCAAACACCCAATCTTACCTTGCTTCTGTCTCTATTCAGGACACTAACAATTTGCTTAATTCTGACATGTTGGGGCAGAGCTACCAACCCATGTTTACAAAAAGCAACACATAAATGAAAATTAAGTTAGAAATCAAACATAAATTAAATTAGAATCAGGCTCTCACTTTTGAAGGCTGTTGAATTTTAATCTCCTGGGAGTCAGACGCAGAATCTGATTTGGTGCCTCCAGAATTTGGTTTCTCCTTTTTTCTCTTCTGCTTCTTTTTCTTCTTCTTTGCTCCCAAATCCCCTCCAGGACTTCTGTTGAAGATTCAGAGAATATGCAATGAGAGGAAAAAAAAAAAGTTAAGCTACACGGTACTGATTTAAGTGTTAAATATGGAAAACCCAGCATTTTAACATGAAAACCAGCTGTCTGCAAGTGGAGAAAAGGCAGAGTAAAGGAAGGGAGGAACTCTGAGGATTCATGAAAACCTTCCTGCAACTACTTTCTAATTTGTTTTATCCTCAGACCCAATCGCTATGAAGCATTTTTTCACGCTAGTGTTAAATTGTGACACTACATAACACACTCTTCTTCAGGCTATGAAACCACATCAACATGGAAAAACTAAATTCAATAGACTTTGGAGGAACTCAGAAAGGGCAGAAACTGGAGAAAGTCAAAGTAACTTCCTTGGAAATTCACTAACTACTAGTGGCCTAGTATTTTTTCCCCTTTCACGCTCAGCCAACGACACACGCATGAATTTAAGGATCCAAACAAAACCATTCTGTTTTCAGGGAATTTGTTTCCAATTTAAGCAGAGGTGAAAGTCTTGCCGAAATCTCAGTAAGAAACAACAGAAAAACCAAGCAAATAATTGTGCTTTAAAGCAAGTACAATAGAGTAAACACTAACTTGAAATAAAGAAAAATAAAGAGTACATTGCACTTGCAGACTCTGACACATTTTGACTACTGATAACACAACTTCTTTCTTCTTTAAGAAGAGTCAATTCGAGAAGTAATCAAGATCTAGAATCAAGATTGGGGTTTGCAAAGTGTGGGAGGTGTTGGCAGCTCTCAGACAGAAGAGAAATAAGGAGGCAATGAGTCAGCTAACACTGACTCCTGAAGTTAATCTCCCAGCACAACCATGCGTACGTCAGGAGCTCGAGACAGATACTGGGGCTTAGAGAGGCCTGGGTGTTTTTGACTGGCAAAATATCCATGCATTAAACAGTTGTTCAGTTTTATTCAGGAGCAGGGAAAAAAATCAGGTATGAGTCTAACAAGCCCAAAGAAACAGAACTGAAACGTAGGTAACTACAGTTACTAAGAGTAACACATTTGCAAGGGTCATTTTATTCATTGTAACATGCTCACTCTGGAGATCATAATGCCCAGACTTAGCGTCTCACAGGCAACAAAACACCCAGATGTCTAACTGGGAGCCCAAAAGCCTGATATTAATGAATCTTGTAACTAAACTAAACTGTTCTCTATAACCGACTACGGTAAAGAAAGCTCAACCCTGAGGAGTCACTAACGTTCATAGTCACACTGGGTTTATTTATGCTCCTAGAAAGAGAAGAGAGAGTTATAAATGCAGCGCTCTCTGGGATCGGAACAAAAGTTCCCCAATGGACCACAGTGCAGCAGACCAAACTCTCATAGAGAAGAAAGAAAAAAAACTTCTAGTGTTTACAAGAAGTCTGCAGAGACAAAAGATGGAGTTGTGTAAGTGAATCAGGGAGAAACTTTTCTGTTGAGGAATGAATTAAGTGCCCAACAACCTAAATGATTCTGCTGAGAATTGCTATACTCTCTGTTTAAAATAATCAACTTCAGATGTATTTTAAAACCTGTATACTGAGTTGGCATTTTATACAGCATTTAAACACAGAGCAAACCCAGAGGCTTGGCAAAAGGTTATAAATTTGGGACAGTTAAAAAACCAAACGTACAAACATCTCAGACTTCACCACTTCTGGCAAAACGGACACAGAAAAACAGGGGAAAACTATTTCACCTTTGCTATAATTTTATGGGGCATTCCTGAACTGTGCACAAACACTCACCTCTTCCTCTAGCATCTCACATACAACAAACAAATGATACCACAGTGTCCTTGAGCTGATTCTCAAGCCTTTTGTGTTGAACATTCAGTCTATCAGGCATTTCAGCAAACACTGTTCTCAAATAGATGCCCTCAGCAGGCACTGACTGAGCCTGGAGTCGCACAGGTGTAGCTCACTTGTCTTCTTGCCTTTCAGCCAGCCCCAGTTACACCACAGGGGAATTCTCACTGGGATTACCTGAGGGTCAATGTTTTATTTAGTTTGGTGAAATAATGAACAACTGTACTCAAGAAAAGTTTGGCAGCTATGGAGAAAAAGCAGCTTTGCCAAGCTTTACTAACATGATCCCCAGTTAAAACGGACTTTTAACAGGACAACCTTAGTTTGTACTGTGACCAGCTCATGGTCTTTTTCACACAGAAATGCATGGTTTTTAGCTGTGGAAGAGGGAAGACACGACTACATTGCTGTAAAACATATGTGGTGTTTGAAACTACTGATTTTTAAAAAATCTTCTGATTTGGATTTCGAGCCTCACATTGCCTCTTGCAAAATAAATACCAGTATCTTTCTCTGACTGGTTATTTGGGGATCGTTCTTAGTTACTAGCAATTATTAGCAGTTCAAACAGTTTCCTGCTTGGGTCAGGTTAGGTTATTTTTACTGTTACAGTCCACAGAATGTAAAAAAAAGATGATTTAAAGAGAAATCCACTCATCCTTCAACTATTCAGGCACACCTGCAACCCAGACATCTGTCAGCAAGCACAAACTTCTATTGAGGAAACAGGTTTGTCCAACACAAGTTACTAACAGAGATACCAAGCAAATCAGAGCAAAAGCAAAACATGTCAGATGTTTTTGTCATTCTCATACTCTGCCTTGAAAAGAACTGAAAGCTTCTGTAACTGGGAGCGAGAATGGCCGGGAAGGGAGGAACCTTGTTGCTGAACTTATAGTAATTACACTGGACAGGACAGCAAAGGATACGCAAAGGTAACAAGATTATAAGCACAGACTCGTATTAAAAGTATTTATCTTAATTAAACATTCTTGTGTGCTGAGTAACACCTGAGTTCTCCTTTGTCTGGTCACATACACCTATAAGATGATACTCTTACAAGTCTGGAGGAAGGGAAGAAAAGAGTTTCCCACTCTGACCTTTAAGCATGACGTCTCTTGTGCTGAGCTACCGTGCTGCTGCTGAAGTGACAAAATTCACAGAGCATGTCGTGGAAAGTAGGAAAAGAATACACAACTCTGGTTGATGTCTGGTTGTTCAGGTCAGGAAACATCTTCATGCATCAAATCAACACATCTGCCTCCCAGCCCACAGCTGATTACACTAAGAAGAGTATTCAATACAAGACTTGTGTCAATCTAGCAGAGACATACCAGCACTTCACTGACACAGCACACCGAGGATGAGATGTACCAAAGCATAGATAGGTCCTGAGAAACTGTTAACTGCATCCACCATGGCCATTTTGTGAGTCTCATGAAGCAGAAAGGAGACAAGCACAAAAACTGAAGTGCAAACCATAACTCAGCTGAGGGGAAATAAAGAGCCCCAAAGACTTGACTTCACCACAGAAACAGGCTGAGGATATGACCGAGAAAGTTGCTCAGGCCCACAGTTTTATGAGTTTGTCTGCAAGTTCTGCCCGTGAGCCTGTAATCTCACCCACATACCTTTCCACTTAAGCACACACATCTGGTGTTTTGCACAAAAGTGAAAAAAGACTTCTGCTTCTCCCTGCATGCGGTTTAGGGTTTTTAAAAAACTGAAATATGGGGCTACTTACTGTGAGGATGAGTATGGCAAAGGTAGAGAAACTTAATTTTGTGGAGTTCTGAGCAAACCCACAAAAATCTGAGCTGGAAGAATCAGAAAAGCAAGAGTTACCCTGCTCACGTGGTCAAACTCTTTTGGCTTCCTTGATTTGAGATTACCTTTCCCACTGAATATTCATCAGTGGTATCTTAACTCTTCTTGGACACTGAATTCTGCTTTTAGAAGAAACAGGCTTTTGTAATATCAACATCTGGTTTAAATTACAGGGAATGGTAATTGCAAGTTTGCAATTTCTCAGATTTAAAAGCAAGCATGTACTTCAGATGTTTTTAAACATCTAGGCCTAGGCGGGTGGGGGGGTTCACCTTCACAGTACTTTGTCTGTCTCTGTAAGTGAGGTTGAAAAACTGCATTTCTGAAGGTAATATGTATCACAGAATCACAGAACATTAGGGACTGGAAGGGACCTCAATCTTTTTGGTCACAAAAATCAGTTCTCACTTTTATGGACAAGACTCCAAAAAATATTAGGGCTTCATAAAGAAAATGGAGGCTCAATTGAAAAGGGCTTTCCCAGTGCTGTCTCAAGACTGTCAACTCTTCAGGAGAATAAGATCCTGACTAGAAGGGCTCAAGCCCTTCAAGTTCCACTTATTAACAAGCTACCATCACTAACCAACTCTCTGGATTAATCCGACTGCATTAATTTCAGTACTTGGAAATGCAGGTTTTTTGAGTAGGAGAATCTACCAGCAATACCTTAAAACCTAACCTTACAGACATTTCTCAAAACTCAGAGTATTTCCTCTGCCTCTCCCTTTAAGATGTAAATCTCACCTGCTAAAATTGAACACTGCCTCCGGTACCTTAAAAAAATGTTAATTTCTTTAGCAAATCTAATAGTAGTACTGGTCTTAAAGCTGTCACTTAACAATAATTGAAGTGGTACTAAAACATTCAATATAAATAATTTGTGAGGGCTGGGGGGAGTTGTCTGAAGAACACGCTTTTTCCTCATCTATTTATTAAATGCTCTTTCTGGCACTGAGCATAACCTTAATGCTACTTAAAATGAACCAAGAGACCTTACAAAGCCAGGCTCAGCAGGGTGGATTCAGGTGCAATACATAAATTCTTTTCTACGTACACGCCAACAAAGCTGTATTGAAAACACCACTTTATTATGAAACAGAACAAGCACAGCACAACGTAGCTAGCAGGAACAAGCTGCAGACACAGAACAGGAGAACAGCAGTGAGTCACACAACATACATAATCCTGCATCTAAAAAACAGGAGCCGAAACAGAGGACAAAGATACTTGCAGTCGAGAGCTAAAAAAAATGGTATTTTCTGCTGCAGTCATTCAGTGCACATTAAAAATAGTAATTTTTAAAAAAAACAAACCAAAGCCATACATATGTATACAAACCACTTCTGTGGTCAATAGTATAAGGACCTATTTTCAAATGTCAAGAATCAGCTTCGTTTAGGAAGTAATCCTACTAGAGACTGATAAACAACACATACTTACCTCCTTCTACAGAAGTGAAGGCTAAAGTAGCATGAGATTAAATACTGATCAGCAGCGACAGAGACCATTCAGTTGTACACTCAAGGCAGACTGCTCATCAACTGCTTAGGCAATAAAAAGCTAATCTAAAAGCTCAAAAAACTTTAATGCTACCTCAAAAAAATAATAGTATGATCGGGAGAAAAAAAGGGAATAATCACACTCTTATTACCATGAGTTAATCTCCCAAACTGAGTAGATTTTCATGTTGGCTGTAATGTAAGATTTTTCTTTTCATCTGAAGGAATTTCATGAATACTTCAGCCTGCACACAAGTTGCAGCAAACAAGATTCTCAAAGGCTAGAGTCAAGTAAAGTAATTCAGAAGTCAATCTTAGAGCTCATGCAGCCAAAACATGATATAAAACTGATACTAAGACGTCTTTTCCACTGGAATGATCTAAAACACCATATTACTTGGAAGGATTCACTCACTTATTCAAAGATGAGTAAAGCAGCTTTTTTGACATACTCATCAAAATACATTTGGGATATCCAACACAAATAAGTTTTGCAGAGAAAGGTGTTCAGCCCGTGGCAGCAGCAGTAGCTGTCCCTAACTCAGTAAGACCCACATTGAAGCAGAGCAGCAAGGTGCGATTCAAAACACATCAAAGTGCAATTACTTGTTCCCCAGCTGCTTCTTGCACAATGCTTCTGCACACACTGTTACAGCAGCAAGCCTGGCTGCACTGCAGAGGGTGGCTACAACCCCATCACACACACAAACAGAAGAGGAAACTGGAGTAGGTATAAGGTACAATTTAATTCTAGACAGGTGTCATCTACCTAGCAAACAATCTCACCCAGCATATCAGGTCGGCTCCTTCACAGAGCAATAAATAACCACACTCTGCCCTTAACGGTATTAATTTTACCTATTTGGGAATCGTCAACTGTGGCAAATTTACATAAACCAACGTTTAAAATAGTCACGTTGTGGCTTTTGTCAAGTGTGCATGCCAAGAATTCACTGACAGAGCAGCTAGCATCAAAGTTTTCCCCTTTCCTGCCTTTCAGACAAGCTGGTCCTCCTAAATCTTACAGATTTTCTATTGCCACATTTAGATGCAGAGTTGCTTGTGGTCAGACAAATCCTATAGCCAAGCAAATTCCTCAAGCAGAGGAATGACACACACACAATCACAGAATTAACCAGGTTGGAAAAGACCTTCAAGGTCATGAGTTCAACCATCATCCCAATACTAACAAGTCCTGAGTAAGTCATGTCCCTAAGCACTATGTCTACTCAACTCCAATACCTCCAGCGAAGGAGACTCTACCACTGCCCTAAGCAACCCATTCCAATGCCTGATAACCCTTTCAGCAAAGAACTTACTCCTAATACCCAAACTAAATTTCCCATGGCACAACTTAAGGTCATTTCCTTTGGTCATGTTGCTTGTCACTTGGTTGAAGAGACCAATACCCATCTCATTACAACTTCCTTTAAGGTAACTCTAGAGAGCAATCAGGTCTCTCTTGAACCTCATTTTCTCTAGCCTAAAGAATCCCAGTTCCCTCAGCTGCTCTTCATAAGACTTGTGCCCTAGACACTTCACCAGCTTTGCTGCCCTTCTTTCAACACACTCCAGCACCTCAATGTCCTTCAGGTAGTGAGAAGCAGCCTTGCTAGTGCTCTGTACAGGAAAAACCATTTCCTGATCCTGCTGGCCTCACTATTCCTGATACAGGCCAGGTTTGCCTAACAGCGTACAAATATTTCTACTTTACATTACTCCAACCACTTCTAGTTGCAACAATAAAGCATCTTCTTTGCAATCACATTTTCTGACTGTTCAAAGAAGCAAATTTAAATGAAGCAGATTTTGAAAACACATTCCTCCCACTTCCCTGCCCCAAAAGTCACCAAGGGCAGAGCAAGTTAGGCCTCTGGCACCTTGTGCCTGGACAAACTGCAGTGCCCACAACACCCATCTGGTTCAAAGGTCTGTGTTTTATGCCGGCTGCCTCTGTGTCACCTCCCCAGGCACTGGAACGTGCCTGGTCTGCAGCATGGGAAGCCCTGAGAGGTGAAACGAGTGGAGAAGGAACCACAGCCAGGACCCGCCGCCAGGACCACGGCCTGTTTGCGGCTGATGGCTCGGTGAGACGCGCTCTTGGCTCATAGATGTGGAGGAAATGTTTCCTTCTGGACAATAGGTGACGGTGAGGAGCGTCTGCAGGACACACGGACACAGCCGATGCCCGGACAGGTCGCCCGGCCGGGGAGGCTGCGACGGGTGGCTGCAAGGGCTAACCCGAGCGACCCGCTCAGCTGGAACCAGCTGATACGGGAGGGAGCACGGGGCATGTCCCGGGGTTTCCTCACGGCCAGAATAGCTGAGAGAAGCTCCCGAACTCCGAAGAAGCGCGGGCAAATGAACAGGGCTCACCCCTCGCTTTCAGGCCTGTGTTCGCCGCTGATGCTCCAGCCCTGCCGCCCCCCTCCCGTCAGCGCAAGGAGGCCCGATTCGGGCGGAAAGGCCCCATCCCCGCACACTGGCAACCGCAGCGGGAGCGACCCGCAGGGGGCTGCAAGAGCCCCCAGGCGCGGGACACACTCGCGCAGGCGCCACGGCGGAGCAACGGGCCGGTTCGGGCCGGGCCGGGCCGCACAGGCCGCCCACCCGCTGACAGCAGCGCCAGGCGCGGCCTCGCTCCGCTCTGGGCAGCCCAGGGAGTCGGGCTGGGCCGAACCGCGCCCGCCCCGCCCGGCTGCATCTCCGGCCCCAGCGCGGCGGCTGCCCGCCGGGGGCTGCCGGCCTGAGCTGTGTTCCCCGCCAGGCAGCGCGGCCCTACCGCCACCCGTCCCCCTGCCCCTACCCGTCCCCTTGGCCGTACCCCTTGGCGTGCTCGGCTTCCTCCTCATTGTCGCCGTCAATGCCGCAGGTGTCCTGGTCATCCAGTTCCAGGCTCTGCTGGCTGGCCGCTGACTCGCTGTCCTCCGCCATCACGTGGGAAGGAGGGAGGGAGAGGAGGGGGCGGGGGAGGCTTTGCAGGAGCCGGGGCGCACGGGCAGAGGCGGCCCCGAGCAGCTCCCTCTAGCTGCGGTCCGCACCGCGCGGGGGGCGGGGGCCGCCGGGGCTGCCCGGCA
>JAOXOE010000506.1:16472865-16523008 GCA_028565055.1 Phoeniculus purpureus | reverse complement strand
ACTTGGTCTAGGTGATCCTGCTGTGTCAGGGGGATTGGACTAGATGATCTTTCGAGGTCCCTTCCAATCCCTGATGTACTGTGACTCTGAATGAAGTATGGCACAACAGAAATGCTCCTGTAGCACTAGGTTCCTATTTTCCCCAGAAAAATTCTAAGGTCTCAGAAGCTGCACCAACAAAAATTAAATGGCTCCAACAAGAATCAGTCTGAACACTATTAAGAGATACTGATAAATACACTGATACTAGAGAAGTTAATCACTCAGTGTATCCAGTGTGACTATGTGCTGTTTTCTAACAATTTATCTCCTAGACTCAGAAGCCTCATCACTGTCCTTTTCCCTATGCTGTATTAGGAAGCCCTTCCCCTGTGGCTCTGTATGGGGCCCAAACAGGCATATTGACAGGATTTTGCACCAGCCAGGTTAGATCTTTTCATTGGCACTGCAGTCTCCGTAACTTGATATATTTACACATACATACCAAGACATCTTTTACATTATTTAGGGTGTGCTTGTAACTTCATTATCCGAAACACAGAACTAATCATACAACAAATCACACTGAAGTTTAAGTAGAGATTGCAGAAGTAAATTCATGTCATCTGGTGGTACTTTGAAGCATTAAACACTCATTTGTAGGTAAAACTTAAAAATCTAGAAGTGCTAAACTTAGACACACCTACATCATATATGCAGCTACAATGCTATAATGAGTACCAGGGCATAACCATGTACTTAATCACAGTTTTCCCTAAAATAACTTTATAAGAACCAATTTTCTGTATGCTCCACTTAGTAGGGTTCATGTATCTTCCACAATTATACTTCTGATACTTTTAGGATTCTGATACTTGAAAGAAAGGCCGTGTGACCAGGCAGCTATACAGACTTCCTTCTTATCTACAAGAGCCACCCTAATCTCTTTTCCTCCCTCTCTTTTCTACCTTCCTTCCCCATCCCCTTCCCTACCCACCTCCCAGCCAGTTTTGTCAAACTATAACATTTGACAAAACATCTGACAATGGTTTCCACATTCTAAGAGAAAGTCAATGCATTTTGTTGCGAAGCATGCAAATAGAATACCTGAAATCAATTGCATTTAGTCCCAGCAGCATACCAGCAAGCATATTTGCTTCTTCACCAAGAACAATTGCTCCATCCTCGTAAAATCTCCTTCAACAAAAAAGACAGTTGTTCAGTTAATACCACTTTCCCTAAAATAAATAATAATGTTTTTAATAGTTAATAGAAAACTAAAGAAATACAGTTTAAATAAAACTAACTTCTGTGAATCCCAGGGGCCAATAAAACAAACCAACAGACTGCAAAGAAAACAGTACAATGTTAGAGCACCTAAGAAGTTAGACAGAAGCAAAAAGAATTTACAATATTAGCCCTAAGACATAGTGGAACAGGAAGGATAAAATGCAGCAAAAACGATTACAGGATCTTGCCCTTTACTGCTGAAAGGCAGAATTTTGGTTACGTACATTAAAAAGATAACTATTTCATTGTAGGAAAAGTTCTCTCTCAATTGTACTTGCAGGAACTTTTAAAACTCAACATTCAGTCTTCATTCTTAGTAGTTGATTAAAAAAGGCGGTTTTTTTTTCCTCCCAAATTATCTGTTTTCCAGGTAGCAATCTTCTTAAAATACTGCGTGCTGCATCCTGTTATTCTTAGATTTAAAATTGTCATTCTTTGAAGGAGCGATTTTTGAACAGTGGATTTTTCATCCGAAGTTTTAAAACTTCATGCCTAGATCTGAATATACACTTCACACACCTTGTACATGCAAACAAAATGTTCTCAGTAGATGCAAAAGCGTGGCAGACTTCTTCAGGGAAGATAGAAGATTACAGTCCTGACACTGAGACTCTGATGCACAGACTCAAGTCTCTGCTCTGACTACAAGAAGGGCACTGGCCACTGTTTGAGCTACAAAATGCTGAACCAAAGGGACTTTACAGTCTGGTTCAGTACAGTTATTCTTATTTGTGAACTAACAGCAATGCTCCCAGTACAAGCTGATTACAGTTTTACATTTGTAAAATCATTGCCAGGTACGAATTTGTACTGTTCTGTTCTGGAGGGTTCCACCTTTAACCCTCAAACCAGAACATGTGTTCAGTTTATCTTGTGAAAAGTTGCCTAGGAAGCAATCACACAAAAAATGGCAGCACACACTTGTAATGTGAGACATGGATGTTAGCTTGAAAGTGGTAATGTTTTTTAAACCAGTAAACCAGCCCTCAAACAACCAATTAATCCTCTCTGAGAATTCAAAAATCTTTCAGTGCTATGCAGTTGACATCTCACATGAGAACAGTCTAGAGGCTGTGCTGAGCAATTTGTGACAAAAATAACTGTAATTATTAATACATGATTAATACAATCCCCTTCCAAAGCATAATATGCAGATCCAACACTAATAATGTGCTGCTTCATTACAAGACTATCCCTATGTTCAGGCACCTAAACATAACAGCAATATTTAAAAAGAACTAGGAATATGATAGCTGAACCTGATATTCTACATGTGTAACATATGATATTAAGAACTTATATAAATGATTATGGCAAATACACATAGCAAACACATAATTTAAAGTGTTAAATAAATGGTGAGAACAATCACCAAAAAAACAAAAAATCAGGCCACTTAGATTATATCTTTTTTTTACCAGCGACATCGTTTCCTATAGAAATCATGAGGAACATTCACTTTCAAACCTAAGTCCCTTAACTTAAGCAACTTTTGCTAAAATCTTGCAAAAAGAAAAGTCTTAGAGACCTGGTTGTTTTGAAGTCTCTCAGAGCTGTGGAAATGTATTCAGACAAATGCTTTTCCATAAGGGCTACTCTGATCCAGGCTCGACCCTGCAATTAGAAACAGATATCAAATATTTAATTGTTATGGAAAGAAACGCTTAATTTCACATTTGAAAATGGATACAGCTGATTTACCTAGGTGAAATGAAGAGATTAACAAAATTATCCCTAAACAGAAATTGTTGCTAGAATGTACTTCATTATAGTAATAATGAGAACTGCAAATGTTTCTGTAAAAACACATTTATCAGTACAATACAGTTGTCCAAAATGTATTTTAATTATTTACAATCATTTACTGTATTTACAACTCTGAGATTTGTCTTATGTAGTTTGCATAAATTATTTCTTCACCTCATTAAGGATATTATTACAGAGATGCACGTAATGTACAGGATTACAGTAAAATGTGAGAGGCCTAAAACTTGTAGTCAAAAAGCAAAACTTCATTCAAAAGTTCTATAACCTTCAATAACTTCCAAAATAACCTTTGGGAATTTATGTTGCACTACGTTGACGTAGTTTACAAGAAAGAGACATTTCGAATGGTTGCCATAGTTGCGACTCTCAGTCTAAGAACGTTAGGAACATGTCTTTCAACTCATATAAACGTACAAATACTAATGAGTGGTAAGACATATTTCTGCTTAACGTATTTGGTACTAATTGACATCCAGCTGGATATCAGTACAAACGCTCTGATAAAACCACCTCTAGCAGAACGTAATAATTAACCTAGGTTTATATAAATTTAAAACTATGTTTATAAATAATAAGCAGATACTAATTTGCTTTCATAAATACCACACAGCAAAAACTTTGTGTTAAAGTGCACTAAAACTGAAAGGATATTTATCTGGATAGCTGCCTTTACACTGATGTTATCTAGTACACGAGTGAAACAGTCAAACCCTGATGCTGCTTAGCTACCAACTAACGCCTATGCAGCTCCAGTGAAAGCAGGACTAGCAAAAACTTACTAACAGCTTACAGGCCGAAGCAGACACTGGTTTGGAACACAAGTAGCACTGGTGCATACCATTGGTGTTTTTGCCGACACACCTCTAACCTTTTTGGATAAGAACATCCAAAATGCTCCCCCACACACCTTTAAAAATTCAAAACTGCTCTCCACACTCACTGTGCAGATTAGCCTCTTCATTTACTGTTTGGCATGGGGTTTTCCACAGAGTAAAAGTTCTTTATTTATAAGAGTATTTCAGAAAATTAACTTTGCATTGTATTATCTATTGAATGGAAATGTTCGTATCTGTTAAAATTTTAGATTTGAGAAGCACTTTTAAAACAAGTTTCTAACATAAACAATACAATGACCAAATTCTGGAAAAAGAACTCTCTCAAAACTATTAGAAAATAAGTTCTCAAAACCATCTGAATTTCTAGGTCTCAACATAAGCAAAACAAAAAGCTGCATGACTCATTAACGTTACACTGAGTGTATAATAAAAACTATAATCAGAATACTAGGGAACATCAGAACAGCTTCTCAAAGATTCATGGTGCTACTTGATCTACGAGGCATCTTTTATTTGAGGAAAACTGTGGTTTCCTAAATACCTGCAATAGAAATTCTATTAACCATGATCACACCCCTGGAAAAAAAAATTTGCAATTTTTTTTTTTAAACAAGCTAAACATATCTACCATAACCAATGGCATCAGCTGAATAATCCTCTGTATAAGTTCCTGTGTCTACAGGATTTTTAAACAAGACATGGAACACTGTTTGGATACATGTTCAAAGAACTGATTCCAGTTCATCTAGGAATAAAAAGAATTAAGAACATTAACTCGTGCATCCTTCTATAATGCTTATACTGTGAAGCCAGACGGTGCTTAGTTATCAATCAAAGCTGCTTTACAGAGAAACACAAGCTATTATAAAGCATTCCAATCTAGTAAAACAAGCACTTGTAATCTCTGTCCAACAATATTTAAGAAATTCGTTTGTAGTCTCAGTTGAAAGCTTGTTCGGTCCACATGCGTATAGACACATGGTTACGTCTTTAATGTTTCCATCATACCAACAGTCAGAAATTGTGGTCATTTCTATACAAACTCCTCAGAATGATGGGTATTTATTAGCAGATAAAGGCTTCTTGCACAATCACACCAACATACTCAAGAGTGGATCACACCTTTTCAATTAGAGTACAATTTATACACAAAATAAAATGATACTTAGGTAGGGGAGTTAGGCATGAACTTAATTTCCCTCAACATACTGCATAATCAAAAACTTATGTAGGTTTGAACACGTAAAGGCAGTCATTTTATAATACAACATACTTGCTACCTAAAGAACTTGGGGTTTAGTCTACTGAATAGCATAAGTATGAAAGGAAACACATTCTGATTGCAGTGTGATTTTTAAAACTGTAAAAAAATAGTAGGTAAATAGAAAAATAATTGTTTCAAACAATGAAAAATGTTGTAGGGCAAGCTTAGCAATGTGCTTTTCTTCTGGGTAGAAAAATGTCAGCTATACTTTACACAGAACAACATAATCTTAGAAAGTCAATTCGACCTCTTCTTCCCTACCTTAGCTCTAGAAGAACCAACATTCTCCATGTTTTCAATACTGCAGATGCAATTGTGAGAGACTTTTCGGCAAGCTACTCGAATGTAGTCCCAGAAACTACGAGGACTTTCATAGCCGAACCAGGTGATCTGACCTTAAATCAAAATACAAGATATGTAAAGACTTAGGAACACCCCTCTCTGCTTATTGGAGATAAACATAATTTAGACACTTCCTTACAGGTTGCCAGTACTGCCAAGATTTTATGGGCTTCTTCAAGGGACTCTTAAATCACCTTTTAAGTCACTGTTGTTACGTACGGATTACTTCTCTTATGTGCTTTAGGTAATAGCATTTGCTTCATTACTACAGCCAAGTAAAGAGAGACATGTTCTTAACAAAACCAGATGTATGTATGTACATCTCTCTCTCTATATATATATACCTATACATACATAGATATATATATAGAGAGAGACAGAAAGAGGAAAGATCACTTTGCTATGATACTGTTAATATTTTTTAGGAGTAGATTGGAATTTTTCCCAATGTGATCTCATTGAAGGAGAAATCGATGCATCATCAGTAAGGGTTTGCAGTCACAATTTAAGTACACAGAACAGCCCTTGGGAAGTTCATCAAAATGAATTGAGCAAATTAAGATGTCTTCTGAAGCTTCAACCAAAATTCTTCATATTTTTTTCCATTTTGGAAAGCATTGTATTTAGAAAATAAAAGGAAAAAAAAATTACACACTTGCAACCAACCTCAATCCACACAAAACATATCTCATCACAGATGCAACAGTTCAGCCCCATTTTTCAGACTGAAGAGCATACCAGTGAGAATATGTATATAAAATACGAGTATTGCCCTCTGGTGACTGCCATTATTAGGTCTGTACAATACTTTTTCTCCCTATATAAAAAGATCTTATTGTTCAGTTTATTTTATTTCCGCTCTTATGTTGCACTTCTGAGGCTTTACTAATTTCTCAGACTTTAATACTTTTGCTGCTACAAAGCCCAGATCTCAAGGAATAATGTTAGACTAACACTGCAAATCATATATATACAGAAAATGTGAAAATATGATGACAAATTTAGCATGAATTGTCTTAGCCCCAAGCATAGCCAGAGTAGTGTAATAGATCTGTCCTGTCCCCTATGATCTTAACAGGTTGAAGTGGTGGCTTCCCTCCCAGTGCTGACAGGTGTAGGTAACTTGACTTTGTGCCCAACCTGCTTACTGTATTTATTTATTTATTAAATTCAAAGCTTGATGAAAGACTTAGCTCTTACAAACTTACTATTTTTGACAAACTATCAAGTGTAGCATGCAGAAACAAACAATTCAATGGTATTTTAATGGCACAAAAAGCAGTATGTATTTTCCATACTCTTTACCATGTCAGAAACACTTCTGCCCTGGGGACTACACTTGCAAAATTAAACTTCAGTATGAAAATTACTTTGTGGCACCACTTCCAACGCCAATTAATGTTGGCAAACTAGCACAATAACTTTTGTGGCCTTCTCTCTAATTTGAAGAGATACTGGTTTGATAGATGGACTGTTGGATGGGTAAGGAATTAGCTGGGTGGTCACATCCAGAGTAGAGGTCAAAGGCTCAATGTCCAGATGAGAAACAGTGACAAGTGGTGTCCCTCAGAAAATGATTAGGGGATGGATCTCTGTTATGAGGACAGGCTGAGAGAGATTGTTCAGCCTGAAGAGTAGGCGGCTCTGGGGACTTTATAGTGACCTTCCAACACCTGAAAAGGGCTTATAAGAAGGCTGGGGAAGAACTGTTCAAGAAAGCATGTAATAATAGGAAGCTGAAATAGGACAGATTTAGGTTAGACATCAGGAAAAAATTCTTTAATATGAGGGTGGTGGATCACTGGAACAGGTTGCCTAGAGAGGTGGTGGAGGCCCCATCCCTAAAGACACTGAGGTCAGGTTTGATGGGGCTCTGAGCAATCTGGTCTAGAGAGTGATGTCCCTGCTTGTTGCATCTTGGAATAGATAACCTTTGGAAGTCCCTTCCAACCCTATGGTTCTATCATTCTTCCGAACAAAAGAATAGAATATATTCTGCAATACCCAGACAGTTCTAAAGCAATTCCTTTTACCAATGAGCACCTTAAAAACCAAAATACCCTTATAACAGAAACACCAGCACACAGTACTTATTTGGCTTACGGTGATCAACAAAGTTAATTAAAATATATTCTGACATAGCAGTGGATTCTCATCTCACAGCCAGTACTGTGAAAGGGTTTGCTAGGTTTGGGACTCCAGCAGGAATTATCTTCACTTTACATTCACAGCCATCTCAGGACCTTTTTGTGAAGCAAGGGCTTCTGTATTTTACCATTTTCTCTATACAACTTCAAACCTTGCCCCACTTTAGTATTTAACATTACCTGAAGAAACACTTCTTTAATAATGCTATATATGGAAAAATGCTGGAAAAGACTGTCCAAGAATAGTAAGAATGTATTTTAAGAGCTACGACATACGATACAAAGCTGTATATTCCCTACAGTTTTAAAAGCTTTCAGCATATGAAATTCTATTTGACTCGTAATATACTTAATGTACACAGCCATGAGGACTCTCGAGAAAGAGGAATGAAAATCACACACTACTCAGTGCTTGTCAGGCTGTGCACGGGGTACTGTGTCTGGTGCTGGTCCCCAGAATTCAAGGAGGACAGTCAGATTAAAGAGGGTCCAAAAGAGGGCCATAAAGATGTTCAAAGGGCTGGAGAGCCAGGAGGAAAGACTGAAGGCATTAAGTCTTTTCTCCCTAGTGAGGAGAAAGCTCGGGGCCGGGGGGAAAACAGTATTTCAGTAGCTAAAGGGAGCCAACAAAGAGGATGGAGGCTCTCTCTTTACAAGGAGCAACATGGAAAGGACAATACAATGGGTACAAGTAGAACTAGGTGAGGTTTCATCTTACATAGAATCACAAAATCCCAACATAAGACAACAATTTTTTTTTACAGTAAGAACAATCATTCACTAGAACAAACTCCCCAGGGATGTGTTAGAGTACCTATGAATGAAGGTTTTCAAATGTGATTGGACAGGATGCTAGATAGTATCACCTAGGCTTTGTCATTTCACCACATTTTTGAATGCTTCTATACATCTGTGTGTATTGACCCATCTTTGCTCCTGTCTGACCACTAGATACAAACATTTACAACACTAGCTATTGTGGAACTTTTTTCATGCCCAAGGAATTATTCAAGTAACACATTAAACAGTTTGATTACTACTCAATCACATAACCAGTTTCATATTTACAAAGTTCCACTGTCACAACACAGTAATGACTAGGGTGCTTTAATATACAGGCAGCTTTTTTTCCACATTTAACTGTATTACTTACTTCACAGAAAACCTTTTTATCCCACAAAAAGTACATTTTAACAAAATTTATTGAAAATAAACTAAAATACTATTCCTTTGAGGAATTTCTTCGATACCTACCCTTTTATTCTGGACTTACAGAATCATTCATTAAAAATTTATGGTAGTTCATAAACCCAGTCTTCCAAGACAATTATAACATAGCAGAAAGGACAATGGGCTAAACCACAAATGACACAGGCACTCTACTACTTCATTTTAGACAAAGCCAGTAATAGAGACATTATATGTGTATAAATATAAACTCTCGTAACAAAAGCCATTCTGCTAGCAGCATTATTACACCAATTAAAGGGGAACCACAGGTATATTATTAGACTTCATCCTTTGTTGACAGTAGTGCCTTCAGCTCGTTTCCTTAACCTATCTTGTTTGCCCATTTATATCTCCCTTTAAATTAATTACTTTATTCTGCAGACTTGTAACTCAGGATGAACATCGTTACAAGCTGCACCTTACTTACTCAAAGAACCCTCCTTCCTCATCTGCCACCTAGACCTACAAGTGCAAATTATCACGTGCAGATATAATTCTTATACTTTCCTAGTGTTTATGCCCGAATTATTAGAACTGAGTGAATTTTGAATAAGATAAATTAATATTCATTGCTTAAGAAGAGACTTAATGAAATAACAGGCAGTATTAAGTAGGCTTTTTCTCCCTAAAAAAGTAAATTAATAAACAATATGAAAGAATAAGTTGTGCACTGCAAATACAACAGAAAAATCACTGTTTCAGAAATTAATCATTTAATAATTCAACTTACTATGAAGGGTATACAAAACCAGGAAAAGAAGAGAATTACTACATTTATCTTTGCACTCCAGAATCACATAATTATTTGAGTTGGAAAGGACCTCAAGAGATCAAGTCCAACCCCTCCTCTGCCTCTTGAGGTCCATTCCAATGTCACTAAAAATTTGGTAAAATAATAGAACATAGATAAAGTAGTGTCCATAGGCAACTTTAGCAGATGCTCTTGATGCATTTATACTACCTTCTGTATGTACACGTAGAAAAAAAGCACATAAAGTTATGAAAGTGTCAAAATAGCAAGTGGAGTATCCTGTTATGTGTCACTATGATATGACAAGTATGCTCACAGTAACCATGACCTGCAAAGATTAAAGAAATCACAAGCGAGATGCAGTATATACCTTGTCAGTGATAGTATTTCATTTATACATCTAAATTATTTCATGCACAGTGGCTAGCAATGGATATAAACACAACTTGCTGTAAAGGATATTACAATGAAAACCTCCTAAGTCAACAAATACATACACGTGACAACAGTTTTCAGAAAAGTGTTTGAGATAACTGCCATAAAAATCTACAATAGTTATTTATGTTCCTCTGTCCTAAGTCAGTTAAAACTACAGTGATAGAAAAAGGCAGAAACCTGTATAACACTGTAATATAGTAAAGACAATACACACATCACTTAGGATTTACTTAAATCAGCTAGGATATACCTGTAATCTAATTCCAAGTACTGTTGCTGAAGACTTTTTGATACCCCTACCATTTCTGCACTAGCTGCATTAACTTAGCTGTTCTCATAAAAAGGATAATTACACAAACATATCTGTGACCAGAAAACAAGAAACCACCAAGATAACTACTAACTACAGCTTAATCTCTGTAGAACATTCCTAAGGAAGACATACCAAAAAGCTGTCTGATTAAAAATGGTTCCTGAAATTATGCACCTTGTTTTAAAGATAATGAAACATATATAAATTTTAATACAAATATGTAAAACCCCTTTCAGGACTGTAGGTCTTACTTGGATCAAACACACTGTCTCTGTATCCACCCAGAATACCACTTAGTCTCTATTGCATTATAAAACCATACAAATTCTTATACCTGAGAAGAGATGAGTAATAAGTCACTCATTTGTTACTCCTTTTCTACCATATTTTCAAGATCAGTCTTAACTTCTTTCCAGCAGTACCAGATCTCGCCAGCAGTCATGCCACACAACTTACTTTAACGACAGGCGGAACCTGTGCTTTTATATCCTTCTCATGACAATATTTGGTCTACTCCGCATTCACAATGCGGTGCTTCTGGGGCTACCAGCTGTACTGCACATTCACTGTGTACTGCAATGTATCACACAGTACAGGGAAAAAATATCACTCTACTTTCTAGAGTAGAAGAGAGTCAATGGCTTATAACCTCTGAAAAGACAGTTAATACAGCTTACCAAAAGAGTTTCTTCTTCTAAGGTAGTACAGATCTTGCTTTTTGGTGATGGCATCCTGTCATATTTTTTAGAACTGTTTTTTTGTGCTGTATGTGCTAAACCTGTACCACATGAACAGAAACCTGTATTCAAGTGTTCTCAGATGTTGACTGACACATTTATGCTGACCTCATTTCATTACAAAGCAAACACCCACATCTAAACCACTCTTAAGAAAAGGAGCAGCTGATTTAAAGAAATCCATTCATAAGGAAAGTCGTTAATTTTCTGTCTGTTTGACTTCCTAGTCTAGCTAACCACAGGTTCCAGTGAAGACCACAGCAAATTATCAGGGAGATGCAAGCATCAGGCTAGGGAAGGAAGATTCTGCAGCAAACTGCACTGAGTTTAAAGAATTTCATGGAGATTCAGCATTCCTGGTCTCTCACAGCATTTTCCTAGAGAAGCTGGTGGCTCATGATTTAGACTGGTGAACTCTTCATGGGGTAAAAAACTGTCCGCATGGCTGAGCTCAGAGAGTCGTGCTGGATGGAGCTAAACTGTTGTTGTGTTAAATGGAGTGGGTGGCTGGTCACAAGCAGTGTTCCCCAGAACTCTGTATTGGAGTCAGTCTTGTTTAACATCTTTATCAATGACCCGGATGAGAAGATTGAGTGCACCTTCAGTAAGTTTGCACATGACATCAAACTGTGTGGGTGTGTCAATCTGCCTGAGTGTAGGCAAGCTCTGCAGTGCTTAGACAGGCTGGATTGATGGGCCTGACAATTGTAAGATGCTAAATGTTGGGTCCTACACAACAACTTCCCACAATGCTATAGGCTTGGGGAAGAGCTCAGTGGAACTGGAGAGCTGCTCAGTGGAAAAGGACCTGGAGTTGTTGATTGCAAGCTGGCTGAACATGGGCCAGCAGAATGCCCAGGTGGCCAAGAAGGCAGCAGCATCCTGGCCAGTATCAGAAATAGCGTGGCCAGCAGGACTGGAGAAGTGAAGTGACCATCCCCCCATACTTAGCACTGGTGAGGTGTCACCTTGAGATCATGAGTACCACATTTCCACAGAAGCAGGAACGGATGTATGTTTCTCCCCTTTCAGAGTTAGAACACTGAAGGTTATGTAAGAACATTGTGATGAATCTCTGTATGTGTTTGCATGTATGTCTTTTTACGTGGGTGAATTAAATAACTTGTTGCATTTTTTTCCCCAAATTGAGATAGTTTGTTTTTTGCCTGTAATTCATGTGTTTTTTTCCCCCCAAACCCTGCCTGCATTGTATTTACTCTGTCCCATTAGCACATTAACTAAAATTCATTGCTTTAATGATGTCCCGTGTTTTAAACCTGTGACAGTTACCTACCAAAAATACATTTAAAAATGGTGCTTATATTGCTACAACCATCGTCTTTAACAGAATAGTCAGGAAGAGAAGGGTTTCAGAATTCCTAACTGCAGAGATTTCAAGAAAAAGCATAAAATTCTAAACCCTGCAGTGGAATATTTTATTTCCTTAAAATGTCTATCCTTCTTCCTTCCATTTTGTGTTGTCTGGACAAGCAGCAACAGTCACTATGTTCTGTTAAGACTATGCTTTGCTTCTCAAAAATATATTTAATGTCAGAAAAGACAGCTGCTAGCAGAAGTTTTCTAATAAAAGTAAACTTAGTCCTTTACAATGCAAATAGAATAGTGTATTTTTAAAAAGCATTCCCTCCTCTCACAGTACTTGTGAAGAAAGTTAAAGATTAAGAATTGCTATTTGCTATGGCCTTAAGGAAGTGAAAGTCTATATATTCAAACTCTGACATCTGGACCATCTGTTTAACTATACTACCATGGGATTATCCTAACACCATTGATAATAATGAAGCCATTTATCTTACCGCAGACAAACAGAACATGTGTGTTCTGCCTGCTTTAAAATATTTTATACAAACCATTACAATCACCAGTCTGTTTTTAATGTGCTCCTACTGACCATAAAGTTGTGTTCACAATATGTTAGTAATTTCATCAATAAACTGCCATTTCTTTTAAGCCCTGCATTGCCTATTATAAACTCTCCTAAAACTTGAGTTGTAGTAGTAGGTACATTTACTATGTCACTTGCAGTGATCGATCTTATTATCAAAATATTCCCTGTTTGCTGCCTTTTTCCATATTTTTATTTAACTCTACAAACTCCGACAATCATATCGGTAATTACAAAGGGAAGACCGAAACAACAATTTAGCTTTTTGGTTGTCTCTAGTTCTAATTTAAAATAATTTTTACTTGTAAATACTACTTGCTTGTAACCCATCTGCCAAGCTGGCAAGGCTTCTTATACTGCCTGTGCCCTGAATAATCGATTGTGAAGCAAAAGAACATTGAGAGAGAAGAGAATTTCATAGTAATTTTTGCTCAAACATCACTGAAGACGGAGAAGAAGGAAAAACCAGAAATGTCCCTCAGTGTCAAGTTGGTAAGTACCTATAACCACTCAAATAATCTTTGTCAGAATATAACACTATGTTTTTTACCCTGTGACTTTTTTTTTAGTCACTGTGTGACTTTTTTTCCTTTACTGACAGAATGACAGTAGGTAGTAATTGTGCTCCTCAGCCTACACACAATATTGTTCACAAAGCTTTGTTATGAATATTGTAAAGTATGAAAAGGAATAGATTGTCACATTTTAGATGATTATGATGCCCTTCATAATCCTCAAATAATTTCAGAAACCTTACACAGAACTGAAATTATAAGCTTCTGAAGTCCTTTTCTAGCAACTGTTACTGTTAAAGCAGAACACCCTGTTCTTCCAGCAAAGCAGTTTCCTCTAGAACAATCAGAAAACACAAACAGACATTTTCCTGAATTAGGACATCTGACTCCAATGCAAGAGGAAAATCAACAACTGACCTTTCTCAAATGCAATTTAATCCACATCCATTACATTCCAGAAGCAAATAGTAGCCTTCTTTAGGAGATAGGGAAATAGGAAGGAAAGGACCTAAACACTTTATCTGGAAAAGGTGGCAACAAAAGCAGGGAAAGGAGAAAGAAAAGCGAGCAAAGCCACAGATACACTGTTTTCTGCTTTAACAGAAGTTATTACAATTGTCTTTCAGCCTCGGACTCGCAGGACACAGCCTTATCATAAAGCAGAAAGCAGACAGCGCTTAGCACCATGGCAACATCCACTTGCTTAATTAGCAGCTGAGAAGGTTTCCAACAAGAACACTGGAAACATGCTTTGCAAAAAATGTTTCCTTCACTTTTACACAGTAATGTAAACAATCAAGGACAGTCACAAGGACAGTCACGCAAAGAAAGCCAGCTGTTTTATTCAGCATCATGGAGCTCCTACAGATGCACACTGGTTGCATATAAACAAACTCCCATGGCAAAAACATCACCAGTAAGTTAATTAACATACCTTTCAGTCGATGACTTAGAATCTGTTCCAGAATGGCTGCAAAATTATTAAATTCAGGGGATGTATCATCTATAGTCTCAAAACAGGAACGGTCAATTAGGGTCTTGACTGAAAACCTAGAGGAAAAGTACAGGATAGTCATAAATCATATGAATAGCTATACGTCCTCTACAGCAGTACAGTAACTCATAAAAGCCATCTGCACTTACAGAATTCTCACTCTTGTTCAGAAAACAAACTTTGAGAAAGAAGACAAAATGTGACTTTTTTAATCAATAAACCATTTTTATTTCCTTTTCTCCTCCTGTTCTTCAGTTTACAGTTTTGTGGCAAATTTCATATCCTCAACTTTGAAATTAACACGTATTTTCAGGCATTTATTGTGTTCTTTGCAGTAACCCTTATTTGTATTAATGCAGCCATACTACAGCCTGAGGTGACAGTTTTCACAGCACCCAAATTTGAACAGTACTAGTTAAGGAAGTGCCTGTTCATCCCAGACCTGAGCCTACTCCTCCCTCAGTTGTGGCAGTTCCACTTTTTTTTGAGGCTTGCTATGAACTGACGTAGATTTACAGTACTTGATACTGTAAATACACTCATAATAAATGCACATCACAGAATCTCAATACAAACAGTACTACAGCCTAGTTGCAGAAATAGCACCCAACACAGACATGGGCATGAAAGGGACTCCTTAAAGCATTAATCTATTTTTAAATGCTCTATACTGCATATGTAACTTAACTGCATCCTTAGTTGAGTCAGCACAGCCTCCTGATGTTCATTTACTAAATTAAACTAATCATGCTCAAATTGAATTGACACATATATTTCAAGATTTTCAACTCAATTATGCCACACTCAGTAAACTTCTGAATAAAGACTCCCCATCCTACCTTTCCTGCAGGCATCTATTGTCCTGGTTTTGGCAGGACACGAATTAGGAGTGAGAAGGGTGGGGGAGGAAGCTTCTTCTGCAGAGCCAAGTTATGACTCAGTTTTGAACTCCTCCACTCTTTTAACCAATTTTGAGTGAGAGACATGCATGCCCATCAGTAAATTTCTACCAAGTCAGTATCATTGCTATTGACTAATGGCAGTAATGATTGATGCCTCAAAGCTGTAACAGAACTCTGAAATGATGTATTGAATTTTTTTCATCATTTCAACAGCCAAATACATAGAGCACTGCCGTCACTAAGCTGGTATGAACTGAAACAAGATTTCTCCCACACTGTGCAGGTCTGAAAAAGAGAAGGTGCAGCCTATCACTCACTCACAGGTACATACACAAGAGAAACAGTGAGTTACCAGTGCAGTGTACTGAACTCTATGCAGGAATAGCATGTCAAAACTCAGAGACACTATAACGACATAAACCACAAACCAAAGGATAATACATATTTTTCCTCTATTCAGCGTCCTACTTAAAATTTCACTGGTTAATATCATATGGGATACAAAAGGAAACACATTCAAGAAGAAACACTTCAGAGCAGTTCACATACACTTCTAAAAATCACAGATCAGTAATTTCCTTTTTAAAATTTTACAGCATCCTGCAACTCAAATGGAGAAAAATAAGTTACATGTAGTTTTTAAGGCTATAATGGTTTTTAAATGCCCAGGGTCCAATTAGAAAAGACATGGTGGTCTTTTATTTAATATTTTAGGTTTTTTACTTGTACTGTACTGCTTTTTTACTGCCACCACTCTCTCCATAGAAATATTCATTCCCATTTCTCTATACTGTCACCAAAAACCTAAACAGCTATGTCAAATTTGGCTGAAGAACTGACAGAGCACAAGTATGTGCACATTATTTCCATAGGCCTGGACTAACGGTGCCATCAAGCAAAATTGATCTTCTGGAAATATTTTCTGGGAGATTTAAAGAAACTTCTTGGGCAAATATGGTGCCAGTACTACAGAGTTACGCTTACAGAAATGTAAGCATAGCTCTAAAAGCAAGTTAAACGTTGCAAAGATATTTTCCATGTTACATAGTCATACTTGACCATGCTTACCACGCAGACCGAAAAAAGGATTTAAGGTATGTAGAAATTACGTTTTTGAAAAAAAAGGTTACAATATAAGTACTGGTTAAGCAATTTTACTCAGTCATGAAAGATGTCCTATATGTTGTTTTCAGTGTATGTCCCCCAGACAAAAAAAAGCCCATACTCTTTCACAGGTATATGGATCCAATTGGGGCCTGAAGCTCAAGAAAGAAAAGGGCACATCTGAAGTACACAGGAGCTATGAAAACAAACCTGTCTAAGCAGCTACACTTAGAGCATCATTCTTGTTTCCTTTCATTGTTCCTAACTTAATCTTCTCTCCACTGGGCTGCTACAGTACCATTGCACTCTGGCACAACAGTCCACCTTGAGTCCGGCTCCTTCCAGCGGTAGCAGAATTTGTACCAGAAATTGTACCAAAAGGGCATGAGAAAGTGGCTTGAAAACAAAATGTTCTAACAACTTTTTAAAGGACTGTAAGAGCAGCAGAGTAAAATAGTTCCAATATCTGTTACTTCAAGACTCTTTAAATAACTAGTTTTTATCAAATCATTTCCCATGTTATCTCTGCAATAATAGAGTTGGTTTGTTGGTTTTTGGTGCTGTTTTATTTGGGTTTTTTTTTCACAGGGGAACTGCCATTGGAGAGATTCCAAGATCAGTGTACCTAAACAACCTTTGTGAACTCTGCTGTTTTCAGACTCTTACATATTCTCTGTCACAAGTCAAAAAATATATGTAGAAACAGCAGCATCCTGCAAACTTAAAAAGACCTTATGAATTATGTAAAGAAGGAAACATTCTTGAACGAGAAAGATTATAACAATATTTTTGGGGTACATTCTAGTCTTTTACAAGATGCACAAGAATATCTCAGAAACTTTTTGAATAATTCCAAACCAAAGACAAACCTTTTGCATATATACCCTATGTCTTTAGGCTTATTTCCAAAACAGCAACAAGCAATAAACAGGGTGTAGGCACAAAATCTATGCCTTTCCTTGTTAGATTCTGCTCCTCTCAGCTTTCAATCGCAAGGAAGGATTCTGTCAAATTAAATTTAGCTTGTAATTTGGGAAATGTCGTTAAACTGCCACTTTAAAGAACATAAACTATTAATACAGAATAATCTCCAAGATTATAAATTAATATCCCTTATGCTAGAGACTGGCTTGGACATGAAATCAGACAGTTCAGTTACAGGTTAATGTCACTGCAACAGCTCTTTATAAAATCACTATTTAAAAAATATGACACCTGTTCAGTTCTGCATTAACGTTCTGCACTTCTGCTATGACCTTCCCTTCTGACGCCTATCTGTAATTCTTTGGTTGTTCTTGATCTAGAGGGATCTTTGGTCTATGAATCTCGGGGAAGACTAGGTTAAAGCAAGGTGAACAATCTAGAACAACCTCAAAATCCCAGTTACTTCCCATGGCTCCAGTGCCACTTAAAGTTTTAGTGGAAACAAACTGTTCCAGTGGAAACAAACTGTTCCTTCCGAAGCTGCAAATATAAGAAATATCTACATCCGCATGATGAGTTAGATATAATCACTGTAAGAAAACACTAAAAATTCAAAGCTCTGTTTAACTATTAGGTAAAAAACCTGTTACATCGAAGCTTTGACAAAAATACTTCATTTAATACTTCAGAGACTGTTAAGAAGTGGTAACTCACAAGAATCTCTTCTTTGTGATCCACTGGGTAGCAAACCACATAATTCAAACTTAATTGAAAAAAATAATCGGACCTATTTTTATCAGAATATTTCACATTCTCATAGGATTTTGATTGTAAAGAACTTACTGGTTTTGACACTAATTCATAACAAACAACACTTTACAATAATAGAAAATGTATAAAATATTTGTGTGCTTTACTTAAGTTTTTACTATTTCTTTTTATACTGCCAGGAAAGTAAATATATGTACACACAACATAATAACGCAAATCCTTTTCCTCATCATTCTTTCCAAAGTTTAAGGTGGATTTACAAACAGAGAACTTCAGGTTTTGTGTACAGATAGCAAAAAAAAAAACCAAATACGAATTTAGATGTTGCAATTTCAAGCAGTTTCTGCAAGAAGCTGTTTGACTGAATACCCTCAGATTTCTAGACAAGTTTACAACATCATTTCAACTGCAAGACAAGGACTTGAAATAAACAAACCAAAAAAAAACCCCAAAATGTAACAGCAGAGCACACAAGAGTTCCTCTCAAGGAGGCAAAAACCCCCCAGCAACCTCTTCAAAATCCAAGACACACCTTTAAAAAAACCTGTTTACAGACCTTACAATTATGTTAAATACTTGTTAAAACAGGTGTTTTCGCAAGCCTGAAGTCTGGCAATATCAGTATCTCTGTAATAACAGTAAACCAGCAAACTTCTGTTTTGGATCTGCTTCAGCAAGTTTGATAAAATCTTCTTCTATGTTCTTGTTACTTACCATTTTCCCAGATAAGAGTGGAGGTAAGCACAAAAGCCTGGGGAAAAAACAGACTAGTATGGATGCTACTCTGAAACCCAAACGGCTAGGACTTGAAGAAATATTGAAGCAAATTCCTTCCAGTAGCCAGATGACACAGTTACACTTTGTACAACCCAGTAATAGTATACAATAAACCGGGAGGGGTGAGGGGAAGAGAAGGATAAGAGAGAAGTTCCGAACTGTTTACAAAACCCTGCTACAACACCAAATGGTGAGAACACACAATCATCTACTAGTAATTCTGGTAATTAGTACAATCTGTGAGAATTAAAATTATATCCTAGATCATGAGTCTGCTGAAGAGCTTCTTTAGACAACACTCAACTTCATTTGATAACGCACAAATTTAGCAGCTGAACAAGCTAACTACGGGAGTCATTGCCAGCAGCACATTCACGTACTTAAAAGTTTGCCATGATGTAATGGATGAGCACCGCACGCTGGGAAACGCCGCATGGATTCAACAATGACAGCGGTGGAAGCGCTCACACCGAGAGCTCCAGAGCAATTATGGTCGAGGCCGCATGAGCTCTGCAGTGAGATGCTAGGGGAAAAACCCAACATACCACCTCTAGCCTACACTGCAGATACCTTCTGGAGATAAAAGCATCCCTGAGCACTGCATGCTCGAGGATGCTTCGAAGGAGCTGAGTCAGGGCGGAGGAGGCCGGTTGACCCCTCGTGTCCGTCCCCCGCCGCTGCGGAGGGCGGCACAATCCCCCCGCTCCTGCGTCCCGCCAGGGCGGCCACCCCCACTCCCGCCCCTGGGGCCGCGAGTCGCAGTACCCTCAGGTGGCGGAGGAGGAGCGGTGGCCTCCGGCAGGTCCCAGCCCGGCCACTCACCTGCACACCGTGATCAAGTTGCGCCTCTCCACCGCAGCGCTGCGGGACGGGACGCTTTTCCTGCGGCTGCCACTGATGCCCCCCAGGCCGAGGGCCGACATGGCCGCGGGGGGCCGGCGCGCGGCGCCCTTTGTTCCAGGGAATGCTGCGCCCCGCGCCGCCGCGCGCGGAGGAGGAGGAGGAGGACCCCGCGCGCTGCCCGCCCTACCTGCTCCGCGCGGCGCCGCGAGGCAGGCAGCGGGCTGCGCGAGGAGGCGCCGGGGTCCCCGCGGCGGGGGCGGCTCGGCCTACCCCAGTTCCCCCCCTCAAACCCCGTGAACGCAACGCCGCAGCGCGGCGCCGCCGCCAGCCAATCAGCGAGGGGCGAGGGAGAGGGACAAGCGGTGCAGACGGCGGCCTGTGCTTCAAAGGGGCGCGCGCGGTCACCATAAGAGGCAGCGCGAGGTGCTCGGCTCAGTGGTGGGCGCGGGTCCCGCTGAATCATAGAGCGTGTCGGGTTGGGAGGCACCTGCACAGGTCAGCTAGGCCAAGTAGCAGGGACATCTCTAACTGGAACAGATTGCTCAGAGCCCCGTCAAACCTGACTTTGAATGTCTCCAGGGATGGGGCCCCTTTGGACTCGTGCTCCTCCCTTGGTATGTGTCTGTGGGCCTCAGAACCCCGTAGTGAGGCCTGTGTCCCTCTAAGCGTTTGTGAAATGGCGGCTTCTCCTATCATCAGTTCTCCGTGGCTTAGTGAGAACTTTTCTGGTCACAGGCTGTGGTGGGTTTGGGTTAAAACTGCTGCGGGCCATTAAGTTCTGCTTTAGGGCATGTGGAGGCCATGCCTGTGGGGAAAATATGAAGTGATAATGGACAGTGAAGCTGAAGTGTAGGCACCTGTCCCTGCTTTAAACAAAACTTATTTCTGAGTGCGCTCAGAAGAGTGCTGGGTATAGAGATTTGCCTTTGCACTAAGTTAAACAAGAACCAGAATGAAATAAGGTTCAAGTCACTGGGAGTTGGGATGATACAACACTTCCAAAGAAAACCTAGCAGTAAGGTAACTGTGTTTTGTGGTGTATGAAGGAGTAGATTTGGCTGGGTAATTGGGGACATGTGAAGTTGTATGGATTGATTTGTTTTGATTCGTGAGAGAAAATTCCCTTTCTGCTTAATCAAATGACTTTAGTTGTGTGCAACAAGGATGAAGAGTAACATAAACTGTGGAGCAACTGTATAACTACCTGAGGGGAGGTTGTAGACAGGTGGGGGTTGGGCTCTTCTCCCACTCCCAGGCAGCTAGTGATAGGATGAGAGGGCAGAGCCTGAAGCTGCACCAAGGCAGGTTTAGGTTGAATGTTAGGAAGCACTTTCACATGGAAAAGTTGATCAGACATTGGAATAGACTGTCCAGGGCAGTGATGGAGTCCCCATCCCTGGAGGTATTTAAGAAAAGATTGGATGTGGTGATGTTAGGTCACAGATTGGACTTGATGGTCTTAGAGGTCTTTTCCAGCCTCAATAATTCTGTGATTCTGTAACTCTTTATTCTATTGAGTTATGCATATGGTAGTCCTAAATCTGGCTGTTAAAGTCTAAGCTGTCCTCCTTTAATATGAAATATAAAAAATATCTACTTAGTGAAATGGAAATCCTCACTGGACTGTGACTTCTTTACAGAATATCACTTGTATATACAAAGCTATTTGTTAGAGGTATTTTTTTATTTTTCAGAAGATATTACATGAATTGTTTTGATAGTTGTTGCCATATACCAAAGCTTCAAAGGTTATCATATATTACTTGATATGCTGTGTTTTTGCCCCACTCAGCACAGAGATGAGTAAGTTTGAACTAATCTTTATTGAACTTTATATCAAATGGTAAGTAAACTATTCTCCCTTCCCTAAGGTAAAGCTTCATCTTTGCTTGAGGGAATTTTTCCCAAACACATTATAATACAAATATACTGTGAAATAGTTAATCATCCTGTTTCCTGCCACTCTTCTTCCCTTCTCTAGAAACAGCATAAAAGAATTTGGGGCACAGGTAAACAAGAAGGAGGATATTCTTTCAACTCCAAAAGCAAAGAGTCATGTAGATATGTTGCTGAAGAATATAGTTTAGTTGAAGGCTTGTCACTGTTATGCTAAATTATCTCAGAGGTCTTTTCCAGTCTGAGTGATTCTGTTACATCTGAAAGTTGCATCATAGAATTATTCCTCAAGTTAATAAAAATGTACTTTCAGATCTAAAGTTTCTGAACGAATGGTTCCTTATATGAATGCACTGTATTAGTAACACTGGACTTGTTGGAGTTGATGCCCAGACTTCAGCTGGTTGCCTTTAAGAATGTTGTTATCTTTAAGATATTAACAAGATAACAGTATCTGTGTCTGTCAGAGTGCAGGGCTTCACTTAAGAGTCAGTCTTTGTAAAGCATGGGCATGAGAAATGAATAATTCTAAAAGAAATATACAACCCCCCAAAAAAACTTACTGGGAATTCACTCTTGTTTTATTTCAACCCTGTGAGGCTAGAACACATTACTTACAATCTTCAGAAACTGTATTACTGAAGTGGGAATCTAAAGTGTCACTGTACCAGTAAATGTAGCAGCTATGACTGCTATAGTGGCAATGAAGAATATTGATTGGTTAAAACCCATTTTGATTTATGGATAGCCATGCCTATATGAAAATTGCAGTGTCTCAAGGAACAAGACTCTGAAGTGTTTCTCTAGTTTTGCTGTCTTTCCATCAATACGAAAATTACTTTTAAACACATTGCTTGCATAACCGAAGTGGCAAAGCCTCCGTTAAAAAGATGCAATGTGCTCCCCTTTAAAATCTGACAGAATTCGTTCAACAGAATTGTTTTCTGAACGCATAAGCATATTGGAAACTAAAATGTAAAAGTTAGACTTTTAATTTAATTCTCAGTCTGTTTATGTCTCATCAGTTTCCAACTTTAAGATTTCTGAACAAATATTTACAAAGTTTACTTCCGCTTGAACAAACATCGTACAAGTCGGTATTGAGTCTGGCAGGAGTGGAGTTAATTTTCTTCACAGCAGCCAGTTTAGGGCAGTGTTTTGGATGTCTTGCCAAAACAGGCCTGGGATTTTAACTGTTTTTAAATATTTTAACTATTGCTGAAAACTCTTTATACAGCATCAAGGCTTTCTCTGTTTGCTGCCCTGATAGCAAGTAGGCTGGGGTTTGCACAAGAAGTTGTGAGGGGTCACAGCAAGGACAGCTGACCCTAATTGACCAATAGAATATTCCATGTGATATGATGTTGTGCTTAGTGGCAAAAGTTCAGGGAGAGAAAGAGGAAGCAGGAACATTTGAGGTTATAGCATTTGTCTTCCCAAGTAACTGCTGGCTCTGCTTTCGTCGAAATGCCTAAACGTCTGCGTGTGGATGTGAACTGGTAAATGCATTCCGTATTTTGCTTTGCTTTTGTGCATTGTTTTGCCTCACTTATTAAACTGTCTCATACTCAACCTATTTCCTCTTCAAATTCTCTTTCCCATGCCACTGGGCAGAAATGAGTAAGTGGTTGTATGGGGCTTAGCTGCTGGCCAGGATTAACGCACAGCAGGTTAACAATGGATTATGATTAACAGGAGGAAATCAACTTGATAACAACATGTCATATAAAACTCACTCAGGAGTAAAACACAAACTGGTGAAGGCACATTTGGTATGATATGTGATGCATTCTACTGTTGCATTTTCAGATAGTTTTGAGGGTACTAGGAATTTGGAGCACATCTCCTGGATTTTGGTCAGATGCTTAGCTTTGTGTATGTGCACAAGGCATGTATGCTTGCTGTTTTAAAAGTTTGTGTTTTGATGAAGGGATTTTGGCTATTTTGTTGTGGTGTTCTTTTTATTTGCTTTGGCAGCATTCTTGGCATATATGTGTATATTTTATTTATCAATGGCTTTGTCCTGTCACCTGCCAGCTATCACTTAGAATTCTAGTTTCACTTCTGCAAATCACTCTTTCCTAGGTGAGTACTCAGAATGAGTAGATTTGAGAGATTGTAACATTGTTTCACATCCTTACATCTTAAAAACCTCTACAGGACCCTTTAAAAGGAAGTTTGGACAGTGTTTTAGAAAAAATAATTTCACTTACCTTCTTTTTTTTGACATCCTATTGATAGTTCTGTGGAAGGACAGAAAGGAATTGAGTAAAGCAGAGTAGCATGTATTTTTTTAGAGCACTCGAATGACTCCAGGCACATCAAGGACAGGAGGGTCTTTAGGGACAGTCAGCATGGCTTCACCAAGGGTAGGCCATGCTTGACCAACCTGATATCCTTTTATGAGGGCATAACCAGGTGGATAGATGATGGCAGAGCAGTGGATGTGGTCTATCTTCACTTCAGTAAGGCACAGCATCCTCGCAGCAAAACTGAGGCAGTGAACTGGACTCTGTCTCTGGAGACATTTAAAACCCAACTGGTTATGTTCCTGCGTGACTTAGTCTAGGTGATCCTGCTGTGGCAGGGCGATTGGACTAGATGATCTTTCAAGGTCCTTTCCAATCCCTAATGTTCTGTGATTCTGTGACAGCCATGAACAGAAGAAGAATAAGAACATGATCTGAACTCTACAAAATGGCACTGTCTTTGTTTGAGTTCCATTCAGTGAGTTTTACTTTTCATCTCAGCTTCTTTTAATTAACTGCACTTTCTGCAGTCAATGCCGTATTTGTGCAGAGAGTGGATGCTTCTGCCACTGGTAGCTCTCAATGTTTACAGTTACTGCTAAGGACTATGATACAGAAGGGCTCTTGCTTATACTTTTTCTCGCGAGAAACAATTAGTCATAACTAATTCTTGTGTGCCACATTGGTGGTGCAATAAGTCAGAAGCTGCACTTGCAGGGAGGAGCAGACAGGACAGCTGACCCTGGGCTGACCAACAGGATATTCCATCCCATAGATTTCTTATTGGCTATAAAGGTGAGACACCACAAAAGTCAGCCCTCTTCTTCTTTGGCCCACTTCCCTCTTCTCTTTACCTCTCTTCTTCAACAGCTGATGTCCAAGGACTCTATCTGTTCTACATTCAATCCCAATTTGTACATTCCTGTATCCAGCTCCTGTGTTCAGATCCTGTCTGCTGCTGTATTCAGTCTTGAGCTTCAGCGCAGAGTCGCAAAGATGGGGAAGGGAGTGGAACATAGGCGGTTCCACATAAACATGAGAAGGAATTTCTTCAAGGTGAGGTTGACAGAGCACTGGAATGGGCTGCCCAGGGGAGTTGTGGAATCTTCTCTGGAGACACTTAAAACCCAACTGGACATGTTCTTGTGTGACTTGATCTAGGTGATCCTGCTGTGGCAGGGTGATTGGACTGGATGATCTTTTGAGTTCTCTTTCAATCCCTGATGTTCTGTGATTTTTGTGACTTACTCAGCCTCTGCATCAGTGGTGAAGTTCATGTAATTGCAAGCCATGGTGTTTGGGTTTAATATTGGTTTTGTATGTATTTGATATTATTATTTTTGTTAAAGCTGTTGTAGTTTTCTTTTCCTATCCATGAATCTCTCTTCCTTATTCCCAACCATTTCCCCTTTTGGGTAGGGAAAAATTTTCATAGAAAGTGTCTGTCATTCATCTAGTGGCTGGCCTAGCCTCAAGTGATGACAGACATCATTCTAGAACTGACCAAGAAAAATAGACACGGAAGTATGAATCACATTTGTGATTTAGGACGGGAAATATGAGCATTTCAGTTATGAGTTTTAAAACTTGCCACAAGATTTAAGAAAACAATGTTTGAAAGCTTAGTGGCTTAAACACTGGAATATAGCTTTTGAATGCTATGCTTACAAATAATAAATGAGATTACCACTTTATGTCAGGGCACATTGAATTTAATCCATGTTCATTTATCTTCGTTATTCTGTTTCTATATTCTAGAGTTATTTTGTTATTAAAAGGTGTTACACTTTTTCTTTGTTACTTTAAATATTTACGTTGCCACTTGGTGGCCTCATTTGATCAGGCAATAGATGATAAGTATGTAAGGTGAGATCGCTTTTTTCCTTCAAACCTTAATATGTAATCTGGGAACAGTATATCCCTTTTTTGCAACTAATTGTGTGCATGCTGTGTTAATAGCTGTGGTTCTCAAGGGCCTGACTAGCTGATACTGAGGTAGTATCGCTTGAGTGCTCTTCAAGATAGAACTGAATTGAATTACTTTTCTCCCTGATCTTCCATGCTCATTCTTAATGTTTTAAAGATCCTTACCCCTTCCTAATCTGAGGATTAGGAAGCAGAGGACCTAATCTGCTGATACAGTTTAATATGTTTTTTTTTTAACATTAGAATTTGTTCTGATATTGCCAGGCTTTGTTCCTGCTACTTCTGCATCCTTAGTTAATTCTTACTCACAGTATCTACTATGTGATTAGTACTTTAGCAATATGACTGCCACTTTTTAGTTCCAGTACTTTCTTTCTATAAAACTAATACTTTTCAATTTCTATCCACACTTTTATTCCCAAATGATATTGTTACATCTCAGGTAAATAACTTCCAAAGATGTAGTTAGAGAGAGAGAGAGAGAGATGGGTTTTTTCCTAATGTGTATGCATATATATATATGTGTATCTTCCTGGCTTTTAAATGTTACATTTAATGTGCCCCAGTTTTGATAATTAGTCAAAGTTTCTACATCAATGGTGTCCAAAATTCGAGCTGCAACCTCTACTTCCTCTAAAATGGTATCCTTACATCATTTTGGTGTGTTGTACTCAACCACAGGGATTCCATTTCAGTGTCAATGTTGTAAATGTCCCTGTAATAAAAAGAGTATGTCTGTTCTGTCTTGGAAAACTCCAAGTAAATGCGTTATTCACAGCTACATGCATTCTACTAATTTGCTGCCACTTGGAAGCATCATGTCTTCCCCAAATTGTAAATTGTCTCTCAACTGGAATATTCGGTTTATAAACAACAGCAACACCGAAACAGAACAGAACTTGTATGACCTTTTATTTTGTTTGTTTTGGTTTCTTCCTCACTTGGTTTAACCATCTCTGGTGTTTTCCACTTGTATTTCAGTTGTTGTGGATCCTCTGGTTCCATCGTAACTGTTGTAGGTTATTTTGATTTTTAGCCAAGTAAATAGAAATAAAATATCTAAGTTAAATTTTTATGTTTCTTCAAGTCCCCACAATAGATTCTTCTAGAATCAGAAGTATTTGTTGAAGTCATAAAATTATGTTTCTCTCATGGAACATAGATACTATTTTTTAGCCTTCACGTCTGTCTTGCATAATTTCAAAGTATTGGAGACTTGTATTTTAATGATCTTTGGTACAAAAGAGCTTTCCATTGCCACTACAGGTAGGGTCTATTATCAGCAGGCAGAGTACAAGCTACCCCCTTGTAACACAAATATTCACAATTTTGAAACTAATGGGATTATTAATATACAAGTATTAATAAGAACCAAAAATGTGAATATCAGTGATTTAATTCACTTCAACACATTTCATTGGTGGATCTCACATTAGTAAACAATACTTAATCCCACTTTGCTAGGTAGATGAGATTAAATGGGGGCTACCTGTGGTCTAATGCACTCTGTTTGTATCCTAGTCCATGGTTCATGAGTTCTCTAGTGGTTTAATGTTATTTTTCTCTTAGTGGGGTTATTTACCACAGCACAAGTTAAGCAATTATTCATCTGTCCTCATTTTTGGTCAATGGTTTGTCTTCTAATACTCCCTTTTGCATTCAAGTTATCTCTACATCATCTTGTTCTTGCACCTGTTGAAAAAAAACCTACTTAAAGTGTATGTAGTGCTCTCCATTGTCAGGTGTTCATCTGACCATAGCCACATTACAGTCTCTGTGCTTCACCTGCCTGCTAGATTCTATAGTAACTGCCCCACAAATTCCAAGTTTTAAATTGGCTAGGTTTTTGCTACCTTGCTGTGTATAAGTTTTGTTTGCAAAATGGGTGTTTCTTCAGATATTAAGTCTAGTGGGGACAACGACAACCTTGGCAAGGGCATGTGCTTGACTATTTCAGTACTGCTGCATCTGTATTTTCCCATTGGGTATGCTTTTACATGACCTGCATATTTTTTTCCTCTCTGATTTTTTTTTTTTTGAGCTATATTCAAGATTTCCTTTCCATGATTGACAGGCTACCAGATTTCCATTTAAGTTGTAGGCAATTTTTATTCCACATCGGTAGCCAAACAGTTAAAACTCAATATATCCGGTTAGAAACTATGTACAAAGCCAGATCATTTCCTTCAGATGCCTTTTTTTAACTTTGTTAGCAGAGCTTGTAGCTCTGCTGCTTGTGCAGAGCGAAGGCAGACAGCACTTTTTATTTTTCACAGAGGTTGCAACATATCTAATTGAGGCTTTTCCATCCTTTTGATAAAAACTGGACACATTTGTGAACGACACTGAATATCCTGTGGCATGAAGTCAGCAACGGAGCTTTTACTTGGTAAGAGACAAACAGCTAAAAGGCACTTATATTATCTTCCAGTGTTTAAAAGGCTTATAGAGTTGGTGATAAAATCTGGTCATCTTCTACAGAAAGCTCTTAGTTTATAAAACTCAACGTACATCTAGCTAATTTGGGCGTCAGATGGCCAGGGTTTGAACTGGTGTGGTTTTGCTTCTTTATCTTCTCTCCGTTCTTGTTAATCAGATTTCTTCACTAATCTGACTAGTGGTTTATTGATTTCTACAGAAGCAAAATTATTCTCACAAAAATATAAGCAATTACAAAAATCAAATGCAGGTATTCCTGGAATTTCATTTCAGTTTTTCCATGTATCAGAATGTCATCTGTGTGTGATGCGATGCAACTTATTACTATCAAAAGATGCTAATTTCGTGCACATTTGATACACTGGTGTGAAAGTGTAAAACTATTGCTTTCCATCATATGAAAATGCTTGTTTTTACTAGCCTTACTCTGCTAATGAAATTAAGAGAAAATGTTGTCTAAGTCGGGAACAAAAATACAGTGAGATAGTTTGCTTAGTGCTGCAAGAATTTCAAGTGTGTTTCCAATGCAAACAACATGAGAGATGGCTACCTTATTTAAGTGTTAAAAATCCACTTTTAGTCTATCTTTCTTTTAACCCTGAACAAAATCGGATTTTAAAACTGTAGATCTTGGTACTAGACCTCTCTTTCCTCCAAACTTGTTGATGGAAGTTTGGAGTCATTCCACTGCTTCTTGTGGTTGTTGATTTTGTTTTTTGGGAAGGAGAATCTGGACCTCCAATTAACACACAACTTCTATTTTTCTACATTTTAACTTACAGACACACAAAACTTGAGGAAATTCTGTTCCCCAAATATCCACTGTTTTAACTTCCTCCGGATTCTTAATAACAAAGCATCAATGACTTGCAGGAATCACTCCACCCTCACCTCCCACTGGTCAGCCCCAATTCCAGAAATACCGGTAGCAAAATCTGCAGCTAATCCATTTTGTTTCAGAAAGGCTGTGCCAGTAATTCTCTGCTGTTTATAATAGGGATCCTCCCATTCCAATACTCAGAAGGAGCTCTTGAACTTGACAGCTATTTAACCTCACACAGAGATCTTAATACATGCATACAACACAAATTCTAAAGTTTTTCCACTTTTGTGAGTTCCAGCGGGAACAACTTTTTGTTGAAGAGTGTTTATTGACACTATGGTATCAATTAACATTATGACACAAGTGGTGGTTAATGTTCTTACCCTGACCATCCAGTACTAATGTTGTTATTGATCATTTGCATTGGTTTTATTGTAATCTTACTACTAGATAAAGGACAGGTAGACAGCAGAGTGTCCCTAGTCTTTGTTATGGAGAGGAAGAGCTAATGCATGAGGGCTTCACTGTGACAGACCTATTATGTTCTGTATTTCTTGTTCTTCCTCCTCATCAGTGTAGCTGATAATCTGGCACAGCTGTTTTAGAGGCTTTGCAGTATTTATTAGCTAAGGAAAGCTAATCCTTAAAAACCCCATTTTAATGTTTCTGAATTCTGTGCATTGCTTGCTTTGCAGTCAAGACAGTTGCTATTGTTAAAATCTCCAAAGCTTTAGGAACAACACACAACCAAGCAGGAGTAGCCAGCACAGAGAATTCTGTTTTTACCACTCTTTTGGTTGTAACTACATAACTGGATGACAAAAGCCTATTTTGTTCTAATGTTAAAATGGATTTCCAGTATAGTTGTAGACTGACTTTTCCATGTAGCCCTGTTTTAATGCTAGATTGAGTAATGTTAACATACTCACTATGCATAGATGCTATTTGTTTCCTGGATGATTGCTATTGAAGTAAAAGGACTCTCTAAGTGTGCAGAAAACCATCTGTACAGTATAGATTTCAAGGATATATCTTCAAATTAGTAAATGTTTCACTGCAGAAGCTGTAAGGTAAACCTAGCAATCAGAAACTGAGAATCTATTCTTAAACATGACCATTAGACTAGTATTAGATGTAACAGTAGAGATAGTATCATAATATATTTGTAGATCAAATTTAGTGCACAACAGAGAACTTTGATAATATTTGCAATTATTTTGAGTAATATTTGCTAGTATAAAAAATCTACTTATTTTTTTTGTTGTTCACCCCTCTCTTTTTGCCTATATTCATATAAATATATGTAAAAAAAGCAAGGGGATTTTCATAGGTGAACAATGGCATTGTTGCTTTCCTCTTTCTCCTACCATGGTTTAACACTAATGTATGAGTTATCTGAAATGGCATGGCAAACAAGTCTTTACCTCTGTCCATGTCATCCAGCGTGAGGAGATGACTTTACTCAGTTAACCATTACCAGAATAGCTACTACTTTTGGTATTGTGCTAGTACAAAGAGTCACACCCTTTGTGATGAAAGGGTGGTGACACATAAAAAGAAACAGGATAATAACTTCTACCCATTCTGGGGGTTAAAATGTTTGTGGGGAGCATTTTACTATGGACTCTTAGGGTAAGCTTTATTCTGCTTGTCTGTCTTCACCCTCATGTGAACCAGAGGAATCTGTTAGTGGGGGTGCCAGATTTCACTGGAACAAGGTGAACTCTGTAACAAGTTACAGGTGATCACCCAATCTAACCGCCAGTATATGAAAAGACAGTAGATGAACTCATGCTACAGACTTATCTTAATCTTTAGGCTTTACAGAAGCATGTGTTTATAGTTTCCCTGCAAGAGAATACCTACTACTCTTAAATAGTTCAGTCTACTTGAAATGTAAGTATAGGTGTAAATCAGTTCAGAAAGTAGATGGCATTTATGTCCTGTGACTTGTAGACTAGTATTCTGAAAGGGTTCATCAAACGGTGGAACAAGCAGCCCAGGGAGGTGTATGAATCACCTGGATGTGTTTAAAAATCATGTAGATATGGAGCTTAAATATATGGGTAGTGTGTGAGTCTTCGTGGTCCTGTCCCATACATTGCCTAGCTGTCTTTCTTTGCCAATGGGTTGCTAAGCTCTTTCATAAATAGCCTAGGCAGATACGTGCTCCTTCATGTGCACCATACCATGGAATCAGTTTCAGCTGCAGGATTTGGCCTTGTTCTAGTCACACTGGCTTATATATACCAGCTTGATGGACTTCTTCATGAACTGATTGCCAGACTTGCATGATCACTGCAGAAAATGTCTGTCTTTAGGATGTGGGATAATCTAGCAATGTATCTGTCCCCAGACACTGTGGAAAATTACATAATGGTGCCTGCAAATGGCTCACAAAATGGAATAATTACCGGATCCTTTCTTCTAATGGTTAGATAAAAAGCTTTCTTTGCATGCCACCAAGTCCCATAGACACTTACAAGAGGTAGTCTAAAACACGTCCATGTTCTAAATTCAGTTCTGCTTCATAGCATTGACTGCGCAAGGAACCCCAGAGGATGCTCCAGTTGAGGAAACACTGTAGTATTTAATCAGCTTACCTTATCCCAGGGGAAACCTTAGGAATCAGGTAGTGGGGTCTCTAGTTTCTACTGGAACAGCATTCCTAGGTGCAGACACTGAATACAAAGGATAGGCCTTTTCTTACAGTTTGACAAAGTGCTTAAATGAGCTGATGAGAGTTACTTCCTTGAATGTCATTCATTACTAACAAAAATCACCTGCTTTCAGTAAATGGGACATGGAAAACAGGGATAGTCTGAATAATTTATTCAGTCAGAATGAACTATTAATAATTCATTATTTGTTGCTGACTACAAAAAGAAATAAAATAATTACATTTACTGTTGCGACCTTCACGTAAGGTCACATGTGTGCAAACAGAACATAAACCGGGCAGAGGTAGTGACTCAGGGTTGAGTCAGAAAGGAGGACATCTAGAGTGCAAAGGGTGAGGAACCTGGAGTAAGAACAGAGATCGCTGCAGTCCTTTGATTGTTTGTGTTGGTGCTGCAACACTGTCCTAAGCCTTGCGGTTCTTTGAACACAAGAAACCCAAGCCAAAGGGTCCTTTTGAACAAGAACTTTTTGTGGAGCCATCCCCTGGTCCTTGTGGATCTAACCTACACTATTCATCCCCCATTCTGTCTAGGAAATAAGAAATGTGGTTTCACAGTCTGCACTGGGGAAGACCCCTGAGACTTGCTGATTAGACAAATTCTTTTTGCTGTTTATTGGGTAGGAAGGTCTCTGGTTGGTAATATTACTCTGTGAGTTTAGCCATGCTTAGTGCATCTTAAATGTCATTGATCATGTTGCTGTTTAATACAGTATGTTACTTTTATGCAAAGTTTATGCTTAAGAAATTAGTAAGAAATAAATAAGAGAAATGAAATTTGAGTTTGCAAGGCAGAAGTTTAGTAAATTAGAATTTAAGTGGGAAAAGTTTGTTTTGTCCTTGACATAGATAATATTTGGGAATAGAGCAAAAAAGGTTGGGTGGAATCTGAGTATATTTTTAAAGATCTTATCATGTAGCAGCTGGTCAGAACTTCAAAACTTAGTGAGCTTTGACTGAAAAGAAAGAACAGAAATAAATTTGTACTTTTTATAAGGGTGAAGCGAAGTTTAGAATACCATTATAAAGTTAAGTAAAATATTGTACTACACATATAATGAAATTATACCAAGTACTATGATACTATTGTCTGTGGTGCTTGCTTCATTAATATATGAATTAGTTGCTGTGAATATGAGACAGTTAAGAAATGTTTTTTAGGAGGTGTTTTTAATTAGAACAGAACTGGTCCTGTGATTTTAGATTTCAGCTCAGCCTGATTTAGGTAACTGCACTTTCTGCAGTCAGTGCCCTATTTGTGCAGACAGTGGATGCTTCTACAAGTGATAATGCTGGATGTTTATGTTTATTACCACACATTGGTATGCAGAAAGGCTCTTCTTATACTTCCTCCTGTGAGAAACAAGGTCACAGCTAATTCTTGTGTGCCACATCGGGGATGCAGTAAGTCAGAAGCTGCACTTGCAGGGACAGGTGACCCTGGGCTGATCAACAGGGTATTCCATCCCATAGATGCCATATTGGGGGCCAGCCCTCTTCCTCTTTAACCCACATTCCCTCTTCTCTTTACCTCTCCCACATCTTGTGTCTGAGAAGGATTAATGTCTATAAATACGTGAAGGGTGGGTGTCAGGAAGATGGAGCTTGTCTCTTCTCAGTGTCATCTAATGATAGGACAAGGGGCATTGGGTGTAAGCTGGAGCATAGGTGGTTCCACATAAACATGAAAAGGAATTTCTTCATGGTGAGATTGACGGAGCACTGGAATGGGCTGCCCAGGGAGGTTGTGGAATCTTTTTCTCTGGAGAGAATGGCAAAATGAAATTGACTACTATTTTGGTAAAGACAGGGTTGAGTAAACCTTATGAATATAAGTATTTTCACATAGTAAAGATATCTGACAATTAAGGTCTTCATGGAAGTGCTAATATCCAAGAGACATTTTTCTGCCTTGAACCAAACAATTTCTGTTAAGGGAAATGGAGCTAGCTAATAGGTGCAAAGAACTTTTGAGTAAAAACATTATTGTAAGGGTTTTAATTTAGAGAATGTAAACTTTCCAGATCCTGTGAGTCCCTTTCCAGATTTTTTTAACCAGCTAAAATCTCTTAAAACATTTACCAGATAACTCAATAGACATTGTAGAGAGAACTGCGTTTTAACCTGCAGTTTTCATTATCTTTACATAGCGTCTAACTGATCCACTGTGGAATAGGGTGGGGATGTATGTATAGCAGAGTTAAGGACAACACAGGTATGTGAAGCTTATCAGCCACTGTTTACTTTCTTGTACAACAAGAGATTTGAATTGTCCAACAGTTCTTGTGTCAGCATATGGTAACATGTGTTTGAATAGTTTGAGCCTTAAAGAGCAAAAAGGTCATAGATAGATTTGAACAGAAATAAACAATCCTCTGTGGGAAATTTTGTGATTAGTAAGTAAAATGAGAAAAAGAAAGGATTTATTTTCTTTTGGACTTTTGAGTGAACAAGACAAATTACTTTCAAGTTGTTCAGAACATTTTTATTTTGCATTAAGTTAAAGTCATTTTGATACAGACAATGTTTATATGACAATTTTATGCTTCAGGGCTTCAGATTACAGCATTAAAAAGAAAACTTTATTGATAACATTGAGAAGCAGCATTGTTACAGCTTGGGTAAGGTATTGATAACACCAAATAAGTGATCTGAGTGAAGACAGCATTTTTCAGACGTCAGGTTTATGAATAGTGCTTATGTATTTATGAACACTAGCTGCTAGACTTTGGATGGGAAAGTATTTATCCTCAGACTAGATTTACACCTATTTTGGTTTTGGGTCTTTTCATACATCTTGAATTCTGAATCCACTACCGTGTTCACCTGTATATTTTATGTGTTCTCAAGTGCATCTAATGTACAGTGGTGATGCATGAGATTCTTCTGTGGCTGGTTTATGACACAAATTTCATCTCCTTTGACTGAAATTACACGGCCTAACAAGATCAGTTTTAAAATGGAAATATCTGGATGATTTATAGGAATCTGTAAGATTCAAGAGATTAGGCAAAAGATTTAATGATCTTTCTCTGACTTCAAATTCTGTGCAACTGTGAACCTGTATTACTGAAAAGTCAAAGTACAGAAGCTGTAGAGAAATAACAGATTTCTGCAGCTCACTAAATAGATGTAAAATTCTTCATTTTCTGTACTTTTTTTATTATCACCTTAGTTGATTCAGCTCCTAGTGTTATAATACTGACTGTAAATCACACTTTCAGAAGTATATACAGCAATAGAAACTGGTACAAATTGCTATTCTGATTTATCTGCATTTCCTTTTCTTATCATGAGAATAGCAATGCAGTAGCATTGAGACGTTGCAATGAAAATGACAGCGACATTGCATAACAGGATGTGGTCACTTTAAGGTGAAACAGTTGTGAAAGATGATCTCTAGAGTCTCTCCTTCAACTTTATTTTGTTCCCACAGAAATAATTAGAGCAAGTCTAGAAAAGCATTTTGGTACACAAGTTGAAACATAGAAAAAGTCCCTTTAACTGCTGTGGATCAAAAATATATAAATATGTCAAGATGACTTTTTATAGACAGAAAATACTGGTATTTACTAAGGTTTTCCATTTTGCTTGACTGACAATGGTAATCTTCACTCTGATGAATAAGGATATTGTCAAAATACTTGATTTTATCAAAACATTGAGACAGGCTTGCATGACTGAAAGGAATAAAAGTTCTCTCTTCTGTTCAATTATTCTGTTTAATTATGTCTTTCAGGCTAGATGGGACATGATTTTCTCGATTAAACTTACAAGAAGGAAAAAGAAGCAAAATAATAAAACACTCCTTTCGTGTTATTTGGTTTCATTCTTACTACGTATTCAAACATGGATTAACCCTTAAGTGTAACAGTTACTTGGATCATTCAGCACCATCTCTAATAAGGTAAAGTTGGATTCCTGAGAGTTTTAAGGGGCATAATTGAATCAACAGCAGGTAAGGGGAACTTTTTCTGGTGGAAGATAGACTATTCAGGCTTGTCTTCCCAGGTGAGAATGAAATAAGCATCCATTTAAGGACTTTGTTTGCTAAATACTCCCTCTAGGGAAAGTCCAAAGTGCATATACTTTACTCTCCAAAGTAGGCGAGGCAATAGGAGTGAGGAAAAAAAAAAAGACCAGTAAAAAAAACCAAGAGAAAGTTGTTGATAACTCTGTTTTACATAAGAAGAGCAAAGTCCAGTTGTGCTGCATGTCCTTAACCGAGGTAAATCTGCTGAATTTTGAATAATTTTTCAGAGGACTCGAGGTAGACCAGGAACAACCTTCACGGTATGTCAAAGCATTTTTTGTCTTTTAGACAAAAAGAGATATTTTATAAAAAAGAGAGAGATACTTTTTAATATTTGCTGAAAACTTAAATATTGAAAATTAAAAGTAACGGCATGCTCTTTTACATAAACACCTATTTTCTCATTATTTTGTATACCTGTGCTGAACTATGGAAAACATATTATTTATATAATTCAAATTAAATTAAATTAAGGACCCACAGTTATCAAATAGATAAAAATTCAAAATGTAGATGTTTGTAGGCAAACTCCAAACATCTGTGCTTTTTTCAACATACGTATACTTGTTTCATACATTGACTTGCAATATATGACATTAATAACTTTATTGTTATGAATATCTTATGTTTTTCTTTAAAGCATTACTGCCCTTGGCTTAACAGTTGTATGTTTCTTGGTGAAGTATTGTTTTTAGGGAGCGATCTTAAATACATTTAAAATGCATTCTGAAGATGAACAGAAGCGTACTGCAGATGGAAATAGTCATATGATGACTGTATCCAGCCAGGGGCAGGAATCTGAAGACAAAGAGTAAGTATTCTTAAATGTTGTAAATGTGTATTGTATTGAAGTTTGTGAGATGGCATTACTTTATTTTAGATTTGATTTAATTTTTAATTTTAGTTCACTTTATCAGGAAAGCTTAATAATAGAAATTTTCCTAACAACTTGAGGGTAGCATTGTTTGACATATTCATTCGGTGCAGAAGGCTCTTTCATCTTTTTCTTTTAATGACTAAGTGTCCGTGGTATTCACTATGGTTCATTGATTCTAAATGTGTCAGAAATGGCATTGGAACGAACATCTTGGATACAGTTATATCATCTACTAAAAGTGATCTTAAAAATTGTAGTATGGTAGGGAAACAATGTTTTACATACCTAGAACGTTGTATTCATTCCACATGCCCCATGTGCAAAAATTTAGTTGTACAGTTGCTGTCATTTTTCCCTATTTGAGACCAATATACATCTTCAATTCACTACTTCCTTGATTAGAGAGTGGTGCCACCAGCCCTTGCTGTTTTGTCCCCCTTCAGAGAGATGAATTGGGTACACCTTGATTTTAAATTTACATTGTCAGGAGTTAGTGCTATGTATGTACCTGAAGCCTTTAAACAAACTTGTAGACAGTGCTCAATAAATCTTACTCATTTCACACACAATTGTTTCCTCCAAAAATATTTCATAGTTCTATTTTTACTTAACTGATATCTTATGTAAGTATTCCAGTGAAATGTTGTTGCTTTTTAAATACACTAAAATTATCGTACCTTTTCAGCAAAGAAAAGAAAAAGAAAGCAGAAAAGCCTAAGATGGTCAGCCCATTTGCTCTGGTAAGAATTACTCTATATCTAGATGTATAGTGATAGATAGATAGATAGACAGACAGACACACACGTGTGTATTTCATAGTGTAAACAAAACATTGTTAGAATTATATGAAAGTACTACATATATACTATTTTCTCTGCCAAACAATTTAATACTGCAGAATATTGGATATGAAGTATAGCAATCAAGGAGTTATTTTTGTGAATGTAATTTTATTAAAGAAGTTGTCAAATTATTGATGAGGATTCTTAGGAGTTTTAGTAAATCTTAGTAAGTCTTACTAGATTTAGTAAGTCATACTGGACTTAATAAGTCTTCCCAGATTTTTGTTTGTGAAGTACAAGAATTTTTGGGTTCAATCACTTCAGAAAGAGTGAAATGGGCAGAGTGCCTAAGATTGTGTCAGGTACTAATCACAACAATTAGCCCCATTAATCAGTATTCAGTCACCTGAGTCAGCAGTAAAGGGCAACTGTACACCACTGATAAAACTTAAAATTAAAAATTTTATACTAGAAAGTACTATAAATTCCAGATGACCTCAGACTTTATTAAGTTTAATGGCAAGAAGTTTTTAGAATTTCAGCCCATTTTGGTAATGTCCATGGTACATTAGGAACAGTTTTTCTGACTGCATATGGCCTTTCTTACACAGATACAGATATTGATGCAATAAAATAGTACAGTTCTCTGGCTTTGAGAGTCTGTAGTATAAATGTTCTTATATTGGAGGGATTTATGCTTATACATTTAAACCATTGTGTAAACTTTTTGTAGTTATGTGGCATCAGGTGTACACAGGTTTTTCTTGACGTAGCACAGAACGCTGTATAAGTATTCTAATTCCACAGCTAGAATTAATTTCTCTTCTTGGTCACAGTTTCGGTACTCCAGTTGGTCAGATAAACTACTAATGGTATTAGGCACTGTCCTGGCAATAGTCCATGGAAGCAGTCTCCCTGTTGCAATGGTAATTTTTGGTGACATGACTGATAGCTTTGTTGCTTCTGGAAACACAAATTTTACAGGTAAGCATATATCTACTAAGAAGAGAACCATGGCTTATATTTGCAAATGATCCAGCAAGATTCAAGTGTCTCGACAGGACATACTGGGTGTCAGAACCCCCAACTTGCTACTACAGTGTAATGTGAATTATTTCTTCTCATGTTTGTTGCGATAGAGATACACCATGGAATGTTTTTTTTTTTTTTGCTCCAAATTCTTAGTTTCTCTATTAGTAAAATTTATTTTTATATTTTTTAAAAGTATCAACTCCAGTGCACATTCAGCAAAGAATGCTTTATCAGTGACTGATAAATAGGAAGAGGCTGGTTTTCTGTCTCTTCAGCATGAGTTTCTATTGATTCTCGGACAATCATTGTTCACAAGGTGTATCAGATCCATAAGTGTATCCAAGAGATAGTTTATTATCAAAAAAGAAAATACCATTTTTCTCTTGGGTCAATTTGTTGAGTAGCTTCATTTGCTGAATCAGAAGTATGAAACTGAACACAAAGAGGGCAGCCTTGCATGGCTGGGCACCCAAAGGAGGAGTGGTACTGTCACTTTGGTATCAACTCACACTTACCAGATTATGTTGTTCTCTAAATTTATGTGTTAGGTGTTAAACATGTGAACATGTTTGTCATCTGAAATTTTATCTAATAGTATTTTATTAAACGTTTTAATAAAAGTCTATGGTGATACAGAAAATAAAAAGGATGTGACTGTCTTTTGTCCCATATCCATATTTTCTCTTATTATGCTGCTGTAAGACAGAAACATGAGCACACTGCCTTTATCAGAACAACAAATTTATTATTTGCTCCTTTCTAAGCACAGTCAATTGATCTGATTTTTATGGTGCAAATGCAAAATGCCCCTGCTGTAGTCTGCTCAAACATTTGTGTAGGACAGTAAAATTTTGAGGGCCAACACCAACTTCATAACCAATGTTTTCACAACGGGTTAAGCTATCTACAGTTACTAATTTTATGTCCCTGTTTAGGCCTGTATTATTAGTGGACTTTGGAATCATACAAATGCCCTATCTTTTAAAAAAAGAAAAAAATCTGACCATTTAATAAATGCTCTAGAAGACATTTTCATCTCAAATTACATTAATGTAGTCAGTGGAATTATGACTAACATTACATTGCTGTAATTGTTTTTGAATAGGTAGAAGCCTGAAATCATCACACTCCTCCTTTTGTTAAAATTATCTTGATCAGAAGAGACACATAACATCTCAAATTTGCTTAATGGCTTGCAGGAAAGCAAATTTCTTGAAACTTGTTCTACTAAAAGTGTGTTTACTCTTTTCTTCCTTTCTAAGAGAACATATCCATGCCGAATATCTCTGCAGAGATTCTTGGCAAGCTGGAAGAAGATATGACAAGGTAAATAGACTGGTATTGTCTTCTTTTTCAATGTAGGCATGCATTTCTAATCATGCCATTTTCTCCCACAGATGTTTTGCATACTTTAAACAACATAAGAGCCATGGTTGATTGAATAATGTAACTAAAGATTGCACATAAGATTATTTGAGGCACTGGGAATATTGAACATCACATCACGAGTCATTCCCAACAACTTCTCTGTAATCCCATACCTCCACCCCCTTTTCAGGGATGCTCTGTGTTCCCATGCCATCTGCATGTCATTCCTTCTTCCTTCTCTTTTATCTGAACTTACATAATAAACAGTAACTCTTATGCTAAAAAACTGTATTATCATCCATCCATTCCTTCAGTTATGGTGATTCACCAAAAAAAACCCTCAGAAATATAATTGCTTGATTGATAGTATCTGCTGCCAAAGCATCAATTTCAACTAAACTGTCTAAACTACAGAAAAACCAGTGTTAGATGAACGCAACCTTAAATCTAGCATTCTAGACTTGGCAGTAGCAGAAGACAATAGTCAATAGGTGCTTCTGCTACAAAAGTTCGTAAATGAAAGGTCAAATAAGCAGGAAAATCAGTTGCCAATAGATGTGTTTTGTGAATGGCCTTTAGTAACCGTTGTCCATGAACTTGATCTATGCAGAATGTCTAAAGTCCACTCCTCATTAGGTACTGAAAAGCCCCTGACTTCTCATGAAAGCTGATGTGGTCTTCAAGGCAATGGCCTTTTCTAAAGAGAAGGAGGAGGTATGTTCCACCTAATCACAAGGGAAAGCTTTACTTTGAGACTACCAGAGCACTGGAACAGACTACCCAGAGAGATTGTGGAGTTCCCTTCACTTGAGATTTTCAAAACCCACCTGGAAGCATTCCTTTGAAACCTGATATAGGAGCACCTGCTTTAAGTGGGGTGTTTGGACTAGATGATTTCCAGAGGTCCCTTCCAAATCCTACCATTCTGTGTTCTGTAATTCTGTGATAAGGCATTCACTCTAGTAACTCATGTCGCTTTACGCTGAAGTGCATTGTCATATCAGGTAACTGGACTGTAAACTTATTTGGATTCATTAGTCATTTGGATTACTTAGTTACATTCCTAATTTTAGAAAATCTGTTTACACCAGAAAAAAGTTATTTACCCTAAAAAAAACTGAGAAAGAACTTGTTAAGAAAAATCTATTACTTAGAACTGAGTAATTCATATATTATGAGAATGAACTGGCAGGGAATGGCAATTATAAGAGAGTATGACTAGTTTTGTGCTCCAGCAACAGTTCTGTCAGCTGATGTCTGACATGAGTGCAATTAATGCATACACAGCTTCAGCAGAAGATACTTGTGCCCAGTGATTTGAAAGAAAATTTGAAGGCAAAACTGCAGAACAAAATAATTTGTGCGTTAATGAAGTTACGCTAACTGTTCACCTGACATCTAGTTGTACAATATCTTAAAAGTCTGATTTATGTTTAATCTAAATTTTAAAGACATTTGTTCTTACTACATCTGCAATTATTGACTTCCTTTTCTGAAACTAAGATCTGAGCCTCCAACATATATTTTGGCACGTACGGTAGTTTTATAAAGTATCATATAAACAGCAATTCTTGCTAAAATGCAAAATTATATAAATTGTATTTATTTGAGTATTCTGTTTTCTGAATTCTGATTTCTCTGTAGCAGTTAATTATTCTCTATATTTCTGCTAATTTAATTATCACTTTCTGGCAAATGGTCATATGGTTGGATTGCCTTTAGGACTGTCTCACTTGATGTTATTAATTTATCTTAATGTCAAAGATATTTCTGTTAGAGTTTTAACTTCCACTTTGAAATGAAAGTAATGACACAGCTTTAAATTCAACGTGGCTTTTTTCCTACTCAAGCATACTGGTCGGGGAAAGTGTTTTTAAAATTTGTGTTTATTTCTTTTTGTCTTGATGGAGTGTGTTTTGCCCCTGACGGTAATGGGTGAGTGATTTCTCCCTGTCCTTGTCTTGACTCATGAGCCTTTCATTTTATTCTCTTTCCCCTGTTCAGCTGAGGAGGGGACTGATAGAACAGCTTTGGTGGGCACCTGGCATCCAGCCAAGGTCAACTCACCGTGAACATGATGCATGCCATCTTGTCTTCTAGACATTAGTTCTGAAAGATGGGATGAACAATAAGCAGCCCCGGTTTCTCTGTAGAAAAAAGTTGTTGAATGAATAATGTATTATTTACTAGCAGCACAGGAACAGGTTAACTTTGCTAAAGTTTGTAGATAGTGTTAACCCTGCGTTAGTGCATTCACTGGTCTGAAGAAGATGTGTTCACCTCTTGTTTCTCTAAGAACATGTGTCAACAGTTCAAATAATAAAAACTGTTAATGAGGGCAAAGTTCTCACACGTGTGTATACTGAACTATGAGTGCAGACTTGATTCTGTGTGTTACTCAAACAACAGTTTGCCTAAACCCCAACTATTTCTGAATAGAAAAAGAACCATTATTTTGCTGCGCAGTGAACATTCACTCTCTGTTAATTTTCAAGAGTAAATTTACAGAATACATTTCATCAGCAGAGAATTGAGCAAAGATACGTTTGATATAATTTGTCATGAAACAAAGTCCAAGCATAAAACAATATCTCAGGTGATGTTAAGTAATTGTCTGATTGTAATCTAATCATAAAGTAATTGTCTAAAGTAATTGCTGAATCCTGAATCAGTGAGTTTGAGTTTGTCAGAGTGCAGAATTTTAATGGAGCTGAAGATGATCAAGGTCAATATTCAACTAACCAGCATTCAGTTAGGTATTAACCCAGCTTTATTAAACAGTTTAGATAAAGTTCATTTCAATATGAGTTCCAAGGTCCCTGACTAAACTGTACGGTATCTGACTGGATTAAAAATTAAAATGCTTCATCTATAAAGCTATTATCCCCTTTTTAAAGCTGGGCATCTTCACACAGATTCCTGCAATTTGCTTTTGCTGCTTTCATTCTTCAGTTCTAAAGACTCAGTATGCATGACTTACTATGTGTGAACGAAAGTCCTAAGAGTTTTAAAGCTTTTTGGTAATCATTTACTTTTGTATAGATGCAGTAGCCTTACATTTACATGTAATATACACCACAAATATTTAGGCGTTGTTTTTGCTCACAGGGAATCAGTTCAGTTTTTCTGGTTTAGTTCTGGTTTAAATTTGCCTGCACCTGATTCTGATGTTAGTTCTGAATCAAATCAAATCTGTTTGAACAGTTTAAAACTGTATCTCAGGTTCAGTTCCACTTCGATAACTATGTTTGATTTGATGGGATACTCAAAGAATTGAGCTGAATGAATTTAGAAGTAAAGTTATCAGTTATGAATAAAATAGAGAGCAGAATAATTCATCTAATTATGTTTGCCTGCAACAGATGTGTATGTAGTAATGCTTTATTCTTAAATTGAGACACATTTACAGCGTTAATGCATGTATTTATATAGACAGGCATGTTGTGTGATGCAAATGTGTGTGTGTGTTGTATAGGTGAATACATAAATAGGTCTGTCTAGACGTGTTAAAATAAAAATATGGAATGTTTTTGGAAATTACAAATTGAAGAGCAAAGGGTATGTATAGATCTAAAACATTGTTATGAGAAGCTACATACTGTGTGTACAAAAAGAAAAAACTTCTAACAATAGCTTTGGTTTCTTTATTTGTTTTGTTATTATTTTGGCAAGTTTTACCAAGTGGACTGTACTATGATGTAAACTCTATTATAAGCACATAAACACTATTTCAGATTTGAAACAGAAGTAAGTATCAAGCTAAATACAAACCAGTGAGGTAACAATTTCAGAGAATCTTGCCTTTTTTGGTTTCCTCTTTCAGATATGCATACTACTATTCTGCAATAGCAGCAGGTGTTCTCGTTGCTGCTTATGCCCAAACAGCGTTTTGGACGCTATCAGCAGGCCATCAAATAAAAAAAATCAGAGAAGTTTTTTTTCATGCAATTATGAGACAGGAAATTGGATGGTTTGATGTAAATGATGTAGGAGAACTTAATACTCGTCTTCTAGAGTAAGTATAACATAAATTTCCCAATGTTATTATCTATTATTAAGCATAAGTTACAGTTTCCTTCATTTTTTAAAAAATTAAATTATTTCATTGTCAGGAAATCATTTTGGTAAATTTCTTGAGGAATTAAGAAAGTAAGAGTAATTTGCACTATAGGCAGAATTTCAACATTTTAAGACGATACCAGGTTTATAGCATTATATTTTCACAAGAAATGTGATACTTTCCTGAACCACACTATATATATATTTTCAAGATAAAATCTTGAAACAAATTGTTCTTTGAAAGTAATTCAATAGTAATTCAAAAGATTGTCCTCTACACGGATGCCCATGTAACAAAACTAATAAACTTTATACTGAAAACTTTTATTGTGCTTTCTATATTTTCTGCTCTGTTCTGGATGTAATTTGTTTTTCAGTGATGTCTCCAAGATTAATGAAGGAATAGGTGACAAAGTCGGATTGCTTGTTCAATCGTTAACAACATTTATAGCAGGATTTGTTGTTGGTCTCATAAGAGGATGGAAATTAACCCTAGTCATACTAGGAGTCAGTCCTGTTCTGGGACTTTCTGCAGCCCTCTGGGCAAAGGTAGGTTAGCATACATTTGGTGTCAGATTTTATATTGATGAGATGATGAAATAAATCTACATATCTCTAGTTCTTACTGTGAGAATGTATTGCTTGGAACAGGTGTCGCTTTAGACAGTATCTATGTACCTAAGCTCTAAGATGAACTGTATGTAAGTACCCTCATGTAGTTGAAATATTGTAATTCTCATAAACTTCATCCATGTACGTATCTGTTCTGTTGAAAGGAGTAACCTTCAGCACCTCCTGAAAAAGAAGTGAATAAATTAGACCAAGCCTTGGTCTCAGACAGTTGCTTTTCACAGTTGTTAACAGCTTTGGTAAGAAATTTTAGACAGACTTTTGTGAGATAAGTACTAAATTACTATGGAATTGGAATGACTTACATGAGTAGTTGAAAGTCTTCTGAATGTTATACTATCTTATTTCCCTTACATTTCAAAGATGATATAAGCTTTCTCTCTTGAGTGAGTTTACTGCAGAAAAGGTAGGAGTGAAGGAGCGTGTGATACACGTGTCTACTGGCTAAGAGTCTTCATGGGCTGTGGCAAATTAATATAAACTAAACAAGCCTTTGGCTAAAGCAGCCAGAGATGAGAATGAGCTGAGGAGATCTGACTGTGGAGAACCACACTAGCTCAGTATGTGAAGTCTTATCTCCTACACTGGGTGAAAACAGTGAAAAATCCAGCCCTCAGTCATCAAGAATGATTAATGTTGAATTATTTGGTTGAATTCACAATGTACTTAAGGATTTTCATATTGAACATTCTGTACTCATACATAATATAATAAAAAGCTTCATATTGTCAGAAAGCAAGTGTGACAAAAAAATAGTAAGTGCTTTTTCCTAAGTTAAAATATTTGGTCCTTTATTAGGTTCTCTCTGCTTTCACTGACAAAGAACAAAGTGCATATGCAAAAGCAGGTGCTGTTGCAGAGGAAGTTCTTGGAGCAGTCCGTACTGTGATAGCTTTTGGAGGACAAGAAAAAGAAATTAAAAGGTAAGAACAATGTTTGCTTTCATAAGCAGATTTTTTTAACTACTTTCTTCAAATGTTTTGAATTTTTTATGTATATCTGCTGTTAAAGGCCTGTCAAAAAAAATGAGTCTTGTGCTTTCTACATTGAGCCAGCAGTGTGCTCAGGTGGCCAAGAGGACCAATGGCATCCTGGCCTGTATCAGGAAGTCTCACTAGTAAGTCCAGAGAAGTGATTGTCTTTCTGTACTGGGTACTAATGAGGCCGCACCTTAGTACTGTGTTCAGTTTTGGCCTGTCACTACAAGAAGAGCACTGACGTGTTAAGAGTGTGTCCAAAGGAGGGCAACAAAGGTCTGGAGAGTTAGTCTTATGCAGAGTGGCTGAGAGAACTTGGATAGTTTAGTCTAGATAAAAGAAGTCTGAGGGGAAACCTTATTGCTGTCTATAATTACCTGAAAGGAGGTTGTGGTGACGTAGGGATCAATCTGTTCAATTGAATAACAAGTGATAGAGCAAGACGAAATGGTCTTAAGCTGTGCTAAGGCAAGTTTAAGATAGAGTCTAGAAAAATTTCTTTAGTGAAAGGGTTATCAGGCATTGGAACAGCTTGTCTGGAAAGGTGGTGGAATCCTCATCCCTGGAGTTATTTAAGAGTCATGTAGATACGTTGCTGAAACATAGGATTTTCTCAGTGATCGTAGAAGTGTTTTCCAACCTGGGTGATTCTGTGACTTTTAGCTAGTGGGAAATTGTCTGTTACAGGCTATCATTAGTTTCACTACAGTCAGATAATTAGCTATTTTACTAGAAAATTACAAAATAAGTTGATATATTATCTCTACTCAGAAAGTGTCTGAACTACTTTGAACATCACACTGTGCTGGCTTTACACAGAAGTCCCTATGCCATGAGAAGAGGTGATGGTATTCTTGGTAATCTCATTACTCAGTAGTTGTGACGATACCGATAAACAGTATCTCTATTTCCATCACACTGTAAAACTTTTTTGCGATATATTTTAGCCTTTTATCTTAAGCCAACAACTAGTATCTCAAAACCTGTCATGAAGGGTTCTTGATCAAAGTTCACTGACCTGAAGGTTATTTAAGGACTTCAATACCAGTCCTTTAACATGCCCAATAAATGCCTTTTATTCTTGTATATACTGGGCTCAACTGATGTTGGCCTTTTTAGGAGTTGCCTTAAAGTCCCTGTGCCTGACTACTAGACTGACCTTTGTTCAGTCATAGGGTTATATATTTTGTGGATTGTGTGCTTTGTATTTGTCCACAAAGATTTTGATGCTGTATGTGATGCTACAGATCTAAGTCTATTTTGAACTTTCTTTCAGATACCACAAAAATTTAGAAGATGCTAAACAGATTGGAATAAAAAAGGCTATTACATCCAATATTTCTATGGGTGCTGCTTTCTTACTGATATATGCATCATATGCACTGGCCTTCTGGTATGGAACTACCTTGATTCTAACTGAAGATTATACTATTGGCAAAGTTCTTACAGTAAGTATTAAAGAGTATATTCCCAATAATAGTGATAAATACTAAAAACAAGTAATAATTAAACTGTGTATTTGGAATATATTTAATATGAGTTATGTGCCAAAATCAGCAAAATAACATCCCTTTTCTAATAAAGATTCTCACCACAAAGTCTACATGTTGTTTCTCTAGGATCCCATCCTTGTTGGGTCGTTTTCCTGTGCAGTTTGGTCTAGGTGATCCTGCTCTGGCAGGGGGATTGGACTTTTGAGGTCCCTTCCAATCCCTAATGTTCTGTGATTCTGTGATCTCAAAATCTGCATTGAGCCAAATGAAACATACTATTTTAAACCATTTCTACAGTTTTCTTACTTCGTAGAATAATAAAATGCTTTGGGTTGGAAAGGAACTTCCAAGTTCCTTTGTACTACTCTGAAGACTTCACTAAGATCAACCTGATAGAGAAACAGTTAAATAAAAAACTGAAGTACAGTACCCTTCTTAGTTGCTGTATGTGTTCATATTTACGAGACTGAATATAATTTCAGGATGCAGAAGCAAATATTTCTTTGTGCCATTCAAGTAGATAGTTTTATTGACACTTTCCTTGCATTGTGCACGATAAGAGCTTGGAGTCAGTTCATTGCATTTTTAGAAGTGAAGAGGAGAAAAATACACCTATGACTAAGAAGTATGTCACCATCTAACAAAAGAAATATAACTTAAATCCTTCTTTTGTTGTGGCAACTATTCTAATTTTGTATGAGATATCAGACATATGATAGAAGAGTAATTTTCTTAGCCATAATAAAACCTATCCAGGAGATTATAAATGTGCATCTATATCTTTTTTTTAAATAGTTTTGTTTTATAAAGGAATAACTGAAGTCCATGAAAAATGGCTCTGATATGTGTTATTGGCTCTTTGGACCTGCTGGGATTTTGTTAAAAACTGGCTGGCATACTGAACGCCCAAATGAGGTTTATGCCCTTGTCTGTCATTACTTCAGTTCAAAATATTAGCATTTTTTGTTCTCTTTACTGTCAGTCATTTGAATGGGACTTTTTTGATGACACAAAGAGGAAGTTCTTGTCTTTGTGGTTATCACATCTATGAATGACCATTGTTGGAGAAAAGACCATGGGTGCGATAGAACTTTGCTCTGATGTACTACTGCTGTTACTATTATCTCTGAGCAGTGTGTTTTTATTACTTGTGTTTGGATACTAGCTGAAAGCAATAAATTATGCTTTGTTGATAAAATAATCTGTTTTTCTTCTTTTGTGTTTTTTACTTGTTTGCTTGCACTCACTCTCTTTCATTCCAGCAGAGGGACCCTTTTTAATTTGTGATGGAGAATTTGGATTTGTATATTTGTATTTTACTGTCTCTTTGAAAACAGAATGTGTCTCTTTGTTCCACTGGAACATATGCAGTATACCTTCTGGATTTTAGAATGTCTTTTGGCAAAAATGAATTAATGGAATAAATCCTGATTCTTCAAGTGTAACTATACAATTTTTGCAATAGATTTTGCAGATCTCAGTCACTTTTCACTTCTTAGCAAGTTGTTTGCAACATTGTGCAAGAACCTGGTTCTTAGAAGAATCTTAAATCCCTTTTCTTAATTTTATTTTCTATTTAAGAGAGACCCTTTCATTTTTAGTTTAATTCTAGAATACTTAACATTCCATTAATGGTCATTGAGCCTCCTGATCCAAAGATATCTAACATAAATAAATGTGTACAATTCTCTTAATAAAAACTTATGTATGTCATAAACTTTTCTTTCAGGTCTTTTTCTCTGTATTGATTGGAGCTTTCAGTATTGGACAAACTGCTCCAAGCATAGAGGCATTTGCTAATGCAAGAGGAGCTGCCTATCAAGTCTTCAATATCATAGACAGTGTGAGTATATTTGCCCTTATGTTAACACAAGAGAATTCTTTTTAAAGAACAGAGACCATCTATACATAAAATCAGTACGTATATATTTAAAAAAAAAAATAGAATGTGTAATTATCAGCCAACAACTCTTCTAGAGTTATCAGTCTTTGCTTCAAAGAGAAAAGTACTGGATTTCAACCATACAGTGTTAGAGGTGCCATCTAATGTTTTTATCATGAGTGGCATGTCTATGGTGCTTTATAGGCATGTGATTATGGCTACTGTAGGTGTACGAGCATAGGTTTCAGAGTATCAGTGGCAGCACCAGTTGTGTGAGTGTAGGCAAATCAATAAAAGCCAATCCATTAACCTGTGCTTCAATTGCCAAAAGAGTCTGAAATCAGGAAAGCTGTGTTTCTACGAGTAAATGAAGCTCTATGAAATGCAATTGCATGTTTTGGATTCTTGTTAAGATATGCTTCAAGTTTTAGATGCACCTCAGATGGCAACAAAACCAGTAATAATTAAGAACTCTGATTATGTCTCACAGAAGCAGTTTCAGCAGAAAGGGCAGATATGTAAATGAACAATGTATGTGCAGCTGATTAGAGATGATCTGGTGAAACTAGTCATAACGCAGTGGAATGAACCTCAAATTATGGTTTGCTCTCGGTACAGTCTTGAAGACTATAATAAATTTAACACAAAAGATTAAATGGAGGCATTATGAAAGTACCCTTGCATGAGCAGATCATCAATATAGTAATGAGGTCGCAAAATATCATGCAGCTTACATGCTTCAGAAATCTCAGCTAAAATACTTGAAAATTACATTCAATTATATTCTTTGCAGAATAATAGTACCCTCTAGGACTTCTTTATGAAAAAATCATTAGGAAATAAGTTTGTTAGTTTATTGGTTCTTTTTTTTTACTTTGTATTTTATTTTGCACAGGAACCTCACATTGACAGTTATTCAGAGATAGGTTACAAACCAGACTACATTAAAGGGAACTTGGAATTCCAAGATGTTTACTTCAATTATCCATCCAGACCGGATGTTGAGGTACTGTAAATGAAAATTTATACATATTACAGTTAAACATGTTGATAATTTGTTAGGGAAAAAAGCCATTTAAATAAAATATTGCAGAATCACAGAACATTAGGGATCGGAAGGGACCTTGAAAGATCATCTAGTCCAATCCCCCTGCCAGAGCAGGATCA